>CM070708.1:15012552-16212552 GCA_036346265.1 Melocanna baccifera | reverse complement strand
AGTGGATTCGGGCTGCAGTGAAGATTCAATATTTATTGCAACTGCTGGTTAAGCGAGCTTTGAATTAAAATCAAGACCGCGGTAAATAATCCAGGCAAGTCATCACTTTGATCATATTGATCCTACCTTTTTACAAAAGTATGTTCTTTTAAAATTATCAAAATGCATGCTTACTTGTTTATGCAAATGTATGTCAAATGTAAAGTAGATATTGCCCTTTATGCTACCAATATTATTAATATGATATCCTCTACCATTTGATTCAATTAATCCTTGACGCCCTAGATAATAACGCTATTAACATTAGCTAAGTCATATGTACTGCTAACGGAGTCCAGAGCTAGGGCATTAAATTGTCCGGCTCATCATTATTCATCAAACAATCAACTTGATTTTGGGGCAGTCATAGGATGTAGATGACTGATAGTTTTGGTACGAATTATCTTGTGCTTCTCAAACCTCAAAACTTGCTTTACCTGTCTGGGCGGTTTGTAAGAGTGGCTGGTGCAGATGTAGCACAAAGTATAGAGTTGTGGAAAGCACCGTCTGGACACATTAAGGACTTAATGCTGTGTTGACCTCTCCATGTAAAACAGTACAACCACAAGCTGGCAAAGTGTAGGCATGACTGAATAATTTGTACTCGCCAGTAAATGAATGCATTTCGGGGGAAAGCATGAATTTTCTCGCTAGACGCAAAGCGTCCTAGAGATGTCATGTCACCGGATAGAGGTGGGCGCAAGAGGGGGTCTAGCTGGCGCCTAAATGGCCTTCCTGTAGATGGAAACCTTAGCGAGTGCATTCTTTTACTAGATACATTGTAAAGGTCATGTGATAACCCAGTTGATCTGCACATCCAAGGAAATGTGCGGAATATAACAATTGGGCTATCTCTTGTGGGTAAAGATGTACAACTCTGCAGAGTCTAAAACTATTCGAATAGCCGAGCTCACGGTCAAGAGCGGACATGGGAACTTCCTCGAGTTAGTTCTATTTCAAAAACCTTTCCCGGGCGGGATGAAAACTAAGTAGGGAGATGTACTCTACTTTGTTGGATTTTTCCTGGAGAGATGTACTCCAGCGGTAATTAGGGTGGATGTAGCCCAGTAATCAAAATTAGCATTGGTAGAGGTAACCATGCACTGTAAAGGTGGATGTAACCTGTGCTACCAATAATATTGCAATCTCTCTTTATAACTGCATTTTGGTTAAAATTGCTAAGTCACAGGAATTCTATTTATGATATTTGGAAATGTTGCTTTAGCAAATAAAATAACCTCAAGCCTCCTTTCACAGCCTCGCATGTAATAGTTACTAGCGTTGCATTCTGTGTGGTGGCTTGTTGAGTACAATTTGTACTCACTGTTGCTATTACCCTCCAGTCAGTCGGGAAACAGAAGAAGATGCCCGGCATTGCCTTAGAAGGGTCGATAGAGCTGGTATTCAAGAAGGCCATGGACATAGGTCGCGAAACCCCAGTTGGCTGCCTGTGGGCAAGTCTTGAGGGTTCCACTCGTGTGAAAGATTTTCGCTGCTGCGTTCTCTGCTTTCTCGGCCTAATCGGCCCATGTAAGTTATTACTGTATTAATTATGTTTTCGCTTAATATGTTTCTGATATACATTGATGTAACTGTGAGCACTGGCTACTGATCTAGGGAACAGTGTAGAAATCACAGGGGAATTCGGATTTCTAGATCCGGTCCTGACAGATTTGCACCTGTTTCTTTTTAAAGACTAGTCATGTGCCCGTCATTACAACGGAAAACAAAACTTATTAGTAAATATTATACTGCAGTTATATATTCTTGTCAAATGAATAGAAATTTATTTCTGCTTGACTATATAACTTACATATAATATAACATACAGTCAAAAGTATGTCTAGAATGACATAAATAGCTCAATTAACCAAACAACTAAATCCAAAATATTTCTCATAGAGCCCGCTTTTAACATAACAACGCAAACAACATGGAATAGATCAAACCTAGCACAACAAGGAAACTCACTTTGTAGGTAGAACTTGAAGGCCATCCACCATCAAAGATAAAGTACATTGGAGTACCAGCTATCCTGCAAGAAATCCATGTATCAGACATGTATTCCAGATTTAGGGACTCGCAAACTAAAAACAATTTTATGTAAAATTTATATGTTGTGCCAATGGACAGAACGAGTTTTCATTCAGGTTTATTCAGTTGATAGCAACTCTAAAATCAATTCAGGTAAATGCTGCTATGTAGAAGTTGTAGTTAATGTAGAACATCACTTGGCTTTGTTATAGACAAATTAGTTAACAACTGCCACCATTAAAAATATATAGTACTTCCTTCTCACATCTTTTTGAATAGAGGATGTAAGTATGTAACAACATAATATAGCTAGTATATTCCAACCAAACCCTCAATATATGCAGTATGGAGCAAAACACTCGGTGTTCTTCCAGCGTAAATATAATGATCCACAAGAAGTATTATTTCAGGTACAATATGAATAGTGAACACACACTAATACACACAAAAAAGTCAAGATCTGATAAACATCTCTAAATCATCTAATGATCTAATTAAAGATTTGTTTTTTCAACTAAATAAAGATTTAAATTAACTTAACTAATAGCATAAGAGATCAAGAATAGAGGTTACTCTTAAACCAAAATGTCGCCAAATAATACACAAGCCTATTGTACCCTCTAGCCTGTGTTGTTGTGCTTAGTCTACTAAATCCTTGAGCCCACTGACATCCTTGCCCTGCGTCAGTGTCCTAACCCACAAGTTTAAACCCTAAAAAACAAATTAAATACGAGTTTTCTTGTATACATGATGTAAAGAATATATGAAAGTGTATTTGTAGAAAAAAATATCATTATATCTATCAAACACTCCCATTTCAAAAAAATGTACATCAACGTTCACATGCTCAAGATTATAAGAAGCCGGTATGATACGGTACAGTATCACAAAATATATTTACATACATGCTGACGAAGCTCATTTCACTCATATCTCTACAAAAGCAATAAGCAGCTACAGTGACCATGATCAATGCATTAGTGTAGAGAATCTCCTCTTTTTATCACTATTTTATAGTGGGATTATTGAATATCAAGGTATACTTCATACTATAAAGGCAATCTATGCAGTGCTTGGATGGCACATTATGTCACTTGAAAATGTTACACCAACGAGTTTTCAAAACATGACAATTGTACAATACCTCCCCCATTTGAACTACTGCACCAAGTTTAGCGTCACAAATCTGATGGCACTTTTATGTACTATAAAGATTTAGATGAACACTGAGCTTATACATAATTGAAGCATGCAATGAAAATGGATAACAAATAAGGGCATCTTATCAGTCTAATGTCCAAGTATCAACTAAGCACACATATGAAGTGCATGTGCTAAAAAAGCAACATATTTCTTCACGAAAAAAATTCTATGAAAATTGTTACCTAAATGCTCTAAAATAGGAAATGGAAATAATTGTAGGTGAAATGTTTTGCCCAAGAAACTAAGGGGGCTTCAATCATTACAAGTCAATTTCATATATCTCACCTTACTGAAGCATGATGATCAAATGTGAATGATCACGAAGTGAACAAATCACTATAAATGTTTAAAAAACCAAGTGATGTGGAAATACTTACTGCATGCTCAAGCTTGTGCTTTGAAACATCCCCTGCAAAAGCAAACAGAAGATATTATGTCACATTGTGCAGAGAAATAGAAGGACACACTTATAGCACTAATTCTCCTGTGTTTCTAGTGACATCTTGCATTACATAGTTCTAGTTGCTGGTAGACAGCAACAGCCTTGGCCCAGAGTTAACTGAAACCAATGTTCTGAACCAATGCTAATTTTGCCCAAATTTATTCTTCTGTGTGCTAGTGAAGTCTTGCACTGCTGCATTGGCCTAGAGTTACTGAAATTTATGTTTCGAACCAGAGCTAATTTGTCTATATCAAGTGAACCTTGGTTAACGAAAATTGGAATAGCATTTCAGAGTCAGTGAATGAAGTGTGTCTACTATTTATATGCAAGCTACATATTTTGTGCACAAATCCACATGTATCTATCCCTGGTATCCCATGGCTGATTGGTAATATATACTACCTTCACTGTTAATTTAACATATACTACCTTCAGATCCAATATAATTGTGTCCTAGAAAGATAAGGGAATCAGTTCTGGAAAGCAACTAATCTTCTAAGATTTTGCTGAAATTTAATAAGAAATTAGATGCACCACACCATGGCAAATAGAAGTAAAGTGATACTAAAGGTGCTTGAGTTAACATCTAATCAATCATCATATTAGCCACTACACATATTTTAAATGTGCAACACCAAGACACCATAAAAGATGCCAATATAGTGGGAAGAGTTTACATAATGAATAAGAGAATGCTAACATTTGAAGGACTATATATTGGGCAACCAAAATAATGAGGTATATAATACATCGATGTATTCCATTATAACTTCAGATTTTATACTTCTAGTCGATGAAAATAACATAAAATAGCACTATAACAAGTAGAAGTTAAAAGAAAATACAATGTCCTATGACTGCCACTTCATTCCTTTTAGAAAGCGGCATAATGGGCAAGGAGAAAAGTGCAGTAACATAAAAAGATGACCATAATCAAATATGCATTATCATAGTCATAATCCTTCAGACATCAATTGCAGCAGGACTAGTATAGATTACTTAGCCAACAAACAAAGTCATGTGTTGATTGTTGAATACTTTTAAGTTGTAAAAATGTGATTGGGTAGCTAAGGAAAGTGCATCAGTTTTTTGGGTAGCAAAGATGCAATTACCATTCTATTAGGTTTCAATTTGCCTAATAGTAATCTAGGTACAATAGAAACTAAAATTTAAGACCAAATGGATCCATCTACCAAAAGACCTCTTGATTGACATACCTAGTTGGCGAGCTTCCTCCAATGAAAGCTCCAAAACATGTTTTGCATGTGGTGTAAATGGTATTTTGACAGTAACAAAACCATTGCCCCTCCCAATGATCTTTTCAACTTCCACACGTTCATCCTTGATATTTATACCCATGGACTTGAGCACCTTTGCAACAATGCCAGTGCCTTCTCCAATCAAACCCAAGAGAATTTGCTCGGTTCCAGCAAAGTTGTGGCCTAGGCGCCTCGCTTCTTCTTGCGCAAGCATTATAACCTTTATATATTTCTCGATGAACCTCTCAAACATTGATTTAGTTACAAAATGAGCACGCCTTCCTTGTCTAGACAATATGTAAGATGCAATTGTCGATCTAAAGTTGGACATAGGCACGACTGTGAAGCTATGTACTGATCTCAGACCAACAAATTCTGCCATCCTAACAGGGCGGCTCAATGACATTGCCAACACTGAGGGAGGCCCCCAGGTGCCATGAGACCTCCAGCGCTGGCTACTTACATGACCTGCAAAAGTCATCCCAAGAGCAACCGACTAGAGTAAGGTCCCTGCCATGATCAGAAGTAGCTTCCCCAAACCTGTGCTCAGAGATAAATGCAATGGAGAGAATCGTATTTAAAACAACAATACAAGTCATCAATCTTAACATGCTGTGCTTCACCATACCTACTTTCACTAAATTATAAATCATCAATAGCTACTTCTCCATAGTTTCCTATTCTTAGAAGGCTGGCATCCTTTGAAGGATATCTCTCCCTCTCCTTTTCTAGGATTAATTTACAGTTACAGATGTGGAGTTGCACAAGGAAATTGCACTATTGCAAAACTTGTAGTAAGAGGAAAGAACACTTCCATGAGTTCACCCATTTATTAATTCAATATTTGGTGTGCATCGAACATGGCATCGATTGAAGATGGATAATTTGAGAGGGGTTAACCATACCACACCTATCTAGAAACTCAACAAAAAAAACATCTTAATTTCCCAAAAAACAATCTAGGGATCCCAGTACCAAGAACCATACTCAACTAAGAACAGATGACTGCCAATTCCTCCAAGAACATGAAATCATGACACAAAAATTGAGCTCTTAGCAGAGAAACAAGCAATTACCGGGCCCAAGAACGAAGAATTTTAACCACAATCTCCACAAGTTCCAGCTCCTGAACAACACCCAGTGCCACCTCTACCACCACATTCCGTGCTCCCCCTTTTCCCACCACCTAGGAACATACCCAAAGTGCAACATCAAATTCAAATGTCGTCAACACCAGCTTCTTGAATCCCTCCCCCAATTGATGGGCAACCATGGGCATGCAATATGCACCCACACATCCACCGAATCTCCGAACAGCTCCATCCTCGCGGGGGACAGCTCTAACATGAGCATTGCTGTGGCACCATGATGTCGTCGTACCTGTTGGACCCGAGGTGTAACATCTCACATACCAATGTAAGATATTACCATGGAACATCATCGCCAACAAGAAATAAAATCATAAAGCAGCAATAAATTTACAGGAAAAATAAAACCTTTAAAGTGTACTTTATTAGAAAGTCAATGAAAGCCAAAACAAGAATTTAAAACATGGGACCAGTCCACTCTAATAAGAGTTTAACAAATGAAACAATTAATAATGGCAAGCCACAGTGCTAAAAACTCGAGTGCTCTCACTCATGCATGATGCTATCACTCCACTGGACTTTTTTCCTGATATTGAAAGAGCAAGCGTGAGATTGGAAATCTCAGCAAGTACCCAACAACAGTCGTAACACGATAAATAAAGGATAAGTGATGCAACCAAGTAAGCAATCAATCAATACAGATTAAGGCAACGATACTGGTTTATCAACGACGCTGATATAGAGAGTGACATCGGAGATAATGGTTAACATGACATATGTGATAATTGCATTGAATAAGAGATAATTGTTATTTAGTGAGTTATGATAATGGCATTGGCGGTTACTCTCCACATACCTGGTATACAAGAATAGCCAGGCACACCATCGTTCTTGACTATATACCGCGACGGGGTGTAATATCCTGTGTAACGAAAGCGTACGACCCCCCATACGTTACCAGGTGGGTAGCAATCTCCCCTATATGTGGATAACCCAGTCCAAACAATCAAGTCATTTTTAAATAATTCAGATGCTTAAGATATCACGGTAGTGATAGTCAAAACTGAAAGAGAGTGTGATAAGTGAAGGTGTTGCCAGATGATCAATAAGGCAATTCACGATATGAGGCAAGGGACAGGTGATATGGGGATATGGTCTAGGGTTTAATTTAATAAGAGACCCCTAAAGTAGCCCAAGCACACAGGGTTGTCACTCAAACAAGTTTTATTAAATATTGAGTAGTTATTAGTCAAATTAACAGGCATTTACATATAATCCCAACTTGGCTTACAAACAGCAAAATACAGGTGACCAATAACAATATGAATTAAACGATAAGCATGAATCAAATGAAAGGTATGAATAAATTGATAACCATGGCAGTCCTAAGGTAGACAAATTCTATTGACTAATCTAAGTTACAGAGTGTTCATAACTTATCCCCCCATTATAATTAAAGCTTACACCTAGATCCTTAATCATGGCATGAATTTTAGAATATTAAAGCAGAGAATTTAATACGACTAAGCACAACCACGACTAACCTAAGACTATATGTGATGAACACTTAATCACAAAACTTGATCAAAGATACATGACATGGCAATCATATGTGAGACAAGTAATGGAATTTCATGGTCAAGCGGTAAGCGAAACGGAAGGGTTACGGCCACGAAGTACTTGCCTTGAGCACGCTCGGCGAGACCGCTGCATGAAGGATATGAAACGTGAGATTGACTGGAAGCCCCTGCAACTTCCACGAGAGAACCTACAAGACAGAGCGAGACGGAATTAGGCGGGGGTTAATCCAAATTTGTGGAAGGACTGGAACAGGACACTCGGCCGAACAAAATGCGTTTGCTAGAACTTCCACCTTGCGAATCGTCGTTCAGCTGGCCAACGACCAGGACGGCCAAAATTGTAAAACCCTGATCGTGGTTTCGGCGTAAGTTTAATATATATATATATATATATATATATATATATATATATATATATATATATATATTTCTTTACATATACTTTAAAACGCGGAGTCACTGGTTAATCAGTAAATCGCGGGGAGAGAAAAATTAAATTTGTGAGTTAGCTTTAGAATAAAAAAACATATATGTTTTAAATAAAAAAGGGGTTTCTAGGGAGGGTGGGCTGCCACCTTGGGCCCCCCGGCCCAAGGGGTGGCCGCACCCCTTTGTTTGCCCTAGTCGCCACCCCCCTTATACCCCTTTGGCCGGCCACCCCCTTCCCCCTTCCTTCCCCAAGCCGCCACCCCTCCCTGCCCTTGTGCCCTCCGCCCCAAACCAGTGCTGCCCTGTGCAAGGAAAAGGAGAAGGAGGAGAAGGGAAGGAGAAGGAGAGAAAGAAGAGGGTGATCCCAATCCCCTAGGTAATTCTTCCCCACCCCAATCTCTCTGTTTTATACTGAATTTAGGGTTCTTAGCCCCAGATTTGAAGGGATTAGCATTTTAGAAAACCTCGATTAGAGGATCCTGGTTGGCTGTCTGTAGATCAAATCGCGCGACGTTACTGTTGGTGCAGTTTAGACCCCAAAGACGATTTTTCCCGAGGGTCTCCCCAAAAGTAAAAACGTAGAGGACGACGATACGCATCTACTGTATTTTGTTCAGATTTTTTGGCGGCATAATTTAGGCGTACCAGAGTCTGGAATCTCGCTGTCCGTCAGGGGCGCAGACAGTGACAGACCGCTGTTCAGATGGGAATTAGGGATAGAAGATGAATTTTATATTTTTGGTCACCATTGAGAAAGTTTTAGAGAATTTGGTAAGCTAGCTTCTGTATAAAAATCAGAATTTCTATAGCCCTACTATGTTGTTGGGAAGCGTTTGAACTGGACTGTCCTGACTGACAGAACAAAGGATGATCTCTGTTTTGAGCAGTAAGATACACCATGCTAAGAACAAAATTAAAATATGTGATCTACATGAAAAGTGTAGGAAAATGAGTAAGGAAATCAGAAATACATCCCCCTCTGTAAAGGGTTTAGTAATATTAAAGATACAAAAAAATAAGTGGCGTTTCTGCAGCGGGACGAGGGTAGGACCGCAAGTGGAGAGGTTCGATGTGGGGTTTAGGGTTTCGACGACACTTTTATTTGAGAGTCGTGATTGTATTGCTGTATATTGTGCTGAGGGATACCTTTTTGGACAGGCGGATTTGCTTCTGATCGAGCGTGATCTCGTCGCTTCGTCGGTAGAGGCAAGTAATTGTAGCAATAGTGCTATTGTTTAATTGGTTTTTCCTACTACTTGCAATCTACATGATAATCGTAACTTGAAGTTTTATGCCATGGATGGATGACTTATAAATGTGATGATAGTAGCAATTATCAGTTGAATGTTATGCTTTGGATGACTTGCTCGTAGTCATGAGGTAGTTGCTATTTGTGCCAATTGTGGAATAAGTTTATGTACACATGGTGGTTATGTTGATGTTTTTTTGAGGCTAAGTTCATGTTAATCATGTTGATGTCCCTTCGAAGTTAAAATTCATGTGGATTATGATTGTCATATCATACATACCAGTACAGCATCGTACATTGCCGTAGTACGATGCACACTCTTACTTTGTTGGGTAAGAGTGCAGTGGAGCATAGCATGCATATGCATTGAAATTATGAAGGAAGTATTGCATTCATATGTTAATGGTTTAAAAACCTTATGAGGCAGGACTCGTGATAGTCCTTGTGGTTTAATGAATGAGGATGTTGGATGTGGTTGTGGTCATGTAATAAATTAAATATTGTTGTAGCTTTGCTTGTTGTTTGAAGAACCTATTAAACAATTTACTTGCTGAGATGTATATCTTACCCTTGTTTCCCCCTACAGGTGATTCTTGAGCATTCATGGGATGGGTAGCACGGCACCACAATAAAGCACTTGAGTCATCAATTTATGATTGTAATAAAGTTGAGAGGAAACTAGCCCTTTGATTGGATGTTCGTGGATGTTCTTTTTACTTAATAATGTTGAACTGGTAGCCCATTATTGGTTTTAAACCATTAGAGGACTGTTGGACTATTGAAACTTGACATCGTTATCTTTGTTAATTATGCTTCCGCTTGATACTCTTTATCTAATAAATGTTGTTAGTTTAATTTATCTTGAAATTTTGGCTAGCTGTTGAGTGGTTTGGTGGCATCCCAGGGTAATGTGGAACCTGAGGTGTTACAAAAATGTCATGAATACGTTCACGTCCATGAAAAAAATCACGCATGAACGGTCCTTCGATCGGCCATTCTGCGCTGGCCTTCGCCACGTTGACGCGTCGTCGCTCTGCTGGTGCCGCGTGCACTACGCTGCCATGCCCGCGCGTCGCATCTTGCACCATGCACCACCCGAGCCTTGCTGTGCCCTCCCTCGGCTAGCCGCCTACTATGGCCCACGCGCTGGCCGGCCGGCTGGGTTCTTCCCAGGCGACGAGATCGAGAGAGAGAGAGATGAAAAGAGAGATGAGAAGAGAGTTACCTGGGGGGAGGAAAAAGATGAGGACGACGGCTGATTTGGGGAGAACAAATGTGATGCTCCCGTGCTTATATGGCTAACATTAGTGTTAAGGTTAAGAGGCTTCTTTTTCTTAAACAAGGCCAAGGTCCAACTCGGGTTTTACATGAGGTTTTGCAACCCAGAATGCTCTGTGATTCCACCTCACTTTCCCTAGATCGGTAGTTAGTACTCAAAGATACATTGCTATCTCAAGTCATACATCGCACAAAATAGATTGAACTAAAATATTACATATCAGAGTTTAGAATACACCGCGTCAAGCGACAGTTGTACATAAGGGCCAATTAGGCTAAATATTTATAATATAAAAGATCGCAGCAGAAAGCATAAACAAAAGTACAACCATTAGCCACAGACAAGCGACTGGGGGTAAATAGGTGCGATAGATATTATCTAAGACTAGATAATAGATGTGCACACATCTCTAATGAGTCTATTTGCCTAGGACTCGAACTTGATAATGTCTTCTAATTCCCTTTATTGACTCTCCCTTCCGTGGCAGGTGCATTTTCATATGCATAATGATCCTAATTTCCTAGTTTTTGGTAATGCGGGAGTGAGCACAAACAACCATACTCCATGAGCCAATACACGAGATGCACTTAATTAACATACATGGCTTACTAAAGGAAGGCTAGAGTTGTTTTATTTGCCATAAATTACTTTTGAGAATAGGGTATATAGAAAACTTCCTATGACCTAATATTTTGAACTAAAACATGTTATTTGAATCAAACAGTGCAATAATAATATCCATATGCTAACCTTTCAGCATCATAACTGCCTACCTTATCACTGGGACGACACTTAGAACAACATCAAATAAAGGCTTCCTGCAGCCTGCCATTTTCCAATTCCACCCACAAATTTTTGAAATAGAACTATATCGATGTAAAGTTTCCAACGTCCACCTATGACCGTGAGCCCGGCTATTCGAATAGTTTAAACTCTGTAGAGGTTGTACACTTTACCCACAAGATATGATTATCTCACAATGTTGAGCATTATATGCTTCCGTAGGTGTACGACTAAGTAATCATAACATGATTGTTACATTGCATCCTTCTAGTGTGGTGACGTCCACTAAGGTCTTTCTTCTGTAAGATACGACCATCCCTCAAGAAGTTTCCCTCTTGAGCCGTCACGGCAGAGGCAGGGATGAGGCCATCCTTCCCTTTGCACGTGTGCACACCTTCACATAACCACGCTAGGAGTACGCAAATTAGTTAGTCATACTTACACTTTGTCAACTTGTGGTTGTATTATTTTACACTAGAAGGTCATCATAAAGTTCAGTCCTTAGGGTTATCTGGGCGGTTCTACCACACTCCACACTCTCGTGCAACCACTGCACCACACCCCCAAACCATCCGCCCAAACAAATAAGCAATTTGGGGTTTTTAGAGCATAAAATAGCCATGTCAAAATATACCAGCCATTACCCATCCATGACTGCCCAAAACTTACTTCTCAGGTTTAAAAGTGATGCTTAGGGCATTTTTTGTGCCCTAGGTATTTAAACAATACTAAGTATGGCGTGTAGTTATAGACTTATCTTCAAAGCGGCTAATCAAAAAGGGAAGGCCAGATGCGATGGCGTCTCTGTGGTGACGCAGAAGTAGAGTTATAGCAGCATAGGAGGGCCACAGCAGCATGGGCGTGGCAGCAATCCAACGACCAGTGGTCATAGCGGTGAGGCAGGCTGCCATGGCTGGGTTGGCGGAGGAAAATCCCTACCGTGATAAAGCATAGGTAACAGAGAGGGGAAGGAGCTAGGGCTAGCTCGACCACGCTGAAAGGCCAGAAAAATTTTAGGCCTAGGCCCATTTTCTATTTTTCTGACTTCTACTAATTTTTAATTATCCAACTTTTCTCATTCCAAATTTTGCATTAACCCATGTCTTTTTTATTGTTCAACTTACAACCATATACCTAGTAATTTCTCTTACCCCTAATAGCTTGATCATCTTTTCAGATTTGTCTTTTATTTTAGATTTAACTTCTATTAATTGTACTTTTCCTTTTTGAATTTAGGTTTTTATTATTTTAACTTGTTCGATCCTTAACCAAGAATCAAGAAAATCCAACAAGATCAAACTGCAGAGAGAATACACTCCAAAAGATTTTTATAACTACACATTTTTTAGGATCCAAACTTTTAGGATGTCACAAATCTACCCCCCTTTAAAGAGAATCTTGACCCCGAGATTTAGCCTAGTTGAAGAATAGGTAGGGATAATCCATCCTTAGTTGATCTTCGCACTCTTAGGTGGCTGCCTTTTTGGTGTGATTGCTCCATTGCATCCTACATAGATGAATGGTCTGACTCTTAGTCTTCTTTTCTGCAGTGTCTAGAATCTTGACGAGATGCTCCTTGTAGGTCAGGTCGCTCTCGAGCTTAATCACCTCTAGCAGAGTTTGGTATTCTGGCACCCAAAGACACTTCTTAAGTCAGGACACGTGGAAGACGTTGTGTACATCAGCTAAACTCGCAGGCAGGTCTAGCTGGTAAGCTACTTCTATACTTGGTTGTATCTCCATAGTTGCTATGGTGCTTTGCTCTACTATCTCAAGGTTGAGTGCCATTAATTCTTTATGGAGCTCAGATTATTGCTCTTGAACCATGAGATTATTACCATAGGTTTTGCGACTTAAGGCATTGGCTACCACATTATCCTTATCGAGGTGATAGTGAATACCCAAGTCGTAGTCCTTAATTAACTACAACAATCTCCTCTACCTCATATTGAGGTCTGACTGTATAAACATATACTTGAGACTCTTATGATCGATATATATGTCGCAGTGGTTATCGATTAAGTAATGCCGCCATATCTTTAGGGCATGCACTACTGGCGCTAGCTCCATGTCGTGGGTAGGGTAATTTGCTTCATGAGGACGAAGCTGTCTAGATGCATATGCCACGACTTTGCCCCCTTGCATCAGTACACACCCAAGGCCTTGGCATGAGGCATCACAATATACCTCTAAGTCCTTGCGTACGTCTGGGAGGACCAATGTAGGGGTGGAGGCTAGTTTCTTCTTCAGTTCTTGAAAACATTCTT
The DNA here is from genome assembly GCA_036346265.1 of Melocanna baccifera. NCBI lineage: Eukaryota > Viridiplantae > Streptophyta > Magnoliopsida > Poales > Poaceae > Melocanna > Melocanna baccifera. Next base: position 16,198,900 of record CM070708.1, on the reverse strand, counting down.
AACAAGCGTTTGTCCATTCATTCAAATATTTTCTCCTTCTTGAGTAGTTATGTTAGTGGCTTGGCAATCTAGGAGAACCCTTCTAAAAATCTCTGGTAGTACCCTACCAGCCCAAGAAAACTCCTCACTTTGGTGATGGTAGTGGGTTGCTTCCATTCCACTATGGCTTCTATCTTAGCTGGGTCGATAGATATTCCTCCGCAGATAATATATGGCCTAGAAAGCTAATGTCTTCTAGCCAAAACTCATACTTACTGTATTTCACGTACAACTGGTGTTCTTTTAGCTTCTCCAGTACTAAGCATAGGTGCTTAGCATGCTCTTCAGCATTCTTGAAGTAGACAAGGATGTCATCGATGAACACTATGACAAACTTATCTAGGTATTCTATAAAAACCTTATTCATGATATCCATGAAATATGCTAGGGCATTGGTTAGGCCAAAGGTCATGACTGTGAATTCATACAACCCATATCTAGTGGTGAAGGCTATCTTTGAAATATCTTCAGCTCTAATTTTTAGCTGGTGATAGCCCAACCTCAGGTCAATTTTGGAGAATTTGATACTTCCTCCAAGTTGATCACATAGATCATCAATCCTAGGCATGGGGTACTTATTTTTTATGGTTACCTCACTCAAGGACCGGTAATCTACACACATTCAGGTAGTGCCATCCTTCTTCTTGATGAAGAGCACCAGGGACCCCTAGGGTGAGGAGTTGGGTGTGATGAAACCCTTGTCCTGCAATTCTTAGATTTGCTTCTTAAGCTCCTCTAACTCATCAATAGTCATTTTATATGGTCTTTTAGCAATCGGAGCGGCGCTGGGCTTGAGGTTGATGACGAACTCAAGATCTCTATCTGGCGGCATGCCTGACAACTCTTCAGAAAACACTTTAGGGTAATCCCATACTACCAGCATCTCTTTTAGAGGTATATCTTCAAAATGATAGACGGCACGACCCCAACAATAAGGTCATCCACCTTTACTTCTATGGTCAATCCAGGGTATTTGGTTATACTTACTCTCCTAGTAGCATAGTCTATTACTCCTTGATGCCTTGCTAGCCAGTCCATCCCTAGTATGATGTCCAAGGTCTAGGAGTTCAATACTATTAAATCTGCTAAGAAACCAAATTCTTCCATGGTAATTTCTACCCTAGGGCTTACTAAGGTAGCAGTGACAGCTCCTCTAGGCGAGCTAAGTACTACTGCTTTCTTTAATGGGTAAGTGAGCAGCCAAAGTTTATCCACATATCTTCTTGCTATGAATGAATGTGAAGCCCCTGAATCAAAGAGAATATGTGATGGTATTGTCTTGACAAAAAATGTACCCATTAAAACTCCTACTGCTTCCTAGGCCTCTTCAACCGTGATATGATTGACCCGTCCACGGTTGGCAGTTGAGGTTGCTCTATTAGACCGGGGGGGGGGGGTCTAATATCCCTTGCAGGAGGCTGAAGCTTGTTTGCGAATTAGAGTACTCCCTAGATTGAACTTCACTGGTGTTATTTGGCATTGCGGGCAACGATAGGCGAAATGCCCTTTCTCCCCATTGCTGTAACAGTTGAGGGAGGTAGCTTGGTTTGTCCCGATGGATTGGTTGCTTGGGCACAAAGCTACAGAAGTGTTGCCATTGGGGTGCGATGTTGGGGCTGGAACCTGTAGCCTTGAAAGGGAAGGATTATGGAAGAGCTTTTGGATGAATCTTCCTTGAGGCCACTGAACCATTTACTTACGCTTGCAGCTAACTTCCAAGTTCTTTCTTTCGTTCTTCAGGATCAATGTTTTGTTCACCAGTTGATAGAAACTGGAGAAGTTCTGAATGATCAGTTGTACCCTCAAATCCTCATGCATTCCTTTGAAGAACTTGTCTATCTTCTCCTCCTCATCCGCTATGTCTTTTGGGGTATAGCAGGCGAGTTGGTTGAACTTGGTGAGGTACTCGCTGACGGACATATTTTCCTATTTTAGGATGCGGAATTCATTCTTCTTCATCTCATTATTCCTGCAAGAACGAAGTTAGCCTTGAATGCCGCCTTGAACTCCCTCCATGGGATGGCCTGCAGGTCTTGTCAGGCTTGGTTAGCTGGGTTGGCTTGATTGGCCTGATTTGCTTCTCCTTGTATCCCTGCTTCACCTCTTGTAGATGCCCCTTGTCCTTCTGCTTTTCCTTCAGATTCATCTTCAGTCTTGGAGCTTTCATTGCCTTGAGTGGACAAGTAGTTCTCCCACTAGGCTACTGTTGCCCCCTGAGCTGGTGGGTGGCAAAGATTACCCGACCCTCCTCAGCACATTTGGAAAGTCGTAGCTTCCATTCAGTATCTCGAAGCCAGTCTTCAGCCTCGAGGAGTTCATTAGCCTAGGAGAAAGTCAGAGACTGAGTCCTTAAGAAGTCTGCCAGTTTTGAACTTTGGTTACCGGCACTGGCTTGCTGGCCGGTGTAGATAGCTTGTAGAATCTAGGTTTGTTGTGCCATGACCTAAGCCATGGTGGGGTTGACCGGCGGGGGTGGAAGGTCGACTCCTTCACCCTAGCCTCTATCCCGACCTGCAGGCGGGGTTCCTTGGCTGGCATCTACACCAGCATGCACATTTGGGTCCGCGCTGGCTTGGGCCTAGGCGACTCTCTGAGTGGCCATCTGTAGGCACCATTTTTTTATTTGATTACTGCTAGCGTTAAGTAAGTGGGTTATTAGCCCACAACAATTACACAAAAACCAACTAAGATAAGATAAACAATAAAACACATTTCAATACAAGGTCTACGTTTGGCCACATAACATTCATAGTTAAGGGGACACACGGCTTAGCTTACGTAGCACCTAGGCTAGGCTGAGCGTTGCTGTTACAACACAACACTTACGGTGCATAACATCCATAGTTACTGTACTAGCTCCTACCACAACTTCTTACTATTATAGGGGGTTAGTGCTTGCTCTCTCCATTCAATTTCTAGCAAGAACTGTACTAAACTACCTACTCCTCCATGAAGCTGGCTTCAAGGCAGAAAGGACTGTAATTTGGAGACTGGGAGCGGGTTGACTACGACTGAAATTTGATGAGTCTGAATGAGAGCGGGAGTGGCTGCAGCCACGACAGGTCCCTCTGAGGGTGATGGTCATCCAATGCTCACTCATCAGGTGAGTCTCGTACGAGTCCCATTGGCCCATGGTTGAGGCGGAGTTGGATATGTGGTGACAATGGTAGGTGCAGCGGGAGCTAGAGCGAGAATCGCTATTGCAACTACCATCCGTTGCAGCTCGGTGAGGGCAGCAGCCTTCTCGTTCTCCACCGCCGTGAGTGCTTTCTCGTATTTGGTGAGCTACTCCTAAAGTGCCTCCACATAGTTGTAGCTGGCGAAGGTTGGTGATCTTCTCCAGTGCTGCGGTATAGCCCTGGTGTGGTGCACCTGATGAGTGAGCATTGGATTATCTTTCACCATCAGGATGAAGGCCCATTGTGGTTGGCTCAATCCTGGCGGGATAGGTAGTAAAAGAATGGAGACTTCAGTAGTGCGGGTCCATGAATGTCGCATAGCTAAGCGGTGGTTAGGCGAATGGTGTCCTGAAGAGCGGTGGATGCGGTGCTCCTCCTATGTAGGCTTCGAAAGACATGAGGTGGCTCACCTTCATCTAGTGCATAAATGAAGACCTCCATGATCTAAGATTCTCTAGCTCTTTCTGCAGTCTTACGTCCCTGATACATAGGATGATGCTTGTATCCCAGAAAGTGCAGCAGCTTGCGCAGGTGCTAGCGAAGTCCCCCTCATACAGTCCATGGGTGAAGTAGTCCCATGTACCATCAACTGCAGCTCCGACCATCTATAGGTTAAGCCATTAATGTCAGTATCTATTTTTAAAACATCAAGGAAAGGAGGGTGAGATTAGATCTAAGAGGGGTAAGAGAAGAAGTATTATGCTATGTACCTTTTTACCAATTTATAAAATTAGGTCATAGGACTCTATCAAGTGACCCTCCTAAGGTTTTACCTTGCAGTCGTATGCTCTAATACCAGCTCTGTTGGACCCGAGGTTTTGCAACCTAGAATCATCTGTGATTCCACCACACTATTTCCTAAATTAGTAGTTAGTGCTCACAAATACATTGCTGTCTCAAGTCATACATCGCACAAAATAGATTGAACTAAAATATTACATATCAGAGTTTAGAATATACTATATCGGGTGACAGTTGTACATAAGTGCCAGCCAAGCTAAATATTCATAATACAAAAGATCGCAGCGGAAAGCATAAACAAAAGTAGAACCATTAACCACAGGCAAGCGACTGGTGGTAATTGGGTGCGACAGATATTATCTCAGACAAGATAATAGACATGCGCACATCTCCAACAAGTCTATTTGCCTAGGACTTGAACTTGATAACGCCTTCTAATTCCCTTCATCGACTCTCCCTTTTGTGGCAGGTGCATTTTCATATGCATAATGATCCTAGTTTCCTAGTTTTTGGTAATGCGGGAATGAGCACAAATCATCGTGCTCCGCGAGCCAATACATAGAATGCACTTAATTAACATGCATGTCTTACTAAAGGAAGGATAGGGTTGTTTTATTTGCCATAAATTATATTTGAGAATAGGGTATATAGAAAACTTCTTATGACCTAGCATTTTGAACTAAAACATGTTATTTGCATCAAAGAGTGCAATAATAGTATTCATGTGCTAACTTTTCAGCGTCATAACCGCCTACCTTATCACTGGGACGACACCCAAGACAACATCAAACCAAAGCTTCCTGTAGCCCGCCATTTTCCAATTCCACCCACAAAGTTTCAAAATAGAACTATATTGATGTAAAGTTCCCAACATCCTCTTAGGACCGTGGGCTTGGCTATTCGAACAGTTTAAACTCTACAGAGATTATACACTTCTGTAGGTGTGCGACTGAGTAATCATAACATGACTGTTACAATGTATCCTTCTAGTGTGGTTACGCCCACTAAGGTCTTTCTTCTGTAAGATACGATCATCCCTCGAGAAGTTTCCCTCTTGATCCATCACAACAGAGGTAGAGACGAGACCATCCTTCCCTTTGTACATGTGCATACCTTCACGTAACCATGCTAGGAGTACACAAATTAGTTATGTAACACCCCAGGACTTACACTACCCTGGGATGCCACCAAACCACTCAACAGCTAGCCAAAAATTCGAGATAAATTAAACTAACAGCAATTACTAGATAAAGAGAATCAAGCGAAAGCATAAATAACAAAGATAACGGTGTCAAGTTCCATAGTCCAACAATCCTCTAATAGTTTAAAACCAATAATGGTCCACCAGTTTAATATTATTAAGTAAAAAAGAACATCCACGAATATCCAGTCAAAAGGCTAGTTTCCTCTCAACTTTATTATAGCATAGATTGATGAATCAAGTGCTTTATTATGGTGTCGCGCTACCCATCCCATGAATGCTCAAGAATCACCTGTAGGGGCAAAAAACAAGGATGAGATATACATCTCAGCAAGTAATTTGTTTAACAGGTTATTCAAACAACAAGTAAAGCTACAACAACATTTATTTTACTACATGACCACAACCACATCCAACATCCTCATTCATTACACAACAAGGACTATCACGAGTCCTGCCTCATAAGATTTTAAACCACTAACATATGAATGCAATTTCTCCATCCACAATTTCAATGCATATGCATGCTATGCTCCACTGCACCCTTACCCAACAAGGTAAGAGTGTGCATCGTACTACGGTAATGTACGATGCTGTACCGGTACGGTCGCGGCTATAAGCGGCGACATCCACAATGCAATGTCCTGACATGTTATGTATGATATGATAATCATAAACGACACAAATTTCAACCTCAAAGAGACATCAACAAGATTAACACAAATTTAACCTCAAGGAAACATCAACATAGCCACCATGAATATATATATACTTGTTCCACAATTGGCACAAATAGCAACTACCTCATGACTACGAGCAAGTCAACCAAAGCATAACATTCAACTATTAATTGCTACTATCATCTCATTTATAAGTCATCCATCCATGGCATATTACATCAAAATACGAGTATCATGTAGATTGCAAGTAGTAAGAATAACCAATTTGACAATAGCATTATTGCTACAATTACTTGCCTCTACCGGCGAAGCGACGTGATCACGCTCGATCAAAATCAAATCCGCCTGTCTAAAAAAGTACCTCTCAGCACAATAAACAGAAATACAATCACGACTCTCAAAGAAAAGTGTCGTCAAAACCCTAAATCCCACATCGAACCTCTCCACTTGCGGTCCTACCCTCGTCCCGCTGCAGCAATGACACTTATTTTTTTGTATCTTTAAGATTACTAAACCTTTTGCAGAGGGGGATGTATTTTTGTTTTCCTTACTCATTTTCCTACACTTTTTATGTAGATCACATATTTTAATTTTGTTCTTAGCATGGTGTATCTCAATGCTCAAAACAGAGATCATCCTCTATTTTGTCAGTTAGGACAGTCAGGTTCAAATGCTTCCCAACAACATGGTAGGGCTCTACAATTTTTGATTTTTATACAACCGCTAGCTTACTAAATTCCCTACAACTTTCTCAATGGTGACCAAAAATATAAAATTCATCTTCTATCCCTAATTCCCATCTGAACAGCGGTCTGTCCCTGTCTGCACCCCTGACAGACAGCGAGATTCCAGTCCCTGGTAAGCCTAAATTACGCATACAAAAAATCTAAAACAAATATAGTAGATGCGTATCGTCGTCCTCTACGTTTTTCCTTTTGGGGAGACCATCGAGAAAAATCGTCTTAGGGGTCTAAACCGCACAAACAGTAACACCGCGTGATTGGATCTACAGACAGTCAACCGAGATTCTCTAATCGAGGTTTTCTAAAATGCTAATCCCTTCAAAACTGGGACTAAGAACCCTAAATTCAGCATAAAACAGAGGGATTGGGGTGAGGGAAAATTACCTAGGGGATTGGGATCACCCTCTTCTTTCTCTCCTTCTCCTTCCCTTCTTCTCCGTCCCTCTCTTCCTCTTCCATTCTTCTCCTTCTTCTCCTTGCACAGGGGCAGCACCTGGTTTGGGGGGGCGCAAGGGGCAGGAGAGGGTGGCGACTTGGGGAAGGAAGGGGAGGGGGTGGCCGGCCAAGGGAATAAAGGGGGGGCGGCTAGGGCAAGCAAAGGGGGGGTGCGGCCACCCCTTGGGCCCCCCGGCCCAAGGTGGCAGCCCACTCTCCCTAGAAACTTTTTTTATTTAAAATATATATATATATTCTCATTCTAAAGCTAACTCACAAATTTAATTCTTCTCTTCCCACGATTTACCGATTAACCAGCGACTCCGCGTTTTAAAGTATACATATAACTATATATATTCCTTTTCTTTTAAACCTGTGCCGAAACCACGATCAGGGTATTACATTCTCCTCACCTTTAAAGGATTCGTTCTCGAATCTAAGCCTCAAACCACAAGCAAGGAACAACAAGAAAAGAGCATAAAAAAGGAACCACAACACCTCGACTACGAGTACTCACCAGCTTCGAAGAGCTCGGGGTACTTCCTTCGCATTTGATCCTCAAGCTCCCACGTAGCCTCTTTCTCGGACTGATTCGTCCAGAGGACCTTCACGTACCTGATGGTCTTATTCCTCAAGACTCGCTCCGAAGTATCCATGATACGCATTGGCCGACTCTCCACAGTGAGATCCTGATCTACTGTGATCTGCTCCAAATCAATCTTATGCTCAGGATCCCGCAGATATCTCCTCAGCATCGACACATCAAAGATATTATGCACACCACTCAACGAGCTCGGCAAGTCCAAACGATACGCCAAACTGCCCACGCGAGCAACCACTGGGAAAGGGCCGATGTACCGCGGGCTAAGCTTCCCGGTGGTACGAAACCGAACAATACCCTTGGTTGGCGACACCCGAAGAAGCACCAGGTCACCAACCGCAAAATCCAACTCTCGGCGTTGGACATCCGCATAGCTCTTTTGTCGGCTCTGAGCGGCCAGTAAATTCTGACGAACCTCCCGCACCTTTTCCACGGTATGCTGAATAAGATCCGGTCCAAGCAAAGACCTCTCGTCCACTGCATCCCAACAAATAGGGGAAACACACCTCTGACCATACAAAGCCTCAAAGGGAGCCATTTTGATACTCGCCTGGTAACTATTGTTATAAGCGAATTCTGCTAAAGCCAGATGGTCCTCCCAACTGCCCTTCTAAGATAGTACACAAGCACGAAGCATATCTTCCAAGATTTGAATGGTCCGCTCTGACTGCCATCCGTCTGAGGGTGAAAAGCTGTACTGAGGGAAACTGTCATACCCAACGCAGCCTGAAGACTTTGCCAGAACTTAGAGACAAATTTGGCGTCCCAGTCAGAAACAATTGACTTAGGCACACCATGCAGTCTCACCACCTCCTGAATATACAATGGGGCCAGATCCTGTGCTGTGTTGGTCGTCTTCATCGAAATGAAGTGTGCGGACTTGGTAAGCCTGTCCACCACGACCCAAGCTACGTCTCGCCCTCAGGGTGAGCGCGGCAAACCAACCACAAAATCCATAGTGATATGCTCCCACTTCCACTCCGGGACTTCCAAGGGCTGCAACAAACCAGTAGGCCGCTTATGCTCGGCCTTCACCTGCTGACAAACGCCACAAGAGGCCACAAACTTGGCAATGTCCACCCTTATCCGTTTCCACCAGTAGACCTTCTTTAGGTCTCGGTACATCTTGGTCTCTCACGGATGTACAGTATATGGAGTCCGGTGAGCCTCACGAAGAATATCATCCTTCACCTCGGATTTCTGGGTACACAAAACCGGCCTTTGAAACAGACCACCCCACACTCAGCCATGCTGAAGTCTCGGGAACGCCCCTCCGAGATCCTTTTGCGCACTTCCGACAGGAGCCGATCGTGCTGTTGAGCCTCACGAACGCGCTCGGGAATGGCTGACTGGATGATCATCTGAGTCTCTGCCTGTGTAGCTCCAGCGAGACAGAAAGAGATACCCATCCTCTCAAACTCCACGGTCAAGGACATCGCTACCTGAGGTACTCCTGTCCTGCTCAAGGCATCAGCCACCACGTTCGCCTTACCAGGGTGATACTGAATAGTAGATCATAATCCTTGATCAACTCGAACCACCTTCGCTGCCTCAAATTTAGCTCTCGTTGAGTGAATATGTATTTAAGGCTCTTGTGATCGGTAAAGATGTCACACTGCTCCCCATACAGATAATGCCTCCAGGACTTTAGAGCAAAAACCACCGCTGCCAACTCGAGGTCATGAGTAGGATAATTCTGCTGATGAGCCTTCAGCTGTCTAGAAGCATAAGCGATCACTCGGCCTTCTTGCATCAAAACACAACCAAGACCAATCCGCGAAGCATTTGTGAACACCGTAAAACGCTTACCACTCTCGGGCAGGGATAGGATAGGTGCACTCACCAGCTTATTTTTCAAAGTCTGAAAGCCAGACTCACACGCGTCCGTCCACACAAAAGGAACTCCCTTTTGCATAAGTCGGGTCATTGGTTTAGCGATGATAGATAAATCCTACACGTAGTGCCGATAGTAACCAGCAAGACCAAGGAAACTCCGGATCTCCGACACATTGGTTGGCCTCCGCCACTGAACCACCGCTGCCACATTCTTCGGATCCACTGTAATACCATACTGACTCATGGTATGACCCAAGAACCCTACCTCGGATAGCCAAAAAGCACATTTCTTTAGCTTCGCATAAAATTTATTCCTCCGAAGGGCATCCAGAACCAGATTGAGATGCTGCTTGTGTTCCTCCTTCGTCTTGGAATAAACCAGGATGTTATCGATGAAAACCACCACAAAAGAGTCCAGGTACTCATGGAGCATCCTGTTCATGGCTTCCATAAAGACAGCAGGGGCATTCGCCAGTCCAAAAGACATAACGACAAACTCAAAATGTCCATACCTTGTGCTAAAAGCTGTCTTCTCGATGTCCTCTTCCCTGATCCGCAATTGGTGGTAACCAGACTGCAGATCAATCTTTGAGAACACTTTGGCACCCCTTAACTGATCGAAGAGATCTTCAATACGCGGCAATGGGTACTTGTTCTTGATCGTCACCTGGTTGAGTCGCGATAGTCCACACAGAGCCTCTTGGTGCCATCCTTTTTCCCCACAAACAAAACCGGAGCAGCCCAAGGCGACGTGCTCGGTCTAGTAAACCCCTTAGCTAGGAGCTCATCCAACTGCTTCTTCAACTCCACCTGCTCAACAGGTGCCATTCGATAAGGGGACTTATAAATAGGTCGCGTACCCGGAACAAGCTCTATGCGGAAAACTGGCTATCGCTTCGGTGGCAAGCCTGGGAGCTCGCTAGGAAAAACATCCGGGTACCGGCAGACCACCGGAATATCCTCTATCCTCAAAGAAGCCTCGTGACCCTCAACCATGGCCCATAGCAAGCCTGACTTCTGCATCCGCCGATCGGGAAACAACTGGCACAACAACGAGAGAGAGTACTGCAGGGCACTCCCCTGGAAGACAATTTCACGCCTAGATGGAGACTACAAGGTGACTGTCTTCTAGAAACAAGAGATGACAGCCTGATACTGCGTGAGCCAATCCATGCCAAGGATTACGTCGAAGGGCTTCAGAGGTATAACCACCAGATTCGCCACGAACTCCTCGTCCGCTAGAACCACCGCATAACCAGGGCAGATACGGGCACTGGAGATAAGCCCACTAGGGGAACTAACAACCACTGCCCTCCCAATCAGCTACACTGTAAGCCCTGCCCGCTCGACACAAACATGCGAAACAAAAGAGAAGCTAGCTCCTGAATCGAAAAGTACACAGGCATCGAAAGAATCAACAGATATAGTACCTGTCACCACATCTCCACGACTCCCGCCATCGGATGCAGGCATGGCATACACCGCAGGTACAGCCGAAGAAGAAGATCCTCCTACGCCAGGGTAGGTCGGTGCAGGAGTCCACTAGGGTACTGGTGTCGAAGGCGTGGTAGGCTGCTGAACCCAGTATCCTCCAGGTGGGAGCGCGAAATAGTCGGCGAAGGTCTTTGGGCGCGGCGCGATAACGTAGTGTAGGAACCGCGGGCAGGAACTACGGAGTAGGAGCTGTAGCCATCATCATCTGCACGGTGCCATCAGGGTGGGTGGATCCCGCTGGAGGTGTAGGCGCTAACTCCCATTGCAGCTTCCGATTTGGATTCTGCTTGCACACCACATCCTTATGGTTACGCCTACGAGATAGAACACGCCCCTTCCAGAGCGGTTGCTCGCTGTGTGGATCCCCACGGTAGCACACCAAGCCCTTCAGGGCTTCGGCGTGGCACTGATGCGCAGAGCTCCCTCCGGTGAGAGCCGGGTGCGCCCGTACTACCACGATGAGGGTGGTGACGATGTCCCTTTGCCTTCTTATGCACAGGGCCCCCAGAATGGCCCCTCCTCTCGCTCTGACCTCGAGGCTGGTCTCCCCCAGAGGCCTTGCTAGTGTCCTCCGTGAACACCTGCTGCATCTCGATCCCCAAGGCCTGCTCCACCAGGGTACGAAAATCCGTGATCGAAAAAGCTCCCAGCAGATGGCGGATCGAAGGCTTAAGCCCTTGACGAAACTGCCTGGCCTTCTCCGCATTGTCCCGAGCCACATGTGGGACAAAGCGGACTATCTAGTTGAAGCCTACCTCATACTCTGCCACCGACTGCTTGTCTTGGGTGTACTTGCCCAGTTCAATTTTCATCTCATCCAGAAAGGTCTCTGGATAGAACCTCCTCTCGAACTAACGGACAAACTCCGCCCATGACAGGGGTCTATGTGCAACCGTGCGAGCAGACTGCACCCCCTTCCACCAGATGTGAGCCTCTCCCTTCAGAAGCTGCGACACAAAGCGCACGCGATCGAGGACGGCCACCTCGAAAGCCTCCATCTTGTCCTTCACATAGGACAACCAGTCGGCGGCCTGCACTGGAGTGGCCAGCCCGTCGAAGCTGTCCAACCTCAACCCGACCCACTCGCGAAGCGAGATGCCGCTAACCGCTCCGGTTGCCGTGACCTCGGGCACTGGAGCAGCTTCAGCATCGGGGGCCACCTGCCCCTGCTTCAACGCCCTTAGCTCCTGCTACATGGCCCTCACCGCAGCCAACAGCTCCTCCTGGCTACCTCCCGCTGGTGAGTTTCCTCAGCCTCCATAGTCGTCGGCTGTGCTACCGGCGAAGCAGCACGGCCATGGCCACTACCCTTAGGCGGCATTCCTGCAGCCCACGCAATCCACAATTCAAGCAAAACATCAACAAGCAAGTAAAAGGCACAAGCATTAATTTCAACGAATTCACAAAGGTATATGCAAGATATGCAAACCCTTCCCCATACTACATGTGCAAGTGTGTCATTTTCCTTATTTCTCCTAGAATCTAAAGCCTATGCTCTGATACCAACTGTAACATCCCAGGACCCACATTACCCTGGGATGCCACCAAACCACTCAACAGCTAGCCAAAAATTTGAGATAAATTAAACTAACAACAATTACTAGATAAAGAGAATCAAGCGGAAGCATAAATAACAAAGATAACGGTGTCAAGTTCCATAGTCCAACAATCCTCTAATAGTTTAAAACCAATAATGGTCCACCAGTTTAATATTATTAAGTAAAAAAGAACATCCACGAATATCCAGTCAAAAGGCTAGTTTCCTCTCAACTTTATTACAGCATAGATTGATGAATAAAGTGCTTTATTATGGTGCCGCACTACCCATCCCATGAATGCTCAAGAATCACCTGTAGGGGAAAAAACAAGGATGAGATATACATCTCAGCAAGTAATTTGTTTAACAGGTTATTCAAACAACAAGCAAAGCTACAACAACATTTATTTTACTACATGACCACAACCACATCCAACATTCTCATTCATTAAACCACAAGGACTATCACGAGTCCTGCCTCATAAGATTTTAAACCATTAACATATGAATGCAATTTCTCCATCCACAATTTCAATGCATATGCATGCTATGCTCCACTGCACCCTTACCCAACAAGGTAAGAGTGTGCATCGTACTACGGCAATGTACGATGCTGTACCGGTACGGTCGTGGCTATAAGCGGCGACATCCACAATGCAATGTCATGACATGTTATGTATAATATGATAATCATAAACGACACGAATTTCAACCTCGAAGAGACATTAACAAGAATTTAACCTCAAGGAAACATCAACATAGCCACCATGAATATATATACTTGTTCTACAATTGGCACAAATAGCAACTACCTCATGACTACGAGCAAGTCAACCAAAGCATAACATTAAACTATTAATTGCTACTATCATCTCATTTATAAGTCATCCATCCATGGCATATTACTTCAAAATACGAGTATCATGTAGATTGCAAGTAGTAAGAATAACCAATTTGACAATAGCATTATTGCTACAATTACTTGCCTCTACCGGCGAAGCGACGTGATCACGCTCGATCAGAAGCAAATCCACCTGTCCAAAAAGGTACCTCTCAGCACAATAAACCGCAATACAATCACGACTCTCAAAGAAAAGTGTCGTCAAAACCCTAAACCCCACATCGAACCTCTCCACTTGCGGTCCTACCCTCGTCCCGCTGCAGCAACGACACTTATTTTTTTGTATCTTTAAGATTACTAAACCTTTTGCAGAGGGGGATGTATTTTTGTTTTCCTTACTCATTTTTCTACACTTTTCATGTAGATCACATATTTTAATTTTGTTCTTAGCATGGTGTATCTCAATGCTCAAAACAGAGATCATCCTCTATTTTGTCAGTGAGGACAGTCAGGTTCAAATGCTTCCCAACAACAGGGTAGGGCTCTACAATTTTTGATTTTTATACAACCGCTAGCTTACTAAATTCCCTACAACTTTCTCAATGGTGACCAAAAATATAAAATTCATCTTCTATCCCTAATTCCCATCTGAACAGCGGTCTATCCCTGTTTGCACCCCTGACGGACAGCGAGATTCCAGACCCTGGTATGCCTAAATTATGCGGACAAAAAATCTAAAACAAATACAGTAGATGTATATCGTCGTCCTCTACGTTTTTTCTTTTGGGGAGACCCTCAATAAAAATCGTCTTAGGGGTCTAAACCGCACAAACAGTAACACCGCGCGATTGGATCTACAGACAGTCAACCGGGATTCTCTAATCGGGGTTTTCTAAAATGCTAATCCCTTCAAAACTGGTACTAAGAACCCTAAATTCAGCATAAAACAGAGGGATTGGGGTGAGGGAAAATTACCTAGGGGATTGGGATCACCCTCTTCTTTCTCTCCTTCTCCTTCCCTTCTTCTCCTTCCCTCTCTTACTCTTCCATTCTTCTCCTTCTTCTCCTTGCACAGGGGCAGCACCTGGTTTGGGGGGCACAAGGGGCAGGAGAGGGTGGAGACTTGGGGAAGGAAGGGGGAGAGGGTGGCCGGCCAAGGGAATAAAGGGGGGCAGCTAGGGCAAGCAAATGGGGTGCGGCCACCCCTTGGGCCCCCCAGCCCAAGGTGGCAGCCCACCGTCCCTAGAAACCTTTTTTATTTAATATATATATATATATATATATATATATATATATATATATATATATATATATATTTTCTCATTCTAAAGCTAACTCACAAATTTAATTCTTCTCTTCCCGCGATTTACCGATTAACCGGCGACTCCGCGTTTTAAAGTATACGTATAAATATATATATTCTTTTTCTTTTAAACCTATGCCGAAACCACGATCAGGGTATTACATGTTAGTCATACCTACACTTTGATAGCTTGTGGTTGTACTTTTTTACACTGGGAGGTTATCACAAGGCTTAGTCTTTAGGGTTATCTGGGCAGTTCCCGCGCACTTATAGCCAAAGCCTCCCCAGACAATTTGGGCGGGGCGACGGCCGATGGCTACCATGGGTGGCGGCGGAACAGGGGAGGGGCGATCATGGCAGTATATCACAGTGGAGAGCAGTTGGTCACTTTGGGAGCATCTAGAGGCGGACAAGAGGCTACCTTGGTAGTCCACACAGCTTGGGAGTGGCGGTGATGGTCCAGTGGCGTGCGACGGTGATGAGCGAACGAGGCCCATAGTGCCAATGAGGTGTATGCTTCGTTGAGTCCAGCCGAGGGTGGGATGGCATCATCTTACTCAAAGGATACTCTGGCTCAATGGAATTGGCTTGGCGCATCTCCAATCGGTGGTTCTCCTAATGGCCGACGTTGGAGAAGAAAGTGCCACCGACACTTCTGCGGGAGGCTATGAGGCAATTCTTCACAGTAGGAGGGGAGAGTGGTGGTGCAATGCTGTTGGGGGTAGGGGCGAGGTTTTATAGCCGGCGGAGAGGGCTGACCACATGAGAGGTGGTTGGATAGTCACGACGGATGGCATGGCTCTAGCATGGCTACAGAGCCAATAACCTGAGCTTGGTGTCACGCTCGTGATAAGATGCGGGGAGTGACGATGGATATCACGCGAATTGTGGGGTGCAGGTGCCAAAAAGCATGGGCGATGGTCCGATCGACGTAAGATAGGGAATGACCGGCAATGACGCGCGTGGCGACACTATAACCATAGCACAACAGAGTAGGTGGCAGGTTGTAGTGGCTAGGACGCACCCTATGGCTAACCCAAGCGACATGGTGTGGCAGTCCGAGCAGCGCTTCTGCGTCCTTCGGCAGAGCGACGAGTCAAAAAGGGAAGGCCAGATGCAATGACGTCTCTGTGGTGACGCGAAAGTAGAGTTGTGATAGCGTAAGAGGGCCGCAACAGCATGGGCGTGGGAGCAAGCCGGTGACTAGTGGCCACAGTGGTGAGGCACAACAGGGAGGTAGGCTGCCATGGCTGGGTCGATGGAGAAAAATCCCTGCCGTGGCAAAGCATAGGTAATAGAGAGAGGAAAGGAACTAGGCCTGGCTCAACCAGGTCGAAATGCTAGAAAAATTTTAGGTCTAGGCCCATTTTCCATTTTTCTTACTTTTACTAATCCTCAATTATCAAAATTTTCTCATTCCAAATTTTGCATTAGCCCATGTCTTTTTTATTGTTCAACTTTATTTTAGATTTAACTTCTATTAATTGTACTTTTCTTTTTTGAATTTAGGTTTTTATTATTTTTACTTATTGGAACATTAACTAAGAATCGGCGACAGCATCGGCGTGGATACGCGGGGAGGGAGAAGCGGCGGTGGCGTGCCACTAGCGGCGAGCGCAAGAGGAGCAGTTGGGGACTTGAGGGGAGGATATCGCATGCGACGGACGGCTGTGGAGGCGGTGCGAGGTGGGGAGGCAGCGGCGGCAAGGTCTACGTAGGGAAGGAGAAGAGGCATGCGAGAGCAAGATCTAATTGAATGGCAGAGATAGCTGTGCAGATGAATAGTTTTCTCAAGGAGAGGAACAGAAGAATGATGAACATACCTACCACACTCCTCTTTTTAAGTAATAATAGAGATATGCGATGTTATCTTTTGCAACTCGTGTTCACATAAATCAGTGACACATATTACCCGCTCCATTGCGCTTCATCTTTTAGCTTCTTAATTTCATCTTTTTTTTGGTTTTTTTAGCCTTTTTTGCTTTTTTATCTTTTCTTTTTTCTCTTATTCCCTTGCATTGTTCGTAATGATGTAACTTTTTTCCTTTTTATTTTTTTAATTTATTTACACTGAAAAACTCAGAGCATTTACAGCTCCAAAATAAATCTAAAATAGTGCTAAACAGTGCAAATAAGTCTAGAATAGAGAAAAAAACTCTACGCACAAGCTGAGTTGACTAGGGCCTAAACAGTGTTGATAAGACACTTGGCATTTCTATATTGAGGAGTGGCGGCATATAAATTCTAGTTCATGATTTCTAGCCAAATCCAATCTCTGTCCTCTCTTACATCTCTTCTAGTTTATTCTTTAGTTGTGTCGAATTTATGCTACATAAATGGTTGACAAGGTACTATTTTTATAAAAAATCCATAGTAATTTTTGTGATTAAACAACAACCTTATTTTTCTTGTTTTAAATTTTGGAGTAAATTACATGGCACATCCCTTAACTTGTCGTGTCGGTTTGCTTAGCTCCCTAAACTTTGAAACTACAATTTTGCATCCTGAAATTTGTTTAAGTGGGTGATCATAGGTCACAAGGACGATTCACTGGGCTTGACTACTGACATGGAGGGTTGACCATTGCCATCCTGGCGTATGTGCGTCTACCACTTCACGAATGGATTTTTTTACTTAGGTCATCGTAGGACATTGAATTGTGTTGTCCAGCATGGTTTATATAAAAAAATCTCCAACTATTGCATCCCTGTGATCCCTAATTCCCAAATTCCTCAACTCTTTCCTTCCCTTGCTATTATGTGAATCCATCTCTCAATCGCATCATCCATGACCATGGTGTTGAGTTCATCCACGACTAGTCACCGCAAAGGAAAGTGCCACACTGCAATCGATCCACTGCCTGCCCGCGTCGTCCATGGTGTTGTATCAAGCTCATCCACGACCAGTTGTTATATGGGGAAACACATGCTGCCATTGCCACTTCTCTACAAATTGTTCTTAATAAGAAGGGGTTTATTGCAAATTTTAGCGCCTAGTAGGCCCATCACATGAAACACACGTAAGGTACATGCTGGGATGGTATTGTACATCAGTGGTCAACCCTCCATGTCAGCGATCAAGTCCAGCAAATTGTCCTTGGGACCTATGATGACCCACTTAAATAAGTTTAAAAGTTCAAAACTAAAATGTCAAAGTTTAGGGACCTAAGTGAACCAACATTACAAGTTAAGGGACCAATGATGTAATTTACCCTAAATTTTATTATCACATTTACTTACTTTATAGAGATATTTTTCTCAGACTATAATGTAAACACTATATTTATTTTGAGAATTCAAACATGCAATTGAATATTGCTAATTAAATTGATTTTCCAACTTGAGTTCGAAATAGCAAGGTCTAGCAATTTAATACATATATAGTATAATATTATAGTGTTCAATTTTGAAAATAGAATATACCTCTTCTAAAATAATTTTAATCAAGTGTGGTGTATTCATTTTTTCAAGAATTGATAACTTTTAAAGTAAAACTCTATATACTTATAACAGAAATGCTGCTGAGTAAGAATTTCCTCCTAAATTTATACTCATTCTCCACCCCTTCTCAACCCCCTCCTCTCCACCTCCTCCCGCTCTAACACCAACAACTTCTCTTCACGTGCCCTAAGCCTACAACCCCTTTTCTCCGTCGCCACCTCATCTGCCATACCACCATACACTTCACCACTAGATATGTCATCATTAGCTATTGACTTTATCACCACATAGCAAAGCTTGCCCACTTAGTCACTGTTTTCAAACGCTCTTATTGGGCTCTGTTGGATCCATGTGATCACTGGTGCCATCGCCGCCTTACCGTAACATTGGGAGTAATAAAATGGGGGTATGATCACCCTTTAAAACAAAATAATTAAAGTATTATCAACTATAATCCCACATATTATAGCCCCATTCCAAATAGCGATGGTGTCAACGATCAAATCACTGATATTATGAATCGTGGGAAAATGGCTAAGTCACTCAGAAGGATTTAGGAGAAGAATGGGGGCTATGAGCTGGTTATAAGGTACTCTCGATGGGAGATTACAAAGCGGGTGCTACTAGCCCTCGAGTACTACTTCTTGCCTTTGCAATCAGCTATCTAGTCAAGAAATCTTCCTTGATTCTCTAGAATATGTCCTTGTTTTTCCTTCTTTCACCAGACTTTAAATAACACAAAAAGGTGTTGGTTGTCCACGTGAGTAGACACCTTATCGGTTTGTGCACAACCACGAAACCAATAGTGGCAACAGTACCAGTGGTCATGAGCATCGAGGTGGTCAAGGCTGAATAGGTCCAGAGTCCGGTGGTCACCCCCGAGACTTCCACAAGACCATTGGAGACAGGTGCTCTAGTGGTTATGAAACTCGACCCTTCGAGGAGGTGTAGGGGATTGAAGAAGTAATCTCTAATCGCCGCGAGGAGAAGCTGACCAAGGACATTACTCCTGGTGAGAACATCTAGTCGAAAGGCACCAAGGGTCCAACCAGTCCAACTAGTCCTCAACAAGTGAAATTGGTCGAGAAGAAGAGGAAGGCAAGTGCTCTGGACTACGCTCCAGGGCGATTTAATTTCAAGAAAAAGAAGTTTAGGTATGTGCTAGTCCTAAGAAATTTAAACAACCGTACCATTTAATTTCTTTGTGCCTTGAAGTTCTTACTTTTTCCTCTTTCTTATTTTGCTGGTTTTGTAGTGCATCTACTACCCTGGTCGCAATTCTTTCAAGTGCTTCTATTGAAGAAGCTTCAAAATAGGACAGCTTCCTAATCAGTAGCAACATGACTAGAGGAGCAAAAACTGTTGCAACTAAAGAACCTTCAATAGCTCTGACACCATTGAAGGATGTAGAGGTGGAGATGAAGTCTTAGTAGATCTCTATGTCTGCTGAGAAAGCAGTGGACGAGAAGAGAAAGTAGAAATACTTCCTTTTTTGGAGGACCAGTGGTCAATAGCTCTTCAACAATAGAGAGGTCTCACAATTACAAAAAAGTTTATATTAGACGCATCATCACGGACGGTTCATAAAAACCGTCAGTATTAAATGCAATCACAGACGGTTATTATCAAGAACCGTCTGTGATACTATTACAGATGGTTCTTATTAAGCACCGTCTGTGAATTTGGCATATCACAGACGGTTTTTAAAGAAGCATCTAGAGGGGGTGAATAGGTTCACCTAAGTGCACCAACAACTTAAATCTATGTCAAAGGTTTGCAATCTTAGGATGATAAGCAATCAATTTAATTCTATGAATATAAATTGCTTGAATATAAATTAAGCACAAGAGAAGAAACCACAAATGACACATTGCTTTTTTACTGTGGCGTTGAGAGACTTGCTGGTTTTCCCTAATCCACGTTGAGGTAAGCCTAAACTAATTAGACCGGCTCCATGAATTAAGCCTTCCATCTCAAATCCACTAGTGGTAGCTCTTTCTCACTCCAGGTAGGTGAGCTCCAACCTTCACACTTCATCGGGTCTTCTCACAATCTTCTTTAAGAAGATCACCGCGCACGATGTCTCTAACACCGTCTAGAAGTTGACAAACTCCAAGAGTAATAAGTCAAACCCCTCGCTTGACTCTCACCACGTGCAATGAATGCACAAGCTCAAGTGGATACTCAATCCACCACTAGATGTAACACATGTAATTTAGAGCCTTCCTTCTTGCTCACAAAGTGTAATACATGCTTAATTTAGAGAAGGACCTCACACTAACACAAAGAAGTGTCAATGGGTGTAGCTACTCTTACTCTAACCGACCACAAGGGGGTATATATACCCACACCACAAAAACTAGCCGTTGGAAGCTAAACCCTTGAAAAATCAGGATTTTCGATAATTCTGTCGTTATAAAATCGAAACTACCACTCCCCTCGCAATGGTCAGAAAACTAACCGTTATCAGCGAAATCGGTAGTTCCGCTGTTCATTTTTCGGTACTTCCTATCATTGGAAGTACTGCGCCACACATAAAGCCGGTACTTCTGTTAGCCGGTAGTACCGCTCACACAGAGACGGTACTTCTGCTAGCCGGTAGTAGCGCTCACATAAAGCCGGTACTTCCGCACGTCGCTCAGACTGCTCACACAAAGCTAGAACTTTTGACAATCCGTAGTATCGCGCAACATATGCTAGTGCTTCCGATCTTCAGTAGTACAGTGCAACACAAGCTGGTACTTCCGATCTTCGGTAGTATCGTGCAATACACGCCAGTAATTCTGATTTTCTTGACAAATGTAGATACTTCAATAGATATTGCAAAACACATTTGTAAACTATAGTATCATGTACACAAGGATCATACATGATTCCCAACAAGTTGCAAAATACATTTGCACATATTTGAAATCATGACACAAGTAATTTATACATAGACTTAACATATTTGCAAAACACATTTGTAAACTTAAGTCAAATGCTACAAGGATTGTGTATGGGCTTCAACCATTTGCGAATATAAGTCTCATACTACAAGAAATAGGAAATATGGACTTGAAACAATTGCAAAATACATTCGCAATTTATAGTCCTATGTTACAAGAATTCAACACATATGCTTCAACTATTTGCAAAACACATTCACAAATATAAGCATCATGCCATAAAGAGCTGGAGCAAGTGAGGTTGAGCTATAACACATGATAAGACTCAAGCAACTAGATATGATTTCTCTTAATAGTACGACAATCTATACTAACAATCAAGTATTCCAACCAAACTCTAAGACCGGTAAAAGACTAAAAACACATTATTAGCCCTACCTAATCATATCTTTGCCTTATGCATTTTCTTGAAGCTTGATAACACACATCATTGCTTCAAGTCTGGGTCATTGTCTTGATATGCAACAACTTATGATGCATTCTTTACTTAACCTCCATCAACACATGACGAGTCTTTACTTGACTTCGATGATCAACTCATGATCACCTTCTTTTGGACATACATCAACTCACGATGCATCTTCTTGAGCTCTATCAACACATGATGGATCTTATCTTCACTCGATAATCAACTCATGATCATCTTTTCTTCTTAATGTCCTTCAACACATGAAGCCATCTTCCATCATCGTAATTTGTTGATCTTCAACATATGAAGTTATTCCAAGTCATCTACACTTGTGGAACCTAATCTCTTTATCCAACTCATGGAAAATATTACTCAACAAACCAATTGCCATCAATTACCAAAACATCACCATTAATATATAATAGGGGGACTAGATTCCACAATCTTTCCTTTTTGGTAATTCATGACAATCTTAATAAATAATGAGATATAAATTGATTTATAAGTATACACTATGTACACAATAATTGTATGCTCTAGAATAAGTTTTCTTAAGTAATTAACTCATTTGAATGTGTGTGCTTATTTTGAGATTAATTGGTAGCAAAGCTTACTCATCTAGTTGTCATTAATCATCTAACTATTAACACATAATGGAAGAACTAGATAACAACCCAATTATGAGTATATATAAACTACACAAGCTTTATATACTCAAAGAATACGTTTTAAAGTAAAGATCCTTAACATGTGGAAAGAGGAACCTGGATCAATACTAATAAAACCACAAAACATATATTGAACTCCCCTAAATGTGTACATGCAAGAATGTATTGTAGAAAATATATGCATATATTCATCTTACACATTTAGTTGAGTTTAATCTATATTTTGTATCCGATGAATACACTAGAATTTAAATAAATATGAGTGCCGAATGCATACCTTTATGATTTTATCTTTTTATCCAAATGAGACTTAAGAGATCATAATCAATCAACCATGTTAGTCTTATAACTGCATTTGTCATTCATTTCATCCAAAGGAGACTAGATAATATTATACCTAATAAGCATATTAGTCTCGTAATTGTATTTGTCATTATTATCAAAACCAAATTAATGGAGCTTGAACTTACATCTGCCAGAAAGTTTTCTTTTCTAAGAATATGTTGGACTTCAAAACCAAAGAAATGTTTCTCTTGTTTTCATACTTTCGAAAGATAAGATTACATCACAATATTTGAAGATTGATACTTTTTTCTTGCTTCATTTGCTATTAGTTGATAATCACCTTTCATTAATAGTTTGCAAATCCTGAGCGCTTTAACTACCAGAGTCCTATCAGTAAACCTCCGTACTCTACCATATTATTTTTAGCAGAAACATTTAACTAGATGGCATGTTTTATCCTTTCTCCAGTGGGAGAGATCAGGACTACCCAACCCCGAGCTCATGGTTTTCGTACTTGGGCCCCTAGATAGGTTCAAGACTTGTCCATTCAACGATAAATTCTACTAAAGCCTGAGACTTATTGCTGTTTGTGAGATGAAATGGAAATCAAACTCCATAAGTTGTTCATATTAGGAAACTAGAGATAAGGATTCCCGTTTAAACGGATCCTCTCCGTTTAAACGAGTTCTTATCCGTAGTGAGCACCTCTCCACCCCTCTATAAATAGAGAGCCATATGGCCAATTTTGTACACCCCAATGCATATGAAGCAATAAAGAAAGACCAGGAGTTCTCTCTACCTCTCTGTGTTCAATCTATTATTCGTGTTTACGTGATTGATTCGTTCTTGTTCTAAGCGGAGGAATCGCTCGGGTGATCGCGCCGAGAGTTCCTCAACACGTTATCAGCACGAATCCGCTCCGATGAACGAAGGTAATCATCGAAGCACTTAATAGATTGGTTTTCTAGATCGCTTGATTTTGCAATTTTTCTTCGCGTTCTAGATTGGTTTTCTACGGTGCAAATCCGCCCTAATCTACCGCGAGCGGACACGAAGTCGCGGCACAATGTCAATCGGTAGATTGCGAAGCGGGTAGATGTTGATTGCTTTCAGAAAGCGATACAAATCCGTCCTAATCTACGCGGCGGACATGAAGTCACCGACACAATGTCGATCGGTAGATTATGAAAAGGGTAGATGTTGATTGCATCGCGGCGAAATTTTCTTTCGGTTTGGTTTGCACGACGAGCATGAAAAAGAGGAAGGGGCAAATCGGGCGCCGCCCGCGCGCGCATGCGCAACGCCGGCGGCCGGCCACCGCCGCGCCGCGGCCCGCAGCCGCCACCGTGCCCTACACACGGGCCGGCGAGTCGATCGTCGCCTCCGCATGAGGCACCGTCGCACCGCATGTGCGCCACCGCCCCGCGACGGGTTGCCGGCGTCGTCGTCGTCACACGATGCGACCACCACCGCGCGCGCATGCGCGCGCGCCCCCGCATGAGGCGCGGCCGAACACCGCGCTGCATGCGCGCTGCCGCCGCCGCTGGCCGGCGCTGCCGTAACTCGCCCCTCGCGGATCGTCGCCTTGCACCACCGGCCGGATGCCTCGCGCATCCTTGCCGCACCTCCCCGGGGTAGCGCCGCGCCGTTGTGCGTCGGCCTCCGCTGCGTCGCCCGAGGTCGGCTCCGCCACGCGCCCCGCGCTGCCACGCCGCGCCGGCCCCGCCGCTGCGCCCGACCGCTTTACCGGCCTCGCCGCTGGTCACCGCCCGCCGCCTGCATGCGGCCTATCCCTCGTCGCCATGCGCACCGCCCGAGAAGGCTTGGCGGCCGCGCGCCTCCGACTTCCCATGCTGGCCGTAGCGCGCCGCTCTGCCTCGCCGGTCCGCGCCATTTGGCGCTGGCGCCGGCCTCCACCGTGGCCGCGACCACGGTTTCCGCCGCACCGTTCGCGCCGCATGCGCCCTCGCCGGCCGCCGCGCCCCGAGCAGCGCCGCTGTCGTCGGCCTCGGCCGTCGCCACGCGCTGGCGTGGCCACCTGCGCGCCTCGCCGCTCGGCGGCGGCCGCGCCGTATGGCGCCGCCCTGTATGGTGCCGCCCGCTCGTCGCCCTCTATGCGCGCGCCCAGCAACTGCCGCCGCCTCTGGATGGGAATGGGTAGAGGAAACCCTACCCCGTGGTATTGAGTCGGCCACATGGGCCTTGGGCCGAGAGGCCGGACTCGGCAGGCCAGCGGGAATGGGCCCATGGGCTGAAAAGCCGTGGGCCGGGAAGGGGGGCTGAACAGGTCGGGGTGAGTTTTGCTGAAAACCACTCGGGAAATCAAAAAATTACGCAAAATTTTCCCTGAACTGAACATTTGCGTATAGACCCCCCAGAAAATGCAGAATTTGCTGAAATTTCGTATTCTAGCATAAATGGGCCCCAGGAATCCGATTTTTGCATTATTTTCAGCATTTGAAGATTATTAATTTTTGCCATTATTGTTTTATGTATTTTCTTTATTTATTTACTGTTTTTGATTATTTGTAATTATTTAAATTGCTTTTAATCACTGAAAATTAGCAGTAAATTATGGAAAATGCATAGAAATTTATGAGACATTATGAGAACCTATTGTACCATTTATTTACCTGCAGTAAATAATTCCATGCATGTTTATCTGAAGTAAACTTATATGTTCTATTGATCACATGTAGATGACTGGCATCACGAACCGGGAGTTCGAGGAGCTTGCCCAGCATGGCAAGAACTATCTGACGTGGGCATCTGATGTTGAGATAGTACTTGGAGCCAAGAAGCTCCGCGTAGCTATTGAGATTGGCGGACGGCATGACGCCAAACCTACACCTGAGGAAAATGATTAGGCACTTCATTTCCTCAGGCACCACCTCTACATTACTCTCAAGAATGAGTATATGGCGGAGAAAAGCGCGCTAGCACTCTGGACCGCACTCAAGAAGCGGTTTGAGAGGCTAAAGTACACCATTCTTCCTCAAGCGAGCGAGTGGATCGGATCGAGGTTTGCCGATTTCAAGGCGGTCGGGAGTACAATTACGCCTTGCACGAATTTGTACCAATCTTCAACTCGTGGTAGCGAGATCACGATTGAGCGAGAAGATTGAGAAGACCCTATCCACCTTTCACCCCAATGCTGTACAGTTCGCCCGCAACTATCGTCAAGACGGCTACAAGGAGTACACCGAATTGATTGATATGCTGCAGGTTGCGGAGGCTCAGGACGAACTTCTCCGCAAGAATTACGTCTCGCACCACGAGCGCTCCACCGCCATGAAGCCAGCGCTGGAAGCTACAAGGTGCGAAAGCCCTTGATGAAAAGAATGGGAAAGAAGGTAAGACCGTTACCCGAAAGGCAAGTCAGATGCTCCAAATAACAAAAGGGCTAAGGAGAGTGGCAAAATCTATGGTCAGCAGAACCAAGGTTGCTACAAGTGTGGCAAGTGGGGGCATTGGTCGCGGGTCTGTAAAGCACCGCAACATATCATTGATGCCCACGAAGCCCAAAAGAAGAATGGCAAAGGGCACCTAAAGCTCACTTTGCATGAGTTGAGGAGCATATTGAGCGGTTGCACGAAATGATGGAGGTTGAGTCCATCCGTGGCGACACCCTTACGACCTAGAGGTAGCCACCTCCATAATTTCTCTCGAAGAGAACATCACTCCTGAAAAGATAGCCGAAGAAGTCAATGACTTTCTAGTTGATTCCGTCTGATGCACAGAATGCATGAGACGTTAATTGTCATTTATTTTACATTAAATGGACAAGTTAGATCTTGCATGGATGGTACTTTATTTTTGTCTTCTCGTAATGGTTGGATGATTTTGAAATAATTCATTCATTTATTCAGTTTATAATGGCATGAACACGTGTGGCTATATTATACCAACATTAAGGTGCTGCGGTGTACAGCTGATTACGAAGGCGAGATTCGAAGCTCGAACTATTACGTCTCTAGCATGTGATTAGGCCACCCAGGTCTTAGAATGATGAGAAATATAATTATCAATTCTCACGGGTATAATATTAATATGAAGAATTTCTCAAATCATGAAGATTTTATGTGCCCTGCATGTGCCACCAGGAAATTAATTATTAGACCCTCCACTCTGAAAGTGAAGGATGAAGTCCCTGCATTCCTGGAACGCATCCAGGGAGACATTTGCCATCCTATTCAGCCCATCTCAGGGCCATTTAGGTATTTCATGATGCTCATTGATGCTTCCTCAAAGTGGTCATATGTGGGTTTATTATCCACAAAAAACCATGCTTTCGCCAAATTGATCTCGCAGATCATTCGCATCAGAAATGTGTTCCCTGATCATCGCATCAAGTCTATTAGAATGGACAATGCTGGAGAATTTACTTCAAAGGCATTTGATGATTATTGCATGGCGATGGGGATTGCAGTTGAGCATTCGGTACCGCATGTCCATACCCAGAATGGTTTGGCAGAAGCCTTAATCAAGAGAATTAAATTTATTGCCCGACCCTTTTTGCAGAATTGTAATTTGCCAGCTACATGTTGGGGACACGCAGTCCTACATGTAGTGAATCTCATCAACTTTAGACCTTCGGCCTATAACATCCATTCACCTATGTAACTAGCGCAAGGGTCACCATCAAAAATTTCTCATCTCAGGATGTTTGGATGCAAGGTTTATGTACCTATACCACCTCCGCAGCGAACTGCAATGTGCCCTCTCCGTAAGACTGGGATATACGTTGGTTATGAGACTGCATCCATAATCAGGTATTTGGAACCTATGTCGAGAGATTTGCATACCGCCCGCTTCGCTGATTGAATTTTTGATGAGGATAATTTCTCGACATTAGGGGGAGGAAATCAACCCTTTCATGAAAAATGTCGGGAAATTACGTGGGAAGCCACGAGAATTCCTGTACATGACCCACGCACTAGTAAATCAAATAGAGAAGTCCAGAAGACAATAAAAGTCCAGAAGACAAGAGAAGTCCAGAAGACAATAGAAGTCCAAAAGACAAATGATTTGTAAGCATTAGCGAATCAGCTGCCTAATCACTTTAGTGATTTGAAGAGCGTGACTAAGTCGCATGTGCCTGCACGCACTGCACCAGAGAGGGTTGAAATACCAAAGAAAGCAGAAGGTATCCTCAATCTCGTCCAGAGGCCTCGAAAAAAAAGAGAACGAGAACTCCAGCTCCTCGAATCCTAAGTAACCAGGGACGCCTGGTGAAAAAGGATAAGAAGAACTTATCACACCGATCAGAAGTCCCCGAATGAGAAGGAAGCGGTTGAGACACGCACAAGTATGACACCTGTTGAAAAGGACATACCGGATCTGAATATCCCCATCGACATGGATGTATGCGCACACATCGGAACCAAAAAACTGAAGGTACTTGCCACCGCAATTGAAAGAAGCGATACGCAAGATGAAACTCCAGAAGAAGCAACTCATGAAGAAATAGGCATAAATTATGTGCACACGGGAGAGTCCCTGAACAGGACAACAGCCAGTGTTGATATCTACTTCGCAAAGAAAATTACCATAATCATTGATCTTGATCCCGAGCCTGCATCGCTCGCTGAATGTAAGAAAAGATCAGATTGAGAAGATTGGAAGAAAGCAATAGCAACTGAATTACTATCTCTGAACAAAAGAGAAGTGTTTGGGCCTGTATGCCGCACTCCTCCCTATGTGCACCCTATAGGGTACAAGTGGGTATTTGTTCGAAAGAGTAATGAAAGAAACGAAGTAGTGAGATATAAAACAAGGCTAATAGCACAAGGTTTCACTCAACGTCCTGGAGTTGATTATGAAGAAACCTACTCCCCAGTCATGAGTGGAATTACCTTTAGATATTTGATCTCATTGGCAGTGAACTTGAATTTAGAATTGAAATTGATGGATGTTGTAACTGCATACCTTTATGGTAACTTGGATTCGGAGATTTATATGAAAGTCCCTGAAGGAAATCCTCTCCCGAACCAAGACAGAGCAAATAGAAATCTATACAGTGTGAAGTTTAGAAAATCCCTGTATGGACTGAAGCAATCTGACAGGATGTGGTATAATCGCTTAAGCGACTTTCTCTGCAAGAAAGACTACACGAGCAATGAAGACTGTCCTTGTGTATTTATACGACGATCCCAGAATGGATTCTGTACAATCTCAGTGTATGTAGATGATCTGAATATCATCGGGACAGTGGATGATATAAAAGAAGCAAGCTCCTACTTGGAGTCAGAGTTTGAAATGAAAGAATTGGGCAAGACCAAGTTCTGCTTAGGCTTGCAGCTTGAGCATGTCTTTGGAGGAGTCTTAGTACATCAGTCGACCTACACCCAGAAGGTGCTAGAAAGATTCGGTTTTGAGAAAGCATTCCCATCAAAAGTACAGATGATCGGGAGATCTTTACAGCAAGAAAAAGATCCTTTCCGACCTAGGGAAGAGGGGGAGGAAGTCCTGGGACCGGAATTCCCATACTTGAGTGCAGTTGGAGCACTCATGTACTTAACAAGCGCACTAGACCGGATATTACCTTTGCCGTGAACTTTGTTAGCAAGGTATAGTGCGAGCCCACCAAAGGCATTGGCGGGGCATAAAGGACATCTTCGATATCTCCAAGGAAGCAAGGACCTTGGATTGTTTCTGAGAAAGAATCAAGAGTGAACTTGATTGGCTATGCGAGATCTTTGGGTACTGGTCGACCCGCATACCGCAAAGTCACAAGCAGGCTATGTATTCTGTGTGGTGGAACCGCAATTTCTGGAAATCGTCTAAGCAAAGCCTTGTAGCTACCTCGACGAACCACTCGGAAATAATAGCGCTATATGAAGCCGCGTGAATGTGGCAGCTCGCCGAATCGTTCACCACATCCAGCTGATCATGTGGGATGAACATTGTACAAACCCCACGATTATCTATGAAGATAATATCGCTTGCGTTGCACAAGTACAAGCGGGCTATGTGAAGAGTCATCTCACAAAGCATATCAACCCCAAGTTCTTCTATACTCATGAATTGCAAAAGATGGGCGAGATTAGTATCTGCATACTAAGTCTTGTGAAAATCTAGCGATTTATTCACAAAGTCACTCCCGCATCTAGCTTTGAAAGATGCGTGCGAGGATCGATGCGATGAGACTTAGAGAAGTGCGAGTCGGGGAGAATTCTCTCAAGCCCGTTAGTGAATCTTGATCCTGAAGATCAAGTACCCAAAGAATAAACGTCATGAAGACTGAATGAAGTTGGGTGAATTGTACTCTTTTTCCCTTGATGAGTTTTCCTGAAGTTTCTCGGTCAAGGTTTTTAATGAGGCAATTCGTGCATCGCAGCATAACATGCATCATGTACTCTTTCTCTAAATTTTTTCCACTGGGTTTTTATGGAGTTTTAATGAGGCATGAGTATGTCGGATGAGTGCCCAAGGGGGAGTATTAGGAAACTAGAGATAAGAATTTCCGTTTAAACGGATCCTCTCCGTTTAAACGAGTTCTTATCCGTAGTGGGCACCTCTCCACCCCTCTATAAATAGAGAGTCATATGGCCAATTTTGTACACCCCAATGCATATGAAGCAATAAAGAAAGACCAGGAGTTCTCTCTACCTCTCTGTGTTCAATCTATTATTCTGTGTTTCTGTGATTGATTCGTTCTTGTTCTAAGCAGAGGAATCGCTCGGACTGGTCGCCAGCGAGAGTTCCTCAACAATTCAATCGCACATTTTGCTATATGTCTTGCTGATTTCCTGTTTTAGAGAACTTGACCAAGAGATTATCAGTTAGCTCCACAATTTTATGGGCCTAAAAATAATACCTTATTTTCTTTGAAGTCATAAGAAGGGCATATAATAATTTTTGTATTTTCACATATCGCTTTTTTAGTTTATGTAAGACTTCACTTATGTAGTATACTGGTCGTTGAATATTGTCACATTCAACAACTAGTACTGCATTGACAGCTTGTGGCATAGCAGCCAAGTATAAAAGCAAAGATCCTCCTAGCCTTGGACAGACTAAGACCAGGGCACTTGTCAAGTGTTTGTTGACTTCTTTAAAGACATCATTGGCTTCTTTAGTCCATTCAAAACTTTCATATTTTCAAAAAAAATTTAAACAAAGGTAATCATTTTTCTTGTAACCATGCTATAAAAAAACATATCAATGCCATACAATCGGTTAGTTTTTGTACTTCTTTCTTCATAGTTGGAGGATGCATCCACTCGATGGCCACTATCTTCTATGGATTAGCCTCGATTCTCTAGTTAAGACTAGGAAGCCAAGAAGCTTTTTAGAGAAAATTCTGAACACACATTTCTCCAGGTTTAATTGAAGGTTATGAATTGTTAAGTTAGCAAAAGTTTCTTGCGAGTCGGAGATATGACCTCCGATGTTGACACTTTGTACTACCAAGTCGTCAACATAAGCCTCTAAGTTTTGACCAATTTTTCGACTAAAGGTTTTTGCATTAACCTTTCAAAAATGGTGCCAACGTTTTTGAGCCCAAACAACATTTTTCACATAATAGATAGTTTCATATGGTGTGATGAAGGAAGTTTTGTCTTTATCTTCTTTACTCATACTAATTTGATGGTACCCATAATATGCATCAAGAAGCTTAATAACTCATTCTTGAAAGTAGAGTCTACAAGCTAATCGATGCGTGGAAGGGGACAATTATCCTTTGGGCAAGCTTTATGAAGATCTTTAAAGTCTCCACATACTTGCCATTTTCCATTACTTTTTCTAGCCATTACAGGGTTGATGAGCTACTCGGGGTGGTCGACTTCACAAATGAACCCAGCCTTAAGAAACTTGTCGATCTCCAATTGGATTGTCACCCTTCGATCAGGTGCAAAAACACTGTTACTTTTGCTTGACTGATTTTTTGTCAGGCCAGAGTGCAGCCTATGCTCGATCACCTCCCTAGGGACACCAGGAATGTCAGATGTTTGCCACGTGAATCATCCGAGTTTGCTTGGAGGAAGAAGATTAGCGACTCTTCATATTTAGGATTGAGTCTTGTCCCCACTTTGATGGTTCCCAAAGGCCTATCCTTGTCGAGAGGTATCTCCTTGACTTGGTCAGAGGGTTTTGGAGCCACATTTGACCTTAAATGCTTTAATATTCCAGGTCAGTAGTCCATCAACCAGTTTGAGAGATTTGCGATTATAGACAAAAGCCATTTTTCTATTACCTCGAATTGTTATGACCCCTTTTGACCCCGTCATTTTGTGGCTTTGGTAACCGTAATGTGTGGCGACTAGAAACTTGGCTAAAGCTGGTTGACTAAGGATCCCATTATATGTAGTTTCAAGATCTACTACATCGAATGAGATCCTTTCTGTTCAAAAGTTATCAGGGCTTCCAAACATAACCAGTAGAGAGACTTGCCTGACCGATTTGGCCGAAGATCCCAAAACTATGTTGTAGAAGGCATACTTCATAGGCTTTAATTTAGACTTGGGAACTTGCATTTCTTCAATAGCTCCCTCAAATAAAATGCTAAGAGAACTACAACCATCAATTAGAATTTGATTAACTTTGAAGTTATTGATAGTAGGTTATACTACAATAGGGAACCTACCTGGTCGAATCGAAAGGATGGCGCAGTCTTCTTAGTCGAAGGAGATGGTTGTTTTTGACCATCTAGAGGGCTTGATGGTGACTGGAGCATCAATGAGATTCACGTCAACAGTATGCTCTGGGTCTTAATACTCTATTTCTTCATCCCCATACTTGTTCTTTTTGGTGCTCGGTTCTCCAACCTCCTATATAGAAGGGAGATGAGCCTTACATATGTAGTAATCCTCAAGCTTCTTCCGCCAGGCACGATAGTTGTGGAGATCATGCCCCATCATTTGATGGAGTGGACACCATCTTTGGCCTTTTTTTGGATTCATCAGTCGAAGCTTTTCCTTTGTTTTGAACAAAATAATCATTTTTCCTTTAGAGTATTTCTTCAGGATCGTAAGGATTGCATTGGTATTGGGCTCGCAATTGTTCTTACTCTTCTATGATTTCTTGATCTTCTTTTCCTTCTTCTCCAGGCCTGGCTAAGGATTTTTCTCTATTCCATCAATTGCCTTGTTCCACTCGACTGCTTCACTAGCAGCGATGTACTTATTGAACAGCTCAACAATTGTTCGTGGAGGATTCATTGTGATCTCCTCTGTAAACCGCTCATTCCTTAGTTCGGTCTTGAATGCCTGGATAACGGAAGAATCTGCCACTCCGGGATAAAGTT
Source organism: Melocanna baccifera (assembly GCA_036346265.1). Lineage (NCBI taxonomy): Eukaryota > Viridiplantae > Streptophyta > Magnoliopsida > Poales > Poaceae > Melocanna > Melocanna baccifera. Next base: position 16,166,271 of record CM070708.1, on the reverse strand, counting down.
ATAAACCTATTTGAATCTTTTGATGTATTGCTGTAGGGTTTCGTTGGATTCTTGTCGGACGTGGTGAAGGTAATCTTCCTTGCCGAGTCGATCATACATACTCTGGAAGTTGGCGATCAGTAGATCACAGAGTTATTGTCAAGTATAGATCATTCTGGCCAGTTGGTTGAGTAACCACGACTGGGTAGAACCCTCAAGAACAGTTGGCAAATAATTTACCATCACATCTGTCATTGCCTCCTATAGCCCTAATTGCAGTTGTGTACATCTGCAAAAATTCCAATGAATTTTATTTTCCATCAAATTTCTCAGGGTTAGCTGGTCGAAACCTTTCTGGCCAGCATACTGCCTGAAGGCCTACCAAGAAAGCTTGACAACCTATGATTAGGTCACGACATCTTCTCTGGAAAGGAGCCGAATTGTAATATGTCAAAGACTTATTCCTCCGATAGTTATAGTGAGGAGCTGGTGCTCCAATGTAGTCATGGACACTTAAATGGTGTCTCTGACCACAAGCTTGGTTCAGATGATTACGTAAATCACTCGGACTATGTTCCCAATTTTGTCCCTCTTGACTAGGGGGTGAAGCGCTACAGATAGGCTATGCAAGCATAATTTCAAAAATTCTACTGCGTAAACAAGGAACCTCCACTAGTAATAGATCACGGGATTACCACTAGACGTGTAGACTCGTAGTGAAAGTAAAGTCAATGTAGCATGTTGATGCGGTGGTAGTCGTACTAACCACATGTCTTCCCCTTTAGCTCCTTGGGATCGCCACATGTTGCGGATGGTCCTAGTGTTGAAACTTCACATCAACACCTCTAAGGTATCCACACGTATGGGGCAGGAACACCATGTGCTGAAGTACTAGCGCCAGCTGCGTAGTATTAGATGAGGAAGGTGTGGTGACTAGAGTTTCAAGAATTCCAAATTCTCTTTCACAAACCCTATGCCACCACCTCTTTATATTTAGGCACCTATGATAGGCCTCAAACTTCCCATTAGGAACTCATGGCCCACATGCATTCAAATCACCATCCGAATTATATCGTAGCCCCTTAAGTGTGCAACCCTATAGGTTCATGTACGCTTGGATATGGCCCGAGTACTACTACTCGTCCCTTAATCGGTAGCAACCCCTAGCAAGATATGTAACTCCCAATTATATGTAAAGATCATATCAGACGAAACTCAACAAAGCTCATATGCGTTTTTCCTTTGCCTCACAATATCGATCAAGCTCAAGGTGAGTACGTGCCATCCTTATTGGTTAGCTTAACCATTCTTTCTTGATTACGTGACTCGAATTCCCTGACTACAGTTAACTCTTTAATCGTGAGTAGCATGGCTATGTATTTCTGGAATCCAATCACTTGAGAGGCCTAGAGATAACTTCCCGTTGCATGGAGAGGCAAATCCTATCTTGATCAACCATGCCTCGATGTATGCATCATGACAAAACTCGAAAGCTATCTTTATAACTACTAAGTTATGGAGTAACGTTTGGCAACCCCTGAGTTAGTCATTATTCATCTTGAGTATGTGCGATGACCTCAAGTCTAAGGACATAGCATACGCATTATGACTGCACTGATGACATGTAAGAATGCAACGTTCTCATAGTGTCTCGTGGTGGGTCAATCCAACCCCATGTTCGCTAACATGTATCCATATTATTGGTTTGATATTTCCATATCTATGCCCATGAAACATGTTCATTAATCAATACATATGCTAGTCTATTCATATGTGTCCTCATCTGTTTCTAACTAGGGATAGTTTAAGAATAATCACCATAGAAATATAGAGTTTCACAATCAAGTCACACACTTGTTAATAAATATTGATGGTGTTATTTGAGGAACAAGATTACATATTATTCAATAAATCATGAACATAACAAAATATAATCATCTCTATGATTGCCTGTAGGATATATTTCCAACAGGGGGAGAGGTTGCTTCATTATCGAAAAGCCTTCTTCCCTCATGGCTTCCTTGTTGGAAACTTTAAGCGGGTCTTGTGCCTACTGATGGATTGTTTTCAATCCGACCCCATTTGCTTATGCTGTGCGAAGAATGCACAGATGAAGTCAATGTTTGGCTCTACGATTGCCTCTACTCTCGGTACATCTCCATGCGCCGCATGGTTTGCTAGAGGATCTTCGATACCCTAACATAGAACTTGAGCATATCTCGGGGTTTTAACTAGAGCAGGGGCTAGGTTGTTAAGAATATCATGCACATGTTGTAGATTTTGAATAGTTATCGAAGGTCTTGGAGCATTCCTATTGGCGGAAGGGGTACAATGACTCGAGTTTCGCCTCGAGTTCTATACTCGTTCCACGCGACTTAGCAAGCACAAAGGAGTAGGAATAGGCAGATTAGATGATCGATGTCCACTATTTCCATTATTTTTGACTCCTCCAGGTAATGCAAGAGTGTTCATACCATTCCCGACCAATGGATCATGAGGGGATCTATTGCGGAGAGTTTAAGCATGACATCTGTAGTGGTATCACTGATTGTGTTAACCTCATGCTTCCAACAGGAATCTCCCAATGAACACCTATCAAAACAGAGGAAGAGCCTTCCATCACTTCTGCAAGGAGGTTCCATGACATTAGATGATTAGAGACAACCGTTTCTAGGGGGCTGTGTGGTGGACTCTACCTGATCTGGTAAATTACCAATCGGATGGTGAGTGTTATTATCTTCACCCGTCTTTCTACTGAGAGTAATCTCATCGACACCATTACTAGGTGTCGATCGGCTCCCTAATACGTAGGAGTTGTTGACAAATAGCAATCACCCACAATTGCATTGAGAGTACTCTAACCCTTATATCATGGTATCGTGTTCTTATTGCCATATTTGCCAATCGAATGCACCGAACTTGTCGTGGTTCTTGGGCATTCCGACAAGGTTGGGACTCTTGATTCCCTAGGTAACGTTGATGACTAGGGCAGCGTATCTTCTTCCACCCAGTCAACCTCGCTGGTCTCTAGGATTGGTGACCATAAGATGGAGAATGACAACGAGGAAGCATCTGTTTCATGGCGCAAATACATGCATCCATGTCAAAGTTAGTGTAGTCTACCAAATCGAACCAATTCTCCTCACCCTAGATTCCTTACATGATTGCATAGGCGATGTTGGCAGAAATAGGGGAAGATGATGTTGCTGATGAGAACCTTTAGGGACTCATCACCTTTCTCCCCACGGACGACGTTAGTTGTCGATGATCAAATCACCAATCTTATGAATTGTGGGAAAAAGACTAAGTCACTCAGAAGGATTTAGAGGAGAATGGGGATTATCTTTATTGCTATTCTCATTCTTCTTGAAGATGAAGCCAATACATCTCTTGTCATTCAACCTTCATTGCTTGCTCAAGATATCATTAAGAGAGGTATTTCCTTTGTAGCACTTCTTCAAATTACTGCTCAACTTAGTGACTTGAGCCTTGAGCTCTTTGTTTTCCTTTACAAGGTTAGTCTCAACAAGCATAAATGAAATAGAAGCATCTAACTGAGAGCAACAAGGCATGTCAAGCAAATCATCATAAGAGGTGGATATACTAACCTTAGATGTCATGCAAGAGTTATGAGCTACATATGGCATATCATCTAATAAATCACATGTAATGCCTATATCAATCTTGGACTTGTTGATATCCTTGAAAAGGAGAGTCTCATGAGCTTCCAGACTTTGAATTTTGACTTCTCCTTACCAAGGTACTCATTCAAGTTCTCTAGCATATCCATCAATTCATCATAAGTAGGTTCATTATTGTCATTATCGTTATTTACCTTTTTATTACCTTTAACCATAAAACAATGAGTTGATATAGAGAGACTTATGGATTCTTCATTGTAGGACCTAGAGATTGAGTATTCTTCTCCTAACATCCACTCTTCTATACAATCATTCTTGGTTGAGGTGGACCTTTTATAATTATCTTAAAGTTGTGTCCACATCTCATGAGCATTCTTGAGATTACATACGACATCGAATACCTCTTCACTCAAAGCACTAAATAAAACGTTAATTACTTGAGCATTGGGATGTAAGCATTTCTCTTTCTCATTTATTGGAGCAAGAGGATGCAATGGAGAAGAAAAGCCCACATTTATAATCCACCATATTTTAGAGCTCATGGTCTCAAAGTAGTATAACATGTGGATTTTCCAATAATTATAATTTGTGCCATCAAATAAAAGTGTCTCACCGAGGTGCACTATATCACTAGTCGCCATCTTTTTACTATCTGGGTGGTAAAGCCTAATAAAATAAGAGATCAAGCTCTGATATCACTTGTATGATCGAAGAGACCGACTAGAGGGGGTGAATATGTGGTTTTAAAAATACTTTGGCCAAAACTGAGGTTTATAATGCAGAAACATAAATCAATTTGGTTCACTTCGATGCACCAATATTCTAAGTTTATATCAAAGGTTTTGCAATCCTAGGATAATAAGCAATCAATTTAATTCATTGAATATAAATTGCTTGAATGTAGATTGAGCATAAAAAAATAAACCACAATTGACATGTTTTTTTATTACCGTGGTATTTGGAGACTTGCCGGTCTCTCTAGTCCACATTGAGGTAAAGCCCAAATAAATTGGACCGGCTTCACGAATTAAGCAAACACCTCAATTCCAATAGTGTTAGCTCTTTTTCGCTCTGGGTAGGTGAGCTCCAATCTTTACAATACACCAGGCTTTCTCACAAGCTTCTTTGAGAAGAACACCAGGCACGACACTTCCAATGCCATCTAGAAGTCAGCAACCTCCAAGAGTAATAAGTCAAACCCTTTGCTTGACACTCACCATGTGTAACGAATATACAAGTTCAAGTGGATATAAAATCCACCTCTAGATGCAACATATGCAACTATAGACCTCTCCCCTTACTCACAAGGTGTAACACATACACAATTAAGAGGAGAAACTCACACTAGCTCAATAAAGTGAAATGAAGTGCCAAGAATTATCTCTCAACCGACCAAGGGATTATTTATATCATCCACCATAAAAACTAGTCGTGGGAGCAAAAACCCCCCAACAAAATCAGTATTTGCGGTAGTACTGAAGTTATGGAGCAAGTACTACTGTTTTCCATCATAATAGCTATAAAATAGTCATTATCCTGCATTTGCACTACTACCATAGATACATCAGCAGTACAACCTTTTTGCGATCATATTGCAAGTATAAGGGCGGTACTACTGTTTTCGATTTTTCAGCATAGATGAAACTCAGAAAACGGTCATAACTTTTGACTCCGAGTTGGAATTGAGTGATCTTGAACTCTATTGAAAGCTTATTCAAAGAGCTACACAACCCACCTATTTGCATGATCTTAAATACATTAGATCAATACATAAATCATAAGAGATCCAAAGAGTCACTACCATTGTCTAAATCCAAGGAAATAGTAAAAAACAATCTTAGACCATGCCAAGGGATAATTCATGACCTTCAATAATTTGCAAAATATATTCAAAACTTAGATCATGTCACAAGGAGAAAGTACATGAACTTCAATCATTTGCAAAGTACAGTCATATGTTACAAGAATTAGATGTATTGTCTTAACTATTTGCAAAATATATTCGTAAATAATAGCATCATATCACGGAGAGCTAGAGCAAGTGAGATTGAGTTATTAACATATGATGAGACTCAAGCTACTAAATAAGATCCCTCTTAATAGTACAATAAATATATACTAGTAACAGGGGCGAAGCTAGGAAAATTTGCCACCGGTGTCAGCTGGGTTACCGTACAGGAAGTACTAACGAAAATGAGCAATAAAACAATATCATCGGCTAAAACAGCTATCTTGGTCTTAATAGAAATAAGCTACTGCAGTAGCAAGTATATATTCTGATTTCCCTCTGTGATTCACGATCTTCCATCTTGTGAAAGCGAACTATGACATCATTATTTGAAATTGTGGCTAGAAGTTACGGCTCGATGAAGCATACAATGCGATCATTCATAAATCCATCACCAATGCGATTGCGTAGTATTGTCTTCACAATTTTCATTCTTTGAAAAGCACCTCTCTCTTATTGCGATTGCTATGGGAAGAATCGGTACTAACTTGAGAAGCCGATAGACCATAGGAAAGCATAATTCTTTTTTGTATCCACCATCACCCTATTAAGCTCAGAAAATAGTCTTCAAGTTGGCAAATCTTAAATCGGCTCTCACATTATCAATGTAGATAGGAAGCTCATGACTAAGTTCCTTTAGTTGCTCTGAGTCGAAATCATCTGGGTAGAACTTAGCCAACTCCATCAAGCTCTCAAAATTGAAAGCATCGAAAGAATTCTTAGGACTGAAAGCAGCAACACGGGTAAGTAGATCAGAATTCACCTCATTGAAATGATCATTGAACTCTGTGAGCTGCAAGTCAATAATTGGGTTCAAGCAATCATATCTATAGTGTTCATAGTTGGTGCGGTTTGTCTTTTGTCTTGGCTTATGTCGATCAATGTAATCTGCCTCCATGTCCAACTTAGGGATGTTATGTTTTTCACAAAAAGAGAATGTGGTCTCCAATAGAGAATCCCAACCATCATCTCTAATCTTCTGAAAATTCTGCTTAGTCAACTTCACCTCTGTCATGGCCTCTAAGATGTCTTTATCTTTCCTTTGCAGTGATAGAGATAAAGAATGTGCATGTCCTAAAATATGCAACATTAAGTGCAAGTGGAACAAAAAATCAAAATCCTTGAGATAGTCAATTAGACCACGAGCTTGACATTTCTTTCCATCATTTGGTCCTTCATTTGCAACATATTGAAGCACTTGAATGATTTCAGGGAACAGATTGTGTATGCTTTTGAGGGTTTTGTAATGAGAACCCCAACGTGTATCTCCGACTCTTTGAAGGGTCTGCTCTTGATTTAATCCAGTTCCAGTACTTAGTTGTCCAATGCCTATGGCTTTTACAATTCTCTCCTACTGACTTTCTCGGATCATATCCTTGCGCTTACAAGAAGCACTGGCCACATTAAGCAACAAAGATATCATGTCAAAGAAATCCCTTGCATCATCATTCTTTTTAGCCACTGCAACAATGACTAACTGTAGCTGATAAGCAAAGCAATGGACATAATACGCCGAGCTATTCTCTTTCATGATTAAGGCTCTTAAACCATTAAACTCACCTCTCATATTACTAGCGCCGTCATAACCTTGTCCCCTAACTTGTTTTAAGCTCAACCCATACTTAGCAAACAAACTCATAATGTTGGATTTGAGACATTGGTGATGTTTCTTTCACATGAGTAACAGCAATTAATCTTTCCTTTATAACCCCATCCTTGTCAACATACCGCATAACCACTGCCATTTGTTCCTTGCCTGACACATCAGCTGATTCATCTACTAATATACAAAACACATCTCCACCAATTTCTTCAATGATAGATTTAACAATGATCTGCACAGAGAAAAAATTAATTTGAGAGATGACACCTGCCATTTGTAAAAGAAAATAACAACCAAATTTATATCTTACCTCAGCGAAACAATTAGCAATATCCCTTTGAATTTCTGGAGACACCATCTTATCATTTTTAGCATCATTACAATGAATAGCTTTTTTTACTTTCTCATTTTCCTCTGCCAAAAGTAGCAGCAACTCTCGAAAATTTCCCTTATTTTGAGACCCTTCTGATTCATCATGTCCACGAAAAGCCAAACCTTGATGTAGTAAATATCGAATAGCTTTAATGGAAGTATTCAAGCAAATGAAATGGCGCTCTTTAGTGACATCATTCTGCTTGTTCAAAGCAATATCAATTGACTGACCAGGCTTCAGTAAATTGTCACATCTTTTCACAGCTGTGTTATGAAAGCTATCACATTTGCTACCTATATGATCTCGAAGCCTGTCTGATTTATTCCAGCTATCCCAACCATCTTTGGCAAATGCATCATTCCCACCTTGGCCCTCATTGCAATCTCTGAACAAGTAGCAATATAAACAAAAAACCTTATCTGTCTTCTCACTGTACTCTAGCCAATCATACATTGTGAACCATTCAAGTTGACAACGACGCAAAGCACCGCAATCATCTTTTGTGGAAACTTAAAACCAGCGGTGGTTTAAAGGGCCTCTAATCAAATACTTTAGCCTTACATCATCTTGTAACATTTGGCCAATGTAATCTGATATTCTCCTTCTATCTGCTGGATCATAGGGAAGCTCATCCATATTAACATCTTTACGTGAGAGCCGCGAAGGACGAACAACAATATGGTTGATGTTTGATGCATTGCCATCTCTTCTAGTCCCTGCATCATTATCCTCGTTGTCACCAGCTGCTGGAGATTTCCGCTTCAGGAATCGTTCCATGGTACTTTGATTTACTCTGCCTATAAAATTAGAAAACAAAATTGAACAATATGGAATATACGAAATGTGCAAGCACAAAGCACCCACAACTAGTTTATCAGTTCCTTACTTGTCATCTTGCCTCAAAGAAAAATCCCATTGCTCGCAGCTCGTATTATGAGAGTACCAATACAACTGTAGAAGCTTGCCTGCCTTATCGATGTCTTTGAGCAGATCCCGGTCTTTGAAGTACAAGAAGAATGTGAGTTGCGGACTTGCGGCAACCAGGAAAATGATCAGGATTGAAACTGATTTAAGCTAAGGAGATGCCTTGAGAGGGAGAAAAACTAAACAAGGAGATGACCTGCTAGAAGTAGTCGGTCTTTGCTTCGACCGTAATCTTAGGACTCTTTTTCACTCAATGACGGGCCGCCACGCCACCGCCACCGGCCACTTGCGCCGAGAACGAGAAGTCAAGAATATGAATATACGTATACAGGAAATGAAGCGTCGAAGATAGAATACGCTGCTTTGGGCTACAGCTCGCATAGGCCTGCATTAAACTGATCTGTCTTGGTAAGTGAAGTAGAGATTGTAGAGAGATTGGGCGCTTCTTTGGATTCTTTGGGTTTGGGCCACCGGTCGACCTCATTTTTCTTTGGGGTCAACGCTGGTGAAAATTCCATGTATACACAGGCTGTTGGCAAACCGTCGGTGTCAGCTGACACCGACAGCTGCACGTAGCTTCGCCACTGACTAGTAATCCGGTCTTGCAATGAAACATCAAGATCGGTAAAAAAAACTAGGAACACATTATTAGCCCTTACTAGTTATATTTTGACCTTGAGCATCCTTTTGAAGTTTGATGATGTACATCTTCATTTCAAGTTCGAGTTATTATCTTGATATGCATCAACCCATGATGTATCCTTCAAGTGCCTTCTATCAACACATGATGGGTCTTCTCTTGACTTAATGATCAACTCATGATCACCTCCTTTTCAGAATCTTGATATGCGTCAACACATAATACATCCTCTTCTTGATGACCTTCAACTCATGAAACCATCTGAAGTTTTCGTTATCATGGAATCTAACCTATTCATCCAACTCATAGAAAATATTTGTCCCACAATATGATTATCATTAATTACCAAAACATACCATTAACTCATAACGGTGGGTCTACATTTTTCATTCTTCCCATTTTTAGTAATTGATAATAATCACCACAATTGCAAATAATTGAATATAAAGTTATTGAATTCAAAGTGTGGTACTACCGCCATCTAAGATCCGGTACTAGAGGGGTGCAGCAGTTTCACTTCATATTTGCGATCATACCGCGACGCGGTAGTACCGTAGTACCATTGACGGTACTGCCGCTTTCCTAGAGAGTAAACATGCTCTAAAATATACCTTTCTGGAAATTACATACTGCCAACTAAAGTTCGATCTTACCAGGTTGCGGTACTACCGCACATACCACCCGGTCATACCGCACTGCGGTAGTACCCTCAATTACACACCGATACTATCGATTTTTCTAACAATGCATTGTTAGATTTATAATTTAAATTCAAATGCATGGATGACCTTTGTTTCAAGCCATGTCGATCTTCCTATCAACCTTAGCATGCATCTTCAAGTTGTCAAGCGAAATCTGGGACTAAACCTTTCAAACACTTGATAATCATGTTAGTCACATACACAAATAATTAAATATAAAGTAATATAAATCAATATGATTATATATGAACTACACAAGTTTTATATACTCAAATAATATATTTCAAAGTAGAGATCTCCGATATATGTGAAAAAGAAAATACAGATCAATACTAATGAAAACCAAAATATAGAGTGGACTCCCCTAAATGTATGCATATAAGAATATGTAATAAAAAACGTATGTATATATTCAAGATATACTTTTGGTGGAGTTCAATCTATATTTTTGATCCAAGGAATGTAACAAGATATAAAAATATGATGTCGAATACATACCTCTATAATTTTTACTTTTTCATTCAAATGAGACTAAGCAATAACATACTCAATAAAATAGTTAGTCTCACATTTAAATTTGTCATTAATAAGTTATGCTCACATTTAGATTTATCATTAATCGAGTTAGTATTACATTTAGTTTTATCATTAATCACCAAGATCAATCTAATTGGAGCTTCAAATTACAATAGGGCCTATATACCAGTTCGTGAGGTCTCCGAGTTAGTTGGTCAGGTGAATGTATAGTGACCCTCTGTTTAGAGATACTCGAGTGGTGTAGCATTTGGAAGTTTATAACCACATTGGTCTAAGGTCTTAATTGTGTATTAAAACTATATTTAATGGATTATTCAATCATCATCATTCTGGCTTTCGAAAGCTAAAAGCCATTTAGAATATGTTGGATTCTTAACACGACTTCTTTTTTCCCTTTGTATTATTTGTGAGGATATAACGGTGTTATTTAATTTTTCTTATTTCTTATTTTTTTAATTAAATATTTTAGAAAAAATTAATAGCTACTACAGTACCATTTAAGTAAAAAAACTAGTGACCACAACACTTTGGAAAAAAGGTCATAAACTTGCAAACCATTTGATCTTAGAACCTTTTTTTTCCCTAGGATTTGTGCTATATACGCCCAGTGTCAACAAGAGGCATCGTCAATTTGTCATCGTGGCATTAGACCGGAGAAAACCTGAAATCCCGCATTCCCCAGGCACCTCGCCGCAAAACCGTGGCCCCTCTCTCTCCTCTCGTATGAGGAGGCAGCTCGGGCTCGGGCGAGACTGACGCGACCAACCCGTAGGCTCGCGAGGGCAACTCCCCAACCGCGCCCTGTCCGCCGAGATCTCGCCGCCGCCGCCGAGATCTCGCCGCCGCCGACGAGATGCTCCGCCGCGGCCTCCTCCTCCTCCTCCTCGCCGCCCTCATCGCCGTCGCGCGGCCGCCCCTCGTATCCGCCTCCGAGTCCGACCACAAGGTGCGCGCCGCAGGCCCTCATCCTCATCCCCCTAACCCTAGATCCGAACCTCCCGTACGCCCCTCGGCTGGATCCGTCGAGGCGCTGCGCCGGATCTGGGCGCGGCGCGCGGTTTGGACGTGTCTACGTCGCGGATCCGGGGCCGCGTTGTTCTGGGCTAGTGCTGGGAGTTGTATGCTTAGTCCGATGTGGCGGCTTGATCTGTAGCTCTGCGATGCGAAGGGTTGGTTGCTTAGAAATTTGGAGGTTCTAGGAAGCGGATGGTTTGAGGGCTGTTTGAGAAATTGGGCTGCTTTGGGAGACTACTTGATCTCGTTTGCTGCGAGAATGCAGAACAAAACATTAACAGAGTCGCATTCAGATAAAAAAAGTTTTCGGTGGTATAGAATTTCGAATTAGTTCTGCATTTGGACAAAGAGACGGCTTTAATTGTATTGTTGTTAAGTGAATCTGTATCATGCTAGGCCTTGAATAAGATTGAAGATAGATAGAAGACTTTTCCTACCTTACATTCTGATTCTTTCTTGGTGGTGCATCCAAATTCTGAGATTTGGCGCATGCCATGTTTGGGACATGGTGCAACACTTGTATATTGCAGTGGACATACAGTTTATATATTATGGTCTGATGTAGCAGTTATCCTGTGCGTTGGCTGAAGATTCCTATCATTCTATTTCGGGCTTCAAAATGTTTGGTAGCATACTAGTTGAACATGATGTTGTGGCATGTGAATTGAGAGTTTAAAAAACAAAACAACGTGCCTATTCTTTATTATTGGTTGTCTTACACTTCACACCATCTTAGTAGTATGGACCGATTGGGGATTGGATTTACCACTGTGACAGGTAGTTGCAAATCATGTATTGGTGGTAGTAGTCTGATTTTGAACATTTCGCAATATTAGTTTGATTTTGGACATTGATTTGTCTTGTGCTGAGTGCAACTATATCTACTTCCTCTTTAATAATTACTTGCATTTGCTTCAATTATGGTAACTGCTGCCTGGTACTTCTGTAATTTTGGGGTTTAATGCCCTCAGCTGGAAAAATGTGATTAATAATGTAAAAAAAGTATATATGCGAGGAATTCCCATGTTCTAGATTAAGCATGTTAAAAGTCTTGCATAATTTTAGTGGATCATGAATTGTGTTGTATTTACCTTAAGTTTATATGGTCAAAGTTAAACATAAAGTGCAGCGATCCTGGAATATCCATGAGAAATAAATAATTTTGGTATACTATTCTCATGCATCTAAGTAGTTTGAGAAAATTTCATGCCATTGAATAAGGCTCCATTTGGCATTGTGGTGTCTCTTTAAATGCATTGTTAGCATGTTAACTTTAACTTTGGATAAATTAATTGCTTGGTAGCATTCTTTTAGAATCATAATTGTAAGATTTTTTAGATATGGTAAATATGCCCCATATCTGCGTGACTCTGTAGCACATAGAAATCTGATATAGACAGAGCCTGACACTCTCTTTGGTTGTGTTTTGCTGTGCTGCACTGCACTACGTGACAGATTAGTCATGGAAAATGCTGCTTCTAGTAAAGTATTGCTGCAACTTTTCCAAAAAAGGGAAGTAGTGAAGTAATATTTGGCCTTATTTTCCGGCTAGAAGGCCGAGTCTGCTCCCTGAGTCTATCAAATATCAAAGTATCTAATTGTTTGATGATTAGTGATAAGAAATGATGGAACCCGTGGTAGCTAATTGTTGAAGTCAATTTGAAGGATAACTCAATTGATATTCGGCCCTAACAAGGGAAACATTTTGGTGGCTTTGGAATTTTTCATAATATATGTTTAGGGTCTGGACATTATTACATGCATTGCCACGAGAACTTAGGCTGTAGATTCTTTTATTTTCATTATGGTTGATATTGAAACTGGTCAACAACAATCCCTCCTCTTGGTGAACGGGGGAGTGGCCTTCACAATTAACTAGTTCCTTAAGAAATTTTAGAGCTTCTCTATTGACTTGTCATAGCTTCTTAATGCTATCATTAACTGGCCATGATCTTTGTTCTTCTGTATAGCTTACATAGATGCACTTCATACCACAATGCACAGATTCAGAAAAATTGATTATTTCTTATTTGTCAACTTCTTTATTGCCGTCTTCTCTAAAATTTAATTCATACTGATTTGCAATTATACTTAGAACACTTCTTATTTTTCTTATGTGCAGTACAAAGCTGCAGAACCGGTTAAGCTCTGGGTAAACAAGGTTGGCCCTTACAATAACCCTCAAGAAACTTACAACTATTACAGCATCCCATTTTGTCAACCATCTGAAAACCCTGCACATAAATGGGGTGGTCTTGGAGAAGTCCTAGGTGGAAATGAGCTGATTGATAGTCAGATTGATATAAAGTTCTTAAGTACGTTGATCTTGTTTTCACATCCTCCTTGGATTTATTTTTGATTGAATTGTGCATCAATGCATGTTCTTTTCTACTAAGTGATTTATCTGACTGACCATTCATTAAAAATTTTCTTCTGTTGTAGAAAATGTGGAGAAGGGCCCCATTTGCACAATTGAACTTGATGCTAAAAAGGTTCAGCAATTTACTGATGCTATTGAAAGCTCATATTGGTTTGAGCTTTTCATAGGTATGAGGATCCGTATTTAGTTCTGTGTTGCTGCACATGATTTTCTTGTTTTGCAAGATATTTCTTTTTTCTGACATTCTTCGTATGCAACTCTCTCCTTTGCTTGCTGTGGTCAAATCACCTAGATGATCTGCCATTGTGGGGTAGGTAATTCTAAACTTAAATGGCATTTCTTTTGCTTAAATACTTTCTACCCTCTACTTCTTTTTGATAATAGGGTGAGTTGCCCTCTGAGCAGGTTTTGTTGGGGAGACTGACAAAAACAATGAAAACAAGCACTATCTTTACACACACAAGAACATTGTTGTTAAATACAACAGTAACAGGGTATGTGTTGTACTTATAACCTTCAAAATTAGCTAAAACCTATATATATTAGCTAATTAAATTTCCCTTGTAGATAATTCATGTCAATCTCACTCAAGAATCACCTAAGCTTCTTGAAGCGGGTAAAAAATTGGACATGACATATTCAGTAAAGTGGGTGCAAACAAATGTGGCATTTGCACGGCGTTTTGAAGTTTACTTGGACTACCCGTTCTTCGAACACCAGGTAATTCTTGTTCACACCAGAGACAAACCTAGAATTTTTTCAAGGACACTTTTTGCCCTTGTTATATTTTCTTGGCTCCATGTTGATTCTGACAAAAAGGTAGACTTTGCTTTCTGTTTGAAGGAATCACAGGACCACTAACTTGTGTTGCAATTTTCCATGTTCAGATTCATTGGTTCTCCATCTTCAATTCTTTCATGATGGTTATTTTCTTGACCGGTTTAGTATCTATGATATTGATGAGGACGCTGAGAAATGATTATGCAAAGTATGCTCGTGATGATGATGATCTGGAGTCACTTGTAAGTTCTGAATCTGAGTACTTCTGTTTACTTATGCATTTCCTCTGGTAAAAAAACTCACATTTTTTATTTTCATCTGCAGATGCAAATTTGATCATTTGTCTTACCGTATCATATTTGTAAAAGTTACAAATTTATAACATTATGAGAGTATTGTAGCGATGAATTTACTCATCATTTCCATTTGTGGAATCTAATATTCAGAAAAAATAGTCAAACATCAAGTTTGACCATACACTTCCCACTAAATTTTTTTTTAACTAGAGATTCTTTGAGTAGCAAATCTTTTGGCACAATTTCAATCTATTGTCACTTGGTCATGGTCTTAAGCTATGTCTTTCCTTTGTCAGGAGAGAGATGTTAGTGAGGAATCTGGATGGAAGCTTGTCCACGGAGATGTATTTCGGCCTCCTCGCAGCCTAGTGTTTCTTTCTGCTCTTGTTGGTATTGGCACTCAGTTGGCAGCTCTTATCCTGCTTGTGATTGTATTAGCCATTGTTGGCATGTTATATGTTGGGTAAGCTCAAAACCTGCTTTCTTTGTCTCCGTTTTTCTGCATTGCATGTGCAAAATGTAGTAGCTGAAGATCATACACATTCCTAGAAGGAGCTGAAGATCATGAATGGCTGAACCTTTACAATGTCTCCCGTTTAGCATTCATGTGAAGCTAGAGATTTTTTTTAACAAAATGATATGGTAGTATACACGGTAAATTTGTATTTTTGGTAGGTCAGTGTCCTCATTATTTAGTTTGATTTCTGGCCAAGGTAGCATATATCTAGATAAAATGGCTGGTTTTGCATTATCCATTAACAACCGTTGTTAAAGCCCTTCTATTGTGATATGGTACGGATCCGAGGACCGAGAGTAGGGCACTCGCTCTTGAACGGTTGGCCATGCCGTCGTCAAGGCTCTTGAGGCCCATTGAAGAAGACAAGGAGACTAGAGAACTTTGTTTATTTCTTTGCTTACTGATAGAAGATAAAATGCTGTCTCTTTTATAGGGATGGCTAAATTTGACCCCTAAGAAACATATATCTATATTAAGGATTCTAATCTCTAATAATAGGAAACTTATCTTTAATACATGGAAATAATCTAAAAGGAAATAAGCCAAAATAATAAGGAAACTAATTATTATATTCTTAATCCGCGATATACCCGTGAACCACCCAAAGTCGTATGCGCTACAGTACCTGTGGGTATTGTTCACGCGTTGCTGCAGTGCTCGCGTATTGTTTGCTCACCTGCTGCACGTACGCCGAGATCCTAGGCCATAACATTACACCCCTTGCAGTGAGACAACTTGTCCTCGAGCTGTCAGGTGGCGGCTATGGTTGAAATCCTTCGTAACCCCATGTCATCGAGAGGACACAATGATGACCTTGTGTTGCATTGAAGAAAATCAGCGAAGCTACAATGGACAGCAACTCCTGGGCATGGGTTGATGATGCAGGAGATGTTGAGGATATGGGCACCCAGCGTGGGGCAGCATCATCATCCTTCTTGTCTCAGGATGCAACGGTTGTGGAAGAGATGCGACGACGTCGTTAACCTCCACATGGCAACCGTTGTGCTCCATACTTGCGGAGCACGATATCGGCCGACCGTGTGGAGATGATTCCCGTTGAACAGCGACAACCTTCCTCCTTGGTAAAGGCACCAAAGGTGAAGCCTGAAGAGGAGTCATCGTTGGCGACATGACCAGTGCCAGCGATGGTGTCGGGGGAGGTGGTGGTAACGCAACCATTGCAATGGCACGTGACACCTCTTTCTGCTCTTTTAGCTTGTCCAACTCCATATCCTTCTCCAAGGTGACCATCATATTGTCGAGTAAAGACTTTATTTTCTTGTTGCTAACTATCAATATGTCCAAAGAAGTTAATTTAGCATCGCAAGTCATGGTGAGTGGCTCTAATACCAAATGATATAGTATGGGTCCGAGGACCGAGGGTAGGGCACTCGCCCTTAATCGGCTGGCCATGCCGCCGCCAAGGCTCCGAGGCTTATTGAAAAAAAGAGGGAGATTAGAGAACTTTATTTATTTCTTTGCTTAATGATAATAGGTATAATGCTGTCTCTTTTACAGGGATGGTTAAACTTGACCTCCAAAAAACGTATCTCTATATTAAGAAAACTAATCCTTAATAATAGGAAATTTATCTCTAATATATGGAAATAATCTAAAAGAAAATAAACCCAAATAATAAGAAAATAATTATTATATTTCTAATCCACGATATATAAGCGAACCACCTAAATTCGTACGTGCTACAGTACCATAGGTACTGTTCACATGTTGCTACAGTACTGCATGGTACTATTCATGGTTGCTGCAGTTCTTGTGGTATTGTTCGCTCGTCTGCTGCGCGTACACCGAGATCTTAGGCAATAACATATTGACTTCTAGGGCAGTTTGTCTTGTTACTGAAATGCACAACTCCGTCTGCCATAAGGTATGGTGTGCTGAAGTGAATTAAACCTGAATGTCATAAAAAAATGGAACATATTTTTTCGTTCAGACTAGAGAATATGGAAAATTGATAACATACAGAGTGTATCTTTTCATCATCATGCGAAGTAACTCGATATCTAAAACTGTTCATGGAGGTCAATAGTAATGTTTGTGCAGCTAGTGCAATTTCCATTAGCTTTTCTCCCCTAACTAAAATATTACTCTATTTGTCAGAGAAGGAACAATCATGACAAACTTTATCATGTGCTTACACTATTTACATCTTTCATTCCTGGATCAACGATAATGTTTGTTCAGCTAGTATGAGTTTGCATTAGCTTTTTCCCGTAACTAAAATACTGTACTCTATTTGTCAGACGAGGAGCTATTATCACAACATTTATCGTGTGCTATGCTCTTACATCTTTCATTTCTGGATATGTTAGTGGTGGCCTCTACTCAAGGAATGGCGGTATGGTTCTGCACAAGTCTTTACGTTCTTTGGAGTATTTCCCTTGATGAACTACCCCATGTTACTCTGCTATCCTGAATAGATCTTTTGAGTTTGAGAATTGCCAGTTTCCATGTTTTTTAAAGTTAACTGTGCATTCCTTGATTCAATGACAGGCAAAAACTGGATAAAGGCTATGATCCTTACCGCATCTCTTTTTCCGTTCCTATGCTTTTCAATTGGATTAGAGTTGAACACCATTGCTATCTTCTACCGTTCATTAGCGGCTATACCATTTGGCACAATGGTTGTTATATTTGTCCTTTGGGCTTTCATCTCTTTCCCGTTGGTGCTATTGGGAACTGTAGTTGGTAGAAACTGGAGTGGTGCTCCCAACAACCCATGCCGTGTGAAGACGATTCCACGTCCTATTCCTGAGAAGAAATGGTACCTTACACCTTCTGTTATCTCATTGATGGGTGGGCTTCTCCCCTTCGGCAGCATCTTCATTGAGATGTACTTTGTGTTCACCTCATTCTGGAACTACAAGGTAAAAACAATATGTTGTTGAACATTGCTGTGAAGTAAATTTGTCTATGGGCCTGTTCTTTGCGGCTTCTAAAAGCCGCTTTTGGCTTTTGCTACAGTAACTAACTTTTAAATTGAGTATTTTTTTAAGATAGGGTCTATAAGTTAATTGTAGTACATGTTAAAAAATTAATATCTGTATCATCAAAAATCACAAGCGAGTATCTCTCTTTCCGCAATCTCTGTCGTAAACAGCTAAACAGCTATCAGTCGCAGCCAGAAAGAACAGGCCTTATGTACTTTTATTTGAAGTACCTTTCTTTTAATTTGACAGGATAGTGACACCATATTTTTTGGTCTTGGCAGGTGTATTATGTTTATGGTTTCATGTTGCTGGTCTTTGTCATCCTCATAATAGTCACCATATGTGTCACTATTGTGGGCACTTATTTCTTGTTGAATGCTGAGAACTATCATTGGCAATGGACGTCATTCTTCTCTGCTGCATCTACTGCCTTGTATGTATATCTATACTCCATATACTATTATCATGTGAAGACAAAGATGTCAGGCTTTTTCCAGACGAGCTTCTACTTTGGCTACACCTTGATGTTCTGTCTTGGGCTAGGGGTACTTTGTGGTGAGCTTTTGAACTTACCGATGGTTATTCCATTTCAAGTTAACATTATGTCCGTTTTGACAACCATTTGTGGTTATTTAGGTGCTGTTGGCTATCTGGGGTCTACTCTCTTTGTGAGGAGAATCTACAGAAACATCAAATGCGACTAAATTGCTACTCCGTTGCTGGTAGAGGCTGTTAACAAATCATGTGGTGTCGTCTCAGGTCCAGTGTGGAGTAATGCTTATAAGATTCTGATTAACTTTTGGAAACTACACAGGAGGTCGCTCTTCCCTTGTTTACTTTTTTCTTTTATGTTTTCTTGGCCTATCTATTTCCTTTACGGAACCGCCCTCATAAATGTATACCTATATTAGCTCAGGAATTAGTCTCAGTACTGGGAAGTTCATTTAGGTTCTCTTTTTGCGGCGGCCTCTTTTGGTCAGTAGTAGGTTATCATTGATGAATATTGGACTCCAGTGGACTAGATTCGCCCCTCTTTATGAATTGCAACATCCAGTTTTCGTATCGCCATGTGGTATAAGCAAACTAAAATACATTCATGTTATATATGTAGCCTGAATGGGTAAGTCTGTATGTTTCGCCCTTTGAAGTACTGTCGAAGCACACATCAATGCAATATGCTTGCTTTAGTTTTCCGTTTGAACTTGCATTTTTTCAGAATTGTTTGCCAACTGCCAATACTAAAGCCTGCCTTATTTGAGTTCGTTACGTATGTAAGTGACTTTGAGGTCATTTTGTTTTGGTCGGACAATCCATGCAATGTCAGCCTGGTTATGGTGACGACAGTATGGCATTAAAATTGCGATTTGGAGTTTTAGTGGGCTCACCTGTTGACTTGAATGTCGCTACTCATTCGCACATATATATGATAATGCTTGCGACCTTTTGCTGAGATAGACACCTCAAATCGAAGAGAGAGAGAGATCTGCTGCTAGGGTTGAAAACACTTTTGTTTGCACTCTTTTTTTGGGAAAAATGTAGCCGCCGCTGTGTCGAAGGACTAGTTCACAGGAACTCATCTGTGCAAGGGAAGCACAGAACTTTCCAGTCCTCTGTTATGATGTGTCAGTCTGTCGTGGCCTATTTTTTTTAAATCAATCGGATGAAGTATTGCCCACATATTTGTATTATCTGAAAAAACGAAGCACCATATAGCTTTACTGGAGTTGACTGCCCTAGTAGCAAAGATATCATTTCTTTGGATGACCACGACATATGATCATACCTCAGTCAAGAATGTGTTTTTGGGTCTATTCCTTTTAGTTTTTAAAAACTGTTTTTCGATTTTTCTATAACAACTAGTTTTCAAATAAAATATCTTTTTAAAATAAGATCTATAAATTGATTATAGTATGTACTGTAGCTACTTTATTTATGTTGGTTAAAATAGAAGTTTTATTACTTCTTATTTTTTTCTCACAAACAGGCTAAAAGTTATAAATTATAACTAAAAATCATAACTTGAAGAAAAAAAAATGCCCATTGTTGTGGATATTTGTGTTCACTGTCGTTGCTCCTCGAGAATCTTTTGAGGGCTTGTGCATTACTTGCAACTTCCTCCCCAGTTTGTGCCCCTGCCTACGGTTTGGTTTTATCTGGAAAGATGAGTTATAGGTAGTGTTCGTATTGATTTTTACTGATGGTTTTTTGTCGTGACTTTTGGGTTATGGTTAAAAATAAACATTAGTGGTTAAAAGAAATAGCTTTTCAAAGTATGTGATAGGAGCGAGAGTAGTAGGGTGGGTGATGCATTTATGACCCTCTGTCTTATCTCCGGAGTAAGACGGTTATGAGAAAAGTGAAAAAGTCGGGTATTCGTATTGGCTTTTAGCTTTTCTAAGCAGAATTCAGTACGAAACAGGGTCATGCTGAATTGCTTAATTTGGTGAAGCGAGTACACAGGGATAAGTAGATGTAACATCCTAAAATTCAATTCAGATGTTCGAAAATATGAAGAATTTAAAGCTTTTTAGTGCATTCGGATGATATTTGAATTTTTCTGAAATTTTATTTGGGAATTTCTGAAATTGGTGTTATGTAAAATAATACAAGGAATAATATACAATAAATATAAATAATAGTAAAAGGATGAAGAATTGGAGGCAAAAAACCAAACCCAAAAGATGGAATCAAATGCAAATAAAAAGCAAAATAAGAAATCTGGCATAAAGTTAAGCCGGGCTCGACCCATTTCTCCTGGTCCAGTCGGCCCACCGGCCTGGCCTACTCCCTCGTGTTCCCTCTGGCCTAGCCATAGTTGGCCATTTTTTCCCTCCCTTTCTCTCTACCCTCTGTTTCTAGCCAAGTTGGCTGACTGTGCACTCGACTGTGCCCATGCCCTCACCTTGGCTACGCTCGCCAACGTCCAGCCAAGCCTGACTGCGTCATGTCTACACAATGCCGCGCCATGCCCGCCTCACCTTTGTTGATCGCCGTTGTCATCGTGCCGCACCATGCCCATACCATGACACACCTACCCCTATCACCTCACCACGCCAGTGCCGTCACGTCAGCCACGTCAACGTGCGTCGTCTCAGCTCTGACCGTGCTTGCAACATGCCACGCCGTGCCTATCGCACTTGCACTCCGCGCTCAGCCGTGCCAGCTTTGCTTCCATCGCGTCTCCGTCGTCACTGCTCGTCGCCTCGACCCCGCCACATGTGCCTGTGCCTATTAAGTCGCCCGCTTATCATGCCACCTTGCCACGTGAGCTGTCGCGCCCATGCTGCGCACCGCTGCTCGATCATCGCACACAGCAACGCGCACCACTCCATTGCCTATGAAAGGATCCCTGGCTCCTCTCCATTTCCTCCATGCCTCCCCTTGCCTCCCCACACCTCACCTTTGGCTGTTCTAAGTTCTAGCCGAGCTCATCGAGCTCTATCACCATGCAACGCCATAGCCTCTCTGTTGCCATGTCGCTCTAGTGAGCTCCTCCCTCTTCCAACCATGCCAACGCAACCGCCTCACTGCCATCACTGTCTCACCTCACCCGATTTGATTCTCTCCCCTTGTAGCTCGTCAGCGCTGTTGTCATTCCCAACTCTGGCTGCCCTATTGCCCCATCGATCCAGTGCATCATCGTCCTATTCCTTTTGGTCAAAGCAACCCCGTGCAGCCTTCTCATGATCCCCATCATCAATTTTGTCCACCGCCACCCCTAGCTCACCAGTGCCATTGTCCTCCACCGCGTTGCCTCGGGTCTTTGTTGTCGGACCACCACAGCGCCTCCTCGACCACGATGACCTCTTTGGTGAGTCCTGTTACATAAAAATGACCAACTGCCGAGTCCGTACGGATGCGACGATCCGTACGGACACGACGATACGTACGGACGCCGGCGATCCGTACGGACGCCGGTTCGTCGCTGGCAACCGCCACCGATTCACCATCTATATATTGTAACTCATTCATGTACAAAAGATAGAGGAATCAATAGAAACAACAATTCTTGTCCAAATCTTCTTGCAATACGTTATCAGCACCTTGCTTTTTCACAAGAACACAGCACAGAGACAAGGTAATGGAGAACCAGGAGATACATCTCGGTGAACAACATAAGAACGCATTACTTGGAGTTCTTAGAGTAGCACGCAGCCCCCTGGCACGCTGCCTGCCCGCGGCGCAGCACTCCATGGCCGGTGCGGCCGACGCGCCTCCGGCCGGCCCGCCATGGCGTTGCTTGGTGGCCGGCTGGTGCGGCCGGCCGCCCCTTGGCCCGTCGGCCCTAGCGTGACCTCTCGCCGGCGTAGCCCGGCGGAACTCCCATCGGGCGTGGCCCCTGCGCCTTCCCGGCCGTCGCGCCCTCCCGCTCGGCGTGGCCCGCTCCGGCGCGGCCCAACGCCGTCGCGCCCTCCCGGCGGCGCAGCCCTGGCGGAACTCCCATCGGGCGTGGCCCCGCACCTTCTTGGCCGCCGCGCCCCCGCTCGGCGTGGCCGCTCCGCGCGGCCGGCGCCGTCGCGCCTCCGGCGGCGCAGCCTGGCGGAACTCCCATCGGGCATGGCCCCGCGCCTTCGGCGTGCCGCACCCTCCCGCTCGGCGTGGCCCGCTCGCGCGGCCGCGCCGTCGCGCCCTCCCGGCGGCGCAACTCCCCGCTGCAGCCCAGCGGCCGACTCCAGCGGCGGCGCGCGCGCGGTGGTACCGAGCTCGCGGCCGGCCACCGGCAGCAGATGCAGATGACGGCGCAGCGAGGCGGCGCGCGCGCCAGCGCAGGCGCGGCGCAAGGCGCAAGGCGGCGGCGGCCTCCGGCGTGGCGGCGGTGGCGGCGGCGGGGGCCGGCCGGCCGGCCGGCGGCTAGGGTTGTGGTTTGGGGAAACCCTAATCCCCAAACCCTTCTCCTTTTATATTGTCACCCCAAAACGGGCTTTTAGCCCAATTAGCCCCCACCTCCCTCATGGGCCCAAAGGCCGACTGGGCCTCAGCCCAGGTTTTGCAAATTTTGCAATTCCCCCCTCCATTTCATAAAAAATTGTACTCTTCTATTGTAGATTTTGCAATAAAATCCCTATGCTTATTTATAATTGTACTCATCACTTTGTACTGTTATAAATAAGCATTTCAGTCCCACAGGACCTGAAAAATTATGTAAATATTTTCATAAATGTGCATCCACATTTATATAATTTTTACATATGTCGGATTATTACTTTATTGCAACTAACCTACCATATGTATTACGACAATATTTCAATATTCGCTTTATTTAGCACATTCACATTAATATTGTTTTTCAGTAAATACCATTGTACTAATTTTTGCAACATATTATGAATGCATACCTACAACACATACCATGATCACAATTTATGGCACTTTGCTATATTTATTTATACGCTCTGCCATACAATAAATTAGTGTTTACCACCAATATTTTGATTTAACGGTATTATAAATATAACCACATGTTATATTTGATTAGGGTATATATTCATTCGGATTACAATACTCATATTGTTTTCCACATATTTTACAACATTACCATACATATTAATTTACCTCATGTAAATTAATTACCTTATGGCGTACTTTTCATGTAGGTCTTAAATGGCTACCAAAGAATTTGAGCCTCTCGCTCTCGATGGTAGCAACTATCCTACATGGGCTATGGACCTAAAAATCAACCTCACCACACGTGGGTTGCAAAGGGTGATATTCGATCCTCCAGCTGATCAAATCCCACTGGATATTGTAAAATATTCCGTTTTGAGCATCATACGGAATCATATACATCCAGATTTGAAGGCTGAATACCTATATGAGGAAAATTCACTCACTTTATGGTTAGCCCTCAAAAATAGATATGAACAGTTGAAAGCTGTTATTTTACCTTAGACTAATCATGAATGGGCACATCTTAGACTCCAAGACTTCAAAACAGTTGGAGACTATAACCATGCCCTTCATGCTATTTGCACCAAGCTGCGATTTTGTGAAAAGGAACCAACAGATGCAGACAAAATAGATAAAACTCTCTCTACCATGCTCCCATCTGACAGGGTCCTCCAGCAGCAATGGCGTGCTGCCAATTACCAATCTTATTCTGATCTTATGCATACAATACTTCAGGCCGAGAAGCGTGCTGAACTTCTTTTAAAGAACCATCAGCAACGTTAAGTTCATGCTAATCAGAATAACATTAAGTTCAGTGGTTCAAAAGACCACTCAAAGAACTTTAAAGGTAAAAACAAACGCAACATGAAGCAAAAGCGTGGTGGATTTAAGAAGGGTAAAGGCAATTTTGGTAAGAAAATTGACAAAACTGAAATTTGTCAAAAATGTGGTTGCTACAACCACACTACCAAGAAATACCACACCCCGAAGCACCTTGTGAACCTCTACCTCCAGTCTTCAGCTCAAAGCAAGCATGCTCAAGAGAAGAGATTTGAAGCGCACTTCAATCTCCCATACAACAACAATGAAGCTGGATGCTCTCAACAGTTCATTCAAGAACTCAAGGACACATGTACTTCTCCAAAGAAGGATGATCTCCTGAGCACCGAGGACACACTTGAAGAATTTACTTCTCAAGACATGTTTGGAGATCTTGTTTAGACTCCCATTGCCATAACTTCTAAGTACTACAGTGTTGTAATATAAATAATGTTGTCATTTATATTGTAAGCTTGCATGCTACAATAATATATCGAACATATTCGGTATTGTAACTAAGTTTGTATGTATTCTATATATACCACCATGAGAATTTCATTAAATTCTTCTTTTGTGTATATAGATTTTTGGAGTCAATTAAATGGAGGAGGAATTATGCCTTGTGGACAGCGGCACCACAAACTCTATACTTAGGGACACTAAATATTTTCTAACTCTTATTAGGAGGAAAGGAAATATTTTAACCATCGTTGGACGCGATGCCATGATAGTAGGCTCTGGTCGTGCCTCTATCACTCTCCCTATGGGTACACAGTTAGAAATTGAGGATGCACTCTTGTATCCCGATTCAACACGTACCCTACTCAGTTATAGAGATATCCGTCAGAATGGTTTCCATGTTGAAACCCAAAATGACAACAAAGAGAAATATCTCATCCTCACAAAAAACAACGGATATGGCAAACAAGTA
The DNA here is from genome assembly GCA_036346265.1 of Melocanna baccifera. Taxonomy (NCBI): domain Eukaryota; kingdom Viridiplantae; phylum Streptophyta; class Magnoliopsida; order Poales; family Poaceae; genus Melocanna; species Melocanna baccifera. The sequence continues at coordinate 16,140,792 of CM070708.1, read as the reverse complement.
CTAGAAAAAATTCCATCTTTAACCTCCGGATTGTACTACACATACATCAAATCGATTCAACATATTGCGAACAAAGTAATTTTCCAACACACTAACACATTCCAAACATGGCATGATCGCCTTGGCCATCCAGGCATTGGAATGATGAGGAAAATTATTAGCAATTCCATTGGTCATACATATCTCAAAACAAAATTTCCGGAATCCTCAGATTTTGTATGCACTTCCTGTGCCACCGGAAAATTGAATTTAAGACCCTCTTATCTTAAAATCAGAGCTGAACCATTTAAATTCCTTAAACGCATTCAATGAGATATATGTGGTCCTATACAACCATTGTGTGGACCATTCAGGAATTTCATGGTTCTCATTGACGCATCTACTAGATGGTCACATGTGTGTCTTTTATCCACACGAAACCATGCATTTGCTAAGTTAATTGGTCAAATTATCCAATTACGAGCACATTATTCTGAATATCGAATTCAATCAATTTGAATGGACAATGCTGCTGAATTTTCATCCCATGCCTTCAATGACTATTGTATGGCTCTAGGGATACAAGTTCAACACTCTGTTCCATATGTTCATACACAAAATGGTTTAGCAGAATTTCTCATCAAGAGAATTAAGCTCATCGTAAGACCATTGTTACAGAATTGCAACTTACCAACATCATGTTGGGGTCATGCAGTTTTACACGCTGCTGACTTAATTCAATTGCGTCCAACTGCATATTATAGCACTTCCCCGCTACAATTAGTACGTGGAAATCCACCAGATATTTCCCATCTGCGAAAGTTCGGTTGCGCTACATACGTACCGATCTCACCACCGCAGCGTACCTCAATGGGACCGCACAGAAAACTTGGGATCTATGTTGGGTATAAATCACCGTCGATTATAAAATATCTCGAGCCCCTAACTGGGGACCTGTTTACGGCCCGGTTCGCTGATTGCATATTCAATGAGAAACATTTCCTGGCATTAGGGGGAGACAACAAGTACCAAACTAAATGCTAGGAAATTGATTGGAATGTTCAAGGCATTCCTGCCTCAGATCCACGTACCAGAGAGACTGAACTTCAAGTTCAGAAACTCAATTATTTGCAAAACATTGCAAATAATCTGCCAGATGCATTTACTGATTATAAGGGTGTCACAAAATCCTATAATCCTGCCAGAAATGTGCCTGAAAGAGTGGAGGTACCGCAAAATACCACTCAACTCCCAGTTCAAAATAAGAGGGGGAGAAGTACGGCACAAGTGACGGATACAGCTTCTAACAAGCGACAAATGAAACAAAATAATGTAAATGCAGATCAACCTCATGTTGATAGACACCAAAGGATCCTTAAACTCAGATCAACAGTGCACTCAAATTCTGATCCTAGGACATCGGAATACCCCGACTTAAATGTTTTGGGAAATAACATTGAGTCACCAGGGGTCCAAGAACTTTCCACTAACTATACTGATTCTGGAGAATCATGTGATCGTAAGACTACAATTGTCGACATTTATTTCTCCACAACAATTGCAAACAACCTCCCAAATGTATTCAAGCGGAGTTAGCCTCGCTTAAGAAAAGAAATGTATTCACCAATGTGATACATACACCTCCCAAAGTATTCCCTGTCGGATTCAAATGGGTTTTCATCCGCAAACGGAATGAAAACAATGAGGTGGCGAGATACAAAGCAAGGCTTGTAGCACAAGGGTTCACGCAGAGACCCCGCATTGATTTCAATGAAACTTATTCTCCAGTAATGAGTGGAATAACATTCCGATATTTAATATCATTGGCAGTACAAAATCATCTATCTTTGCAGTTGATGGATGTAGTGACTGCATATCTTTACGGGTCACTTGATTCGGACATATACATGAAAATTCCTGATGGAATTTCAATTCCGAATCCAAGCGCAAATCGCAATATGTATTGTGTAAAATTGAACAAGTCTTTATACGGCTTGAAACAGTCGGGCAGAATATGGTACAACCGACTAAGTGAGTTCCTAACCAAAAAGGGATACTCCAACAATGATAATTGCCCATGCGTGTTCATCAAAAGATCCTCAACAGGATTTTGCATTATATCTGTGTATGTCGATGATCTCAATATCATTGGTAATACACAAGATATAGATGAAGCACATAATCATCTTAAGACGGAATTTGAAATGAAGGATTTGGGTAAAACCAAATTTTGCTTAGGTATACAACTTGAGCACCTTCATACAGGCATTCTAGTGCATCAATCAGCCTATGTCCATAAAATATTGGAGAAATTCAATATGGACAAAGCATATCCATCGAAAACCCCCATGATTGTTCGATCTCTAGACAGGGATAAAGATCCATTCAGACCCCGAGATGACAATGAAGAGCTATTGGGACCCGAGGTTCCATATCTCAGTGCCATCGGAGCGCTTATGTACCTTGCAAATTGCACCCGGTCGGATATTGCATTTGCAGTTAATCTACATGCTAGATATAGCGCTGCTCCAACCAAAAGACATTAGACAGGAGTGAAGAATATCCTTAGATATCTTCAAGGCACTAAAGATCTCGGTCTATTCTTCCAAAAGAATAAAGGTATGGATTTAATAGGATATACAGATGCTGGCTATTTATCAGATCCTCATAACGCCAGATCTCAAACAAGCTTTGTGTTTTTACATGGTGGAACAACCATCTCTTGGAAGTTTTCAAAACAGACTCTAGTGGCTACATCCACTAATCATTCTGAAATAATTGCATTATATGAAGCATCACGTGAATGTGTATGGCTTCGCAGAATGATTAACCACATACAACAATCATGTGGTATAGGTGCTATCGCATCACCCACCATTATCTACGAAGATAATGCTGCTTGTGTTGTTCAAATGTAAACGGGTTACATAAAGAGCAATATCACAAAATATATTGCATCTAAACTATTTTACCCACATGAATTGCAAGAGAGTGGGGAAATAACTATTTTGCAAACTAAGTCTTGTGATAATCTCGCAGACTTATTCACTAAGTCATTACCAACTTTCACATTCCAGAAATATGTTCATGGAATTGGTATGCGAAGACTACGTGATTTACAGGCGTCAGGGGGAGAAATCTCCTAAGACTTAACCCGTTCAAACATAAATATTGTACTCTTTTCCCTTTATGAGTTTTCATCTAAAGGCTTCTCATTAAGGTTTTTAATGAGGCAATATGACAACGTAATCATACATGTATTATATCTCTATTTTCCCCACAGGGGTTTTTAAAGAGATAATCAAATATATGCCATATCATTTTTCTCCTTAAATTTTTCCACTGGGTTTAAAAGGAATTTTTCATGGCATATCTACTCTTCAGCTTCTCCTCATATTTTCCTACAGGGTTTTTAGAGGAGTTTTTCCAAGATGATGAATCAAAGTGACCATATGGAGACACGTTGGTCAAGGGGGAGTGTTACATAAAAATGACCAACTGCCGAGTCCGTACGGACGCGACGATCCGTACGGACACGACGATCCGTACGGACGCCGGCGATCCGTACGGACGCCGGCGATCCGTACGGACGCCGGTTCGTCGCCGGCAACCACCACCGATTCACCATCTATATATTGTAACTCATTCATGTACAAAAGATAGAGGAATCAATAGAAACAACAGTTCTTGTCCAAATCTTCTTGCAATAAGTCCGTTAAGTCCCATAGATGGTTCCCTTGCCCTTATTTTCCTTGTCGCACCATTGCACACTGAGTTGCCATGGTGGCCAACCACCACTGCCACCATGTGTGCTGTTGCCACTGTGGCAACTCATGATGATGACACCGTTGCTACCCATGGGTGTGCAATGGCCAGCAACCCATTTTGGGTATCACCGTCGACCGCTGCTGCCTCTCTCACTGGAGAAGCATTGTAGCAATTTAATTAGCGTTAACATATCCTTAAGTCATAATTTAGTGTTAATGGTGTTACTTAATTAGTGTTAGTCACTGACTTGTGGCCCAAGTCATTAGGAAATCTAATTAAAGACAAATTTAAACCTTGAGTCATCGACATGTGGACCCTTCACTATGCATGGCTCCACCTATCATTTTTTTAAAGAAAGTAATTCAAAAATAAAAAATAAAAACCTAGCCAGCCCTAACTGTCAGCCTCTAACATGATTTCCAATAAGAAAATAAATCTAAAAATAAATTAAAAATATGAGTGCCAGCTGTTAGTGAGACACTATTTTTTTCTCTGTTTATTTTTAGGATATTTCTTGGAATTAAAATTTAGAGAACCCGTTCTCACTCGCTTTATATCCAAATTGAAAAAAATTTGTTTCTAAATTCATCTAAATTCAAGATTTTTCTAACAAAGGCAAAATCATGGATGTTAAGAGTTCATTAAAATTTACTAGGAAATAAGATTAACCACGGGTTGCAAATTAGCTAAGCTTATGTAATTAGGCATTGAATCAAGAACCAAAGTTAAACAATGATAGAAGGTAATTAGGATGCTATTAGCTTTTCTACGACTACCTGGTCTCAAGTCCTACAAATACCTCATGATCGTAAGTTCTCCTACAAGCATGTTGTAGTCGTAAGTTGTGATATGACCATCCGTTGGTTGTGGACCTCCCTGCGACCAGTATATCCTTGATTAGCTTGTCTACAACAATCTACCACGCCATGATCACTCTGACATGGCAATGAGAATGTGCGTTTATTCCCAATAACTGCACAGGATCTCTCTCTGACAACAACTGTCGCATGATGAACAGGCGGCCACGTCTCTCTGATAGTAACCTCCGTCAAACGATTATCTTCCGGAGTGTTAGGGCGTCTTCTGGCATGAGACAACTGCTAACACTTCGTCAGCTATATAAGGTTTGATGTCGGAGAAGTAGGGGATGAGATCCAGTGGTGACAAGACATAATGCAAGGCTTTCACATTATTTCCTGTTGTAATCATTCTCTCTGAGCAATTGTCACACAAGACATATGTTTATTATTATTTTTAGGAGAAACCCGAACCTGTATAAAATCCCCATGTCTTTTCTCTGCGTGCTCATGGCCTATCCCTTGAGAGAATTTTCCTTCGAATCCAAATAAACCATACGTAACATCGACAGTGATGAGCGAGGTCAGTTCTCTGATGAGCGTGAGAGAAATCCAAGAAATAACCGCTCTTCTATAAGGCAGCAGCAACCAGCCTCAGATGTTGAGGATCCAAAGACCACCTGGAGGAGGCGACTGGCCGCCCATAGGTCTTTACTTAGGCGTGTTCAGTACTAGTCTAAAGAGGCTCAGGAGTTTTAACGTATCAACGACTTACTCAAGAACCCAATTCAAGAGCTTGCTTGGGCGCCAGGCTACGACCACTTCACCGAAAGAATCGTGCGAAGACTCCACAGCATGATGGCTCGACTCGAGCAGTCTCGCCGGCATAACTCCATGAGTCGAACATGTATGACCGCATCCAATCATTCACAAAACTCACCTCGTGGGAATTGGCATGATGGTAGGTCACATCGGTCCCCAAATCACAACTCTAACTGAAGGAGAGTTCCTCGAACAACTCCAGATTAGTGGGATTACCGAGGAGATGATTGATCACTGCTTCAGGTGAGGAATCTGCAGCAGCAAATGGAGTATGAGGAGTACTACCCTTGTATGGATGAGGCCTACTACAGGTCAGGCCCATCGATCACTGGGCATCGTTGAATATGATCGCTTGGTGACGTCAACCACCCATTTTCGCAAAGGAGGCATCATGAACTCGTTACCAGATGTTGAGCATTTACACCTGAACTCCAACCAGTACGCTGGTCGTCGTGGTTTCGGTCAGTAAATATGGAGAAATTTGATAGGTTCCAAAATCCCATTGGATTCCTTCATATTTACACAACCGCGATGTGGGCAGTAGGAGGCAGCGAGCATGTCATGGCCAATTATCTTCCATCAGTGGTCGAAGGTTTTACTCAATCGTGGTTGCTAAATCAACCATTCAAGTTGATCCACTCGTGACCACACCTCTGCAAACTTCTATTGGCCAACTTCTAGGGCACGTACAACCGTCCTGGAAAAGAGGACGACCTGCATCAAATACGGCAAAAGAGCAATGAGACTCTACGATAATTCATCAGGCGATTTAGCTAGGTTCGCAATTCGATTCCAGAGGTCTTTGACTTTTCTGTCATAGAAGCATTCAATCAGGGAGTTCGCAATAGGAGATTCATGGAGGACATCGCCTTGAATCTTCTGACCATCGTTGCCGAGCTCTTTAAGATGATTGACCATTACGCGACTGCTACTGAAGGGGTCGAATGGACTAAGACCATTGATCAGGTCAATCAGAGCTCCAAAGGAGGCAAAGGCAGTAAGAGGAAAGAGAAGACCAAGAAGCCCAAAAACAAGGCAAAGAGCCAGAAGCCTCGTGCTACAAGTTTGAAGGAAGTCTTGGCTGTAGGCAACAAAGAGCCACGTAACCCCAAACGGTACTCCGACTGGGGCAAGCACAAAGCCCTTTAATGGAAGAATAAAAAGCCAAGGTGGTGCCCCCTTCATAAGAAGGAAGGCACGACCTTCATAACTGTCGAGTTTTCCAATGGAAACTCGAGGATTACTACTCTAGTAAAGGGCCGCTCCCTGCTCTTACAGAGGTAGGACAATCAAGTGGTTAGAAGCCATCAGAAGACGACAATGAGGAGATACCGTTCTAAGATCCGAAGCACACCATAGAGCACATCTACAGAGGATCCTTAACGTACGAGTCAAAATGGTAGTACAAGGCTGTTGAACGTGAGGTAAATTCTGTCGACCCTCCTCTCATCAATAATCTTCCCAAGTGGTCAGAAGTCACTATCTCTTTCGAGAAGGAGGACTGTCCGATCTCTTCGACTCGACCAAGTTGATTCCCAATCGTGGTCGAGCACACTATCAACAACTGCCGAGTGAATCGTATGTTGATTGATGGTAGAAGTTCTTTAAATATTTTATTTGTAAGCGCTCTGGATGAGATGCAAGTCCCTCATACCAGAATAAGGCTGGTACGATACTCATTTCGTGGGATCGTATTAGGCTCTTCGGCTAAGCCTATCCACCAAGTGTCTCTGCTTGTTACATTTGGTTCCCCAAACAACTCCAGGACAAAGAAGTTATCCTTTGATGTGGTCGACTTTGATACAGTGTACAACACCATACTCGGATGACCGACATTGTCTTGCTTTCTGATTGCTGCTTATTATGCATATTAATGTCTCAAGATGCCAGGTTTCAAGGGAGTAATCATGGTCCGCTGTGATAAGAAAATGGAGCTTACGTGCGACCGTAAGTCCCTCAAGATGGTCAGTCAATTACCGACTCGAGAAGCTACCAAGACATAGTCTTCAAGTAAGTACTAGAAGCCTAAAGTTGCGCCGAAGCAACGATAAAGTTAAGGAGGTGTCGAGACCCGAATATACAAATTTGAACTCTCTGTGTATACTGCACTAGTCCAGGATCACGCTAGTGCACACAGTTAAACATAGATGACATGACAACCATATACACGCTACAAATAAAGGGGAGCTCAAATATCGATAAATATCTAAAGTACGACCTTATGATTAAGTTTACAATATCACTAGCTTGAAGGGCTTAAAGTCTAGCAGCGGAAAGAACAAAATAAGTGTAGTAGTCATTCGACATGCCCACAGGCAATCAACTGGGGAGCGAAGTCTTAATCTGTGAAGTCGTTGAAGTATTCTCCCTCCGGTACCTCCTGCTGGTAATACTCCTCCTCCTCAACTGAGCAACAATGGCGTAAAGCTATGAGTACATTGGTAATCAGCAAGTCGTTTGTAACAAATGAATGCAATATAATATGCAAGGCTTACTAATGGATGGTTGAAAGGGTTAATTTGCATAAAATGACAGTTGGAAATAAACATAATAATAGTTTGAAAGTAGACTTTAATGGGAAACAATAATAAATAAATAATCAACGGAATTGAAATTAAACCACTTATGGACCTCCTATCCACAAGCTAACCCAACAGTAAACTACCCATTCACTTTCTAACCATAAACCACAAGTTATATCAAACCACTACCCCTCGTGTGAAATCACCGATCATTGTCCATAACCGACGGCACGGCTATTCGAATAGTTTTACACTCTGCAGAGGTTGCATAACTGTACCCACACGATGTGATTTGCCTTGTACCAAGGAAATCACAACAAGGCCTTTACAAAGTTCAATTCCAGCGCAATCCCGCCCGCTAGGGTTTCGCATCACACCCCCTTGCGCCTCATGAAAATCAGCAACCATGTTCATCACAATGGCAAGATTGAAATTGAAATATTCCAAATTAATCAGCCAGGTCTATCCCATACTAGATATGTGGTTTGTACGATAAAGCTCAGATCAATGGCGCACAAAGTTAAGTCCTTAATATTACCCGGGCGAGACTACCACATCCCACGAAGTGAATCCACACTTCCCCCTTTACTGCACGATCACTCGTCCAAGTGAAAACCAAGTTTGTATAACCACGCCAATGACACACAAATATCATGGCACAAATTTTATAGCTGTGGCACCAACCACGGTTCCATATCTCATTAAGTCAAATTAATTACTCACATACGATGATAAACCCTTTCGTGAAATAAACAAGGCTAAGTATTCTAGTCGTACAACCCATGTGATATCTAACATAACATCACTATGTAATTTTCCATCCTATGGTGACAATGGTATAATGGTGTACAAAATTATCAAGGAGAAATTATTCAATTTGGGACGATAACTATCAGTATAAGGGTTTGTATTAAAATAGCGATGCAAGATAAGTTAAACAAAATAATTAAATAATAGATTACAAACTAGGTTCAACATAATCAAAGGTTACAACTTGACATGGTTATGCTCAGCGAGGTACTCGGGGTCTTTTGACGTCGCTCCTGCTCCTCCGAAATCGGGATCTAATAAGAGAGAAAGCGACCAAAACAACAAAAACACATCAAATAAAATTCAAATGAACTTCAAAAACCTTGAAACCAGAACTAACAGATAGAGCTCGATTTTAGATGAATTTAGAAAAAAGAACTGGGCCAATCGGAGCTAGGACGGAGGAGAACGGGCGCTCGGAAAATTAACCCTAAAGAAATTACTGGAAATTTAGAAAATACACTGTGCTGTGGACTCGGTGCATGAATAGGTGGGTTCGCGGTGGACTTGGTCCACGGAACAGTGCATAGGGGCGGTGCTGACACGACGGGTTAGGGCTGATGTGGCGGGCTCGGGTGCTAACACGTGGCACGGTTGACGTGGCAGCTGACGTTGCACTGGGGGTCGGCCTTTGCTGACGTGGCGCTGACATGGCACTACCACGTGGCAGTAGGGCTGATGTGTCACCGACATGTGGCTGCTGACGTGGCCTTACGGCTGACGTGGCATGACACGTGGCTAGGGCTGACGTGGCATGGCTCGAGTGCGGCGGCGGCGGCTAGATCGGACGGTGAGCGTGGTGACACATGGCAAGATCTGGTCCATGGGTCCAGATCTGGATCAACGGTAGTGATCGAGGGCGGCAGCCGTTCGATGGCCAACGCGTGGCTCGCACGGTGCGCCGCGCGACGCGGGCGCGCGGCGCGAGGCGACGCGCGCGCAGGGACCGAGGGAGCGGCGTGGGCGACGCGAGGCGAGGCCGGGGTTCCGGTGGTGACGGTCAACGACGAGGGCGGAAAAGTCACGAGGGCGGCGGCACTCACCGACGAGGAAGACGGGCATGGTCGGCGGCGCTCGGGCGCGGGGACTCCGGCAACAGTGCAGGAACGAGGAACGGCGGAGATGGGCCGTGGCGCAGGGGAGGAACGGCGGCGTGGTACGTTGATGGCGGGCATGGACGGTGTGGACGACGACGGAGCTCGGTGAAGGCGGCGGGCACGAAAACCGAGGACGGTAGGGGCGCGTTAAATGCACGCGAACCGGGGCATGTGCGGGGAAGAGTCAGCGCAGTCGCGGTCGGGTCGGGTTCGGTCGTGGCATGTGGCGGCTCCGATGGCTGCCGCGTGGCATGGAGGCGGAGATCAGGTGGCGGGAGCAAAGCAGGGCGTGGCGGCTGCGGGCGCGTTAGGGCAACGTGGGCGGGCACACGGCGAGGAACGGTGTAGATGGAGCGCGGGCGAGCCGCAGGCGAGGGATTGCCAACACATGGTAGGCAGAGAGAGAGGCCGAGGGGGATGGACCAGCTCAGGTGTTAGCCCGCTAGAGTTTTAGGAATTTCCTGCGGTTTTCCTTTTTAGAAAATTCGTTTAAAGAAAAAGAGGTCCAGAAAAATAGCAAATAAATTCCATAAATTCACCAAAAATTTCAAAAAATCCTTGAGACACCAGGAATCCAAATAAATTATTTTCAGCTTATGTTAATGTTTATTTTAATCATATTAAATCTTTTTAATTTCTAAAAATTCAAATTAAACTTTATTAATTCCAGAAAAATTTCAAAAATTTATTTTTTAAATTTAGGACTTTAAAAACTCCAGAAAAACAAGATGTTACAGGAGGTTTCCCTACACCCGTCCGAGCCTTCAAAGATCATTCACATTGGGGTCACTGGCGACCCTGCATAGGAAGACGCCCTCATCACTTTCCTCTGGGCAAACGTGGATGTGTTCACGTGGCAACCATCCGATGTGCCTGGGGTCCCCAGTGGGGTGATCCAGCACAGGTTAGCTTTACGGTCTGATAAAAAACCTGTAAAACAGAAATTACAGAGATTTGCACCAGATCGATGAGAAGTTATTAGATCAGAATTGGACAAGCTCCTAAAAGCAGACTTTATAAGAAAAGTCAATTACTCAGAGTGGTTGGCTTACCCTGTAATGGTAAAGAAGTCTAATGGTAAGTGACTTGTGTGTATAGAATATACTGACTTAAATAAAGCTTGTCCAAAATATGATTTCCCACTTCCTCGTATTGATCAATTGGTTGGTTCTACTGCTAGTTGTGAGATGTTACATTTTCTAGACGCATACCCTGGTTATCACCAGATTAGTATGTCTTCAGAAGATGAAGAGAAGACCGTATTTTTTACACTATTTGGAGTATTTTGCTATGTCAAAATGCCAATTGGTTTGAAAAATGCTGGTATGACTTTTTAGTGTTTGATGCAATTGACTTTTATCCATCAAATAGGCCAGAATTTAGAAGCCTACGTTAATGATCTAGTCGTAAAAAGTATCAAATGACTTAATCATATTTTTGACCTATAAGAGACTTTCGACAACCTCAGAAGGCATTGCTCGAAAATCTATCCAGAGAAGTGCGTGTCCGGAGTTTCTTTAGGAAAGTTGATTGGATTCCTTATTTTGGCAAGTGGTATCGAGGCAAATCCTGAAAAGATCAAGGCCATCGACCGGATACGCCCTCCGACCATAAAGAAAGAAGTTCAAAAATTCATCGGGTGTATGGCGGCTTTAAGTCATTTCATCGTGTGTCTGGGAGAGAAAGAATTTCCTTTCTTCAAGTTTCTAAGGAAACATGTGGTTTTCGAGTGGTCGAAAGAGGCCAATGATGCTTTCGAGGATGTTAAAAGATATCTCACGAGTACTCCCGTTCTGGTTTCTTTGAAATCAAGCGAGACACTCTTAGTATATCTATCTGCCATGTCACAGGTAGTAAGCGCAGTACTAGTCGCAGAGCGTGAAAACATACAACAACCAATATACTACGTAAGTCAAGTCTTACATGGGCCTAAGGAGTGCTACCTTTAGGTCCAAAAACTTTTATATGCTCTCATGTTTTCGAGGAAGCTAAGGCATTATTTTCAAGCACACAAGATTATTGTGTCATCTGAGTTTCTCTTAAGAGAGGTAGAACTTGGGGAGTTCGACCTCCATTTTGTGTCCTGAATGGCCGTGAAATCCCAGATCTTGGTAGACTTTATCACTGAATGGACAAATTCTAAACCCGTTTAGGATCCCCAATACAACTCTTATGATCATTGGACAATGTACTTTGATGGGTCGCTTGTGCTAAGTGGCTCGGGGTCTGGGGTGGTCCTGGATTCCCCCGTGAGAGATACCTGAAAGTATATCATTCAACTACACTTTTCAGCTACTAATAACGTGGGTGAATACGAATATTTGTTGGCTGGAATACGAGCCATGAAAGCACTCAGGATTCATCGACTACTCGTGAGAAGAGACTTAATTAGTCGTGAATCAGGTTGAAAAAGAGTACCAATGCTCTAACTCGACCGTGTCTCAATACTTGTCGGAAGTTAGGAAGCTTGAGAAGCACTTTTTGGTTTTGAGTTATAGTATGTCCCTTAGAAGGATAACTTTCTCGTAGGCCATTTAGCTCAAATAGCTTCTTCCCGATAGCAAGTACCACCGGGAGTCTTCTTGGAGCAACTCCAGAAGCCATCTCTGATCGAAGCACCAGAGGCAACTCCTAATGAGACAACTTCTCTAGAATATGAGGATACTTGGATGGCTCCCATCTGCGAGTATCTTCAGAAGGGTTCAGTACCCGACAACGATCTCGAAACAGATCGTTTAGCCCGCAAGGCCAAAATGTATACTTTGATCGATGGGGTACTCTACAAACGGAGTACTCAAGGGGTACTGATGCGATGCACATTGCAGAAAGGACTATTACTCCTTACCAATATTCATAGGGGCATCTGTGGAATATATGCTTCCTAAAGAACACTGGTCGAAAAAGCCTTTTGATAATGTTTCTATTGGCCAACAACCCTTAATGACGTCAAAGAGTTAGCTAAGAATTGTGTACAATGCTAGTTTCATAGTCGGTAAATACACCAACCAGCTTAGGCTCTCCAAGCAATTCCTCTATCTTGGCGTTTTGCGACCTGTGGGCTTGACATCCTAGGTCCGTTCCCTAGGGCACTAGGGGGTTTCGAGTTCCTTTTCGTAGCTATCGATACATTCACAAATTGGATCAAGGCCGAACCTATGACCGGGATGACAATGGAGGCCGCAAAAGGCTCATACTGAGAAGTGTGATTACTCGATTTGGAATCCCAAGTCGGATAATTACATACAACAGTAAGCAATTTTTGAGCGTAAAATTCTAAGAATTTTGCAACGAATTAGGTACCAAAGTTTGCTATGCCTTAATCAGCCATCCTCAGAGTAATGGGGCAATCGAGCGCGTGAATGGCCAGATAATGTAAGAAATTAAGACTTGAGTCTTCATCAGCTTGTAAAGCGCTCGGGGGCTTGGGTATAAGAATTACCTTCAGTATTATGGGCAATTCACACAACTCCGAGTTGGGTGACAGGAGAGACACCTTTTTTCCTAGTCTTTGGGCCTAAAGCCATGCTTCCTCCAGAACTAAAGATCCGGTCGACAAGGGTCGAGAGCTTTGACGACTCCAACCTAGAGCAACTTTGAGTGGATGACATCAACCTGGTCGAAGAGAAGAGGAATCAAGCCTTAATTTTATCAGCAGTCTACCAGCAAGCCATGCGTAAGTACTACGATCGTAAGGTCTAACCTCATAGCCTTGTTGTAGGTGACTTGCTATTAAGGAAAATCCAATTCCAGTCTAATCGGAATAAACTTTCTCCAAGTGGGAAGGTCCTTACATTGTGGTCGAAGTCAGACATCCAGGCTCGGTATGAGTTGCTATAGAGGATGACTAGATTCTCTCAAATTCTTGGAACATCGACCAACTACGTAAATTTTACGTGTAATTTTTCTACTCTATTCAATAAAGTTTTTAGTAGAGCTTCTTTTATATATGTTCGACCACTTCTAGTACATCTAATTTGTTTTAAATTAGTCGGAGAAAAGGACATCATTAGTCGAAGTCTCCTACTTGCATGTGGTCCTGCCTGCTAGAAGGAGCTTCCTAGTGTCGCACCATTTTCTAACTCCTGCTATCAGCACAAAACTATTGCGTTGTCTGCGAAGACGTCGATCATGTGAGACCCTGGAGTTGAAACTCCTGAACCCCCTGTGTATTACAGTACTAGTCCCAGATCAATGCTAGTACACACAGTTAAACAGAAACTGATACATTGCCAACCACGCTATATTACAATAATAACTGAAGTTCATACTTCTTGGCCATTGCCTTACAACAGAGGTTCACAGAACCACACCAAACAAAATACAGCGGAAGCAAAAACAGCAACTCGAGCAAACGGCCCATCAATCTGCCATAGGCAATTGACTGGGGAAACGTAGCCTAGAAATCCGGAAAGCCTTCATCGAATCCATCCACGAAGTAGTCGTAGTCCGCCTTTTGAGCTTCAACCTCCTCTGAGAGTTGTTGTAAAGTGTAGTATGTGAGTACATAAAGTACTCCGCAAGTCTTGGGAAAAATGCAGTAGATGCAGGTCTTACAAAGGAAGGTTATATGGTTCTTTTGCACAAAGCAGTATTTTATTTCAAATCTAAATAATTATTTCAAAAGCAATTGTTGAGCAAATTATTTTCAATAATTAAAACTAGATAAGTAATTTAGTGAAGGTTCTAACCACCGACACTGATAGAATAGGCTATACCTGCCAAGGTTTCAATTCTATGGGTTCCAACCACCCGCACTGGTTTCATCCATCAGGCCAAAATCCCGAGAGTTCCATCCACTCCCGAGTTTTCCAAAACTTTTGTTTTAAAAACTGGAAACAAAAGTCTACCATGTGAATGCATTCCTTGCTCGCCCTTGACCGTAGGCACGGCTATTCGAATAGTTTGTTACTCTGCAAAGTTTGTACAACTTTACCCACAAAAAATAAATTATCTTAATAGTCAACATGCTTCCTTTGGTATGAGACCCAGATAAAATATCACAAAGCTTTTACCTTACTTTAGCCTAGCTAGACACCACCCGCTAAGGTTTCACCGCTGAAGGGTTAAATCCACTACAGTCAGAAGCCCATTCTTGCGCCATGTGAGTACAGTAAATCCCTGTCCCTCACTGTGAGTAAACCAGTAAATCCCTAGCACCCATTTTCCAATGGTGGCACGTAAACTAAACTATCGTAAGTTATTCAGCTAGGTCGTACCCATTTAAACTTGTGGTTGTACAAAAATGCTCAGTTTGGACAAACACAAGAGTCGGTCCTTAAGTGACTAGGGTGGAACATACACTTTATAAGATCTCGTGCTTACCGCACCAATCCGAACCAACCATCCACCCTGGTCAAAAATTATTTTCACAATTTTATTTTATTTTATAAACCAATGGCAACACCTATTGCCAAACACTTGGTAAAAACAATTGTTTAGAAATTTGATAACAATATTCCCACCCATAAGATTTTAGTGAGCGATTAGCTTGTTTAAGCAATTAGTACCGTTCTAAAATTAACAAATAGCATAATAATCTCAATATTGAGACAAGGAAAACTTAGGGTGACAAAGGTACATGGTAATCAATGTCAAAGGAGGGTATAGCAATTATTGGATTAACTAATAACCTTACGACAGATGTTATCATTTTATGTAACATAACAATGCATATAAATTTAAAATAATAAAATGATTTTGGCAAACATAGGTGCAAGATGATCAGAGGAGACTTGCCTTCTTGCACGCTGTCTGGAAATTCTTGCTGCGGATCAGAAAAATCTTCGGCGACGTCGAGTTCTACGTGCGAAACGATAAATGTAAATAAATAAATACAAATAAAATCACAAAATTATAAAATATATATCTGAAGAAATATTATGATTTTAGATGAATTTAGAAATTTATTTCACTGGATTCGGAGTTCGGACGACGGAGAACGAGCGATTGGAAGTTTGAATGAATTGGAAATTCCAGAAAATGCAAATCCGAGGGAATATTCTCTGGAATATTATTTTTGGATATATTTGAGTGTATGGCGTGTGGGGCCCGGTTGTCATTGGGTACATATTTTTATTTTAATGATTTATGACAAGTGGGTCCCGCTTGTCGTTGACAAAGGTGAACAAGAATTGGCTAAAGTCCAACCGAAAATGCATGCCTAGGATTTGAACCCACAACCTCACGCAAGCATGCACTAACTAGACTCCCCTAGCCAAGTGAGCTCTTGATCTTTCATAACAAGGAAGCATCAACAAGACAAAATAAACAAGGAAGAAAATGATTAGAGAGAAAAGATCACAGAGAAGACACACGGGGGGCGCGGCCGGCGAACTTGCCGGCGGCCGGAGGCGGGGCGGCAAGCGGCGGCGGGGGTAGTAGGGGCGGCGGCGCACCTTCTCACGGCGGCAGCGGGGCCCGGGGTGGCCGGCGGGAGCGGAAGATGGTGGTGGCGGCGGGGAGGTGCGGGGCGGCCGGCGGGAGGCGACCGAGCGGCGACGCACGACGGCGGGGCGGCGGTCGAAGGAGAGGGAAAGGACGGCGGTGAAAGAAGGCCGAAAGGATGAAAGAAGAGTTGGCATTCGGGAATTTATAGGAAGAGAGAGGAGAGGAAGGGCCGACGGATTTGAGAGCGAATTAAAGGGAAAAACGGCTGGTGGATTAGTGGGGGTGATTAGGGCATCCGTTTCCATGTTTTAATCGGGAGTTAAGAAGAGGAAACGGACAGCAATCAAAGCTTTATTTCGGTTCTAATGGTGGAGGAGAGAGAGAGTGGGAGGAGGAAGGAGAGGTTGAAGAAACATATGACATGTGGGGTCCATGTGTCGGTGAGAGAGAGGGGAAGTGAAGGGGTACGGGCTGTCGGATTTGCGACACGTGGCAAGTGAATAGCTCAAGGCTTTTGGATGAATATGAAGGGGTAAGTGACTTTGTATAGCTAGGATTAAATCGTGGAGAGAGATGGATTTAATCTGAGAACGACACGTGGCAGGCTAGGATTAATTTGAATTTTATTTTCGGAATAAAATTTCAGAAAATACTAGAAACTTTATAAATACTTAGAAAATAGCTAGTATAGTCTAAAAATTATCGAAAAATCATAAAATATTTCTGGAAGCATTTTAGACTTAGGAAAAATATTTTTAATTTCAGATTTGCATTTAAAAATTTTATAAAATACTTTTTAACTTTTAAAATTCATTTTTAATTCCAAAAAATTCTCAAAAGTTAATTAATAATTTAGGGAAAGCTAGGAAAAATAAAATAAACTCTTTTTAGCTTTAACACAATATTTAAAATACATTTTCTTGCTTTAAATTTTTAAATAAAATCCAGATAAATCCAAATAAAGTTCAAATACTTTAAAATAATTAATTTAAAAAAATTAGATTTTTTTCAGAAAGCAAATTTTGGGATGTTACAGATCACATGTAAGAGAAGGAATTCTGAGTGTTTATCTTGTCATCATTTATGTCTTCGATTTGATTAACCTGGTCGAAGCGAAGTAACATCACCTAATCGAAGCCTTTCTTCTCTGCATGTGGTCCTGCCCATTAGAATGAACTTCCTAATGTTGACTTGTTCCTCACTTTTGCTGCTAGAATATAACATGAATTCGATAACGATGGTCGGATGAACTGCTCTACTCTCTGCATACTCTACTCTGTACTATTTGATTTGTCTATTCAAATAAACTAAGTAAATAGTCGGGGGCTATGATAGAGTTATTAGAATAACTTATTCTTAGTCGTAAATTCACTCTCTTTTTTATTTTTCGCCTTACAAGTACAAACTACTCAACAAGATAGATTGCAGGAAAAAGAAGCCAACTTTCATTGATAAAGATAGTCTAGTCGGGCTACCTCCTGTTTAGAGCAGCCGAAGTCATGACCGATCGGATGAAGGTTTAGGTTCTGACCGTTTGCCTTGCGTTTTGCCAAGACATAGCTAACGGCCCATTTAACAGCGTCCCGAATTGAGTTGGTTTGTTCGGTCTTTAGAGTAGCCAAATGCCTCTCGAGTGCTTCAACTTGAAGTCCGATCATGCTCGAATAAACGGTTATGGTGTTCTCGGAAGGATTCACTTTTTTCGCACCAAACCCATCGAGTAGATTGTTGAGGAGGACGATGTTGTCTTGAAGGATGATCTTCAATGACTTAATTTCCTCCCAGCTACAAGTCGAGGCTTCAGTGAGTTTCTTTATTTTGACCATGGCCTCTGTGAATACAACAAAGATGGTTAGAATGTTACTTATCGAAAGACTAGTCAGAAGAACTGGTCGAAAGATAAAGCATTTCTTACCTATTAGCTGTGCATCAAGCTTATTGACTTCAGCTTTGGTCCTTTGGTCTTTCTCCTTACCGATACGATTAATTCCTTCGATCACTTTAGTCTTTTCTTCGATCTCAGTGCGGAGCTTACTCGTTCGGCCTCTTTTTCTATCAAAAGGAAAGAGTTAAGGGAAGACAAGAAAGATATCTGAGTAAGTAGTCTTAAGTTTAGAACTTACTGTTTATTACTCTGCAGGCCGTAGCCAGGCGCATCAGGATCTGGGGAGCAGCGCCACCTAGCCAGCCCAGGCAGATGATGCAATCCATGATGCAGAATATGAATGCCATGGTGCAACGGCAGACCCAGGAGGCAGTTGCACCTCAGGCCGCTCATCAGCAATCTAAGTTCGCAGAGTTTATGAGGACGATACCGCCCACCTACTCCCGGTCTTCAGAGCCTTTGGAGGCGAACGAATATTTTAATTCTCAATTTTACTAGGAGATAAATACAATAAAAACTAATGATGCGTAACTCATAACTAACAATAGACTACTCATTATACTTTAGAAAATAAGTATGAAAAATAGTATCAAAATTGATCGAACGCGCAAACAACTTAGTGTTGGGCTTGATGAAAAAACAGGAAGCAACGCATGCTTCATTTCGTGCAGAACATAAATGGCACAGTAAAGCGAGCGGTCCTGCATGCGTGCATGTGTGATTAGCCAAAGCCCTTCTCATGCCATCCCCCATCTATATTTCGAGGAGTGGCATAGACTTCACCTTATAAATTGGTCTCTCCCGCCTTACCTTAGCAATATGATACTAAACCATGCATGCTTTGGAATTAAAAAAATGGATCTCACTCATATAGGCCTATTTCTAACAATTCCTTACCAATTTCAAAGCAAGAGGAAAAAAAGATGTCAAAGATATATTGTACTATAGTACTGTTAATACACAATTCTTTTAGTGTAAGTCTCGTACGGGTTAAACATGCACCTAGAATGACATGATTCATCTTCTCATAGCTGATGCATGGACTATGCCTTGAATTTATAACTTTTCATGATCAGATTTCACCAGAAATCTCAACTAGTACTAGACTGTCAATGAACCATACCTAAACGGAGCGTTATGTGATCATGCTCCCTCATCTGCTCACGAGCTTTCTAGAGAATGCCCCGTTCTTGTAAAGTGCGACCAACAGTTAGGCTCATGTATGTATTCTTTCTAGGTATCCTACAGGCTAATACCTTTTCTGCATTAGGACAATAGAATACATTAAGATTTTATGCCAACCTTCCATACAGTCGAAAGTACTTTGTTTATCAGGACACGGTTACAATGAATATATACTCTCTTGTTACAACATCAACTTATTTTTTTCATTGCCTAAATCATAGAATCTCCAATCAAGAAGGTATGGGTTACTATTGTGATGTAGCTCAGATGAGCCTCATTCCCATGTCCAAAGAAGCAATAGAAATCACTTTCTGTGCTAATCAATTTGTAAAAGGGTCTGCCAGATTTTTCTCTATGTTAATATAGTTAAGAGTAATTATTCTGGAGTTTCTCAGTTTTCTGACAGATTTAAGCCTACACTTCACATATCTAGAGGTTCATATTATCCTTTGTACTTGTGACTTTGGCTAATACTGTTTGATTATCATAGTGCATTAGGATTGCCTGTATTGGTTTATCAACCAATGGCAAGTCCAACACAAACTCTCTCAGCCATTCAGCCTCAACAGTGGCTATGTTAAGTGCTACAACTTCTGCTTCCATAGTTGACCTTGTCAATATAGTCTGCTTGCAAGACCTTCAAGAAACTACGGCACCAACTAAAGTAAACACATAACCGCTTATAGCTTTGATCTCATCTGCATCAGGGATCCAATTGGAATCATTGTATCCTTCTAATATAGAAGAGTATCTAGTATAATGAATTTCAAAAGATGGTATGTCTCTCAAGTAGCGTAATACTCTTTTAAGTGCCTCTTAGTGATCATCTTTTGGGTTAGATGTAAACCGACTTAATTTGCTCACAGCAAATGAAGTGTCAGGTCTTGTGGCACCAGCTAAATACATGAGTGACCCAATAATTTACGAATGTCTTAATTGATTTTTTTCCTAACTCTTGGTTCTTTTGAAGCTTAATGCTTGTATTATAGGGCGTTGGAGAAATTTTACAACTCTCATAGCTAAAATGGCTTAAGATTTTCTTAGTATAATGCGATTGGTTCAAAGTAATCTCATCCTTATTCTTGATCAATTTAATATTCAGAATGACATCTATCTCTCCTAAGTCTTTCATATTAAAGCATCAGGATAAGAAAAGAATTGACCTCATTAATTACGGCAGTGTTTGTTCCAAATATAAGTATGTCATCCACATACAAATACAAGATCACTCCTTGAGCCTCACCACAATGGTAATATACACATTTATCAACTTCATTCACAATGAAGCTAGCGGATGTCAGAGTTTTATCAAACTTTTTGAGCCATTATTTATATACTTGCTTTGAGCCATACAAGAATTTCAATAATCTGCATACCTTATTTTCCTATCCAGAAATCACAAAACTATCAGTTGATCCATATAGATTTCTTCCTCTAACTCTCCATTAAGGAAAGCTATCTTCACGTCTATTTGATGAACATATAGACCATAGGAAGATACTAACGCAAGGAGCACTCTAATGATGGTTTCTAGTAACAGGCGAAAAGGTATCAAAGAAATCTTCTCTCTTTTTGGATGTAATCCTTAGTCATAAGTCTTATATTGTACTTCTTAATAGTACCATTAGGTCTTAGTTTCTTTACAAAGATCCACTTACATTGTACAGATTTGCACCCGATAGGACGATCAGTGATCTCCTAAGTTCCATTAGTCATGATAGAGTCCATCTCGCTACAGACTACCTCTTTCCAATACTCAGGACCGAAAGAAGCATAAGCCTTCAAAAGTGTTTTTTGGCATATCATTCATGAGGTATACAATAAAGCCATCAACAAAGGTTTCTTAACCCTTTGTCTCTTACTTCTGCGAGGAGCTTCTATGACTAGATTGTTATCCTTCTCAGTGATATCACATATTGGTTTAGAAATGGTGGAAAGTTCAGAAGTTTGATTATTCTCACTTTCAATATTATCAATTTGAACATCTTCAGTTCATGAAGTACTGCATGCTATTCTCGTAGAAAAGATATTTCCAAAAAATAAAGCATCTCTAGACTCCATTATTGTGTTAACAATAATCTCAGGAGTTTCTGATTTAACTACTAGAAATCTGTAGACCATGCTATTTTGAGTATATCCTAAAAAAATACAGTTGACTGTTTTTGATCCAAGCTTTCTCTTCTTCTGCAATAGTATATTGACTTTTGCCAAACACCCCCAAGTTTGCAAAAAAATTAATATTAGGTTTTCTCCCCTTCCATCCCTCATATGGAGTAATCTTACTCTTTTTAGTGATTACTCTATTTAGGACGAAAGTTACTGTCAATATAGTTTTTCTCACCATGTCTTAGGCATACCAAAACTATAATATGGCATTAACTAAATCTGTTAGTATCAGGTTTTTTCTTTCAGCTACCTCATTTGATTGGGGTGAATATGATGGTGTAAATTCATAGAGTATTCCATGCTCAGAACAGAATTGAGAGAATTTATGAGATTATTAGCAATATACTCTAGACGTATCTAGGCATATATATATATATATATATATATATATATATATATAAACAGACTGTAAACTGACATGATTAAGCAGCCATTTACCCATTGGTAACGGACATATTTAACCAGTCATTTACCCACTAGTGACTATCTGTCATCAAAACCAATAAGCCTCAAATTCAAACATTTGAATCTCATTGAAACAGAGAGAGTGTGATGTACGGTTCAGCAAAAATAAAAGTGGACTTAGTCTGCCAAGTGGCGGGCGATTTTCACGCAAAAATATGTAAATACACGCACGCGTATGATTAGCCAAAGCCCTTCTTATGTCATCTTTATCTATAATTTAAAGAGTGATATGGACTCTATCTTATAAATTGGTCTCTCCTATCTTACCTTAGTAATATGGTGCTAAACTCAACATGCTTTTGAATTAAGAAAATAGGCCTCACTCATATGGGCCTACTTCTAACAAAAATTTGTATCTTGAATGGGTTTGGATAAACAGCTTGTAATAACATATATGGCATATATTTGGACAATTTGGTGATTGTTTGAAAAGATTCATACAGACTGCATCCACTGGGCCCTATCGAAGTTCCTATTTCTCTGCTGTAATATTTGTGAAATTCCACATGGGAAAATTGGAATGGATGAGCAGTTTTCACCAGCCCAGCTAGGTGTTTATCCGTGGGGGTCTCAGCTTTTGAGCTAGGTTGTATTGATTTGGCTGTTTGGTTTGGCTTTTGTCTTCAACTTTTCAGAAGTCGAAACAAACAGAATAACTTTTCTAAACGGCTTTTCGAAGTCACTTCTTCAATAATTTTCTAAGCTCAAAACTGTGTACACCATCCGCGTCAGAGTCTTCGCTATCTTAAAAAGTATAGATAGAAACCATCAGCCGTATTCAAAAGCTATCAGCTATAGTCTAAAAAAATAGCCATTGACTAGTTGGTCTGGGTGGTGATCCAAGAGAGTTTAGTGACGTTCTGCAGAAGCTCAACAAAGATTTGGGAGTCCATGAGAAAGAAGGCACTGGGAAGGGTTGGGGGAAGCTCACTTGGGCTGTGTTCTATCAACAGCTCCCCATGATTCACATAGCTTCGATCTCTCCGCTCGAAAATCCTCATCAAAACCCTTTGCTTCTTTGTAAAAGCTCACCATTGTAGACTCACGGCCCGGTTCCTTTTTGGCTTCTAGGCGTCTCCCGAGCGGGCCAGCAAATGCTGTCACCCGGCCATTTCGGTCTGATTTCTTCTCAGGTCTCTATCTCTAGCCGAATAGACGTGCACGCGGCCAAGGCCCAAGGCCAGTGTGCGGCTAAAACTCAACCAGGACCAGAAGCCAAGAACAACAACGATCTGTGGTGGTGGACTTCTACCAAACACCACAAAATCTGACCTAAAACAAATTGCATATCCTGAAGAAAAAAAGAGTAGAAATGACATATGTGATGAAACGAACCTTCTAAACAGTAATTTCCCGTAAAAAAACAACTAGAGAAGAAGAGAGAGAAGAGCAAAGAAGAGTTCCTCCATTCCAAGTTTCCAACTTCCCAAGGTCTTCTCCGGAGAGTCCGGCAAGACCCGGCGCCTCATACGGAGCCCTCTCTGTTGTAGAAGATATGCAGACGGCGGCTGTGGCGAGCCCATCGCCGTCCACTTCCTGCTCCCCTTCTTCTTTTAAGGTTAGGGTTTGCCTTCCTCCTCCTTGTTCGTCTCTGTGCCTTTTTTTGGTGGGCAATTTCTTGGTTCTACTGAGCTGATGGGTTCTTGATTTGGTTTGAAGGTGGGGATTGCGTCGCCCAGTGGGACGGCCTCCTCTGCGCCGAGGCTGGTTGGCGCGTCCATTCGCCAGGGGAGGCGGCGGCCGCGGCGTCAAGGTGAGTTTTTTTTCTTGGTTTGTTCTTCTTCTATCCCTGTTTCTCAGCTTATTGAGATTTTTTATGGGTAGAGGACTATCTCGAGCTTAATCTTGAGACATATCATGGAATTTTGATAGTAGAAATGTGGAACAATCGCATCGGTTCAGAGAATAATTTTGCAGCCCCTGGCTGTATTGTTGTAAACCAAGTTTGTTTGCTTATCCCTGTTTCAGCGTGAAGACTGGCTTATTCTTCCCCCCATATAGATTGTTTGCTTGCTTATGTTCTACAGCTAGGGACAACCTTTTCATTGCCTGCCTGCCCTCCGATATAAGGTCAACTTGTTCATATGGTGTCTTCGGGCTGAATTGAAGATGCAAACCCTCAGGATTATGTGATGTGTTTCTTACTTACTAATTAGGCATCTGTAGTGCACTTCGCGTTTAGCCCTTATCCAGAATGGTTTCCACTCTAGTGGGAGCTTAGTTTCATATGGTCTCCAATCTCCAGAGTGTGATAATCTAGCATATTAACAACCAGGTTAACCTGCTATAGGTTGCTAACTTGCTATAGGTTAGATATTGGGGCATGCCAGACTATTTGCTTGTATTACTGTTTTTTTTAAACTTGTATTACTGTTTTTTCTAAGGGAATTAAGGTGTTACTGTGTTGGAAATAATGCAAATTCTATTTCTGCCCTACTCTGCCAGTGGTTCAAGCTATTGCCAACCCAGACCCAGCAGTGGAGCTGCCGTTGACTGCTGAAAATGTTGAGGCAGTGTTGGATGAAGTGCGACCATACCTCATGGCAGACGGAGGCAATGTTGTGTTGCATGAGATTGATGGGAATGTGGTGAGGTTGAAGCTGCAAGGAGCATGTGGATCATGCCCAGCTTCAGTAACAACGATGAAGATGGGCATTGAGCGGCGCTTGATGGAGAAAATACCAGAGATTATTGCAGTTGAACCCATCGCTGATGAGGAGACTGGGCTTGAGTTGAACGAAGAGAACATTGAAAAGGTAATTGTTCTTAGTTTTGGCTAAATAAATTTATTCACAAAGATCACTTGACGCTACAGCTTGTCGAAGTAACTCAGGCTTTATGTTGTGGGCTAATTGGATGAATTTGCCTGAGATAAGATCAAATTCTTCTACAAAATGTTTTGGCACCTCCCTACTGTACTTTAAGAAACTCAAATTCAGAGTTTCCTGATACATTGTGTAAAGTAGAGCAGTGAAATCTAGTGCATTGACTACCTAGTGAAGTTATTGTCCACTATTCACATTTAAGATCCATCTTGCAATGCCGATTTATGAGGTGTTTATCTGGATATTCATATTTGAACGTGTTGTGAAAAAGTATTGCAACACTAAGATTTATCCTGTCCAACTGTTTTTCAATAGTTCTTTACTGTCAGTTTGTGCTTGGTAGGAGCAGGTTAGGAACCTTTGGTAAATCTTGTCAGTATAGTTGTATAGGCATTATTGTGGCTATTTCTTTTGTTGCAGCTCTGGTGCTTCAGCTTATCTCCAAATCGTGAACCTTGTACTTGTAGTCATAGCATATGCAGCCAATTGCTCTGCGCCTCAGCCCATACACGTGCACGGTGCACCTATCATTTTCCTTTTTCCCCTTTTAATTGTTCTCAACATCCTTTTCTGTTGTCAACAATATCACAGCCTTCTCTGAATGGTAGAGGAAGTGCTATTAATCAATGCTACTATTCCATCAGAAATTCTGGTTGCTGATATGCTCAGTGTTACCATCCATCCCTAGGTTTTGTGCCTTTTAAGACCTTCCGAATTTCCAGTAAAAAGCAATCAAGAAGGATGTTGGGACAAATAACCATATGATATTAGTGATATTTCGCTTTATGCTTCAAATTTAAGCGCTTTGTTGTCGATATCTGGCTTTATGATTCAGATCAGATCAATTTCTGTACTGTGATGTTCTTCTTTCAGAAATAGCCCTGAAGATGTATATTCTTTCTTTCCTTTTGGTCAGCATATGAAGTTTTATCTTTTGAGTCTCGTTTTAGCATCTTTTGATAAAACAATGTTGAGGTAGAAACTGGAGCTCTGCTAACCTCTCTTCGCCTATATCAGGTACTCGACGAGATTAGGCCATACCTTGCTGGCACAGGAGGTGGTGAGCTTGAGTTTGTTGCAATCGAGGAACCTATTGTCAAGGTCAGCCTTACAGGCCCAGCCGCCGGTGTGATGACTGTTCGAGTAGCCCTAACTCAGAAGCTCCGAGAAAAGATCCCTAAAATCGCAGCTGTCCAGCTAGTGTCGTAAGCTTCAAAACATCAGAGGGTGGGTTTTTTTGGATTATAGCTTATGATTTAAAATTTTGAATTTTATCTGTTCGTGGGAGGTAGTACGCACAGAAAAATAGTTACATGCGATTTTGACCATAGCTGAATTCAGTATATTTTTACTATAATATTCCTGTTGATTCCACCTTGAACAAACGCACCGTTTAAAAGCCGGTTGCCGTAGCAAACACAATAAGTCGAAGCCGGAAGTCCGGCGAAACCTAGCCAGAAGCCAACACAGGGCTGTTCAGTTGGGCTTTTTTTTTTGTGGTTTATGGTTTATTTTGTATTGCAGTTGTTAGGGGTTTTTTTTGGTATCATTAAATTTAAAATATTAAAAAAAAACAGGTTAACACATCATAGACCAGGGAATACAAGAAAAAAAAGGTTAAAAAATCTAAAAAAGTTAAAAAAACTAGAAAAAGATAAAACTAAGAAACTAAAATTTAAAAGTCCAACGGAGAAGGCCAAGTAATTGCCAGAATGAAAGTTGTAATGACTTTGTAGCCTCCTGAAGGGTATTCTGTTCCAATTCACTATGTATACTCAATAGTGACGAATGTTCTAAGGGAGGAGGGGTCGGCGGCGGCGGCGGCGATTGAAGGGAGGATGTGGGAGAGGATCTTGTCGTTCTTGGCATCCATCTCCATTCTCCAATGATGCGATGTGTGCAAGCGACGTTGAGATTACGAGATGTTGCTGTTTGTATTGGTTTTTAAAAACTGTTTTTTTATAATAAATGATTTTTTATAGCATCTAGTTTTAAAATATAGTATTTTTTTAAGACGGTGTATACTAGTTAATTGTAATATATATTATAATAACTTTATTTATATCAACCAAAATTGTATGCAAACAACTCTTTTTATAAATTTCTCTATAAACTGTTACTATTTATAAGTCAAAAATCAATATAAATGTTCCTAAACTTTTGTGAAAAGTGCATGCACCATAGCGTTTGTGGCTTAATGAATAAAGCGTCAAACTTTTTGGGTGGGTTTTTTTAGACTGAGTCTTATTGCTGTATTTTTTTTAATTATAGTTTGTATGTGAGAGGTAGTATATAGAGAAAAATAGTTATATGTGATTTTAGTCAGTACATCTAAATTTAGTATAGTTTGTACTATAATTTATCTGTAGACTATGTTTAGGAAACACACTATTTAATAATAAATTACTGTAAAAATAAAAATTAAAGTTAAATATAAGTCTAAAAGAACTGAGTCCTAAGCTTTGGTGGGAAGTACATGCCCAATAGCGCTTCAGGCCTAATCGATAAGGCGTCTGACTTCTACTCAGACATCGTCGGTTCTAGTCCCACTATTATTTTACTTTTATTTTTTTAAGATATTACCCCGCTCGTTTCAGCTTTTTTTCAGTTTCAGTTTTTTTCACTATTCGTCTTTTTCTGATTTTTTAAGTTTTTTTTGGCTTTTTTGCATTTTTTCTTTTTCCCCATGTTCCTTTGCATTGTCCGTGATGGGTTAACATATTTTTTCTATTTTTATATTTTTTTAAATTTAATTATGCCTAAAAAGTTAAATCAGCTACAGTAAAAAAGCCAGCTACAGTGAAATTTTAGCTAAAAATCAGAAGTTATCGCTAAAACGAACGCCCCCTTGAGACACTGGCACACTGCAGATGGTATAGGTTTGTTAGCTTAGGTGGAAATTGGTTAGGGTGACATTTCCTGAAACAACAATGCGCCCAACGTTATCTAGCGCACGCATCCACGGTGATATCCTTGTCTCACTTTGCTGCTCCTTTTTCTGGGCTGTGATCGCGAGCATCCCGAGCTTCACCATAGTCATTCATGGCCTCCCTGAGTCCAATATGAGCTCTACAAGCGGCGCGGCCAGGGGTGGATCCAGTAAAGATCCGGTAGGGATACAGATCTCATTTAATTTTTAGCTAATTTAAAATTTTATTATTTGTGTCTGCACTGGTTCAACAAAAATGTTTCTCTTAAGTTTAGAATTAGTCCAAAAAAGCAGAATCCAAGCTCAAAATTATTAGTGCCCCCACTCCATTTTTATTTTGAGTCCGCTCTTAATTGTGGCCACCCAAACTCCACTGTAGGCTCCTCTTCCTCCACAGGTGGTTACAGTCCTCTACCGCAACGGGCTCCTCTTCTTCGATGTGGGGAGGTGAGGGCATCGTGGTGTCACACTAGACAACGGTCAAGGAGCATTGGTCTAACTTTGCCGCACCAGATCTAGGACGACTAATAACAAGGGTGGTGGTGTGTGGCCAGTCGTCTCTGTTCTCCTCTAAGCTCTTTCTCAATTGTTGCAATAGGTTAGCCTGAGTTGTTGTGATAGCCTTTTTTGAATGTTACAACACTACACCCTCAAATGGTGTAGTTGTTCTATTTATTTTTGGTGTTGCAACAGTTTTTTTATTGGAGTAGTTTTTTTGGTATTGTTGTACCATTAGTCCTAATTTGTTGCACATTTCAGTTTTGCATTTTGTGTTTATTGCAATCGGGGTAGGATCTGTCGTAAGCTTAGGAATACGTTGTTGCACTTCATGATTTTTTTTTACCAAATTACACTGTGGATGGAATCAGACGCACGGACGTCAGTCCATTCCTTTCTGAAACCATATGACCATACGACCTAGGGTCAAGTGCGATGTGGTTTTTAAAATAGCATAATAGCACTACTCGCTAGTATGGGATGGCATCATGGCGATGATCCAATATTGGCTTTCTCTTAGTGCGCCGTAGGAAAACATAACATTGCAGTTACAGGGACACGGGCAGCCCATGGGTGTTCTTCTCCTCCCACCACAAATCTCACTCGTCACCTGCAACTCTCTCGCCCCCCGCCCCCCTACTATCCTTCTCTCCATAGAGGAGAGGCCACATATAGGGCTTCCTCTTTTCGTCTTTTAAAACACATAGGTCTTCGCCTTTTCATCTTTTTAAAAAATATTTTTTTATAATAACTAACTTTTAAATAAAGTATTTTCTAAAGTAAAGTTTATAAGTCGGTATAGTATATACTATAACGATTTTATTTATATCAAATAAAATTATACGTAAATCTCTTTTTTTATATATTCGTTCTTACGAACAACTAAAAACAACTAAAAATATAAGCGACAGCAAGAAAAAAAAACAGCCACATGTTGACTAGCGAGACTGAAGGAGGAGGCGTTGGGGCTCTTGGGCTGGCCGTGGAGAAGGCAGCGAGAGCCATAGTGCTTCGGCGCCGCCTCCACCTCCGATGGGGTCACCTCCGGCGTCGACGCCACCAACCTCACGGCCATCGTCACAGGTTTCCTTCTGCTAGTACTGTTTGTTGTGACAGCTGACCATGAACAGCCATGAACGGTGAAAAGGCCGTGAGAAATTGCAAAGCTAGCTGAAACTCTCGCACGAATGACGAATGCAGAGTCTAATCTCTTATTGGCAACTTGCTGATTAAAAACATAAAATAGAATTAATGCCATAGTCTGCATTTGAAATCTGTACTTGACTGGGTTAATGACCAATTTTGGTCCTTCAGCTTTCACAAAAAGGCCATTTTGGTCCTTCAAGTTTCGAAAGGGGCAATCTCGTTCAATATTTTAGGCCGCTAAGAATTTTGCATGTATTATTCGAGTTCGACTTCTCCAAAAAAAGTTGTATTCTAATGATAAATGTGCAATTTTGCAACCGAGGTTCACTGAATAAGTAGTAACGAAAAATTCACTTATAGTGAATTCGTGATTAACAAGACAATCTGTATATTTCTGTTCTTCAGATTACAGTAGAGTACTAGTCGATATCCTTCTTTTACTCTTTCTACTAGCATGTACCTCGTTTGACATAGAGGAGCAACAAATGTCATTGGAAAGGAGACACCCAGAGTGCTTGCACTACGGGGAGCAAAAATAATCATACCAATAAGGACACTGGAGAGTGGCATGAAGGTAAAAGTTAGCCAGCTCAAAGCTCCATGTCATGGAGATGGATCTGAGCTCCCTCGCTCCGTCCGCAGCTTCGCGCGGTCCTTCAACTGGTCTCATAAGCATCTGAACGTGTATGTATCGTATCAGCATCACTGACATACTGCAAGTGTTCGAAAGAAGCACAAGGTGTACTAGTGAACACACTGACATAGTCATCTGCATTGGCTTTCTCTGAAGAAACAATGCAGGGATAATGGCCTGCCCTTTCCAGCTATCCAGAGATGGGATTGAGCTGCAATTCGCAACGAATCATGTCGGTGAGTATCATATATTTTATCTTATATATAAACAAGACTGTTATTTAATCACCATTTATGTGAAGACCATTGTGCTTGATGCCCTTGATCCTGTACTGTCACTCATCAATCATCATTCATGTAAACTTCAGAGGATTTGCTATGCTGAAGCTGAGTTGAGCTGAGCTGCTATAGTTGTCAGTATAGGGCTTATTTAAACACCTGTTGAATTTCACCTAGCAAGCAGGGCATTCCTCGCTGACAAAACTTCTTGACAAGATGAAATCGACTGCCAGAGAGACCGGTGTGCAGGGCAGGATCATAAACGTATCTTCTGTCGCGCATGAAAGAAGTGACGGTTCATGCTTTGATCTGAACAAGCTAAACGATAAGTCTAGGTCAACAATATGTTCTTCCTTATTGATTTTATTTATGTTAGAAATATTTCCATATTGATTGTGAGAAAAAAGAAGCACAACTTATATAAGTGTGAGAGAGATCTCCCTTATTAGACTAGTTTTTTGAGGGAAGAAGATCTAATACAACTTATAAGTATGTTGCTCTGTGTGCTTAGTTGTGTTCAGCCCATTTAGACCTGTGCCCGGAGAGTAAACCCGGTTAGACCTAGGCATGCGGCCAGGGTTCAATCTAACAATTGGTATCAGAGTCCAGACACCTAACTCCTTGGGCTTCATAGTTGCAGAAGTGTTTAACTAATGTGTGAGGGAGAGATTGTTCGAATAGTTTCACATTGGTTATAGGAAGAAAGAAGCACAACTTATAAGTATGAAGGAGATCTCACCCGTTGGACTAGTCTTTTAAGATGAGAAGGTCTAATACTATTTATAAGTGTGTTGCTTTGTGAGTTTAGTTATATTCAGTCTGTTTAGACCTATGACCTAGAGAGTAAATCTGGTTAGATCTAGATATATGGCTAGAGTCTGATCTAACGATTTTCATGAACTCAATATAAGAGACTCAAAATTTTCTTATCGTATTGCAAAAATGACAGGTACAATCCATTCATTGCATATTCACATTCCAAATTAGCCAACTTTCTCCATGCAAATGAGCTAGCCAGGCGTTTTGAGGTCTGCATTCCTTTGTATTTCTCTTATTCATGATGATTGATGAATTAACCCCTGCAGAAAGAATGGGTTTATTTGGGAAAATCCATGTATAACCAAATGTTGTGTTGATTACTTGTTTTTTATCTGAGCCTGATGAATTAATAGTGTACAATAGGTCAAAAAGTATTGCATGGTACCCTGAGAAACTAACACTACCTTAGTGCTAATTCAGGAAGAAGGATGTAATCTGACTGCAAATACCCTGCATCCTGGAATAATCGTCACAAACATCGTTCGCTACGTTGCCACAAATAATATCTTTAAAAACTCAACATGATGATTCCGAAACAAAATCGTTCTTTTCTTCGGTTCAGTAGTAGTTTCAAACCATAACTGAATGTTCTGCAGGTGTGCTGATTTCGATTCTTTCCCGTGGCAAGGCCTTTTCTGAAGAGCATGCCCCAGGTAATTGAACCATATTGTTCAACTATCTCACTGTAAATTCTATACAGCAATCAGTACTTTCAATCTGTAACAAGAAGATTTAACCGGGCAAGAGTAACATGATTTTCAGGGAGCTGCGACTACTTGTTAGCTGGCATTGTATCCTGATGTGAAGGGTGTGTTCGGAAAATACTTCGTGGATTTCAATGAAGCGACACCAACGGCAGTCGCAAGAGATGTAGAACTTGTGGAAAATAGACCAAATTGACCAAAGAGAGTTGAAGAAATGACATATAAGTTACAGTTAAATTACAAAGAGAGTTGTAGAAATGACATATAAGTTACAGTTAACACTAGGCATGGTTGGATAATGTATTTCATGTGTCATAGCTCAGAAAGTGTCTGTGACAGCAAAAAAAATCCAAATAGAAGAGATTGATTTGCAAGATGATATGACATACCCAGCAGAACCCCTACAAATACTTGAGACAATAGAAAGGCAGTTCAGAAACAGAAATATCAGATCCTATAGTTCAACAGAGGAACCATATCGTAGCAGAGTTAACATGGGAAAAGGAGTCAGATCTATAATGATTTTTCCCAACCTGCTCCCTCGATTAAGTTAATCTCGGGGTCGGGATTCTTTTTAAGGGAGTAGGTTAAAACGCCACAAAATTCAAAATTTCAAATTGTTTCTTAGATTTTTCCTTGAATTCTAATTTCTTTCCCAATTTGGCTTCTTCCTTTGATTTTGGGCCTTTCCTCCTTTGCTCCCCACCTTCCCCACCCGTCGGTGCCCCCTGGGAACCTGCCTTCCCCGCTGCCTCTTTGTGCCACCCCGTCCATGTGGCTACCCGCCAGGGCCCGGTTTTGCAGCCGCCTCCCCTGCAAGCATTCACACTCAGTCTGTCAGAGCTGACGCCGCGGGCCCACCCTCCAGTGACCTGCTCCCACTGCCATCCTCATCCCCACTCCCTTGCTTCACGCGCCTTTGACCCGAGCACTCTCTCTCGCCACAACTCGGCTTCCCCAGCTGATGCGCACGTCTTGCTTAAAGATGGCAACGGGTACCCGAAACCCGAATACCCGATGGGTTTTACCCGATAAAGAGGCGGGTATGGAAAGATATCTTCACCCGCGGGTATGCTAATGGGCAAAGCATTCTACCCATCGGTTATACGGGTACAGGTACGGATATATACTACCCGTACCCGCATACCCGCGGGTAAAATATACCCACCCGTACTCCAAATCCCGCCCACCCACCGCGCCCAAATATCCCGCCCGGCCCGACCCCCGCGCGCAATCCCGCCCGAACCCCCATGCGGCCGCGCCCAAACCCTAATCCTCGGCCCCCGCGCGGCCGCGCGCCCGCGCCTCTCCCCCGCCGCCCGGCCCGCCCCCCACCACCGTCCCCCTCGCTGCCCCTCCTCGCCGCCGCGCCGCGCCCCCGCCGCCTCCACCCCGTCCCCTCGCGCCCCACGGCCCCACCCGCCCCTCCTCTCCCCGCCCCCCCCCTGTCCCCTCCTCGCCCCGCCTCACCTCCTCCGCTCCGCGTCTCCTCGCGACCTCCGGCGCCGCGCGCCGCCCTCGGCTCCGCCTCGCCTCCTCCGGCTCCGCCGTCTCCTCACGGCCTCCGGCGTCGGCGCGCCGCCCTCCGGCTCCACCCTCGCCTCCTCCTCGCAGCCTCCGGCGCCGCCCTCGCCTCCGCCGGCTCCGCCTCCTCCTCCAGCTCCACCTCCTCCAGTCCTCCTCCGCCTCCGGTCAGTCCTCGCCGCGGCCTCGCCTCCTCCTCTGGTATCGGGTATGGGTTACCCGTCGGGTACAAATACCGCGCAGTGTGGTATGGGTAAGTTTCTATACCCGTGTGCGGGTACGGGTATTGTAGCGGGTACGGGTATTGTCTGTCGGGTACGGGTATGGGTTGGCTATACCCGACGGGTATTTACCCATTGCCACCTTTAGTCTTGCTGTACATGCTACCATCATCATCTACCAACTTCTACAGAGCAGCCAGTGCCACCTCGCCCGTGCTATAACTCCACAGCTGAGTTTTGCCCTCTCTCTCCTCGCCCAACTCACTATGCCGAACCGCCTCACTGTTCCCACCGCCTTTCCTCCCCCTTAAAGCTCAATTCCTTCCATAGATAGCTTCACACTTCTCTTAATCACTCACCTCAGCCAACCAATTCGAACCCAACCTCACCACAGCTCCATCATCGTTCTCCCCTAAGCCCGATGAGCCTTAAACGCCATTTCCTTCCTCCTTTCACTAAAATCCGATTCCATTCACCCATAGCATCCTTTTTCCATCCCGAACTCAATGGTGAACTCAATTAGACAAGAGCATTTCCATGGAGATCTGGCACCAAAAGTCCTCACCGACCATGGCACTTCTCCTGTGGATAGCCTTCCTAGGAATGCCTCCACCCATACCCTTGCCGCCATTTTGAAATCCATACCCCATAGATGGCCAAAATGCTCCCCATCTCGCCGGAGGATCACCAGAAAAACCCAAAGTCACCTTGGAAGCTGCCATCTTCTCTCCTGGCACCGGCTGTTGCCACCCATGCTCTCGCCTCCCAAAGCCCCAAAATGGACTCCCCGCATTCCATGGAACCCAACCATGCCATCATTTTCCACCGGAGATCCCCGTCGATGCCGAATCCCAACAGGGGCTACGCCCCTGTTTTCCACGGCTGAGAGCCGACCATAGGTAGAAAATGACACCCCAGGCAACACGTGGCTTCATCTCGACCATCCGTACACCATCCAATGGTTGCTCGTGTGTGCGCACCACTGGGCCAACTCAACCACTTGGCTGGGCCACACCGACCGGCCTGTTAGGCTATTTTGAAACTGAACCACACACGCGCTGCACTATGTAACCAGGCCATCCCAGTGTTGTAGAGTAATATAGTATCACTGTTCATCCGAGCCCTAAAATCACAAAAATACTCCTTTTCAATCGTTTCAACGCCTCGTACCCATTTATGATGTCTATTCCATCAAATTAAGCTCCAATAAAATCCAAAGCAACTCTATTGGATTTTTATTGTATTTTACTCTATTTAGTTTATTTATTTTCCAAGCTTGATTAATTTCAAGTTTGGAAGTTGTTATTTTATGTATTTGTGCTAGTTTTTGAGCTTTCTGAGGCAACCGTACAAGGACCGGACCCAGACATTGTAGTATACAAGACAACATAGTTTGTTGGGCAGCAAGGCAAATTATAAGTTTTTTATCATATTAAATCTCATGAAACTTAAATTATTTAATTATAGTATTTGCATTATTATTATTTGCGCAATCTTATTTGATTAAAATAAATGTTTAGAATGATATGTGAATTAGTTATACCCTACCACTGAAAAATACCCTATTTAATTTGAGATCATATTCACCTTGACAACCTTAGTAATATTTAATTATTGTAGAAATAATTGTAGATAGGTTCATTTAAAATTTTATACTACTAAGGGACATTGCAGTTATCTGGTAGGATTATTTAAATGGTTCTAGGGTAAGGGAGAATTGTAGAAAGTCACTAGGTGGTTAGAGTCCCCGGCCTTACCTTAAGGTGGAGGCTGCAGCAGATGGGTGGCAATGCCATCGAGCTCTGGGTACCCAGTTGTGGTTGGCAGCCTTGAGGTAAAGAGTAAGGACTATAACCTTATGCTGAGTAAAGAACACAGAAATCGCTCAACCGTAAGTGTTGACTTGTCAACCCTGGTCTCGTAGCTGCTGAAATCGATTGAATCTCTATAGGAGTAGAGGAGCGTGGTATGGGAGGGGGTAAAGCCATAATTAACAATGGTTGGTTCTCACAAATCGGGCGAAAGTGTTCCGCCTTGGCTAGCGGATATCCGAGTTTGTGTAGGAAGAACCTATCGGGTAGAGGCTATATTAAGATATGAGCAGTGAAATGACCTAGTTTTTTTTAACTCAGTCATGAGGGTTAAGAAATTTTATGGGTAAAGCTAGGAAACTATGCAGAGTGAAACATATGGTATTCAAATATGTTGTGCTTCTGATCAATGGGGTTGTGTTTAATGGGTGATTCTAGCAACAAGGCGTAAGTAGATTTGTTCATATTTTAAATTGGTGTAATATGAACAAGCAATAGTTGAAAAAACCCCTACTCTTAAGAAGTTGTTTTGTTATTTCATGTTTAAAAATATTTACAAATAAAATTGCATCCACTGTCATTAATGAAACCAATATACTTCCATCCATTGACAATCCTGGCAATTAGTTAAATTAGGATTTACTCTAATGAGTTGGTAGGTACGGTTGTACTCATTACTTGTTAAACAACAAATAGAGAATCAATGGGACATTGATGAACAAGCTATTGATAAAGATCCAGAGGAGTCCTATTCCTTCAACGAAAAGTGGTTTTAGGTCTTAGCCTCACTCAACTATGCCTGTGGAAGTTTGTCATGATGTAAGTTAACTTTGGGCTTTTTCGCCTGCTGCATCCAAACCTGCTTGTTAAGCCGTACTTCTGTTATAAATTTTGGTTCTTTGTTGTAAGCATGTGTTGTACTAATGCTCATTCCTGTACAGTACTCCGTAACTAAACAGTCCTAAGACAGTCATGAGGATTACTAGCGCTTTTAGGAATGGGGGCGTTACACTATTCTTTTAGAGGGAACTTGCTAAAATTCAAAGTATATGTATGCACTACTTTCAAGATGCAATTTGTGTTACAAAACATAAAAATTTAATTTTTTGAGAAGTTTGGGTGGTATGGTGTAATATATTTCACTAATAACTAGTTAAAAAAATCCTATTACTGAATGGTAAGTTAGCCTACGCACCACCATGTGAGCCATGTCTAGGGTTCCAAAAACCACTCAAAAGCCAGACAAACCAGTTCCAATTTTTGATACCCTGGCTTTTAGTTCACCCCTGAAACTCTCTTTTAAATTCATATTCTATACCAATATGCTTACTGTAGGACCGATGTCAGCAATCAGAGAGGGTGAATGATTGTTAAACTTTCCCCTCAATGGTATTCAAAAATCTTCACTTAAGTGATTATAAGAGTTACTAAGTTCAAATTGTACTAACTATACTTTACAAAACAAGACTAGAGACCTAAGCCAACAAAATCATCAACCTTCAGTCAAAGCCGGTCATACCACCATGGATAGGTCGATTTGATTGCCACGGTTGATCTGACCGCAGGCATAAGGTTGGTTTGACCAATAGGGTCAGTCTGACCATAGATCCAAGGCTGATTTGATCGGTCCCCCATTCCCAGACCTAAAAGCCTCTCGGGACAAATCTCAATAACTTTTTCAATTCTCATTCAAATACTTCTAAATTTTATATGAGACTTGTTCAAAGCATTAGGAACCTAAGGCCTTGTTTGGGAGCCCAAAATTCTTGGCCCATCCACAGGGATGGGCTAGAATTTTTGGCCTCCAAACAAGGCCTAAATCAATTAAGAATCACAAGCTTCTTAAGCTCAAATTCACTAAATCAAAGATAATAAAATATAGGTCATAAGAACATTAAAAACCCTAAAATTCAAATTACTTCTTGCTGACATGAGGACTTCTAAATCTATTGTCATATATCCTGGCAAGGTAATTTATGTAAGAGATCAGGCTAGAACTTCTATGAACACAAAATCACAAATCTAACTCAAGAACAAATAAAACCAAGTAAGAATGTAAATAAGAAAATGATTGAGATTAAGTTTTGATCTATTTCCAGTGGAGGATAAGTTTATATACTCATGAATGATTACAAGATGGAGCCAAAACACCAATCTTTCCTCTCTCACAACCATGAAAGGAGATAATATGGAACCAAAATTGACAAGCATCACATCAACAACATAAGCATGCACCATAGTGCCAAGAGAAAAATAAGATTCCATCTTCTCAATTTTATTAAGTGTTACTCTAAGCTGACTAGCAACATCAGAATGGATGGACATGAGCTTGTCTAATTTAGAGTGAAGAACTAGGTAATATTCACAATTATTATCATTAGGAATTAAGGATTTAAGCATAAAAACTTCAACATTTAAGCCATCAACCAAGAAATCAGAATTTTTCATTTTCTTTTCGTATGTTCTAATATCATGATCTAGACAAACTATATCACTAGATATCTCATCGTATATGGGATTTACCTCATCAGGGTCGTTCTAGAGATTATCCTCACCGGAGATGTCATCGATGCTCACCATGAAGCACATGCCAGTGACGTTGTTTGCCTTCTTGCCTCGCAGCTCGTCCTCCTCCTTCTTGGTCCCCGAGTTCAAGTTGCTTAAGTCAAGTTGCTCGAGAGTTGATATGACTCAATGGACTACCTTGTAGTAGTTGCGCTTCTTCAGCTTGGCATCTTGAGGTGGTGGAAGCTTGCAGTACTCCTTCTCTTTGCCCTTGAGCATAGGGCTACTACCGGGTCAGGCATCCACCTTCTATCTTTCTCATCCTAACAGTATTTAAGGCTCCAGTGAACTTGGTGGATAGAAGGGCTAGATAATTCTCAGGAATTTGCTTTAGTTGATCATCACTTATGGCATGCAAGATAGACAAAGCGAATCAAGAAGCAGATTCAACTGGGCTAGAGGAAGGACTCTGTAACATCTTGCTTTTCTGTGATTTAAAAGTTTTTAAATTAAAAATGATTTTGTGGAATATTCTAGAAATTAAACAAGCTTAAAATGAATTTTTAGAAATTAAAAATGATTTAATATGATTCAATTAAATATCAATATAAGCTAAAAAATATTTTATTTGGATTCCTTGTGTCTTAAGGATTTTTTTGGAATTTTTGGTGAATTTTTTAGATTTATTTGCTATTTTCCAGAGCTCCTTTGATTTAATTTAAATTTCTGAAAAAGGAAAGCCAGAAAAAATCTTGTGAACAGTGTTGGACCGAGCCTAACACTATTCACTAGCCCGCGCCGCCCCTCGGCCGCCCGATCCGCGCTCGCCCACGCGTCGCCCATTCGCGAGCCACGCCCGCGTCCACGCCCCGCTCCACTCGCAACCGTCCAATCTCCTACCCCTGCCACGCATCGCCCATCCCTGCCACCGCATGTCCCGACCGTATCCGACCCACCTGCGCTCGCGCCATCTCCTCCCCGAACATGCCTCAATCCACGTGCTTAAAACGCCGCCCCACCGCCGCCTTGGTATCCGAGCTCGCCACCGCCCTTGCCGTGCTCCTTTGTCGTTCTCGTCGCCGATGCCTCGCGCCGCCGCCCCTTCGACGTCACCACGACCCGCACTGCACCGCGCCCCGCCGGAGCCCTGTCGCCGTCGTCCCCTCGCCGGTGAGCAACTCTGCCGCCCTCCGTCGATCTCCGCCGCCGGAATCCTCTCCTCCGTCGCGCGCTCCGCCTCCGCACCGCGCCCTGCCGGACCTCGCACCCGAGCGCGTCGCCTCATCCTCAGCCCGCGTGCACCCGCCCGCACCCGCGACGCCTCTGCGATGAGCCGCCATGCGTCGATGATCCAACGGTCGCCGCCCCCGCCCCCGATGCTGCCACGTGTCCGAAACCCGGCCGTTAAATTGTGCTGACATCAGTACGCACCACGCCCCCGCCGACGGTTCACCTTCCCTGTGGACGTGGTCCACCGTGAGCCGAGTCATCAACACCCCGACCCCACCTGGCAGGTCTACTGTTCCGTAGACCCGTAAGCCGAATCCCCGTCTGAGTCAGCAAGCCATGTCAACCCTAGCCGCCACATAAGCACTACGTGTCAGTACCACGTCAGCACTAACCAACCACAAGTGCCACATCAGCAGCCACGTGTCAGTGCCACATCAGCCCTAGCTTGCCACATGTCAATGCCACGTCAGCTCTAGCCTACCACGTGTCAGTGCCACGTCAGCACACCTGCCACGTCAGCACTGCCCCTTGTGTGCACTGTTCTGTGGACCGAGTCCACCGTGAATCCGCTTTTCCGTGTACCGAGTCCACAGCACAGTAACTTTTTTGAATTTTCAGTATTTTCTTTAGATTTAATTTTCCGAGAGCCCGTTCTTCTCCGTCCTAACTCCGATTGACCTCGTTCTTTTTTCTAAATTTATCTAAAATTGAGCTCTACTTTTTGGTTCTAGTTTCAAGATTTTTAGAGTCCATTTGAATTTTATTTGATGTTATTTTATTATTCTGATCGTTTTCTCTCTTGTTAGATCCCGTCTTAGAAGGAGTAGGAGTGCCGCCAGAAGATCCCGAGTACCTCGCTGAGCATAACCAAGGCAAGTCGTGTTCTTTGATCATGTTGAACCTAATTTTTAATCTATTATTTATTTATTTTGATTTAAACTATCCTGCATTATAATTTTATTATAATTCCTTGTTCTTAGTAGTTATCATCCCAATTGAAGTAATTCCTCCTTGATAATTTGGATGCCCT
Source organism: Melocanna baccifera (assembly GCA_036346265.1). Lineage (NCBI taxonomy): Eukaryota > Viridiplantae > Streptophyta > Magnoliopsida > Poales > Poaceae > Melocanna > Melocanna baccifera. The sequence goes on along the minus strand of CM070708.1, from coordinate 16,100,755 downwards.
GATGCCATTGTCACCATACGTTGGAAAATTATTTAGTGATACCATAGATGTCACATGGGTGGTACGATTAGTATACTTAGCTTTGCTTATGTTACAAATGGGTTTATCATCGCATATGAATAATTAATTTGACTTAATGAGATATGGAATCATGGTTGGTGCCACTGTTATAAAATTTGTGCCATGACATTGGTGTGTCATTGGTGTTGGTTATATAGAATTGATTTTTACTTGGGCGAGTGATCATACAGTAAAGGGGGAAGTATGGATTTACTTTGAGGGATGTGAAAGTCTCACCAGAGTAATATTAAGGATTTAACTTTGTGCGTCATTGATCTGAGGTTTACCATGCAAACCACATGTCTAGTATGGGATAGAGATGGCTGATTAATTTGGGATATTTCAATTTCAATCTCGCCATTGTGATGAACATGGTTACTAATTTCCATGAGGCGTAAGGGGGGTGTGATGCGAAACCCTAGCGAACGGGATTGAGTTGAGGTTGAACATTGTAAAGGCCTTGTTGTGATTCCCTTAGATCGAGGCTAATCACATCGTGTGGGTACAGTTGTGCAACCTCTACAAAGTGTAAAACTATTCGAATAGATGTGTCCCCGGTTATGGACATTGCTCGGTGATTTCGCACGAGGGGTAGTGACTTCATAGAAACTTGTGGTTATGGTTGGAAAGTGAACGGTCACTGTTGGTTTAGCTTGTGGATGAGAGGTTCACAAGTGGTTTAATTTCAATTCCATTGATTATTTATTATTGCTTTTCCATTAAAGTTCGCTTTCAATCTATTTATCGTATTTATCTTAAAATGTCATTTTATGCAAATTAACCTTTTATCCCTTTATTTGTAAGCCTTGCATATTATATTACATCCATTTGTTACAAACGACTTACTGAGTACCAATATACTTACGGCTTTACACCCACTGTTGCTCAGTTGAGGAGGAGGAGTTTTACTAGTAGGAGGTACCAGAGGGAGGACACTAGCGATTTCGCGGATTAGGACTTCGCTCCCTAGTCGATTGCTTGTAGGCATGTCAAATGGCTTTCACGTTTATGTCTGTTTTTCACTTCTAGATTTTAAACCCTTCCGGCTAGTAAGTTGTAAGTTTAGCCATAAGGTCGTACCTTGATAATAATTAATATTTAAGTTTTCCCTTTATTTTAGCGTGTGTATGGTTGTATTGCATCTATGTTTGACTGTATGCACTAGCGTGATCCTGGACTAGTGCGGTATATACAGAGAGTCTGAATTTGCATATTTGGGTCTCGATAAACTCTTAGTGGAATCAGTCACAGGTGACATTGACTATGACTTATTCTTGTGAGAGAGCAAGTCGATCTTATGAGTCTTCATCCTTGAATAAAGATTATTTAAGGTGGGCTCGCTCATGACAGCAGTATCTTTGATGGAAGTGACATTTATCTCCCAAACCATGTCCAATGCTCCAAGAATTTGATGTGCATTTTCAGAGTTGGGATAGACCACACTGAAAGCACGTAAGTTATTAAGGATCTTGTGAAATCGAGCAAAGAACTCATCCAATGACTCTCTAGGTTTCATCTCAAACTTTTGGTATTCCTTCCTGAAATGATTCTGATGCACCTCCTTGATAGCTGTAGAGCCATCATAGTAATAAGTAAGAGTCTACAGATATCATTCACCGAAGCAAAAGGAAACACACAGTCAAACTCGTTTATGCCAAGTTCATAAATCAGGAGTTCCTAGCCTTACTATTTGCCTCCATATCGAAAAGGTTTGTCAGAGTGTTCTGATTATCGATAGGGACAACATAGGAACTCTTGATATTTTCCCATATTATATAGCCTTGAGCCTGAATATATGTAGCCATCCTCGTCTTCCAATATGGGAAGTCAACCCCATCAAAAACAGGCAGCTTAGTGTAATACGTGTCTGATGTCATGGCTCTTAAGATTGGTTAAAATATATATGAAAGAGCTTAACCAGACCCTGATAGCATTTGTAGGATCGATGTCGGCAATCAGACGGGGTTGAATAATTGTTCAAACTTTTTTCTCAATGGTATTTAAAATCTTCACTCAAGTGCTATAAAGTCATCAAGTTCAGATTACACCAACTATACTTTACAAAATAAGGCTAGAGACCTAAGCCAACAAAATCAGTAACCTTTTAGTGCAAAGCTAGTCAAACTCCATGGATGGCTAGTCTAACCTCCAAGGTCGATCTGACCACAACCACAAGACCGATCTGACCAGTCCCCTATTTTCTAGACCTGAAAGCCTGTCAGGACAAAACTCAAATCTCAAAAAAAAAAATTCAATTTTCATCCAAACACTTCCAAATTTTGTATGAGACTTATTTAAAGCATTAGGAACCGAAACCAATCAAGAATCACAAGGTTCTTGGGCTCGAGTAAGCTAAATTGAAGATAATCGAATCTAGGTCACAAGAACACCAAAAACACTAAAACTCAAATTACTTTTTGCTCATGAGGATATAAGACATGAGGTCTTCCAGATCTATTCTCACATGTCCTAATAAGGTAATTTAGGGAAGAGATCAGGCTAGAACTCCCACAAATATAAAATTATAAATCTAGCTCAAGAACAAATAAAACCAAGCAAGAATACAAACAAGAATATGATTGAGACAAAACTTTGATCTATTTCCAGTGGAATATAAAGTTACATACTCATGGATGATTATAAGGTCAAGTCAAAGCACCACTCTTTCCCTTGTCAAATTTTCTCTCTCGTAACCATAGAAGGAGACAAGGTGATAGAATAAAAACTTAAACCCTAGAATCTTTGGATCTACCACTTTCTCTCATCCCCTTTAATAATCAGTAATAATCTTAATGGGTCCAACCCATTAAGCCTACCGAAGAAATCAGTTAACCCTATTAACACGGATTTTACACACTCATGCATGCTTCTCAAAGTGTTTACAAGACTTAACCCACTAACCTTTTAGTGATTGATCCACTTGTAAAATCTAGCTTTTCTTGATCTAAACTACTTTTCCTTTGTGCTTCCCACGTACCGCAATTTTGATCAATGCACCTACCTGGTATTTAGCCAACTACCAAAATATCCTCAACAAAACTTCCAGGCACCTTTTCTTGACTTCATCTTCACTTTCACCTCGAAGCATCTCGACATACTTTAACACGTAGCCCGTAATGCGCCATGACTAGCTGTCATATCTTCACGCATTCGGTCTCCCCCAAACCATCTCTATGTGCATCAGCCTCATTACTTGTCGCACCACATACACCAACTCGCCTGTTCATGATCCTTCTATTCTATGTACTTCTTGCTTATGCCACGTAGCCTCACCTGGACTTACACGACTGCTCAGACCTCTTCTCCCCCGCCTAGTCTCGTTCTATTGTTGTTGACTGTTAACGTTCTCTAAGCCACTTGCACATCTAAAGATCAAGCAACCATCTTGAGCACAAGTTCCATACATTTGACTCACATTAGTCAAAAGCATGCATCATGCATCATGCAAAACAACATAACCAACCAATGGCACCCATGTTATGCACACACTCATCTAACTCAAAAACTTTTTCACTATTCTCTAACCACACCCACTAATCTAACAGCTCTCCCCATGGCAATTGGATTGCACTGGTTAGACCACCAACGAACAGCTAGTCCGATCGACCCACCGATGTGACCACATCTTCAATGCCAGTTGCACTACCCAACTCGATTCTGATCGAACCACCAACAATGGCTGGTTGGATCGTACATGCCCAATTCCAAAATATGCTCTTTAGGAAAAATAGCCGCCAACTGGAATCCGATCACATCACATCGGTAGTCTGACCGCCAACCAGAGTTCGGTCACACTGGACTGGCGATCAGACCACCAACCCTGACTGGTTAGACTGCCCTTAACAGACAACAACTCTGATGTATGAATTTTTGAATTTTTTCCAAAATTCAACTTGACCAAAGTGCCAATTGTTCATCACAAACGTATTCTAGACCTTTACATGGTATGTCACTTATAATTACATCTACTATGTATCCCAAAGATCAAATATTCAAAAATAAAATAAAATAAAGGAGAGTAGGCTGGTTTTGATTGGTTTTCGCTGAGAATTGGAACTAGTGCCTCCAGTATTGGGACCAATTTTCGGTTGGCCTCTGAAATGCCCCGCAATCTTTAATTAGCTAAAGGGACATGATGGAAAGAGAGTATGCAAGAGAGAGGGAGAGAGAGAGGTAGAGAGAAGAGGGGGGAGAGAGGGAGAGGAGGAAGCGAAGCAAGAGAGAGGACAGGAGGCAGCGGCGCAAGAGAGGAGAAAAGAGGAGGTGATGGAAAGAGAGAGGTGAAGGGGCGGTTGCGCAAGAGTGAGGGAGGAGAGGAGCTGGCGGAGAGAAAGAAATGGGAGAGGCCAGTCGGGAGAAAAAGAAAAGGGAAATGGGCCAGTCGGATTAGAAGAGGAGAGAGGAGAGGGAAAAAAAGGGCCATGGGCCGGCCAAAATAAGAGAAAAAGGGAAGGAAAATAGAAGGGAAAAGGAAAAATAAAGAAGTTAATTTGTTTCTAGAACCTCCATTTATTTCTTTGGCCTCGTAAAGATATTAGTGAATTCTGTAAACTCATCCGAAACATTAATCTAGGTTTTATTTCGTGTCATTTAATATTTTTGAGTACAAGCATTGTTATAATACTAGTTGAGCCGATCGTTAGGAGTAACTAATTCGGTGAAGTCAGTACTTCAAAAATCTGACAGCCACCAAACCCAAAACTTAGAAGACTTAGAAGCCGTACGACGATACTTTAGCATTCTATTATTCCTTACTATGTCCGTTATCATTACCATTAGTTAAACCATATGATTATTGCAGAAGGCAGTCCGAGCTCACAAGGGAAAGAATATCTGGGTAGTGCGGAGATTTAGCACTCTTTTATTAACTCAGACAAGCATTCCGTTGACCAATTTCTCGAGTATTTTCAATACCCAAGTATTTTTAATATTAATTTAATATCACCCTGCATATCAAGGAAAAATCTTTAAATCGAGAGCATTCGAGAAAGAAAGAAGCATCGGCGACTGACAGAGCAGTCGGCCGCGTAGATTAATAAAGGGTGGGCAGAGGTTGTCGTGGCAGGTAACAGAGTGGCAGGTTGGGAACATCTGCATAGGATATAATATAAGTAATCACAACCTTCATCTGTATGAATAGACCGTATCCAAACATATCAGCCAACATTTCGTCTACAGACGGACAGAGTTAGTAGTGTTGTCAAGGTTATTATATTCTCTACATTGGTAAGTATATATTTAGGGGAAGAACCCAGAGCCGGTAGAAAACCGGGAGTGGGGGATCCGCAGCCGCAAGAACTCAGAACTGGTAAGTAGGCCAGAAGTGGGGGATGCAGATCGCAAGAATCCGAGAGTGGGGTACGCGAAGGCGATATATTACGCAGTTGGGTGTTGGGTGAAGGTCAGAAACCGCCCCAGCCAACAGTTATGTCACTTTTGGTGGGTCTGGGCGAGGGTGGTATACCGCCCCAAACTATTAATTGAGAGTAGTTGGGTGGAGATATAATATACTGAGATAGTTACAAAAATTCTGTTTTCTGATCTGGGCACCACATCTTAAGAAATGTGAAAATCCATGAGCCACGAAAATCAGAATGATGATGGATAAAGTAATACAAGCTTGTGCAATGCTATTTAAATCATAAATTCATACTTGTCTCTGAGAAAGGAGATTACGGGAACCCATAGAAGTTCTTAACTGTTCATACAAATATTCAGTAACTTTCAAAGTAATAAATATCGAAATCTTTCACAACTAAAAACCTTATTTTTCTATAAGCATAAGATTGGTATTTGAGCTTGAGAATAAAGGAATAGAGAAAGGATAGACAGAAGCATAAGATGCATTTTTTATTATATAAGCTTACTGAGTATTTCGTACTCACCCTTGATATTATTTATTTTGTTAGAGGATAGTCAGTATACTGCGACCAAGAGAGATGAGACCAGCCGGAAGGATCCTTATAATATAATTTCAATCACTACAGTGTAAAAAAAATTAAAAACTAACATCTAGAAGCCACGTTGAGCAGGTTCGCTAGGGGATCCTTATCCCAAAACTCGGTGTTGGCTCGGTGGTTGCGTCAACACTCATGTGAACGGTAACGGACTTGGGACCGCACGGTGGACACGAGTCGTAGTCTGCCGTAGAAACTCATACGGTGACGGACACATACGGACACGAGTCGTAGTCTGCCGTAGAAACTCATACGGTGACGGACACATGTGAATGAATGATAGCACGTAAATATCGACATTGACCCTAATGCTGAGCCTACGTTTGTACCGATACTCGTCATGCGAAACTACCCTTGGCCCTGCTTCATAAAAATCTGAATTTTCTCTCACGCAATTCCCTGCACCCAGACTAACCAATTCTGCGGGAACAGACAGGTGAAGCTCATCATCATATTGCTCCTCACCGGATACGAATACGACACCTTTTTCTCATTTCGAAAAGACACATGCAGACAGTCGTGGACAGAAAACTAATTCTCGCACGCGACGTCGGTAGTCGCGTACAGTTATTATTATTGTGGCACTACTTCTTGGTTAGGGTCAGCCAATTTTAGGTCTGGCTCTAATGAGTTTTCACTCGAGTGTTTTGGTTACGAGAAGTCAGAAGTTATTTAAAGTATATCAGCCTGTTAATTTTATTTTTTTGTTTCTTGGTTTTTTATTTTTTAAAAAAGATATAACAGTGTTTTTTTAATTTTTTTTCTTAATTTTTAATTATTTTATCTTATTTTTAGTTAAAAAAATTACCCGTTATTATAGTATAATTATAGCAAAAAAACCAACGATTGAGGTCATCAGCCAGGTGTTTTAAGGCCCCGCTCGTTTCAGCTTTTTTTTCACTATTCAGTAATTTGTCTTTTTCTGAATTTTTTTAGATTTTTTGAGTTTTTTTGCATTTTTATTTTTTTTCCCATGTTCCTTTGCATTGTCCGTGATAGGATAACATATTTTTTCTATTTTTACATTTTTTGAAATTTAATTATGCCTAAAAATTAAATCATTCTGATAAAAAAACCAAATCTGATAAAATTTCATCAAAAATCGTGCTCATCACTAAAACATCACCCCTAAGTCTAGCGGTCCTCATTTTTTTCTAATGTAAATAGTACATTTCACTTTCTAAAGCGATGTGGCGGTCACGTCAAAATGGGTTCCACGCACTATTGTACCACACTCGGGGCTGGTACTATCCAATATGCTCTGCACGTTTGAATTAGTGGACACCCACCTTCAAAAAAAATTAGTGGACAGATATCGTTTTTGACAGGATAACACTGGCGTCCCCCTCCTCTCGCAAATTCTTGTCACCTCAAAAAGCCCTAGCCAAAGTTTTCACCCTTAATTTGTCTCACAGTATCTTTTCCATATATAGATTTTTCTTAATTTGCAAGTGAGCACGCGCCATTTTTTTTTCACTTATGTTGTGGAGATGGATTTGCTCTCTAATGCAAAACGCGACATTTAAAAGCAACACAGCAGATTTTCGTAAAGAAAAAGCGACCCAACAAATTAGTGTCGGCAGGGTGGCGATAGCGAAATATCGGCCTGGCACAATTGATATTTAGAAGCATGAGCATATTACGATTAAGTACCATTACACAACGCAGAAATTTCATAAAAATTTCTGCGAAGCAGTCGAGCACTGGAAGTTACATCGAAATTCCGCTATAGCCTATAGCTCATATATTGGCACCTAAACCTTTTTATACACAACCTTGATAGCAGGAATGAAAAATCGTGGAGTACGTAGCAGACTAGCAGTAGTACTGTTTGAGCAGTACTCTGTTATTTATATACTCTGTTCCTTGCTTCCATTAGAACAACATGCCCCAACAGAGCAAAATGGTGCCGATTAATACTAAGTATTTATATTGTTTCGAAAAAATACTAGGCATTTATTATTTATGCTAGTGTACTCTCTTATTTTTTGTGAGGGAGTACTCCATGGAGAGATCACGAGATCATGAATTAGTAATTGTATGTGTGCATGCATTGAGCAACTAATCTCTCTCTGTGTCTCTCTCCCTCCCTACTCGTCTTTCCCGCTGTCGAATTCATTGCCCTCTACTTTCTCGACGTTGTTGTCGGCCATCTCCTTCAGCTGTTCCATCAAGCGGTTAAACAAACAAGAGACAGGTAGTTAAAATTACAGCATGCATGTAGTCCACAAGGGACAATATATAACCATTGCTCGAATTAATCTTTTCCTTATAGCTAATTGATAAAACCCCCGTGTGATACTTACATTGGCTATCAGTATTAATCTGTTCTCTTTTGAGGAAATATTAATTACTTGGCAACATATGCTATGCAATCATGCTTAGGATGTAATCAAACTAAAAATTACCATGAAACATTCAAAAAAATTCGAGATGTGCTTTATGTTTTATTCTACCTACATAAAAAAATTAATTGAAATTAAATCTATGTTAAGAGTAAGAAAAAAAGAGAATTCTGATAAATTTCAAGAGAGCCAAATTTTTGGATTTTTCATGATAATTTTTAGTTCGATTGCACCCTAAGCATGATTGTATAGATCGTATACGATGCCTAATTTGTTCTAGCATAGATAGTGGAAGAAGATGGCATGTGCTATACCTTTGCTAGTTTTGCCTTATAGTATCTGTAACCCTGAAGAAAACCAATTCAGAGATTATTTAGTGTCAGAAAAATATATATGCCGTCAGTTCTTAATTTGTAGGTTTTAACTGTTAACTAGTGTAAGAAAGAAAACACAAGCCTCCGTACTTTGTCCGTCCCGTATATGTAATCACAGTAGCTGAAAACGGGAGCGAAGTTGCTCTGGCTCCGCCCTCCCAAGTAGTGATGGTAGTCATGGTGTTCTGCACCCCCGTAGAACGGGATGAACCTCCCAGCGTTTAACCGGAAGTTGAACCTGTAGTTTATTCATAATACAGGGCGCACATCAAAAGCTCTTCGTCCGTTCGTTTGTTAAAAAAAAAACTAGTTTGTAGTAGTTAAAGAGAAATATTAAGTTGTACACACCAACCAATTTAATTACAAGCTTATACCAATAGAATTAACATATACGTATGTTCTGAAGCCTTCCAGATAAATTAAGCAAGTGTATAAAAAGGAAGCTAGAGTTAGCAAAGTGATGTTGGTTACCCGCTGTGTATGTGAATTCCCTCTATCAGACGGACCGCGAACCAGAGCCAGAATGTGGTGACGTGGCATGGCGCGATGGCTGGGCCAGCGAGGGAGGGGACGGAGAGGACGAGCATCTCTGCCCAGTGGCCATACAACGCGGCATAGCCCATGGGCGCAGTGAACTCGTGGTGGACGCGGTGGATCTTGTCGTAGCACCACCGGGTGTGCAGCAGCCGGTGGATCCAGTAGTTGAGGTAGTCCTCCACAAGAAAGTACAGCACCAGCTGGGCCGCCGCCTCGCCCACCGACGGCAGCGGCAACCCTGTCCGGATATCCATTATCTATATCATGCAACACACAAAGATGAGTTGATCCTATTTTTTGTCATTTTTTTTACTTAAGAAAAGTTGCAGAGAGTGTCCATACACTTAGACCAATTAATTAAAGTACGACCATTTATGTTTCATAACAACATACTCCGTAGATGTTAATTTGGCAAGCAGGCAAGAGCTAGCTATAGTGTCAGGTATGCCTTGGCACCCTAATTTTTTTAAGAAAATTATGCACATACCTTAGTACCTATTATTTCATTTGAATCTGGATTTCTATGCAATTTGATAATACTTTAGTAAATTAGAAACAAATTGTATTACATACCCTTCGTTCAGATCTTGTTAACTCTAGCACCTGTTTTTCTCTACCTATGTGACATCATAGAAAAGTCACATAGGTAGAAAAGTCACCTATTTTGAACGTACGAAAGTACTTTATTCTATTTAGCTCTTAGAAAAGTCTTTAGTTTTTAGGGGTCAAAAATCAAGTGTTTGATTCTTTATTTGCTTGTGATGTTGCGATCATCATGATGAGTACAATGATTCAAAACTAATATTGAATATCTTATATAAGATATTTTACTTACAGAATTTTGAAGTATATTATTATGCTTTATCAATATTGTCCGATCATGTAAGGCCGCATCAATATTGTTCGATCATGTATGGTTTACTCGGCACTAACATTCGACCAACTGATAATCACTTAATAGCTATCCTTTTACCCTATTTTTAAACATCAATGGTGCACACTCAACATAAACTTTTAGCTCCTCCACCATTAGCAGGTTCTTAAACTTGCATCAGTAAATTGTCACTTACTAGGCCTCTGCACAAGTTGTCAAATGTGTCATTTTTTTCTTTGTGTCATTGTTACTTTGTAATTAGCTATATTTTACTTGTGACGTTGCGACTATCATGATGAGTACAATGATTCAAAACTAATACTAAGTATCTTATATAAGACATTTTACTCACATAATTTTGAAGCATGTTATTATGCCGCATCAATATTGTCCAATCATATATAGGCCGCATCAATATTGTCTGATTATGTATGGTTTACTCGGCGCTAACATTTGACCAGCCGATAATCACTTAATAGCCATCTTTTTATCCCATCTTTTAAACATCAATGGTGCACACACAACGTAAAAATTTCTTGCTCTGCCACTGGGCAAGTTCTTAAACTTGCAGCAGTAAACTGTCACTTACTAGGCCTCTGCACTAGTTGCCAATTGTGTCATTCTTTTCTTTGTGCCATTGTTACTTTTTAATTAGCTGCATTTTATCTGTGACGTTGCGACCACCATAATGAATACAATGATTTAAAACTAATATTGAATATCTTATATAAGATATTACTTACAAAATTTTAAAGTATGTTATTATGCCGCATCAATATTGTCCAATCATATATATGTCCGACTATGCATGGTTTACTCCATACTAACATTTGACCGGCCGATAATCATTTAATAGCCGTCTTTTTATTCCATCTTTAAACATCAATGATGCACACCCAACATAAAAATTTCTTGCTCTGCCACTGTTGGCGAGTTCTTAAACTTGCAGCAGTAAACTGTCACTTACTAGGCCTCTGCACTAGTTGCCAATTGTGTCATTCTTTTCTTTGTGTCATTGTAACTTTTTAAGTAGCTATATTTGTTGCCAATTTAATTAGATTGGTAAAAGGACTGAAGTGGCGTTTCAATACAGGTGCAAAATTGATATCACAGTCACTTCGATGTTCGAATATCGATGAATGCGATATTTCGGTGTACCACCCTGCTAGGTTTAAAGTTGGAATGGCCAACATGATGTACACAGTTTTGCAAATTTAGCGACCTACCATTTTTTTTAAAAAAAATTCGTTCTAAAAAAAATATCATTTTTAAGTTTTGCAAATTTTCAAGTCCATCTGTTATAAGATTTGAGACTTTCTCTGTATCTTTATAATTAGAGCCACACTATAGAGGTTTTTTTTTTTCAGATGGCACAATATAGTTGATCATGAGCATAATGCATGCAAGAACTGCAGATATATGTATATGTATTTAGAGAGAGGGGGGGGGGGGGACCTTGGCGGCAGGGTAGGAGACGAGCTGGTAAGGGCCGATGAGGAGAATGGAGACGCGCACGGCGTCCAGGTAGCAGCGGAGGAAGGTGGCCGGCGGGTGCCACACCTGGGGCTGTAGCTTGTACGGCTTGGCGGCGGCCCGCGCGCAGAGCTCGAGGAGCGCGAGGGGCAGCGGCGCGAGCGTGTAGACGACGAAGGTGACGGCGATGTTGTGCCAGTGGAGGTAGCTGTCCGGCACCGACGCCGAGTACCGGAGCCACGCCGCCTCCGCCCACGTCAGGGTTCGCCCCAGCGCCGCCTCCGCCTCTGCCGCTGTCGCGTACAGGAGCATCGAGGAAACTCCGGCGATCGAGGGCCGCCGTCGCTTCGGTTCCTCCCCTAGCTAGCTAACCACACTGTGTTCACCAGCTACCACTTACCGTACGTGAGAGCAGAGTAGCCCGCGCGCGGAGTATTTGTTGCATGATTGATTGATTATTTATAGTGGATGTCAGTCTCTCTGTCTTGTGGGCCAACAAGATCGATCGGCACGGCGTGGGCTCACAGGCACACGTGGGCTGAACAGCAGGCCAGGCCGTACGTCCTCAGGCAAGGGATTGGATAGCCTCTTGGCCCAATCCAAGACCCAAGGGGCAACGCAAAATCCCATTTGAGTGACGAAATCCCCTGCTCGGTGTGGTTTTGTGGTGCCAGCTACGCACATGGCGAGGGCCACATGTTCGGTGGCGACCTAGCTAGCGACGACGATTGGGATGGCGACATGGCGAGTGAGAGTTGCCATACACTCGGCCAAAGACAATGGCGTGGCGAATCGAGGAGGGTTAGGCAGGTTCTTAATGTCAGGGAGCCCTGCAAGGAGGGTGAGGGACCCATGTGGCGGTGTCGATGGCTAGAAATGACGAGGGAGAAGGTGGAAGATGGTGGTGTGGGAGAAGTGGTATATGAGAGGGGGCAAGGGCGGGGTACGGGGGCAACGTCTAACTACGGTGAATGAGAAATCTATATGGCGACTATTAGGATAGAAGGCAATGATAGTGAGGGTGAAAGTGAAAAAGAAAGGGTTGGTGGAGAGTATATTTAAAAAAACTAAAAAGTAGAGCACACTGAGAAGACATTTTTTGTTTAAGAAGGATGAGAATATACTCGTTCTGTTCTATTTCCCATGACGTTCTAGAATCCGTGCCGGCATAGTCAATAGGTTTAAAACTATCTAGATTGGCTATATAAAAATTATATCAACCCTTGCTACTAATAGCGTGAATGATGTTGAATGGTTGAAAACTGAAATACATCATTTAATATGGTATAAGTATGTTCCAATTCAATTAATTATTATATGCTCTCAAAAAATATTATTGCACATATATGATAACTAGACAAATATTATAAAACGGATTGTGTACATATATGATACTTAGACAAATATTATAAAACGGAGGGTGTACTCTGTAAGCCTAAATGAAGGACCATGTGAGAGGGTCCTAGATTATATTGTGATAAACTATTGTACTTTGGGAAGGTAAAAAATTTGAATTGAAAATTTATCAGATTTCTGGAGCTGTTTGCAAGCCAGCCATACAGTAGTTAGTAATGGGTTAAAAATGACTACTGCTTACTATTGAGTCAATGCATGTTAGTTGAGAAATGAAAACCCTGCCTATTGTCTAGTCAATGCATGTAGTTGAGAAATGAAAGCCATGCATGCCAATTCAATGGATTAATTAGCCATGCATGCAGAAATGAAATGCTCATTCAGCAGAGGTGATCGCTTAGTTCCTAGTGGTTGAACCCAAAATGATTTCTAGTCTAACCAAAAATGGTCAACGGTCTAACCAGTGGTGAGGCCCGGTCAGACTGGCTGGATGTTGAGCTTTCGGTTAGGTTTTGAGTTTTGTGGTTTTGATTTGCGGATTGAGTTTTTGTGATCTAGGTCAGTGGATATAAGTTGCATGAGATATGTTACTGCAAACGTGGGTTAAGTTGTGAAAAATTTGTATCTAAAAATGATTTCTTTGTTTTTGGATGTGCAGGATCGCTTGGAGTCAATCATGGTTAACAGCGATGATCAGAACTACGCTCATAGCGCTAAGGTCTAGAACAATCGAGGATGCTGGGTGTGATGGTGAGCTCAAGCACGGTACGAAAATGGCGAAAAATTTCAAAAAGAAGTTGGAACGACAGGTTACACCATGTGGCTTGATCAGTCTACGTGAGGTGTGGTCATGTGGAACCAGGACAAGAAAGACTTACCGACTCGTGGAGAGTATGGCGATTGCTTGCAATAGAAGAAGATGACTAGGTTAAGAAAAGGTATTTTGGTAGTTTGATCAAAATACCGAAAACTATCTTGAAGCAAAACCACGACGCTTAGGAGAGTGATTTAGGTCAAGGAGAAGCTGAGAAGATCAAGGCATAGGTGTAGTGAGTGAGTTAAAACCCCTGTGTGTGGGGGGTTATTAGGTTCTCCCATTGTACTAAAAGGGTAGTATCTACTAAGAGTTAGGTGTGGTTAGCTAAATTATCTATTTAATGGATTGGAATGGAGATCTATAGTTAATTATCCAACCATCCTCTCTTGAGACCAACTCTTCATAAGTGTTAGGATTTGAGAGAAGAGTGTTGTGGTGTGCTCTCTATCTTCTAAAGTGGAGTGGCTATAAAACTTTCTTTCACAAGTAGCAATACATAATTTTTGTTCATCTCCATGATTATCTCTTATGTTGATTGATTTGCACTTGATTTGGTTGGTTTTTCCTCTTCTCTTCTTTCTTTTTGATCTTGTTGTGCCAAGAACTTATAAGAGATGGAAATAACCTATGAAAAATCAATCTTCACCCATCTAGGTATTTTGTTGACAAGTTTTTGAAGAAACTCGATTTTGCTTGATTTTGACCTCACTAAGTAATTTTGTAATATAAGGATTTTTGGTTTGATTTTTTTTGTGTTCTTACTTGTTGTAACATGTAAAAATATATCTAAAATCATCTTGGCCATCATATACCCACAAGCAAGTCATATCTGCTATTTTTGGTTTCGCCCTTTTTGGTGCAACATTATTCCAACTGAAAAAGGTCATAACTTTGATAATGATTTTCTCAATTATTTATTTGAAATAGGTTCGTGACATCATAGAGAGAGTGCCTACCAATTTCCATGTCATTTAGATCTACGAATCAAAAGTTTTACATATTTTTGTTTAGTAAATAGTGCTGAATTTACTGTTCTTGGGCTGAAAACACTTTACTAGTGGTCTGACTGTGACCATTCACCGATCTGACCAAATATACTGTAGCAACCAGATGCATGACAAAAGAAGGGTGTTTTTATAAATTTTTTAGTTGGATTTTTCATGTGGTGATTGGTGTCTAATCTTTATAGCTTATCGTAGCTACTGGAGTGAAGATCGACAAATACTTGGAGGAAAAATTTGAAGGCACCATTCAACCCGCTCTATTGCCATACCAGTCTTACAAGTAGTATCAGAGCCCGCTTAGCTCTTCTGGTAGATCTTAACTGGTCTTAGGAGCTATGTTAACAGACAAGTATTCTACCAAGCCATCCATTTTTGATGGAGTCAATTTTATCATTGGAAGGCTCGAATGCATTCCTACATCGAGCCTCAAGGGCATGTGATTTGACTCAAAGTCAGGAATTCTTATGCCGTGCTGGCCAATGACAATGTGATCACACCTAATGTGGAAGCAATCAATAAAGCTTAAAATTTCTTGATTTAAGGGCTTAGTTGATCTGAGTTTGAGCGTGACCCTCATTGATTACCGTGAGAGCACTACCATGATCAAAGAAATGAGATAGAACCAACTAAAGATCAAAGAAATGAGATAGAACCAACTAAAGAAAGAGTACTTAAAAATTGAGCAAAGGCCTAGTGAATATTTGGATGAGTTGTAGGGAAGTTTTTCTAAGATTATTCATGATTTGCGAGCTATTGGTCTTGTGTTTTTTGAGTTTGAGAATGCACACCAGCTGTTGGGTGCACTTGATGTTAGAGTTTAGGGGATGAAGATCACTTTCATTAATGAAAACACTATCATGACTGATCTTACCATAGATAACCTTTACTCGGGGTTGAATACGTATAAGATTGACTTCATCTCACGTCTCTTCAAGATAGTTGATGGCACTAGTGGTTGACCTTTCTCTAAGTAGCTCTATTGATTTCTTGGATTCTGGCTCTTCCAAATTTTCATTGTTCATCTTGCATTCCTTGAGCAATGAGCAACTAGAGAGGCTACCTGAGGATGACTTAGCCCTCATATCCACAAAATTCACGAGAGTCCACAATAAAGTGAGGAATAAGAGGAGAGGTGGCCCTGTTACTTGCTTTGAGTGTGGTGAGCCAAACTACATTCAAGCCAAGTACCCCAAGCTAAAGGCAAGGAGGAGATGTACTTTTATAGGCATCCTCAAGCTCGTGACATGAAGGCCAAGATGCTCAACTATCGCAAGTTCGTCAATCGGGTCTTTGCCGCTCTTGAGAACATCGATATAAACAATGTGGACTTAGAGACTGATGATGACTCCCACAATAAGGAGAAGGCTTAGGATTTCACCAGCATATGCTTCATGGCCCAGGGAAGCAATGGCATCGACTCATCTGACGAGCCCTACAACGATCCCAACGAGGTATGCCCCTCCTCCAAAGCAATGAAACATGCTCTTGTTGTCACTAAACAAAAACTGAAAAGATAAGCTAAAATGATTAGAAATCAGGATATTATAATTGACAACTTGAACTTAGAAATTGTTAGGCTCAAATTAATTAATCCTTATGATAATTGTGAATATTTCTTGTGCTTGCATAATGAATGATCAAATCTAAAATATGCTCATTCCTCTGTTATTGATCAACTAAAAAATGCTCTAGATGAACAAGAATATCTTAAATCTAGTCATGATAATGTTTGCTTGGATGCTATTACTTTAGATATGATTCTTGTAAATGCTATTCTATTATCTTGCTCAAATTGTGCCTTATTTGAAATAACATTGGGTAGTGCTACTAAGAAATTGTATAAATTTAATCATAATCATACTTGTTTTTATAGTGAGGATAGCAAAATTAAAATAAAAGAAATAATTATATTGCTTCTTTATTTTAGGACTGAATCATATGAAAATTGTCTTAAACTCACAATTGAGATTGATGTTGTTAACAAGATATTTAAGGAGAAATCTAAAATTAAAAAAATCTATATCCATTAATGTATCTAAGAAAGTAACTGATTCTATTCCTTGTGTATTTTATGCTAAAATTAGGATAGATTTAGATGAGATACATGTGACTTTCAGAGTCAAATATAAGAAGTAGTTGGCTAAGGTTAGAAATTCAAATTGCGTGTCTTGTGAAACATTAATGCTTGAGTTAGCTATCTATAAAGAGTGATATGCTAGGATAACCAAAACAAATGAGTGTTGCACATGTGAAAACCTAGCTTAAGAGAATGACTAACTCAAAAAGACTCTTGAGAGATTTTCTAGTGGAAAGAATAATATCAATATGATTCTTGACCAATCTAAGGTGAGTGTGAAGAAGAGAGGCTTATGATTTAATTCTAAAGAGTATTCCAAGAACCATCCACCTAAGTTTGTGAGAGTTATTGAGAGTAGCAAGTTTTGAGGTAAAACCCTTGAGCCATCTAAGACAGTCTTTAGATATACAAGTTTTACCCAAACCCTTCTAGCAAGACAGATGCTTCTACTTCAGCAAGTCTGGCTCCTTAAAAGGTTAAGTACCTTTGCACCTTCTGGAAGAAAGATTTTCACATAGTTGAGTTCTGCTTTCGTAGAGCTAAGATTGAGAGGAAGGAGAGAGTGTGCGCTTTGAAGTCCATTAGAGGAGTTTCTTCACTTGTGAGTGTCTCTAGAGCTAGGCAATCTGTTTTTCCTACTAGACATAGGTCTAGATTTGTAGATAACTTCTTTGACTCTTTTGGTGGCTCTAGGCAATATTTTGGTTTAAGATATCATGTGGGTAGATCACAGGTTGCATCTAGATAGTGGGAGTACCAACCTATTGATTAGCCAATTCAGAGAGGTATAGGTAGTTCAAGTCTGTATTCCCATGATTATCATGCTAGCCATTTTATTCCTGCTTTTACTATTGTTTCTAGATATTATGTGCCTTAGTACTAGATTCCCAAATACTTGGTTACTAACCTTTCGGGATCCAAGACTTGAGCACCTTGTTCTTCTCATGTGTAGGTATCAGGACGCGGGATGGAGAACATAAACTTGATTAGATTCTTGTTTTTTTACTTTATTGCGTGATTGGAACACTTGGTAGTTCTTTACTCCCTTTGATAGCCTCTAAAAGGCATATGCTATCACGTTTGGCGTTTCCACCTACTTTGTAATCTATCTTATACCTTCATATCTCTATATTCATATTTAATCATAATTGGTATGTTGTGCTTATCCATATGCTCACTTATACTATATTAGCATGTATTACTCATGTCACATTCTTGTCGTGTCTCTATGTGTATTTCACTTGTATACGCATGAGTTAGCTAATTATCCATATTTTGTGGATATATGAGTTTTATTCTCACAATCATGCATTATTTTTGCAATATCCTATATCATGCTCTTGCTTGTGTTTTATATATTCATGTGCTTACTTGATATTATGATACCACGTATGTGCATGATTTGTTCCATGCCATATTTTCTATATATAAAAATGGTATTGTGATATATCAATTGTGAATATATAAGATTTTTCA
The DNA here is from genome assembly GCA_036346265.1 of Melocanna baccifera. Classification (NCBI taxonomy): domain Eukaryota; kingdom Viridiplantae; phylum Streptophyta; class Magnoliopsida; order Poales; family Poaceae; genus Melocanna; species Melocanna baccifera. The sequence goes on along the minus strand of CM070708.1, from coordinate 16,082,408 downwards.
TATTGTTATTAGCATGTGCTATTCTAGTTTCATCATTTGTCATGCTTTTAGCTTGCTCATATATGCATAGGTTAGAATTTTAATCATGATCATCATGTATGCATGAGCTTGACTTTATTATTGTGAGTGTGTGTTATCTTAATATGTTCACTATCTTATTTTTATGATATCTTACTCTAAATATCCATATATCTATTAGATATTCATGTTAGCATATTCTTTTCTCGATTCTTGTTAGATAACTTAGGCATGTTTCGTTCACTAACATGTTTTATACTTACATGGTGTTGATAATATGAGTGATATTGCTAATTATGGATAGTTGAGTTTTGCCATAGCATTTCTTACATGTTTTGTCCTTGATTGTGTTCTTGGTATGCTATGTGTCTTGTTGCTCATTTGTTTTATTGCCTACGTCTCATATTGGGTTATAATATTCTTACTTGTCATGTGTCTTAGAAGTGAATTTGTATATCATTCTTCACCAACTCTAGCTCCAAGACACAACTGACTTCTTTTATGATAATATAGGCTTTACATGAGAAAGGGGAGACTAAGTTCGAAATTTTGCTTAGCTTCTACTTCTTCAATTATATCTCATTATCAAGTGATGTGAAAAAGTTAAGTAACTAAAAAAAGGGATCTTCATTCGTCAAAGCATGTACACAAAGGATCTTCTTCGATGCGTCGATATGAGAAGCAGCAAGCCAATGTTTACTCCTATTAGCACTTCTACTATGTTGGATGCTGATGAGGATGGAGAGCCTATGGACCAAAAGGAGTACCACATCATGATCGGCTTCCTCCTCTACCTCAAGACGTTGAGGCTAGATATACAACTTGATGTGTTTGTGTGCTCGATTTCAGGCTTTCTCTCATGTCTCACATCGTCAAGCAGTGTGTCACATCTTTAATACCTTTAGAACACTTTTAACTTTAGACTCTAATATTCTTCTGATTCCGCTATCTTCATTTGGGTTTTTTCCGATGTTGATTTTACGGGATGTAGAGTAGATATGAAGAGTGCTTCTAGCACTTCTCATTTCTTAGACACATCTCTTATCTCTTGGTCATCTAGGAAGCAGTCATCTGTTGCATAATCCACTACTGAGGCTGAGTATGTAGTTGTATCTAATAGTTGTTCTCAGGTTCTCTAGATCTTGTCTACTCTATGGGACTATAGGTTGACCTTAGATAGTGTTCCTCTCTTTTATGACAATAATAGTACCATAAACATTGCAAAAAAAAACCCAGTGCAGTACTCTAGGACCAAACATATTGACATTGGATACCATTTCTTTAGATACCATGTAGAGAAATGTAATGTTATGCTTCACTTTATAGAGTCTGAGAAGCAGGTTGTGGATATTTTTACAAAGGCTCTTGATTCTTCTCGTTTTGCTTCTTTGCTAGGAAAGTTGGGGGTTATCAGTCATTTTGGCTTATTTTGATGGGGAGTTTGGCTTTTTTGCATCCATTGTATCATAACTTGTGTGATATGATATCTTACTTTATATATTACTATTTTATGCTAGTTTACTAGATTTATCATATCCTTCTATGTGTACCTTAGCTTTTGCTATGTTAGCTCTACTAAATGTAAAAAAAAAACTTGAATTAAATCATGTCTTGTTGGATCTTATGACTAGTTTTGCTTTAGTGATCTTTTTATGATTCATGCTATGTCAAATAGGCTAAGTTGAGTTTTGAACCCAAATTGAGTTTTAGATTAAGCTATGTCAGTTCTTTATTGATGCATGAGTTAGTATTAACTCTTTGTTCTTAAACTAAATCAAGAAAATACAAAATAATCTCTTTTGTACAAAAAAACTGATCTTACCAATTTTTTCCCATAAAATGGCTTACTATTGCATTAGGCATGAACTTAAGGGGGTTTGGATAACCTGGACCATTCTTTGAAGTTTTTCGCTTTAGATGGTTGTAGTAAACCTTGAGAAAGCACATGGCTAGGAAAGCCAAAAATGTGAAAAATGGTTGAACCTTAGAAGGCAGTTGTGGATGACTCCAAGTTCAGGACTTGCTTTGCTAAGATAAACTAGAAATAAAATTTGGCAAGTGTTGAATGTGATAATTATGCACAATTCCATGTGCTTGAATAAAATGATTCAACTTTGAATTTGTAGCACTTTAAATTGGCTCAATTGTAGTTTATTTTATTTCATTTAGCTATTGATATGGCATGGTTAATTTTTGGATACATTTGGCTGAACTATGATCTTGAGCAACTTGATATACTAAAAATCCATTTAAATTAGATTATTACTTATTTGGTTTTAGCTTTGCTATATATGGTTTGTCATGTTCTAGACTAACTACTTCACTTAATATAGCTTGGTGTAATCTTATAGAATCACTTTAGATAAATTTCATACCTCCTTATGCTAAAAATGAATAAAATACAGTCATTTCATTTCATTCATGCTCTATCTTCTTTCATGTATTTTGGTGATTTTAGTGTCAAAGAGGGAAAAAAGGTTGGTAAAAATACATTTCTAAAGCATGGTTTGGAGTTTTTATGTAAAATCTTGCTAAATTAGAGCTTTAATATTTTGCTATGATTCTTTTGATCATTTGATCTTTTCTCACCATGACCAAGGTCAAATAAAAAATATTCTTTTATATGAATTTAGTTGAGTCAATGGGTTAAAAATGACTATTGCTTGCTGTTGAGTCAATGCATGTAGTTGAGAAATGAAAGACGTGGTTACTATTGTGTCCGTGCGTGTAGGTGAGAAATGATAGCTATGCATGCCGGTTCAATGCATTAATTAGCCATGCATGTAGAAATGAAATGAAATGCTCATTCAGCTGAGGTGATTGCTTAGTTCCTAGTGGTTGAACTGGGAATGATTTCCGGTCCAACCGAAAATGGCAACGGTTTGACTCGTGGTGAGGCCCGGTCAGACCGGCTAGATGTTGAGTTTTTGGGTTGTGGTCTGGAGTCATGGAATGACCTTTTGTGATCTAGGTCAGTTGATATAGGTTATATGAGATATGTTACCGTTAACATTGGTCAAGTTGTGAAGAACTTATGCATAGAAATAATTTTTTTTTGTTTTTAGATATACATGGTTGTTTAGAGTCAACCATGGTCAACAGCGAGGATCGGGGCTACGCTTATAATGTTAAAGTCAAGAACGATTGAGGATACGGGGTGAGATGGTGAGCTCAAGTATGATACGAGAAAAACGGAAAATGTCTAATTGAAGTTTGAATGGCAGGTTACACAATGTTGCTTGGTTGGTCCAAGTGAAGAGTGGTCATATGGAATTAGGATAGGAGAGACTTGCTGACTCGTGGAAAGCCAGTGGTGCTTCTATACGTGACGAGCATGACAATTGTTTACAATAGAAGGAAATAATTAGGTCAAGAAAGGGTATTTTGGTAATTTGACAAAAATACCAGAAATTACCTTGAAGCAAAACTGCGGTGCTTGGGAGAGTAATTTAGGTCAAGGAGAAACTGAGAAGATTAAGATGGATCAAGGCTAAGGACTTAGCGGATTCAGACTTATATGTGTTGAAAAGTGTGCATATGTGTATTGAGTGAGTTAAAACTCATGTGTGTTGGGTTATCGGGTTTCTCTCATTGTGTTAAGTAGATAGTTTTCACTAAGAGTTAGATGTGATTGGTTAACCCATCTATTTAACGGATTGGGATGGAGACCTTTAGTTAATCTTCCAACCTTCCTCTCTTGAGACCAAGTCTTCACAAGTGTTAGGGTTAGGGTTTGAGAGAAGAGTGTTGTGATGTGCTTTCTGCCTTCTAAAGTGGAGTAGCTATAAAACTTTTCTTTTCAAGTAGCAATACATCAATATATGTTCATTTCCATGATTATGTCTTATGTTGATTGATTTGCACTTGACTTGTTTTGATTTTCCTCTTCTCTTTTCTTTTCTTGATTTTGTTGTACAAGAACATATAAGAGAAGAAGATAACATTTGAAAATCAGTCTTCACCCATCTAAGCACTTTGATGGCAAGTTTATGAAGAAGCCTAGTTGTGATTGATTTTGATCTCACCAAGTGATTTCGTGATATGAGGTTTGTGGTTTCATTTCTTTGGTGTTCTTGCTTGATGTAATATGTGAGAATACATTTGGAGGCATCTTAGTCATCATCTACCCACGAGCAAGTTATATTTACAGTTTTTGGTTTTTGTCCTTTTTAGTGCACCCTTTCTTCAAACTGAAAAAGGTTATAACTTTAACAACGATTTTCTTGACTATTTATTTAAATAGGTTTGTGACATCATAGAGAGGGTGGTTGCCAATTTTATGTCAACTGGATCTACGGATCGAAAGTTTCATGAATTTTCGTTTGTGAAATAGTGCCGAATTTATTGTTCCTGGGCTAAAAATATTGTAGCAGTGGTGTGAGTGCTAATGTTCATTGGTCTGCTGGAAATTGCTGTAGCAGCCAGATCACTAGGCAAAATGAAGGGTGTTTTATCTGTTTTTCATTTAGATTTTTTGTATGGTGATTGGTATCTAATCTTCATAGCTTCTGATAGCAATTGAAGTAAAGATCGACGAATACTTAGAGGGAAAATTTGAATGCACCATTCACTTTCTCTGTTGGCATGCCAATCCTACTATAACAAACAAGGAAATCTATGTATATCTAAAACCTTGTTTATCTAAAATAGAAACTTCTTCTGTTGGCATACCGATCCTACACTAATAAACAAGGAAACCTAGGTTTGTCTATAACATGGTTTATCTAAAAACCTATATTTTACCAATTAAAACGCGTATATCCAAGTCTTGTATGGTTGTTCCTTTTGTGGTAGACTTTTTGGCGGCCTAGAGAGAGAGGTGGCCGGGGGGGGGGGGGGAGTTCTATTTGAAGGAGAACGAGTAGGCTACGCTAGCTACAACATTTGATTTTCTATCGTGTTCAACCAGAAAATATGCGTGTAAGGGAGTCATAGATAGTTACCACTAGATGTGCTGTGCAGCGGAATAAGAGTTGGAGCAGCCCGGTCCAACGTAGATGCGCGTCGATGAAGAAGAAGCAGTCGATCGTTTTACGAACTGAACGTCTTCTCCTCGCGTCCTAGCAATAACCTTGCGCTTCTCGCCGATCAGCACAGCAGCAATAGCAGCGGCGCCTCCACGGAGTCCACACGTTCGGGATGGAATGCCGTGCGCTGGTGTGCTAGCACTGCGCGCTCGGCTAGGGTTTCGAGATACGGCCGAGAGGAGGTGGCGGCTAGGGTTTTCAGCATAGTAGCATCACACACCTGCAGCCCCGCCTCCACATATTTATAGAGCATGCTAATGGGCGTTCACATTGTAGACCTATTAGAACCCTAATTCCATATGGATCAATATCCCTTTTAGCCTATAAAATCGAATTATTTATGATTACCTCTTGAACACATCACTAACACTATTATAAAAAATCTGCAAATCGACAGGGAGACGAGGACATTCTTCAATGCACGCTGGTATATGATGCATCGCTCTCGTCTCTTTGCTAGCAAAATTCTAGGCGGCAGCTCGGGAAATTCTGGATGTGAAACTTCAACGACCGCACACACACCCGATCGAGACATGCATTTCCCGCTAATATAGTGATATTACTGTACGCAGTGAGAGGATACCAGAAAGTAGAGACGGAGACATATACAATACACACACATGCATCTGGACGGTCGCAAGTTTTCACCCGCGCTTTTCTTGTACACCCAAAATAGGGTTTTCTGTTGATAGGGTTTTCACCCGTGGCATGGGTTGGTCTGTGTTACTACAGAACAGTGTAGCTAGTTTCGTCTCTAGAAAAGCTAGAAACTGTATGTTGGTTCTGACGCGAACAATTGGTAATGGTCGGCTAAAACAAGCTCTGATCTAAACGATTTTAGTTTTTGATTTTTTTAATTTATTTAAGTTAGAAGTCATTTAGAACACATTGACTTTTAATTTTGATTTATTTTGTTTTTTGGTTTTTTTTACTTTATTTCTTTATATTGTTTGTGATGGTATAATATTTTTTATTTTTTTATTTTTCTGGATAAAAGTTAGTCGTTATTACAATATAATTTTAACTAAATATAATTTTAACTAAAAGCTGCCGTCAGAAGTTTAAATTAAAATTCGTTAATCAGTACTTATCCTTTCGTAATTATTGTGCAACTACTCAAGCCAAAACTTATACAGGTGGCATTCAGATGTCGCCATCCAAAGGTTGTAATCGGTACTTTTTTTCTTTTCACAACTATTTGGCAGTTTTTCATTTTCAACTACTGGCCAGCTACTCAAGCCAAAACTTGCTACAGTACAAGTAGAATAAGGTATTACACCCTATAAAGCTATCTCTAAAAACTTGGCAGCTTCAGCCATTGCATAGCTTAACAGTGCTGCATCTCATACTTTTAGTGGTGTCTAGGGTTTGATTCCTGCCAACAATGAGTTAAGTGGGATTTTTTTGATTTTTTTACTTTGATTTTTCAAAACTGCAACTGGCACTAGCAAATTACCCCTTCAAAATAAAAATCGGGGGTAGCATCGTGTGGCTAAACATGCATGCGCCCTCCCTTTCAGTTACTCAGCATTTAAGTTGAATCTGACACGAACAATTGTGATTAGTGAATGCTCTCTCCTTCCACTAAAAAAGAAAAGCGTTGGTTTATGATTTTTTTTACTGTATCTGTTTTATATTTTTATTATAACTGAGTTGATTTATTTGACATAATTAAATTTAAAAATTTTAAAAATAGAAAAAATATGTTAGTCAATCACAAATAATGTAGAAATACGAAAAAAAGAAAAGGTAAAAAAACCTAAAAATAAAAAAATTAGAAAAAGATGAAATTAATTAATGAATAATGAAAAAAGCAGAAGCCTAAAATCATAAACTAAATTGAGTGGTGCCGGACGGTATGTTCTAAACAATATTAGGTCGATTCAAATGTTGTAATCGGTGCTTCTTCTGTCACAATTATTGGCCATCTATACCGTGTATGCATCATCTTGCTGCTGGTGGAGGGTTCAAAGAACCGGCAAGAATCTTTCGGTTCCCAACGGTTTTTGTCAAATCGGACGGAATATAAAATTCCGTCTGGTTTTAACACCTATTAGTTGCCAATTTTTTTTATGAGAACTAGTAGTTGCCAATTTACGCAAATTTATCCAATTTGGAGTGATTTGTAGCAGATTTTACAAAATTCTGGCCAGTTCATGTTGATTTTCGGTTAATTTTGAGCTAACTCTTGGCTTGTGTTCGATAAATTGGTAGGGTATAAGAAACCTTTCAATTCCAATATATGAACCCTGGTGGAAGAATAGCGATGTGCCTCCTCTGGTGAGCACTGTCTTCTTCTTCGGTGCTCACCTTAGATCGATGCTCTCCCATGGAAGAGGATGGCAAAGCTACGGGTGGAATTGCTTCGTCAACTGCATACTTCCGGTCAGGTGATACCAATTATAACCAAAACCTTGCTTCGTTAACGTTTTCGCAAAACTTGTTTCAATAAAATCATTCCAAGCAGCCGCATTCACCTTCTAGCTATGTGCTGGGCAACTTCGAAATAGCACATGCTTTGATAATAAGTCAATTCGTTCTTCTTTTCTAGGTGGTTTATTATGCCTGCTCTTTTCTGCGATATTAGTCAGGACATTCAGGATGATCTGCGGGAAGCGTTGATGGCCGGAGAGGACCAACTGTTCCATGCGACGATGCAGACGACTCAAGCATCATGTTTCTAAGCCTGTTGTTGAAGAACCTGATGGGCAGTAGTGGACTTGCTTGCTTCTAAGCTGATGGTATCTATTTGGTCTCGGCTGTCTAGAAATATGCTTGCTCTTGGGCTCCCCGGCAAAAGGTTTTGCCGTATTATCTTTCTACCAGTCTTTTCACCTTTTGTTCGAGGTCGGCATCATCTATTTTTTTAGTAGTTTTAAAATGTTGGGTGGGTTCTTTTTAGACTTAAGATTTAGTTTTTTTATAATAATTAGTTTTTAAGTAGAATATCTTTTTAAATTGGAGTCTACAAATCGATTATAGTAGGCACTGTCCTAATTTTATCTATATATATGTTAAAATCGCACGTGAGTATCTCTCTCCATACTTTCTCACGAACAGCTAAAATTCAAAAATTTAAATCAAAATTTATAAACCACAGTCTAATAAAACCCACCCATTATCCCTTGTAGTTTACTACGTTCTTGTTGATGGAAAATGGGGAGTTTCCTCTGATTCAAAATAATTCACCTTCTTTCTCAAAAAAGAACAACACCCCACCACCAATCCTGTTTACATAAAAATGATACTAACAGTAGTTTTTTCAAAAACATACTAAAACACAACATCCAAACAGCCCGTAATGGTGTTTGGAAGGTTTGAGAGGAACCTTTATTAAAGAAAGTGGTGCCAACTGTTTTCTAGGCAAAAGTACTATCAACCGTTGAAAGTTTTTTTTTTTGGCCAGGAAACTCTGAGTATATTAAAAAAAAAGAGAGAGAAAAGCTAACCTTTGGATATCCTAATTTTAATTACTAGATTTTAGACAGTATCCCTACCACAAAGATAGCAACTCATTTATTCGTAACACAATTGCACGAGAGTTGCACTCCAGAAAAAAAGTCTTGGGTTTTGTGAGAGTGGTTTATTTGAACATTTCCCTTCTAATTAATGCTTTCAACTTTCTAAAGTGATGTTGCGTTCACGTCGCTATAATAGGCCATCTATAGTGTCCCCACTGCATCACGATTCGCCGTTTGCTTGATGCGCAGCACTGCACGTGTCCCGAGTGGATAAATCTTTCCTCTTCACACAAGTAGAAGACACCTGTCCGGCCTCTCCGATCACATATTCTTTTAGTCAGAAAAACTAAAAAGATCACAAATTCTTTTAGTCAGAAAAACTAAAAAGATCACAAATTCTTTTAGTCAGAAAAACTAAAAAGATCACAAATTCTTTTAGTCAGAAAAACAAAAAGATCACAAATTCTTTTAGTCAGAAAAACAAAAAGATCACAAATTCTTATCACCATATAAGAGGCATCCAGCCGCAGAATATTCCCTAGATGTACGTGGGAAATTTCCTTCTCGGCACAATTCTTTTCTTTCTTCAGTACGGCAGTAACTTTTTTTTCCTTTTGAGACCCGAGAAGCACAATTTCTGTATGCATGGACAGACGTGGATGGTGATCGATTTGTCAGTATTGACATTTGCTTGGAATCCATGGATTGGCTAGGCCCACTAGTGGGTGCCAGGGTACGTACGTGGCATCTAGGGATTGATTTTCAGTGGATGTAGCCGTGCTCTCACGTCTCCACCAAGCGACGAGCAACAGGAGTGGAGGACCATATAAGAAAGGTCAAGGATATCACTGCCATAAATCATTGTTAAATTTGTGAAGTAAAAATTTAAATCTTACAAAGTTTATATTTTGATCAGATTTATTATCAGACAAACTAAACTAAATATTAGCTAATCATCAGTCTGACTGCTGGCTTGTCGCTGATTTGACCACGCCGAACAGTATGATCACGGTAGTCATACCGCTGGCCGAGATGATCGGAGTTTTGTTACTGGTTGCAATTTCCAAAGTGGTTGTTTTACACTATGCTTGACCAGTTTGAATGGCATTTAGTTGGCTGTCAGACTAGTCCAGAAAAAATTGGTTTTGTAATTTTGGAAAATTGGTTATGGGGGTGATTTGAATTTTTTTTGGTTAGTGTATTAATGTTGCATGATGCATATTTTGCTTAGCATGAATCAAGTTGTGAAAATATTATTTTTGAAAACAAGTTTTTTGGACATACAGGAAGTTTTAAAGTCAACTATGGTCAACGATAAGGGTTGAGATTATGCTCATGGAGGAGCTGGGTCCTAGAACGATCAAGAATCTTGGGTACGATGGTTGAGCTCAAGCATAGCATAACGAAGGCAGAAAATATTGAAGAAAAAGTTCAAGCGACGGGTTGCACCAAATGGCTTGATCAGTCTAAGTGAGGCGTGGTCCGGTAGAATGGTGCACCTATACGTGGCAAGCATGGTGATTGCTTACAATAAAAGACGAAGACCAAGTCAATGCGTGTGTATTTTGGTAACTTGCCAAATGACAAAAACTGTATTGGATCAAAATCACGATGTTTGAGCGGCACTTGAGAAAATGGTTTAGATCAAGAAGATGCTTGAAAGATTAAGTGGATCAAAGGGTAAGGACTTAGTAGATTCAGGCTCATAGCTTTGGAAAGAGTGCACGAGTTGGGTATGTGAGTAAAACCCATGTTGTGTGGGTTAACAGGTTTCTCCTAAATGTGCTAGTGGATAGTATCAATTTAACAGGTTAAGATGAAGATTTGCAAGCTAACCATGCAACCATCTCTCATTCCAACCTTGTGTTCTAAGGTTAGGGTTGGAAGAATGAGTACTATGGTGTGCTCAATTGTTCTCTAGGTGGAGTAGTTGTGAAATCTTCATTTTTAAATAGCAATATATTAACTTTGTTCATCTCTCATGGTGTCTCCTTGTTTTGGTTGATTGCTCTTGTTCTTATTGGTTTTGATGTCCTTTCTGTCCCTGTTGATCTTGTTGTTAGCAAAGGACATATAAGTGATGCAGATGACTCATGTAGATTATATCCCATCTATCTAGGCACTAGGTTTTGAAGGATTTTAAAGTTGTTTGGTTTTGCTTGGTTCTGGTCAAGGTTTTTGCTTCTAATCTTTAGGAGTTTTTGCTTTCTATGACATGTGGAAATATATCTAGAGTTATCTTAGCCATTATCTACCCACGGACTAATCATATCTCAAGTACTCAGTTTCTGCTTAGTTTTGGTATAACTTTGCTTATTCTTGAGAAAGGTCTGTAACTTCAAAAAGGATTAAAGTGATCCTTGGTTGGAATAAATTCCAGAGACCATAAGTAAGGTATGTGCAAAGTTTCATCGCTTTTGGCTATGGATTTTTTGAGTTACAATAAAAGTGGTTTAAATTCGGGATGATTTTCTGTTATGAGAATATGGGAGTGGTCATACCACTTCTTTCCCTGGTCGTGTCGCTCACTGGTTAGACCACCAGGGCACCGCCGGTTCAACCACCGTGCTGCCTCCAGTCAGACTCCTCCTTAGCAGCCAATCGTACCGCTCTAGGCTGAAGATTTTCTCTCTGTGGTTCTTTAGGTTGTTGCATTATTCTTAGCTTTCAATTTTAATCTTCATAGCTTCATAGATATTGGAGTGTAGAATTTGAGAATACTTAGGGGAAAATTTTGTGAGGCACCATTCAACCCTTATCTGTTGTTGTTCGGTCCCACAAGTGGTATTAGAGTCTGGTTTGCTTTTCTAGATAGATCTTAACTAGTCTTAGAGCCATGGCATTATACGAGAATTCAACCAAGTCACCTATCTTCGATGGGGTTGATTTTTCTTATTGGAAGGCTTAGATACACTCTTACATCAAGGCTCAAGGGCACTCAATTTGGCTCAAAGTCAAGAATCTTTATGTGGTGTCTGCCAATGACTAAGTGATTTCACTGGATGTTGAGGCAAACAGTAAGGTACGAAATTTTCTAATTCAGAGGCTTAGTCAATGTGAGATGAGTGAGTAGCTCATTTGGCATCTGCTCATGAAATCTAAAGGACCCTTACTAATTACCATAAGGGCTCTACCACGATCAATGAAGTGAGACATAACCAACTCAAGAAAGAATATGTTAAGGTCGAGCAAAAGCTCTACCACGATCAATGAAGTGAGACATAACCAACTGAAGTGCTTTTTCATTCGAGAACTCTATCTTGTGAGAATTGCTCTAAGCTTTTAATTGAAATTGATGATCTTAACAAGACACTTGAGGATTGATGCAAAATAAAAAAATCTATGTCCATGGCTACTAGGTTGCACTTTGGGTTAGGATATCGTGAGGATAGACCATAGGTAGCATCTAGACATGGGAGTACCAGTCTCTTGGTAGGCCGATTTGGAGGGCTCTAAGTCGTTCTTATGTGTATTATCATGATTATTGTTGGACTCCAGAGCGATAACTCCGGATCCCCTGTATAAACACATTAGTTTAAGATAAGCTAGTGCACAGTGGTAACAGGGATACATATCAAACACAAATGACAAGCTTTATTATTAAATAAAAGAGTACGACTTTATGACCATAGTTTACATCATCATCGCTCATTAGCAAAATAAATAGCGGAAACAAACTAATAAAAAGCGAAGCCCAATAGCCTGCCTACAGGCAGATGACAGTAAGACGTGGCCTACTCGTCCTGGTTCTTACCGTAGTCAAAGCGGTCCTACTCTGAGTAGAGATAGCAAGGGTGAGTACAAAGTTGTACTTCACAAGTTACATGAAAAATACAATATTAATGCAAGGCTAACAAAGGAAGGTATATATAACTATTTGAGCGCAAAGCAACATTGAATAAAAGACAATAATTAGATATGAAAATTATCAAATTTATACAATAAGTAAAGGCAGTAATTTAAGCAAAATAATATCATTGGTGAAGGCACCAACCTAACTACGGGCATCCCACTCAGACCAACTCTTCCAAAAGATCTGATATGGATTTCATCTATCCATAAGCTTTTTATAAATCATTTTGAAAAGCAAAGTCTAGTCTATGAAAAACTTTACTCAGCATATCCATAACCATGGGTGCGGTTATCTAGGATATTTTATACACTATGTAGATGTTGCATAGCTTTACACATAAGATATGGTTAACTCATGTTGTCGGCCACTACACGCTTCTTTGGGTGTGTGACTAAGTAATCATAATAAGGCCTTTATAAAGCTAAGCTGTCAACCTGGCCATGCTTCCACTAAGCATTCACCGCAATAAGGTATCCACCAGTTCAGGCCCCCCTATTGTGCCATGTGAGACTTCCCATGGTCTATGCCACGCTCACATTTAGCCTATAGTGGGACTCAAGTTGGGACCTGCTAATTTGTTAGGCAGGACTATCCCATACTAGTTTTGTGGTAGTACGATAAGGTTTTAAAGTAGTAGCTCACAGACTGGTCCTTAATTGACTTAGGTAGTTTCCATATACCCCTTGTGTTTGACATCACTATTGTGTTACCGAACAACAACGTGTGCCAGTAAGCACCCACCACCAAACCATTTGCCTAAGTTTAAACCAAATTTTATAATTCATTTTGAAATATTTCATAGACTTTCTTGACTCACCGAAGTCAAGAATATATTTTAAAAGCTTATCATTTTAGGTGAAAAGATTATCCCAAACCCAAACTTATATCTATGCAGGTCTAAGTATTTTCTACAAAAATTCTTTAGTCATACTAGTGTACTTACTAGAGTTTCATTATAGGGTGATAAGGTATAGGAATTTGCAAAGCCAAAAGTGTCATAACAAATGAGTTTTAACTAAAGTAAAACTAGAATTGAAATACTGGATATAGAATCTAAGCATGCAATATAATTTGAAAATAATATAATTTTATTTGTAATCTGGGATTAATATGATCAAAGATGTGTAACTTACGTTGCTCTACAGATTGATGCAAGTCGTCGAAGTAGCACTCTCCTGAATTATCACAGTCTACACAGGAAAATAATCCACCAAATTCAAATAAAATTTGAATAAACTCTAAAATTTGAAAAAAATTTATAGATTTAGCTAATTCATGATTTTAGATGGATTTAGAAATTTGAACAGGCTTAATTGGTGTTAGGATGAAGGAGAACGAACTTTTGGAAGTTTAAATACTAAAGAAATTGAATAAAAGGAATTATTGGAATTATTTTTCTAAAGGAAAAGATATTTATGATGTCAACCTTGGGATATTCATTTTGGGCAGAATTTTATTCTAAGGGAAATTAGAATTATGACGTCAGCATTGAATTTAATTTCCGATCGAATTAAATTTCTAAAGGAAAATTTAATTTATGACATCATGCTAACGTCAGCCCTACACGTAGCTGCTGGCATGGCACTTTTTGCTTACATAGCTGCCACCTGGCTGACACGTGGCACTGATGTGGTCTAGGGGTGGCTTGGTGCTGACGTGGTGTGCCACGTGGGTGTGTAGTCTAGCGTGGCTGGTGGAGTGCGGTGTGGCGCCGATGTGGAAGGCGAGTGCTGAGGTAGAGCGCCATGTGGCGCCACATGGCTCTCACATGGGCCTGGTGCACTGACATAGCGATGACGGCAGCGAGCGGCGCACGGGCACCAATGGTCGCCGACGCTACAGCGAGTGGCAGTCGGCAAATGGCGCAAAAGTGAGAAAGGAGTGAGGGGAATGAGATGGTGCATGCGGATTTTACCGGGGGTTGCTAGAGGTTGGTCGACGATGAGATGAAGCGGCGGCGCAGCTCGGGCGGCTGTGGCGATGGTGTTCTGGTGGGACTGGGGCACATCCGAGGGTGAGAGGAGGTCAGTGAAGACTTAGCGATGCCGGAGGCGGGGTCGACGGGGCTTGAGTGTGTCCAGAGGGACATCAATGTGGGAGGGAGGAAGAAAATGGGGTCGACGGGTCGACGCGGTCGATGGCACACGAGAGCAAGGAGAGGGGAGGGAGGAAGAAGACGAGGTGGGCCCACCAGGCATGAGAGGGGAAGGGGAGGATAGCGAGAGGGGGGAGAAGGGTGGGTAGCTGAGGTGGGCTTGGGCGGAAATGTGGGTGGATTCAGGCTGTCCACGCGTCACCCAGGGGTGAGGGCGGGAGTTTTTAATTTTTAGAAATCCCAAAAAAATAAAATAAAGCCTAAAAAATAGCATAAAAATCCAAATAAATCCCAAAAAAAATTGTAATAATTTTAGAAAAAAAATGAGGAACTAAAAAAACTTATTTTGAGCACATTTGAACAAAAAATTTATTGCTTTTACTCCATGCTTAATTAAAAAGAGGGAATTTCAATTCCAGAAAAACCCAATAAATTCCAAATAAAAAAGAGAAAATTTTTGAGAGGTCACAAACATACCCCCCTTAGGAAAATCTTGACCTTGAGATTTAGACAGTTAGCAAAAGAGATGAGGATGGTTGGCTTTCATATTGTCCTCTCTTTTCTAAGTGGCTTCATCCTCTATATAGTTGCTCCATAGTACTATGTAGAAACAGATATTCTTTCTTCTGGTCTGACATTCTGCTATCTTAAGGATTTTGATTGGCTGCTCTCTGTAGGTAAGGTCCTTCGGAATATCAAGAGTCTCGAGTGTTGCTTGCTCTTTCGGTGAAGGCATTTCGTTAACTAAAATATAGGAAAGATGTTGTGTACTCTGGGCAAGGTTGATGGCAGCTCCAACTGGTATACTTCACCTCTATGGCTTGAAATCTTGAATGGTCCTACGAACCTTGGTGCAAACTTTCCCTTGGTTTGAAACTTCTTGACCCCCTCTGAGTAGGGACACCCTAAGGTAGACAAAGTCACCCACTTCAAAAGACAGGTCTCATCGATGGTTATCAGCATAGCTCTTCTGTCAGGATTGGACGATCTTCAGTCTATCCTTGATCTTCCAGATCTTCTTTTCAGCGTCTTGGAGCAGATTGGGTCCAGGGTCTTGAGATTCTTCCTATTGGTCCCACAACAACAATGTTCTACACTTTCTCCCGTAAAGGGCTTCAAAGGGTGCTATCTGGAGATTGGCTTGATAACTATTATTATAGGAGTACTCAGTATAGGATAAGGTACGATCTCAACTATCTCCAAAGTCTAAAGTACAAGCTCTCAACATGTCCTCCAACACCTAATTGACTTGCTCAGTCTGACCATTCGTCTGTGGGTGGTAAGCAGTACTAAAATTGAGAAAACATCCTAACTCTTCGTGAAGTTTCTACTAGAATCGAGGGGTAAAATGGCTCCCTTGATCTGACATGATCTTCTTAGGGACTCTATGAAGGCACACTTTCTTGGACATATATAGCTCTGCCAATTTGCCTCTGGAATAGGTAGTCTTGACTGGTATGAAGTGGGCCATTTTGGTCAAATGGTCTATCACTACCCATATGGAATCATAACCAGACTGAGTCCTAGGAAGTTTGGTAATAAAATCCATGCTAATTTCTTTCCACTTCCAATCGATAATTGGCAGTGACTGCATAAGTCCGACAGGTCTGTGGTGCTTTGCCTTGACCTTCTAGCAACTGTCACAGGCATCAATATACTTGGCAATTTTTCTCTTAATGCTGACCCACTAGTACCTTTCCCTAAGATCTTGGTACATCTTGGTACAACCTAGGTGTATGGAGTAAGGGGTGTCATAGGCTTCTCGTAGAATCATATCCTTGATCTCTTTATTATTGGACACACAGATAGGATTCTCAAACAAGATAGTTCCATGCTCATCTTCGCTAAAACTAGTGGCTTTACGTCTTCTCATGTTCTTCTTTATTTCTTGGATATCCTCATATACCTTTTGAGCTTATTTAATCTAGTTAGGCAAAGCAGACTGTATTTCCAAAATTGATAGAATACTCTAGTTCACTAGTTCTAGGCTAAGACGGGCAACTCCCTCTTGAAGTTGTATATGAATCTCTTCCGCCAAAGTGCAGTTTGCATATGATTTTCTGCTCAATGCGTCTGCTACAACATTGGCCTTACCTGGATGGTAATGAATCCTAAGGTTATAATTCTTGATCAACTCTAACCATCTTCACTACCTTAGGTCGATTCTGCCTAGGTGAAGATATATTTCAAGCTCTTATGATCTATGTAAATTTCATAATGGTTACCAATAAGATAGTGCCATTAGATTTTTAATACATGAACCACTGCGGCTAACTCTAAGTCATGAGTGGGATAATTGCACTCATGAGGACTCAGTTGGCATGACGCATAGGCTACTACTTTGCCTTCTTGCATCAGCACACAACCAGGTCCTTGTCGGGAGGCATCACAGAATACCTCAAAATCCTTACGGACATCCGGTAGGACCAGCACTAGGGTTGACACTAACTTCTTCTTAAGGGTCTAGAAACTCTATTCATAAACCTTCATCCATTTAAATTTCTTTTCCTTCTTTAGCAGTTGGGTCATGGGTTTGGCTATCTAGAGAATCCCGCTAGGAAGTGGTGGTAATAACCGGTAAGTCCTAGGAAACTTCTAACTTTTGTCACTGATGTCGGTTGTTTTTCAGTCTATTACTGCCTCAACCTTGGAAGGATCCACTGTAATTCCTTAAGCCATCACAATGTGACCAAGGAAAGCTATCTCTTTTAGCCAAAACTCACACTTGTTGAATTTGGCATAAAATTGGTGATCTCTAAGTCTCTCTAGGATTATCTTGAGATGGTCTTCATGATTTTTCTCATTTTTGGAGTATATGAGAATATCATCAATGAAGATCACCAAAAAATTGTTCAGATACTCCATGAACACCTTGTTTATTATACTCATGAAGTAGGCTAGTGTATTTGTTATCTCGAATGACATGACAGTGAACTCGTACTAGCCAAAACAAGTTGTGAAGGCTGTCTTGGGTATATCCTCTTCCTTAATCTTCAGCTGGTGTACCTGGATCTTAGATCTATCTTAGAGAAGATAATTGCTCCTTTCAACTAATCAAAGAGATCATCGATCCTGGGCAACGGGTACTTATTCTTGATGGTGGCATCATTAAGTGCTCTGTAATCGACACACATCCTCATGTTGTCATCTTTCTTCTTGATGAAGAGAACTGGTGCACTCACATTGACAAGCTTGGTCGGACATAGTCTTCATCCTCTAGTTCTTGAATTTGCTTCTTCAGCTCAGCTAACTCATTAGCCGACATTCGATACGGGCTCTTGGAGATAGAAGGTATATTAGGAGCTAAGTCAATCATGAACACGATGTCCCTATCCGGTGGCATTCTGGGTAAGTCCTCTGGAAATATGTCTAGGTATTCCTGCACGACTGGTACTTCTTTCAGGACTTGAAGGTGATTAAGAATACACTCTTCCAATTTAGGAATCTTGTGTGCAAAGGTCATTTCCACTCCCTAGCTATTGGTGAGGGTGATGGATCAGGTAGCATAGTCTAATTAGCCTCTATTCTTGGACAACCAGTTCAAAAGAATGACATCCAACCCTTGAGAGTCTATGACGATCAACTTGGCTAGAAAAGATACTCTTTCTATGAGTAACTCCACTTTTGGACATAGGGTCCTGACTCTCATTTCTACTCCAAGGAATTGGACTAACATGGGGTTGCTAAGAGGAACTAAACCCAATCCATTTTGAACCACAAAAGCTTTGGAAATGAATGAATTAAAAGCTCCAGAATCAAACAAAACTGATGTTGGTAATGAGTTTACTTGGAACTTACCCAGCACATTGTCTGATGAGGCTTGAGTTTTCTCTGCTGTAATGTAGTTCACACGTCCCTTGACAAAATTCTAGGGCTTCTTGAAGGCTGGCCCAAAGCTCTGTCCTCCTGAGGATCCCACATTGGTGGTGACTTGCAACTTCTTGGGGCAGGACTTGGCAAGATGCCCTGTCTCTTTGCAATAGAAATAGGTCACTCCATCGGATGGGGCCATATTCTTCTGAGCTGGCCCACTAAAAGGGAGTGCATGAATCACTTGAGGAGCTGGGTGACTAGCTTGGTAAGATGGGTAGTGGAAAATTGGCCTGGAGCTGCTAGAGGACAATAGAGTACTACGGGGCTTAGGAAATCCTCCTGGATTGACCTTCTGGGTGGCCATCCTCCACTTGCGGTTTTCAACTTTCATGTGCTTGCCTTCCTGGCAGATAGCCTTACTGACTAATTGGTGAAATCTGCATAGTCATTGGAGAGGACCTGCACTGAAATGTTATCATCGAGGATCTCCAAGAACCTCTCCTATTTAGCTTTGTCTGTGGAAACATCTTCTGGTGCGTACCGTGCCAGTTGATTAAACTTTTTGAGATACTCGCTCATGGTGCGTCCACCTTGGCCCAGGGCTCGAAACTCCTTTTTCAAGGTGATGATGCCAGTTGGGATGTGGGCCTTGTAGAAGTGCTACATGAACTCCACCCATGAAATGGCCTAAGCATTGGGGTGAGAGGCGGTGAAAGCATCCCACCACTTAGAAGCAGATCCGTGCAACTGATGGGAAGCGAAGAGGACTCACTCTCGATCACTGCACTGCAAGATGTCCAGCGTCTTGCCGATGGCTTAGAGCTAGTTATCAACATCTATGGGCTCGTTGCTTCTCGAGAAGATTGGTGGTCGCATCCTCATGAACTCTGATAGTCATAACTGAGGAGCCTGAGCTAGTGGTGGGTGATGAACAGGCGGGGCAAGATTACCGATGGTCTGGACCAACATCTGGATTAGATGGTTCTAACTGGCCATTATCTGGGCCCAATCAGGTCCAGTGGCAAGTGGCGGCGAAGGAATTGGAGCATTCTGGCCTCCAACATGGTTGCTACTGTCGTTACGATTGCTCCTTGTGTTGATCATCTGTTTGGCAATTCTAAGGGTTAGAAGGGAGGAAACGGAGAGAACTAGAGGGTTTCAGTTGATCCATTCCACATACAAACACAAGGAAACAACCAAATAAAAAAAACAAGCTTTAACAAGCAAAAAGCAACTTTATTACTTATTTTATTATGGTAATCTCATGGCTGTTGACAAAGGAACGACAACCCAAAAGTGCACGCTAATTTAGCCTAAGGCCTAAATCTAGAAAAGTATTCTACTGGGCTGGTTTGAATTGAGCTAAGTATTTCTTCTTATCACTAGTGTGAGGTCTCTTAGGTAGGGACTCGAAGTTGTCTCCGGTGACTAAGGAGGAGTAATCATCAAGTCTTTATAGCATAGCCAGTTCTTCTTCTGCTCTCCAAAGTTTGTAGGTGGTGAAGCTCAGCTCATCTAGAGTCACCTGATACACATAGTCTAGGGCCTGGGTGAGTTCCACCTACTGCTTAAGCTGTGGGTCATCTTGTCTCTACGGATGCAAAGGTGCTGCTGGCACTCATAGGGTATTCACTAGAAAAATACTAGAATACGATGCCTCTGAGGTCCGTTGCATAAATCTTCCTTAATTGGCGAATGGCTTCCTGGGCGGCATCTTGGATACCGGTGAAGAAGGTGTCTCACCTCTGAGGAGCGTCGAATATGTGAAAAGCAGCTTCATCTCCTACGTTTCCATAGATAAGCTCCTCCACTTGCCAACATTCTTGCTCTCCAATGGTATGCAGATACCCCTAGTACACAAGGCATGTCTTGAAGCCTATCTCTTGTAAGAGGTTCCAAAGGCTCTAGGCTAAATGACCAGCTTAAATGCCATGGGTAACTTGGGTGGGTGTCTCGGCTATCTACAATTTTGAAAAAGAGGAGTTTGAAAATGAGTGAAAAAGGTGGCTGAGTATGAGAAAAGAATGGACAAGTGTTACAAGAACTTATGAAATTACATTTTATGAAATAGGTCCTTAAAGGAGACTAGTTCTATTCTACCTACGGTCACATCTTAGAGTTATCACGGCACTGATACCATCTCTGTCGAACTCTAGAACAATGACTCACGGATCAACTAGTGCACACAGCGGTAACAGGGATACATATCAAGCACAAATGATAAGCTTTATTATTAAATAAATGAGTACATCCTTATGGCCAGAGTTTACATCATCATCGCTCATTGGCAAAATAATAGCAAAAACAAACTGGTCCTAGTCCTCACCATAGTCGAAGCAGTTCTTTTGTGAGTAGAGATAGTAATGGTGAGTAGAAAGTTGTATTCAACAAGTTACACAAAAAATACAATATTAATGCAAGGCTAACAAAAGAAGGCATATATGGCTATTTGTGCGCAAAATAACATTTAATGAAATACGATAATTAGATATGAAAATTGTGGAATTTTATACAATAAGTAAAGTCAGTAATTTATGAAAAATAATATTATTGGTGCAGGTATCTGACACCAACATAACCACGGGCATCCCACCTAGACCAACTCTTTCAAAAGATCTCATATGAATTCCATCCATCAATAAGCCTTTTATAAACTATTTTGGAAAACAAAGTCTAATCTACAAAAAACTTTACTTAGTATGCCCATGACCGTGAGCGTGGCTATTTAGGATAGTTTATACACTCTGCAAAGGTTGCACAACTTTACCAACAATATATGATTTACTCATGTTGTCGGCCACTACATGTTTCTTTGGACATACGACTGAGTAATCTTAACAAGGCTTTTACAAAGCTAAGCCATCAACCTGGCCACGCCTCCACTAATGTTTCACCCCAATAAAGGATCCACCAGATCTGGCCCCCTCTTGTGCCATGTGATACTTCCCATGGCCTATACTATGCTCACGTTCAGTCTATAGCGAGACTTAGATTGGGATCTGCTAATTAATCAGTTAGGACTTTCCCGTACCAATCTTGTGGTAATACGATAGGATTTTGTAGTAGTAGCTCATAGACCGGTCTTTAATTGACTTAGTCATTTCCCACATACCTCTTGTGCCTAGCATCACCATGATGTCACTGAACAAGAAGGTGTGCCAACAAGTACACACCACCTAAGTCATATACTTTCTTGACTCACTGAAGTCAAAAATATATTTTAAAAGCTTATCATTTTATGTGAAAAGATTATCTTAAACCTAAAGTTATATCTATGCAGGTATAAGCATTTTCTACAAAAATTCTCAAGCCATACTAGCATACTAACTAGAGTTTTATTCTAGGGTGACAAGTTACGGGAATTCGCAAAGCCAAAGGTGTGATAATGAATGGGTATTAAGTAAAGTAAAACTAGAATTAAAATACTGGGAATAGAAATTAAGCATACAATATAATTTAAAAATAATATAATTTTATTTGTAATTTGGGATCAATATGATTAAGGATGAGTAACTTGCCTTGTTTCGCAAATTGATGCGAGTCATCGAAATAGTACTCTCTTGAATTATCGTAGTCTACATATGAAAATAACCCACCAAATTCAAATAAACTCTAAAATTTGAAAAATTATAGAATTGGCTAGTTCATGATTTTAGATGAATTTATAAATTTGAACAGGTTTAATCGGAGTTAGGATGAAAGAGAATGGGCTTCTAGAAATTTAAATCCTAAAGAAATTGAATAAAAGGAATTTCTAGAATTATTTTTCTAAAGAAAAAGATATTTATGACGACAGCCCTGGGATTTTCATTTTGGGCTGAATTATTTTCCTAAGGGAAATTGGAATTATGATGTCAACATTGAATTTAATTTTTGGCCTAATTAACTTTCTAAAGGAAAATCTAATTTATGACATCATGCCGATGTTAGCCCTACACGTGGCTTCTGACATGGCACTTTTTGCTGATGTGGCTTCCACCTAGCCAACACGAGGAGCTGACATGACGTTGGCGGCTTAGTGCTAACATAGTGTGCCACGTGGCTTCCATGTGGACCTATGCCATTAGGTGGTAGGCCACGCGACGGCCATGTGGGTGGGCAGTCTGGCGTGGCGGGTGGAGCACAGTGTGGCACCTGTGTGGTCGGCGAGCGCTAAGGTGGAGCGCCATGTGGTGCCACATGGGTCTGGTGCACTGACATGGCGGCACTGACGTCGAGCGGCGCATGGGGACCAATGTTCATCGGTGCTACAGTGAGCGGTGGCAGCCAGCGAATGGCACAAAAGAGAGAGAGAGAGGAGTGAGGGGAATAAAATGGTGCACACGGATTTTACCGAGGGTGGCCAGAGGATGGTCGGTGATAAGATGAAGTAGCAGTGCAGCTTGGGCGGTAGTGTTGATGGTGTTCCGGTGGGACTAGGGGCATTGCCGAGGGTGAGAGGAGGTCGGTGGAGATTCAACGATGCTAGAGGTGGGGTCAACGGAGCTCAAGCATGGCCAGCGGGATGCCAATCGCTCACCGGAGTTCTCGCTAGCGCTTGGAGAGAAGGAGCACGACGCGGGGCCTTGAGCTCATGAGGAGGGGAGAAGGAGGCGAGGAGGTGGAGTGCGGGGTAAGGTGGAGCCAGAGGGGTGCTTTATAGGGGTGAGAAGGGGAGGGGCGGCGGGATTCCTTGCCAAAAAGCTTGAGGCGGCAGTAGCCATTGCAGAGGGATAAGGATGAGGGCGGTGCGAGAAGGGTGGGGACGGGCGAGGGCTTTTTGGGGGGTAAGGGAGAGAGGGGTGGCCGGCACATGGGGATAAGGGTGAGGCCGGGAAGGGTGGAGAGGCTGAATGACCTTGGTGGCGGCGCATGAGAGGAAGGAGAGGGGAGGGGGAAGAAGGCAGGGGTGGGCCTACTAGGCGGTGAGAAGGGAAGGAGAGGAGAGAGAGGGAGAAGGGTAAGTAGCTGAGATGGGCTAGGGTAGTGATGTGGGTAGATCCAGGCCATCCATCCATCGCCCAGGGTTGAGGGTGGGAATTTTTAATTTTTAAATTTCATTTTTGTTTTTCAGAAATCCCAAGAAAAGAAAATAAAGCTTAGAAAATAGTAGAAAAATCCAAATAAATCCCAAAAATTTTGTAAAAATTCTAGAAAAACAAGGAACTCAAATAAACTAAAATAAACTTGTTTTGATCATAATTGCACAAAATTGTTTTATAACTTTTACTCCAGGCTTTATTAAAAAGAGGGAATTTCTATTCTAGAAAGAACCCAAAAAATTCCAAATAAAAAAGAGATAATTTTTAGGATGTCATAACTATCTTGCTAATCATTTTATTCCTACTTATACTGCTGTACCTAGATTTCATGTGGCTCACTACTGGATTTCTAAGTCTTTCATTTCTAACCCCACTTCTGAGGCACCGATATCTTCTACTTATACCTTGTAGGTCTGACGAGCAAGAAAGGAGGATATATGATTTGTTAACTCTGGGTGTTCTCAACATATGATCAGAGATTCTCATTGGTTCCCCTCTCTCACTCGTGCATCCAGTAATGAGTTGATAACATTCGGGGATGCTTCTACTGGGATCGTGCTTGCCCTAGGTGTGTTGTAGCTTCTGGCTCTCGTGATCTAGTTTGTGGCATCGTAGGCTAGGTCACATATGTTTTGACCATCTATCTAGAGGTAGTAGCTTAGATGCTAGTAGGGACTTGCCCAAGCTTAAGAGTAGCAATGACCTAGTTTGCACAAACTGTAGACATGGTAAGATGGCTTCTTGTTCACATCCTCCTCTTAACTTGGTGATGACAGATGCCCTTGGATAGCTCTTGCACTTAGACACTATTGGCCCTTCTAGAGTCCAAAATGCAAGAGAGAAGTGGTATGTGCTTATCATTATAGATGAATTCTCTAGATATTCTTGAGTGTATTTTCTTATGTCTAAGCATAAGGCCTTTGGCTGCTTTAGAGTGTTGGAACCTAGATTAGTTATTGATCTCCCATGAGCCTTAAGAGTTATTCAGAGTGATAATGGCACTGAATTCAAGAACTCATCTTTTGTCACTTTCTATGTTGAGCGAGGTTTAGAGCAATAGTTTCCTTCTCCTAGAGTCTTGTAGCAGAATGGAGTTATAGAGAGAAAGAATAGTACTCTTGTAGAGATCACTCGGACCATGATAGGTGAGTACAACACTCTTAGGAGGTTTTGGGCTGAGGCAATTTTCACTGCATACTATGTGTCCAAAGGGTGTTTTTGAGAACTTTCTTAGATAAAACTTCCTATGAGTTGAGATTTGATTGTAAGCCTAGCGTTTCTCATTTCAAGAAATTTTGTTGCAAGTGCTGCATTCTTAAACATGGCAACTTAGATTAATTTAAATCCAGATGTTATAATGGTATTTTTCTTAGATATCCTACTCATTCTCGTGACTTTTGTGTTTTTAATTTGGATACCAAAAAAATTGTTGAGACTTGTTAAGGCACATTTGATGAGGCTAGTGCTACTACTAGACCCGACAGTGTAGGTACATAGATACATGGTGATTAGGAGAGCATCATCGTTGAATTCGACTCATACTCTGACTTGGAGGATAGGGACCCAATCTCTCCTCTTGTGTCTCCTGAGTTAGTTGGAGAGCATTCTTTCACTATTATATCTTTAGTACAGTAGCTCCTCCCACCTTCACCGGCGCTACAAGTGACTTTACTCTTACCACCACAACTCATGAGGTAGAGGCCACATTTGCACTAAGACCACTACTTCATATTCAACAACAACACCCTTAGGAGCAAATGATTGGAGATTTCCATGAGTGAGTTACTCGCTTTAGGTTTATCTCTGTAGATTCCTATATTCATTCTGCTTGTATTGTGTCTTTTGAATCCGAGATGTCACCTATGCTTTATCTGATCCCCCTTGAATCAATGCTATGCATGAAGAGCTTGAAAATTTTTAGAGAAACAAAGTCTGGACCTTAGTTAGACCACCTCCTAACCATAATATCATTGGTACAAAATGGGGTTTTTTTAAAAAAGTAAAGTGTGGATGGATTGGTAGTTCGCGACAAGGTTATGCTTGTAGCTCAGTGTGTCTCCTAGATAGAGGGCGTAAACTTTGAAGAGACCTTTGCACTTGTAGCTATATTAAAAGTCATTCACATTCTACTAGCATTTGCTGCATCTAAGGGCTTTATGTTGTTCTAAATTGATGTTAAAAGTGCTTTTCTGAATGGTTTCATATAAGAAGGGGACTATGTTAAGTAGCCTCCTGGTTTTAAAAATTCCATGTTCCCGAACAATGTGTGTAAGCTCACTAAACCCTTATATGGATTGAAGCAAGCCCCTAGAGCTTGGTATGATAGGTTTAAAAGTTTTCTACTTAAGAATAATTTTAAAATAGAAATGGTAGATAAAACTCTCATCACTCTTAGGCATGGCAGTGATTTCCTTCGTGTTCAGATTTATGTGGATGATATAATCTTTGGTGGCTTGTCTCATGCATTCTTCAGTGTCCAAAATTTTATATTCTATGAGTAGAGAATTCGAGCTGAGTATGATAGACTAACGAACTTTCTTCTTTGGTCTTCAAGTCAAAAAACTAAAGGAAGGGACTTTCATTCATCAAAGCAAGCAAACTAAGGATCTTCTTCGGTGTTTTGATATGGGAAGCAGCAAGCCAATGGTTACTCAAATTACGACCTCTATCGTGCTGAATCCTGAAGAGGATAGAGAGCCCGTGGACCAGAAGAAGTACTACAGCATAATCGCTCCCTCCTCTATCTCACTACTTTGATGTTGAACATACATTTGCTGTATATTTGTGCACTCGATTTTAGGCTTCCCCTCATGTCTCTCATTATAAAGCAGTGTGTCATATTTTTAGGTATCTTCAAAACACTCTTGACTTTGGACTCTAGTATTCTTCTGATTATGCACTCTCTCTTCTTGCTTTTCTGAAGCTGATTTTGTGGGGGTGTAAAATAGATGAAAAGAGTACCTCTAGCACTTATCAGTTCATAGGTACATGTCTTATCTCTTGGTCATCTAGGAAACAATCATCTATTGCATAGTCCACTGCAAAAGTGGAGAATATAGCTACTGTTAGTAGTTGCTTTCAGGTTCTCTAAATCTTATGTACTCTCTTGGACTATGGGTTAACCTTAGGTAGTGTTCCACTCCTGTGTGATACACTAGTGCCATCAATATTGCCAAAAAACCAGTGGAAAATTCTAGGACCAAGCACATTGATATTGGATACCATTTCCTTAGAGAGCATATAGAGAAGGGGGATGTTGTTCTTCAGTTTGTACAGTCTGAGCATCAGATTGCTGATATTTTCACTAAGGCTCTCGATTCTTCTCGTTTCGCTTCTTTACGGGGGGATTGGGGGTTATTTCCCTTTTTGGATTACTTTGAGGGGGAATTTGACTCTTTTGCATTCATTATATCATTTTGCATATTTAAATTTCAGCAACTTGCATTGTATAATTTAAATAAAGTTTTGACTATTATCCCCATGTTGCATGATTTCTTGCTTTACATTTTGCCATATCCTGTGTTAGTTTGTTAGATTAATCATGCCTTTCTATGTGTAGCTTAGTTTTTACCATGCTAGCTTGCTTAAATATGTAAAACTTAAACTAAATCTTGTAAATGTTGGATCTTATGACTAATTTTGCTCTAGTAATCCTTTTATGATTCATACTATATTAAATAGGCTAAGTTGAGTCTAGAATCTAAATTGAGTTTTAGATTGAGTTATGCTAGTTTTTTTTGTTGAAACATGAGTTTACTTCTCCTAGACTTTTGCGCCTCATGTCAAGTTTTGCTTACGGACTGAGGAGTAGCTCATTGTTCTTGAACTAAGCAAATAAGGTAAAAATAATATCTTTTTGTGCCAAAAAACAGTTCTTACTAATTCTTTCTTATGAAATGAATTGCCATTGTACTAAGCATGATCTCAGAGGGAGTTTTGGATAACCATGATCGTGCCCTTAAGTTTCTTGCTTGGGATGGTTGGAATAAGGCTTAAGATCTAGCATGTGGTAAATTCAAGTGAATAAAACAAAAATAGTGAAAAATGGTCAAAATTTAGGAGGCAGTTGTGGATGTTTTATAGTCTAGGACTTGCTTTTATAAGATAAGACCAAAATGTATTTCAAAAATTTCTAGTTGTGCTAATTGTGCTCAAATCAAGTGCTTTAACAAAATGATTCAATATTAAACTTGTAGCATTCTAAAATGACTCAATTATAGCTTCTTGGTTTTATTTAGTTTATTGACATGGTTTGGCTCATTTTTGGATATCTTCGGGTAAACTATGACTTTGAGCAACTTGACATGCGAAAAATCCATTTAATTTTTGATTCTTGCTCTTTTGGCATAGCTTGACTATATATGGATTACCATGATCTAGATAGTTACTTCACATAATATGGTTTGGTGCAATACTTGTAGAGTCACTTTAGATAATCTTCATAGCTGAAGCTAAAAATGAATAAAATGCAGCCACTTCATTCATTCATGTTCTATCTTTTTCCATGCTTCTTGGTAACTCCATTGTAAAATGAGAGAAAGATTGATAAAAATGCATATCTAGAGTATGATTTGGAGTTTTTGTGTGAATTTTTGCTAAGTTGGAGCTTGTTGTGCTTTATTGTGACTCTCTTGATCTTTTAATCTTTTCTCACCATGACCAAGGTCAAATAGAACAACTGTTTTTTTCATATGGACCTAGAGTGAAAATTTCCAAGTTCTTTGGTGGAGTTGAAGCCTTTCGTGGAGAACTTGCTCTATTAAGTGGCTTCACTTCATTTCTAACTCATGTAGTCATTTTTAGTGCTTTTAATCTTTTTGTGACCATTTAGAGCTTCTCATTGTAAAATTCTTTCTTTTACTTATAAAACCACCTCCTATTTATATTTTTGAGAAATTGCTAATGAATTTATTAAGGGAGAGATTGAAAGACCATCTGAGAAGGTCCAGGATAATGTTTTGATGAACCATTGCCTAGTTTGTGGAGTGAAAATTTCAATCTTATAAAGTTTACATTTTGGTTAGGTTTGTAATTGGACAAACTGGTCTGACCATTGGCTAATCGCCGGTCTGACCTCTGGCTTGTTGCCAGTTAGACTATGTCGGGCGGATGACCATGGTGGTCAGACCGCTGGTCGGTATAATTGAAGTTTTGTTGCCAGTTGTATTTTTCCTGAGCAGGTTGTTTTGCACTGTGTGTGACTAGTATGACAGTCCTCTGGTTGGTGATCAGACCGGTCCAAAAAATTTGGTTTTGTAGTTTTGGGAAATTGGTCATGGGGTGATTTGAATTTTGTTTGGTCAGTGTATTAATGTTGCGTGATGTATGTTTTTGCTAATGTGGGTAACGTTGTAAACAACTTATTCTCAAAAATAATTTGTTTGTTTTTAAGTATGCAATAAGTTTTGGAGTCAATCATGGTTAACGTTGAGGATGGGGACTACCCTCATGAAGGAGCCGAGACCTAAAACAGTTAATGATATTGGGTGAGATATTTAAGCTTAAACATGGCACAAGAAAGGCAAGAAATATTGAAGAAAAGGCTCAGGTGACAGGTTGCACCAAGTGGCTTGATCAGTCCAAGTAAGACGTGGTCTGGTGGAATCGAAATAGGACATACTTGCTGATGTGTAGCAAGCCATTGGTGCACCTGCCCGTGACAAGCTTGGTGATTGCTTGCAATAGAAGACCAAGTCAAGGTGTGAGTGTTTTGGTAACTTGCCAAATACCAAAAACTATGTTAGATCAAAACTACCGCACTTAAGCGACACTTGGGAAAGCAATTTAGATCAAAGAGATACTAAGAAGATCAAGTGGATCAAAGGCTAAGGACTTAGCTGATTTAGATTTATATGTTTTAAAAAATGTGCATGAGTTAAGTGTGTGAGTAAAACCCATATTGTATGGCGTTAATGGGTAACTTTGAGAGATTTTGCTTACTGTAACATGTGGAATATATCTTGAGCCATCTTAGTCATCATCTACCACGAGCAAGTCATATCCCGTATATTCGGTTTTTGCCTTATTTTGGTGCAACTTTGCTTATTTTTGAGAAAGGTCTAAACTGTGACAAGGATTCGAGTGATCTTTGGTTGGAATATGTTTCAGAGACCCTAAGCAAGATGTGTGCAAAGTTTTATCTCTTTTGGCTATGAATATTTGGAGTTACACTAAAAGTGGTTTGGATTCGGATTGATTTTCTATTATGAGAATAGGGGGATCGATCATACCACTTGTCAGTTTGACTGCCGTGCTACCACAGGTCAGACCACTCCTTAGTAGCCGATTGTATCGTTCTACGCTGAAGATTTTCCTTCTTTGGTTCTTGAGGTTGTTGTATTGTTTTGGTTTTCAATTTTGATCTTCATAGCTTCATAACTATCAGAGTGAAGAATTTGAGAATACTTGGAAAATTTTGTGAGGCACCATTCAACCCTTTTATTGCCATTTGATCCTACAAGGTGGCTTCCGATGAATTAGCCATGTGGCACTTTGGCTAAAGCAACATGAATGACAAGCTGGCTGATAATGTTCTAGGGTAGCAGCTAATTCGTGTTAGGCTGTGCTCATTTGGCTTAAAAAGCCTAAGTTTCTAGCTTATTTGGCACTGTAGAGGTTTTTTTTGTACTGTAACTACTAATAATTGTTTAACGTAATTAAATTTAAAAAATAAAAAAGTAAAAAAAAGTTGTATCATCACAGACAAATGCAAAGAAATATGGAGAAAAAGAAAAGCCAAAAAAGAAACCAGAAAAAGATAAAATTAAGAATATAGAAGGTAAAAGCTAAAAGCTAAAGCTCTAACGAGCACAGCCTAAAGGCAGTATAGCGAGGAGGCAGCTTCTTCTATACAGTCGGAACATACTGGTTCAATTCTTTTGGGTTTATACTTAGGCTTTGGCTTCTTTTTCTACAGTAACTCATCATTAAATAGTGTATTTTTTAAGTCGGAGTTTACAGGTAAATGTAGTATAAACTATACTGAGTTCAGTTGTACTGACCAAAATCGTATGTGACTATTTCTTTCTGTATACTCTCTCACAAACAGATCAAAATTTAAAAACCATGGCTATAAACCTCAGTCCAAAATAACGCACCCAATATAATGGTCTTCCAAAGACAGATGGTCAGCCTAGGCAGTAAGTAGGTAGTATGTAGCATTCTTTATTTTGTTTTTGATATTAGTTGGTGCCGGTTGTTGCTAGAGGCAAAATATTAGGTGCAACCCACCCGAAGCTGCACCCTATGATCGGTTGTAGCACTAAATCAACGGTTGTAGCACTAAATCAACATGAAAAATTCAAAAAAAAAATGATAAGGTACTTCTCAATTCATTCTACTCATGTACTATAAAATTTCATACTCAAATTCAATCAAGATTAAAAGTAAAAAAAGAAATTTCTGACATATGATAAATCAAAAGGAAAAGGAGAAGTCAAATGGTACTATTCACTACGAACTTTTATAATTATTTAAGCATACTTTTTCCATATGCTAGAGGAGTCTTGCCACCATTTGCAGAGAAATAATAAATCGATCATCTGAGAAGAAGCCATTTGGGCCGTGCACTGATCGACGGGGATGGGGCTCTGGGACTGGCTGTGGGGACGGCGAGGGCTGTCGGGCTTTGGCGCGGCATCAACCGCCGAGGAGGTCACCGCCGGCGTCGACGCCAGCCACCTCACGGCCATCGTCACAGGTTCGTTTGCGAAATCAAAGGCTCGTTTGCCTCATGCTGTGGTGTTGTCCCTACTTACAGCAGGGCATGTCTATCTGGGTATATCCGTATCGCCGTATTGGTATCACCTCACAGTGCATCACAGTAACCATATGCCCTGAAAGGATGGAAATTGGATAAGAGCGAGAGATATATTTGTACTATGTATATAGCCTTCCTTCTAGTACATGTCGATACTAGACATAAATTGTTTATATTCCCTCCTTTTTCTTATCAGCATGACAGTTTCTATCATTTGTATTTTCTTTATTTTTAACATGGAAACTTAAATATTTCTGGCGCACATGTCAAAAAAAAAAAATCTAGGGCAAGCTTGGGATCGATTCTAATATGCATGTTTCTTTTACATCTTCAGCCGTTTATTTGATTCATTAATTTGGTGAATACAGGAGCAACAAATGGAATTGGAAGGGAGACAGCCAGAGTTCTTGCACTGAGGGGAGCAAAGGTAGTCATACCAACAAGGACGCTGGAGAGCGGCATGAAGGTCAAGGAGAGTATCTCAGAACAGATTCCAAGCTCAAACATCCATGTCATGGAGATGGATCTGAGCTCCCTCGACTCCGTTCGCAGCTTCACGCGTTCCTTCCTGTCGTCTCATGAGCATCTGAACATCCTCATGTATGTGCCGCTGACAAATTGAACATGTTGAGATGAAGCAACATTGTTGTTGGAAGCTTGAAATGAACACATACACGTGGATAATGGGCAGGCACTGATTTGATATCTTGTTCTGAAGAAACAATGCAGGGATAATGTGCTGCCCTTTCCAGCTATCCAAATATGGGATTGAGCTGCAATTCGCAACGAATCATGTTGGTTCGTACAAGGAACAGAAGTTCGCTATTCAGGAAACTAATTTTTTTGGTAGCAAACAGAAGCTTAATTTAAGCACCTCTTGAATTTGGCTTGATAAACAGGGCACTTCTTGCTGACAAATCTCCTGCTTGACAAGATGAACAAAACTGCCAGAGAGACCGGTGTGCAAGGCAGGATCATAAATGTATCATCTATGGCGTATAAAAGAGGTGATAGTTCGTGCTTCGATCTGAAGAAGTTGAATGATTCGCCTAGGTCAGTACTCAGTAGTACCTTACTCTTGACTGATTTTATGACACCGGCTCAATACAGAGCTGAAAATTCTCTACTCACTGTATGCCGAAATGTACAGGTACCATGCATTCACTGCATATTGCCATTCCAAATTGGCCAATATTCTCCATGCAAATGAGTTAGCAAGGCGTTTTCAGGTCGGCAATTCTAATACATTAATCTTATTCATGAAGAGTAAGCTCATAAACTCTAGTTTTATCACTGCACTAAGCAACAAAATGTTGTGTTGATTGCTTCTTTTTGTTCTGAGCCTGCCTGGTCAACTAACAATGTGCAATAGGATCAAACATTTTCTCATACACTCAAAGCTAACACTAGTTTGCTGACATTCCAGGAAGAAGGTTGTGATCTGACTGCAAATTCCTTGCATCCTGGAATGATAGCCACCAACATCTCTCGCTACATCATCACAAACAGTAATGCCATTGTCCATTACAAACTTCGCATGATTCTTTGAAAGCAGTACTTTTGCTCTCTTCACTTAAGTGGTAAAACCACTAATTGACTGTAAATGTGCTGCAGCTCTGCTGATTAGGATCCTTTCTGTGTTGAAACCTTTTCTGAAGAGCATACCGCAGGTAAATAAATAAATTGTAGTATTCAACTGATCCTCTGTACCATGATTGCCATAAAACTTTTTCTTACTTTTAAAAGATAAATTTGATTTGCAGGGAGCAGCAACTACTTGTTATCTGGCATTGCATCCTGATGTGAAAGATGTGTCTGGCAAATACTTCGCGGATTGCAACGAAGTGACCCCTTCTGCCATTGCAAGAAATACAGAGTCAGCAAGGAAGCTATGGGAGTTTAGTGAAGAACTATCCGCTAGAGAATAGTGGGACATCGATATATATAATCTTACCATATTGCCAGAGGATTAAGGGATATGTTTTGTTATTAATTTGCTCGCGAAAGATAGGAAGCATTTGTTCACAACACTACAACACAACTCCCTGCTGGTAGGCTGGCAGCACCATTCTAAAGAACTGTGCAACTCCAGATATGTACAAACTTCGAATTTGGTGTAATAGTGGCAAATACACAGGGCTGCCATCAAATTGTATCCCCAACCTTATATGACCGTATGACAAATCTACTTGTGTCATTTCCATACAACAAATCTAGATATTTCGTTGAACTGTGCGTAGCTGTAGTCTATGATACACGGACACGGATACGTCGACATGACACGACACCGATACGGGAATTCACCGTTTTCCCAAAAATACCGATACAGCGACACGGCTATATATATATTAAAATAATAAATAAATTACATATATATATATATATATATATATATATATATATATATATATATATATATATATATATGTGTGTGTGTGTGTGTGTGTATTATTTTCTATGTTTCCTTATACTTGATTGCTTGTCAAACTAAAATTATGTAAACTTGTAATTTGTAAAATGTATACTAGGAGAATATATACCTCATTAGTCATCAATTGTTTTGTTAATCATGACGATAATTGTTGATGTGAATACCATTTGCAGAAATAAGAATTCCATTAACCTGAGAAGAAAGTAACATGATCAGATCAGCAAGACTATAAAGATAACATGTATATTTGATTTTTGAACAATCAAAACAATAGACTAATAGAGCAACAACAATTGATAGGTACTGTCACCTTAGGTTATATCTTATATCCACCGTTAGTAATTTTCAACAAGTGCGCTTTGACTCTAGAGTAGCTATTAGTGCCAACATATTTGCAATACTTGCATCTCCATTTCACATTTCCTCCCCTTTGACCACCCCTGTCTAGAACATCAACATGATTCCACAATGAAAGCTTCAGCCTACTACTGGTATTTTCCTCCTCTCTAGCACTAGAATTAGCGGTTTTCATTTTTTCTAGAACGATGAAACAAATAATCAAGCACATAACAACAAGTCAACAACAATCAACCAATCATAAACTTACATTCTTGCAATTGCAATCATCTAATGTTACTAGTACTACTACTACATAAATCAAAGCAATACTCGGTGCAAGGTAAATCAAAACTTACTCTATGCCAGAGACAAACTATTAGCATCCAGAGACAAACTAAAATCAAAACAATACTAAAGACCATTTTTGTGAACTCAAACAAAGTAAATCACAGAAGCAAGCACTCGGCACTCGGTGTCAACACTTGGGAACTAGTACATCTATTTGCAATCAAATTACATTCTTGAATTTGCAGATACCTCGGTGCCAGCACTCAACAGGAGACAGCAACGGGGAGAAAGCTGGCGGCGCAAGGGAGGAAGCCAGCGACGCACGGCGAGAAAGCTGGCGGCACGCAGCGGACATCTTGAAGCCGATGAAGCACGGCGAGGAGGGTGTCTTCCAGGTCACGGTGAAAATCTTGCAGCTAGCTCCGCACAGGAGGAGACGCGGGAGACGGCGGCTGGAGGAGGCGCCGGTGAGATGCGGGAGAGAAGGCCGACGAGATGTGGGAGAGCAGGCCGGCGATGGGGAGGACCGAAGGATGTAGGCGCCAGCGAGATGCGGGAGAACGGGCCGGCGATGGGGAGGAGCGCGCCGGCGAGATGCGGGAGAGCAGGCGGCGGCGATGGGGAGGAGTGCGAGTGGCCGGGTGGGGAATGGGGGTTGGAGGCAGGAGTAGGGTTAGGCCGTTAGGGCTTGCCGACCGCAAGGGTGTCCTGGGCCGGCTATCTCATGGGTCGGCCGTGTCCTAGGACGTGTCCGATGTGTCTATTTGCTGTATCCAACACGTGTCAGAAATTTCAGCAATTAAAATTAATTGAAAATTCAGCTGACACGTCACCGACATGTGTCCGCGCCGTGTCCATGTTGTATCCGTGTCATACACAGATACGACGGTTTAGACACGTGTCGGTGCTACAAAGGCTGTAGTCCTTGTTGTATTTTGTGATCCGACTCTGGTCGGGCTCGATCACTTGATGACTCCGATCAGGTTTTGCTCAAGTAATGCGAACTAATCGGATGTTATGATTGAGATCATCTTTGTATTCGTGATAGACTCTGTACTGACTTACACCATCGTGGTGTCCAAAGATGTTTACGCTGACTGGAGTCAGATATGACTACTTGAGGTGTTTTCGACTACAACTCTAAACTGTCATCTTCTGAGACTCTGTTTCATCTCCGAGCGAGGTGGTGTTAATTGGAAATATAGGCAATATTTTAATTCTAAATATTACTAGGAGACAAATAAAATAAACTAGTGATGCAAAACACATAACTGACAGTAGGCTACTAATTGTACTTCAAAAAATACACAAAGAAAATACAATATTAAAGTCGATCAAATGCGCGAATGACTTACTATTAGGTTTGATGAAGAATAGGAAATAGTGCAAGCTCGATGCGGTGTAGAACGTAGATGATGTAGTAAAGTGAGTGATCACGCAGATGTACGCTGCCTAGAAACCTTATTGCCACCCCTGTGCAAGTCTTCACGGCAGCAATGGCTTAGAGATACCGTTGTCCTTATTCATGGTGCACGCTGAAAAAAAGAGTTGACGAGGCTCAAACGACGCAGTACAACAGCACAAATTCACAAGAGGAAGAGAATGGAGGCAGTGAGATTCTTCGCTATATTCTGGATGTCTCCAGCAGATATGTAGACAAACTGATAACTGACATGACTAAAAATTCATTTACCTATTAATAACTGATATATTTAACCAGCCATTTACCCTCTGGTAACTGCCTGTCTTCAAACCCAATAAAATCCCAAATTCAAACGTTTGAATCTCATTCAAACACACAGAGAGAGAGAGTGATGCATGTTTTAGCAAAAATAAATGTGGACTTTGTCACGGCACGGTCGCACGTTGCAAGTCGCAAGTCATACGATTTTTACACGAAAATATGCGAATACACACGTGCGTGCGTGTGCGCGTGTGTGTGATTAGCCAAAGCCCTCCTGATGCCATCCTATCCATAATTGAAGGAGTGGCGTGGACTCTATCTTATGAATTGGTCTCTCCCACCTTGCCTTAGCAATATGGTACTAAACCATGAATACTTTAGAATTAAGAAAATGGGCCTCCTGAGCCTATTTCTAACAATCCCCCACGTGGCTGCATCCGCGCCGTCCGAACCGCGCCCGCATCGTGTCTGCGCCGTAACCGATCAGGACTCCCTCGGTTCGCGTGTTAAAACCCGTGTTCTTCCCTCGGTTCGCGTGCACACCTCACCGCCGCTCTCGCCTCCGACCTCGCGCCCACGTCGCCGTTCCGTGCCACTCCCCGCCGCGCCTCCGCCGTCCGCACCGTCGCCAGAGCCGCCGTCCCCATCGTCTGAGCCCGTCCCCGCCGCCGTCGCCGTCGCCAAACCCCGCCAATGAGCCCCCGTCGCCAGACCCGGCCACCCCGCGCTCCTGCTCCGCCCTCAGACTCCACGCCGCACCCACGCCCGCGTGCGACGCTTCGCGCGGCGCGCCGACCACGCATCGGCGATCCCCGCCGTCCCGCTCCCGCGCCGCTCCATCGCCACCGTCCATCCAGATCTAAGCCGAAGGCTCAGATCGCGCCGCGCATCTCACCCGCGACCGTCGGATCCCGCCGCCACCACCCGCGCCTGAGCCCTGCCACGTCTGCCCTAGTTGACGCGGCAGCCACGTCAGCCCTAGTCCACGTGGCATGCCACATCAGCGCCACGTCAGCAAAACCCGAGCCCCGGTGCCACGTCAACGCCACATCAGCATGCCACGTCAGCTGACATGTGGCAGCACCAGCGCGCGCCACATCAGCACCGCCCCACCGCCCGCTTGCACTGTTCCATGCGCCGGGTTCACCGTGGACCGAGTCTCCCGTGGACCAAATTCATAGCATAGTACTCTTTTTCAATTTTCCCGAATTTCCTTTAGGGTTGATTTTTCGAGAGCCCGTTCTCCTCCGTCCTAGCTCTAATTGACCCCGTTCTTTTTTCTAAATTCATTTAAAATCGAGCTCTAGCTTTTGGTTCTAGTTTCATGATTTTTGGAGTTCATATGCTTATCATTTTATGTATTTTTCTTGTTTTGGTCGTTTTCTCTCTCGTTAGATTCGGATTCCGGAGGAGCAGGATCTGCGCCCAAAGACCAGGAGTACCCCGCTGAGCATAACCAAGGCAAGTCGTGTCCTTTGATCATGTTGAACCCAGTTTGCAATCTATTATTTAATTATTTTATTTTTAATTACATTGCATCGCTATTTGATATAAACCTTTGTATTGGTAGTTATTATCCGATTGAATTCATCCCTCCTTGATAACTTTGAACACCATGATACCCTTGTCACCTTAGGTTGGGAAACATACTAGTGATGCTATGCTAACTCTCACATGGGGTTGGTACGATTAGATGCTTAACTTTGCTTAATTTACGATTGGATTCTTCATCACATGTGAATTATTAATTTGACTTAATGGCATATGGAACTGTGGTTGGTGCCACGTTAATTAAAATTTGTGCCATGACATTGGTGTGTCACTGGTTTAGTTATACAAACTTGGTTTTGCACTCGAGTGAGTGATCGTGCAGTAAAGGGGGAAGTGCAGGTGCACTTCTAGGGATGTGGTAGCCTCGCCCGGGTAATGTTAAGGATTTAACTTTGTGCGTCATTGATCTGAGCTTAATCGTGTAAACCATATGTCTAGTATGGGATAGACCTAGCTGATTAATTTGTAATATTTCAATTTCAATTCTTCCATTGTGATGGATATGGTTGCTGATTTCCATGTGGCGCAAGGGGGGTGTGATGCGAAACCCTAGTGGGCAGGATTGGGTTGAGGTAGAGCATTGTAAAGACCTTGTTGTGATTTTCTGAGATCGAGGCTAATCACATCGTGTGGCTACAGTTGTGCAACCTCTGCAGAGTGTAAAACTATTCGAATAGCCGCGTCCTCGGTCATGGACAATGCTCGGTGATTTCATACGAGGGTTAGCGTTACCTTTTTAAACTTGGTGGTTTGTGTTGGATGTGAACAAGTAGTTCACAGTTAGTTTAGTTTGTGAATGAGATGTTCATAAGTGGCTTCCTTTCAGTCCTTTGAATTATTTATTATTATCGTTTTCATTAAAATTTCGCTTGCAATCTATTATGCAAATTAACCTTTTAGCCTTCCATTGGTAAACCTTACATACTATATTGCATTCATTTGTTACAAACGACTTGCTGAGTACCAATGTACTCACGGCTTTACACCTATGTTGCTCAGTTGAGGGCGAGGAGTATTATCAGCAGGAGGTTCCAGAAGGAGAGTACTACGACGACTTCACGGATTAGGCTTCCTTCTCCACTCGATATCATGTGGGCTTGTCGATTGGCCGCTACACTTTATTTTGGATTTCCGCTGCTACTTTTAAAGCCCTTCCGGGTAGAGATATTGTAAACTTGGCCATAAGATCGTACCTTTGAGATTTATTGATATTTGAGTTTTCTCTTTATTATATCGTGTGTATGGTTGTGATTACATCTATGTTCGACTGTGTGCACTAGCGTGATCCTGGACTAGTGCAGTTTATACAGAGAGTCTGAATTTGCACATTCGGGTCTCGACAGGTCATTTACAGACCCCCGACCAGCCTCAACCCCATTCCCCAAGTATGGCCGCTGGCACGGTGGGGCATCGACGTCGTGGGACCACTTCCTCGGGCCCTACGCGACCTGCGGTTCATAGTAGTCACCTTGGAATATTTCTCTACGTGGCCAGAGGTTGTGGCTCTAGCGAAGATAACCTTGGCAGCCATGCAGCGCTTCCTCTAGCAGAACATCATATGCCGCTTTGGAGTGCCCAAGGAGATCACCGCCGACAACGGCCTACAGTTCGACTCCGCCCCGTTCAAGGAGTTCTGCGACAACATGGGCATCACGCTCCGGTTCGCTTCGGTTGGACACCCGCAGTCTAACGGAGCAATCGGGCGAGCGAACGGCGCCATCTCCGCCAGAGTCAAGAAGCGTCCTCTTTGGCGATGAGGCAATGACGCCCGAGGAAATCAAGGCCGGCTCGAGAAGAGTCCTCGCCCAGGCGCCAGAGGAAGAGCGTCAGTTGTCCCTGGACCTCCTTGACGGAGAATGCATAAATGCAACCCAGCACGTCGCAAAGTACACGCGGTAGATGGTGTGCATGCGCGATCGCTCCATGTACCCGCGAGGATTCCAGCCGGGGGACCTTGTCCTCAAAATGGCGCTCCATGTGGAAATGGTAGGCAAGCTGGAGTCCAAGTGGGAAGGACCGTACATCATCGCGGCAGCTCTGCAGTGGGGGGCCTATCGCCTCGCCACGATGGAAGGGCAGACACTCCGCCACACATGGAACGCGGACAGGTTGAGGTGGTATTATGTTTAGGACAAATGGAGGCAGCTAACGGCATCGGCACCATGCCTATTGTAAGACGCTCGTGTAAATGGGAGATCAATAAAGTCGGTCATTTGCCAACCACTTGTCGAGGTCCACCTCGCACGCACTCTCTGGAGTATAAATAAGACATGGATGTTATCCCTGCGCACTCTACCAAGTATAAACAAGACGCGGATGTCCCGCGCACGCGTCGGTGTTATCACTTCGCGTACTCTCCGGAGTATAAATAAGACGTAGATGATATTCTCACGCACTCTACGGAGTATAAATAAGACGTAGCGTCGAGGTCCGCCTCCGCACGCACTCTACGAAGTATAAATAAGATGTAGCGTCGAGGTCCGCCTCCGCACGCACTCTACGGAGTATAAATAAGACGTAGCGCCAAGATCCGCCTCCGCACACACTCTACGGAGTATAAATAAGACGTAGCGTTGAGGTCCACCTCCGCACGCACTCTACGGAGTATAAATAAGACGCGGATGTTATCTCTGCGCACTCTACTAAGTATAAACAAAACGCGGATGTCCCTGCGCACGTGTGGGCACCGCCCCTACATGTACTCCCTGGAGTATAAATAAGACATGGTTGATATTCCCATACACTCTACGGAGTATAAATAAGACGTGAATGTTATTCCTACGCACTCTACTGAGTATAAACAAAATGTTGATGTCTCTGCGCACGTGTGGGCACCGCCCCTACACGTACTCTCTAGAGTATAAATAAGACGTGGTTGATATTTCCACGCACTCGTCGGAGTATAGCTAAGGCATGGTTGATATTCCCACGTAGCAGAGGCTTGCCTCCGCACTGCGTACTCACGAGTGGAAAAGGCGCCGGAGCTCGCGTGTCTATTTTGACTAGGCGCTAGCTCTGCTGCCACCACTTCAAAGGGTAGGGGACGGAGCCCTCGCGCATCTACTTCGGCTAGGCGCCAGCTCCGCTGCCACCACTTCAAAGGGTAGGGGACGAAGTGCTCACGCGTCTACTTTGGCTAGACGCCAGCTCCGCTGCCACCACTTCGGAGGGTAGGGGACGGAGTGCTCGCGCGTCTACCTCGGCTACGTGCCAGCTCCGCTGCCACCACTTCAAAGGGTAGGGGACGGAGCGCTCGCGCGTCTACCTCGGCTAGGCGCCAGCTCCGCCACCACCACTTCGGAGGGTAGGGGACGGAGCGCTCGCGCATCTACCTCGGTCAGGTGCCAGCTCCGCTGCCACCACTTCGAAGGGTAGGGGACGGAGCGCTTGCGTGTCTGCCTCGACCAGGCGCCAGCCGTATGCCTACCTCGCTTACAAAGCGTTATGACCGTCAAAGAGAACCGGAGTCGGGGGCAAGAGGCCAGCTTTCGTTGCGTCAAGGAGCGATTACACGAGAAAGTATGCAGCGATAGAGCACTCTGGGCAACTGTTGTTTCATTCAGGCAAAAAGGAGGCCACATGGCACTGGTGCAGCAAGGCATACATAGCACAGCACACCTACGGGTCCACGCTATCTTCGTTGTGCCGAGGGACCTCCTCGAGCCACAGAAGGAAATTCCCTTCCCGATGTAGCGTGCACCACAGCATAACCTTTGCCGCATCCTCCCCAATGTAGCCCCAGATCCGGTCGTAGAAAGTCTTGAGGGCGGGCTGAATGGCGCGGGTGGCACTGGACAACACCCCGGCTTCGACTGGCAGATCCAGCTGGGGATCAACCAGCTCGTTGGCATGCTCACATCCCCGGGTGCGGAGCATGGCAAAAGCAAGGCAAGTGTCGGCGAAGCCGCAATGATCGCCGAACGCTCTGGCACCATGGAGTGCGAGGCTTGAGCCCTCTTCGATTTGCCCCAGCGTCTGCGCCACATCCGTGGGGTTGTGCGTAAGATCCGGCACGTCAACGGAAAGGCACCGGAGGGCCCACTCCAAGGACTCTATTGCCCTTCACGCCGTCACCGACGCGTCGCCAAGGGTCCGGTTCCTCTCCTCCGGGACCGCGGCAAGCCGGGCCTTCTCTTCCTCCAACGCGGTGATTCACTCAAGCAAGCCGGTGTGCTCTTCTGTTGCGGCGCGCTGGGCCTCCTCCGAGGCGCATTGTGCCGCTACCACCGCGCTCTCCGCATTCGCAACAAGTCCCTACGCGTCGGAAGTCGCCCTGGTGATTTCCACCTCCAACACACGAATACGCTTGTCCTTGACGGCGTGAGCCTCGCCGGCAGCACGAAGCTCGGTCTCCAGCACCCTTCGCTCGTGGGTGCGAGCCTCCTCCAGGGCTCGGCTGATGGCAAGCGTCTAAAAAAGGGGGAAGGGGGCGAATATTACCTACGTGGTCGACAAACAGTGTAGACCATGAACTTCGGTACTTACCCTCATCTCCGAGGCGCCTAGCGCGAGCGCCAGAAGATCCCCCCCCCCGCACGACGACAATGCCCACTGTTCTAGGATGCCGTCGGTGCGCTCCACGATCCCGTTAAAGACGTGAAGCGTCTCTGAGCGAGAGATAAAATCAGAAACAACGAGCCCGTGGGCTTCCGAGCCACC
The DNA here is from genome assembly GCA_036346265.1 of Melocanna baccifera. Taxonomy (NCBI): domain Eukaryota; kingdom Viridiplantae; phylum Streptophyta; class Magnoliopsida; order Poales; family Poaceae; genus Melocanna; species Melocanna baccifera. The sequence goes on along the minus strand of CM070708.1, from coordinate 16,040,409 downwards.
CCCGGGCGCCCACGCCGTGCCCTACGCAACCAGGCCTGCAACCTCGCGGACACCTTCGCTGCTCGATCCTTGGCCGCGTCCGGGAGACCTCGTCTCTCCTGAGGTTGACGACGGAATGAGCGAGCAAATCGGAGAGAGCTTCGCGAAGTCGCGGGGGGGAAAGGAAGTACTCCTACCTTCGACACCTTCCACCGGGGCACGGGGAGGTGTCCGCACAGTCTTCGCTTGGGTCACCGGGGCCTTCGCAACCAGGTGAGTAGTGACTCCCTCGGTCAGGGTGGCTTCCCCATCGGACCCTAGGTCCCTAGTGACCGCGCCCGCTACATTGAACCGCCGCCTCGTGGGCGAGGGCGACACGTCCTCAGCCACCCCAGTGGCCAAAAACACGGGGGCAGGCGGCAGGTCCTCAATGGCCGCTACGGGTGACGGGGCCGCAGGCAGCAGGTCTTCGTTGGCCGGTATAGGCGACACGCTCGGACCCAGCACCCGACAGCCCCTCAGACCCGACGGTGTCTGCCAAAGATGAGGCCGATGGGCTGCATATAGCAGTGCTGGACCGAGCTCTCCGCCCGCTGGGAGACGCCCCCACTTCATCGTCGCCATCGCGGTGATGAGTCGGAGTCCGCACCGGCACCACGTGCGCTGGTACGGGGAGGCCTAGGGCGTCACACACCCGATTCACCAGCCCCAGCTTCACGGGGCCGGTCGCTCTTTCACGCAGCGCGTGCTCCTTCACCGTGTACGCCCGAAGGAACTCGATTACTGCACGCTCCGTGTCCTCCAGGGAGAGCACTGCATGCGAAGTGGCGCTTTGTTCAAAGAACAGTCGCATATCTATAGGCAGCATACGGTCGAAGCACTTACTAGGGCCAGAGGGTTCCTGCACAGAAGACACTGAAGGGCAGACGCCATCTCACCAGGTGTGATCTCGCTCGTACTTCCACCGGGCGAAGAGAGGAGACACCCCGCATATTGTAAACTCCTCAGCAAGATCGCGCATGTTAAACCGCAGCGTAACACCGGCAAGCCTCTGTGCTTCTTGTTCGTTGCGGCCCTGCAGCCTCACTCCCGGACAACAATTGAAAGATATTGGCTGACCACGGCACCGAAGACCACTGCTACTTGTCACGTGGTAGTAAAACCACCGCCGCATCCAGCCAGACTTCCACTTCCCTCGTGTCGCCAGCGCGGGGGAAAGCTTCACGCAGCTCGCCCTCAGAATGAAATTGACGCTGCCGAAGTTGGACACTGCCCCCCTTTAACCTTCTTCGGCTGGCAGCGCGCGTCATGAAGAAGGGCGAACATATTCACGCTGGGTCGAACACCTTCTATCCGCACCGCCTAGGCAAACACAGCCAACCGAACTATCGCGTTTGGAGTCAGCTACGCTAGCTCCAGCCCATAAGCCCGCAAGACCTCGCCGACGAAAAGCATCAAGGGCATCCGGAGCCCAGCCTCGAAGAACGTGACAAAGACAATCGCCTCCGACTCCTAAGGGTGAGACTCCACCTTGTCGCGGGCAGGCAGGCGAGCGCCTGCGTACTCCTCTATCTTCTTTTCCCGGACAAGAGTCCGGATCATCTTCTCTATAACCCGACTCCACCCTAGGACGTGGGAGCAGTGGCCTCTCGAGTGCTCCACGTCGTCCCACCGCTTGTCGGCCTGCGACGGTTGGCGAACCACCAGGGGGAATTCCGCCGGTGGCGGCGTAAAGCTACGCTGGCTTGACAATGCGCTGCCGCTAAGCCGGTGAGCGGGACCTTCACGGCACGCCATCCTCCTCTGAAGCCGAAAGTTGAAGGAGCGCGAGCAAGGGCAGATTGTGCGCAAGAGGAACAAGAGAGCAAAGCAACGGCAAATGAGCACACGAAGCGTCCAGATACCGGCGGCGACGCTTTATAAAGATCCCCTGAAACGTAACCGGCGGGAACCCAACGCTTCAGCTCCTCACGCTTGGGAAGCGTAACCGTCGACAACCCGAAGCAGGCGGTGGCAGGCGGCCGGGCAACGCACGATGCCCCGGTACAATCCCGCCACGCGTCTCGCCCCTATCGGGAAGGGGTGCGCGGTTGCGGTCGTGTGATCGCTGACAGCCCACAACGCGCCAATCGTGTCGCACCGCGTGTACCTCCCTATTGAGACAACGCCTACGGCCGCAGCAGACCGCCCCAGGCTTTTTAAGGGGTCGGCGTGATTCGCGCAGCCATTAAGATGCCACCTCCGGCCCGCGGAGTTACCGGTACATGATGACTTCGGACCGGCCGAAGACCCCACCCTAAGTGTATAATACCTTCGGCTTCGCAAGACGACTCCACCGGTAACTGTGCCACCGCAAGGGGTGGCTCCAAGACCGGAGGCCGCTTACACAGCCAGCCCATCCCAGGCATCAAGTAGGGACGACTCCCGTACTCCGCATCCTCGACGCGAAGCGGGGACGACTTCGGCAATTTACCTGACTCCGCTTATTCGGCACAAAAGCGGGGTCGTGCTAGCAAATGCACTCATCTAAATACGTCGCAGGTCGTCGGGATGGTGGGGGTCAAAGGGCTCGGCAACATGGCTTCGGCCTGTGGAACCCTTCACCATGAGAGGCTCCTATTGTAGGGGTGGCCCCCACCTAAGCCCAGCCAGCCTGTTAGAGGGTTATAAGGCGCAAGTAGGACGTGTGGAATGACGTGAATGCCCATGCAAATGATATTTGGATGTAAGGGCACAACTGTAAAGACACTCCTCCTGAGCTCATAAATGTACATGACGCGAGCCATGGGAGAAAGGAAGGAGCATTGCTCACCTAACTCCCCACTACCATACTCTCTCTCTGTTTGGTCTGTAGCCACAACAATCGCATTATTAGGTCTCCTAGCAAACATCTTTCCTGAGGGAAATGTGTTGCTGACAACCACCTACCAAGCCAAGAAAGTTATTTGTCTATTGAAAATAGAAGTAGAAAGTATACATGCATATCCAAATAATTATATCCTCTACCATAAAGAGTATACAGGCTTACATTTTGTCCGGTGTGCAAAGCATCTCGATACAAGTGTAAAAATAACTTCGATGGCAGGGAGGGCATTGAGGTGAAGCAAGGACCTCCTACTAAGATATTGTAGCATTTGCCTATAATTCTCCATTTGAAACATTTATTTGCAAACTGAAAGGATGCAAGATTGCTACATTGGCACTCAGAGTAGCGTAAGAAAAATAGAATGATAAGACAAGCTACTGATTCTGCCTAGTGGAGGAACATCGATAGGATGTTTGTAGACTTCGGAGCAGAACCGAGGAATATAAGATTTGGATTGAATACAATGGAATGAATCATTTCGGTAATATGAGCAGCTGACATAGCACATGGCCCATAACTGTATGCATGTACAACCTTCCTCCTTGATTGTGTATGAAGCAAAATTACATTTTGATGTCAATACTTATTTATGGATCGAAGCAACCTAGGAACGATATTGATGTGTACTTAGTACCACTGGTGGAAGATCTTGTGAAACTATGGAATGAAGGGGTACAGATATAGGGTGCGGATAGATGAGAAAGCTTCACTCTGCGTGCCATGTTGTTATGCACCATCAATGACTTTCCTGCCCTTGGTAACCTGTCGGGGTTAAGTACAAAAAGAGCCACAGCCTGTCCATACTGCTTAGATTATACCAAGAGTGTGTGGTTGAACAACTCACGCAAAACTGTGTACATGTGTCACCGTAGGTTCCTTCCAAGGTATCACCCACACCGCAAGATAAAAAAATAATTTGATAAAAAAAAGAGAGAATGATTCAGCACCAAGGCCTTTTAGCGGGAAAGAGGTATACGATATGGTCAAGAATATCGATGTTGTGTTTGGAAAAAGATGTAAGCTGAGGACTCATCAGAAGAACATATTGAAGAAGAGGTCAATATTTTGGAACTTGTCTTATTAGAATCACTTAGAAGTTTGCAATTGCATCGTTGTCATACACGTAGAGAAGAATATATGTGATAACTTGATTGGTCTCTTATTAAACATTTGTCATAAAACAAAGGATTATACCAACGCTTGACTTGATCACTATGAACATTAGGACCGAGTTAGCACCCACAGAGACCGATAAAGGTTGGACATACCTTCCCCCAGCTTGCTACACTTTGTCTAAATTTGAGACAACTGAACTGTGCCAGTGCTTGCATGGTGTGAAAGTTCCATCCGGTCACTCCGCCAGAATGAAGAAACTTATTTCTATAGAAGATTTAAAATTAATTGGTGTGAAGTCTCATGACTTTTATGTGCTAATGACACAAATGCTTCCTGTTGTAATTAGAAGTATTTGCCGAACAAGATTCGAGTGACAATCATGATGCTATGTTATTTATTTAACGCAATTGCTCAGAAGGTCATCGATCTCGATAGACTAGATGCTCTGCAAACCGAGGTGGTGACGACTCTATATCGTCTTGAGATGTATTTTTCTCCGTCCTTTTTTGATATCATAGTCCATCTCATTGTCCACCTTGTGAAAGAGATAAAGATATGTGACCTCGTATTTCTACATCATATATACCCGTTTGAGAGGAACATAGAAATTATCAAGTCCTATGTATACAATCGATCTCGATCGAATGGTAGTAGCATCGAAGGTTATGCAACCGAAGAGGTCATTGAGTTTTGTATCGATTACATGGATCAGGTCGAACTGATAGGTATACCTCTATCTCATCAAGACGGGAGGCTAGAAGATGTCGGGACCATCGAAAGAAAGCAATAACTCTGGATCTGTATACATATGCTCAAGTCTATTTTATGGTCTTACAACACATGACTAAAGTGTCTCCGTGTATTGAAGAGCACAAGGACATGCTACGCCAAGAGAATCCAGGCTAGTCAGAGGTTTGGATCACAAGACAACACAACCGTCGATTCAATGAATGGTTAAAGATGCGATTGACTAAGAGGTCATCAAGTGAAACGCTGCAATGGTTGGCAAAAGGGCCAAAATTTACAATTATGATATGGCAAAAATACGACATTAATGGGTACACATTTTATACAACAGATCAGGATAGAAAGAGCACAGTGTAGAACTTAGGTGTCCACATATATGTATTTCATGCGCACTTCAGCACTGCTGGCCCAAGTTTATACTACAGGCTTGTAGAGGACATTTGGGAGCTTAACTACATAATTTTCAAGATCCCTCTATTTTTGTGTTGTTGGGTCCAACTCCCACGGGGTGTAAAAGTCAACAAATATAGCATCACTACTATGGACCTCAAACATGTAGGATACAAAGATGAACCGTTCGTACTCACAAGGAAAGTTGTTTAAGTATTTTATATAACCGACCTGGTATATAATAAGCACCACGTAGTTCTTCATAGAAAGAGAAGGATTATCGGAGTTGAGAATATCGTGGATGAGGAAGAGTATAATCAATTTGATGAGCTGTCTCCATTCAGAGATGGCATCAAACTTGAGGAAGAACAAGCTAATGAAGCAAGCTATATGCATGTCGATCATTGTGAAGAGCTTTATTTAAAAGAAAATAGCCAAGTATAATCAATAATCCTACATATTGACACATGTTATTATTTTATTAGGCAATGTGTGGAAGAAGGAAGCATCGAGATCTATTTTGTTAGTTCAGAAGAACAATTTGCAGATGGACTCACAAAAGCACTTAGGAAGGCTCGGTTCCAACCTAGAACTAAGGAAGAGATTTGGAATGGTGGAAGTGCGGAGAAATTAGGGAGTGATTGCTGAGTAATTTCACTGCATCAAAGTCCAGATAGAATTCTTTAGTATACGCTTTTGAATTCGGTATGTAGTAGAGTTTAGGAAGATTTCTGTTTATGTTTCCTATTCGATTTAGGGCCTGTTCTTTTTGGCTGCGTCTGATGGCTTTTGGCTGCGGCTGATGACTTTTTGGCTGTTTGCGACAGAGATTACGGAAAGAGAGATACTCGCTTGGAATTTCTGATAGTACAGATATTAGGTTTTTAACGTGTACTACAATTAACTTGTAGACTCCGTCTTAAAAAATACTCCGTTTGAAAGTTGGTAAAGTAGCAGAAGCCAAAAGCCAAAAGCTGAAAAGAACAGGGCCTTAGTAAACCAGTTCAAAATATGTAATCTTGTGTATAAATAAAGGAGAAAACCAATGGAAAAGTGTGGTAGTTTGCACACAGCAAAACTTAGTGTTTCTGTATTATCTTATAGCCACCGTAATCTCCATCTAGGACTTAAGAAGAGCCTCCGATCGAATGCAATCCAAATGATTAGATCGTCCAGAATGGCTAAGGCGTAACGTTTGGACCAGTCCAAACATAATCAGATAGATCAAAATCATCTGATAGCCATCGTGCAGATCTTGTTCAGAGTAGTCCGAACAAGGTGGCGTCACGAAACCTTCTGATCGGGATCATCCGCTTGGCTAGAAGCTAACGTTCAGACCAGTCCGAACAGGCAGAAAATCTAAGATATCTGATAGTTCACGCTTAAAGGAAATCAGACTATCATAGGCGGTTTAGCTGAACAAATCATTAATAATAATTCTATCACATACGATTCTAGCATGGTGCCGTCTGTGATATGCCACATATCACAGACGGTTTTAGCATGGAACCGTCTGTGATATGTGGCATATCACAGACGGTTCTAGCATGGAATCATCTATGATATGTGGTATATCACAGACGGTTCCATGATAAAACCGTCTGTGATATGGGGATATCACTGATAGTTCTAAAATGGAACCGTCTCTGATATTATAGAACCGTCTGTAATAGTGCCTCTATAAATAGGCCCTACTAGGATTTTCCCCCTCACTCCACACTCGTGCACTCTGTCTCCACCGCCCCTACTAGGTTTTGCTAGATCTAGTACGCCGCCTCTCCCTCCGACGCCGCTTCTCCCTCTAGATGCCGCCTCTTCCTCCAATGCCGCTTCTCCCTCTGACGCCGCTTCTCCCTCCGGATGCCGCCTCTTCCTTCAATGCCGCTTCTTCCTCCCGACGCCATCTCTCCTCCCTAAGGTATGAATCCTAAATCCCACTTCTTTTGGAGGTAGATCATAGTGAGTTTGGTAAATGAGAGATACGGTGGCTCTGCACGTGAGGAGGGATATATGTGGTTTGTCGCTGATTGAAAATTGCAAAGAGATATATGTGTGTTCGGATATTAGATCGATGATGATATTGGTCTAATACTAAAATTGGATATTTAAAGTTGAGTGCTACATTGTTACTATTACTGTCATTTGTTAATCTTGTGGTCTGTCACTTTCGGAATAGTTGGCTAATTTATTTTGTGATCTTTAGTACCTCATGATATATGCTTTGAGAGATTATTTCTTGTGTAACCCTACATCTAAGGGCACTAAACTAAAATTTAAGCTTTATGCTAATTTTAGTTGATTCCCTATTTTTGAGAATGCTCTTTATGCTCATTTTAGCAGTCATCATGCTTCCTGCTTTACAGTTTTAAGCATTTTTGTCATTTATGTACTGCTAGAAATGTGCTTTGATCATATTTAATTATGCTGGAATTAAATCTAAATATATGCTTATGCCTATATTCAATGAGTACAAGGCCGATTATAGACCTTCAAAGCGTATGAAGTAAATTACACGCTCATAGCTCTATGTAATTAATTTTTTCTTGTAAGAGAAATGACATCCGCACAGTCATCATCGTCGCCATCGATGTCGCCGAATGGGTCTAAATCTCCGAAGACCGGGGTAACTAAGTGTGGTAGTGGAGTATTGAAAAGGCGAGATGGCCAAATGACCATCACGATGGTCTCTCTGGACGGGGTCTCTCTACAACTGAAGAAACTTGCAGCAGTATTCCGAACTGCCTATAGGATAATTGGAAGGCAATAGATCCTCATCACCACAGTAAGATGGAAAGATTTGACAAAGGTTCAGAAAAATCAGCTGTGGATGAAAAATTGTGTCGCCGGAAACATGGGAGGCCTTTGTGCAGATGAAGATGACGACCGAATTTCAACAACAAAGTATGACGTATAAGGCTCTCCTGGCACAAAACACTCATGCTCACAGACTCGGCACCGTATGGTACGTGGGTAAAATCCCGCAATGGAGAATGCAGGACAAAGTCACAATCCGATGAAGGCCTCCCCACCACTTACCGAGATCACAAACGAGTGTGCCCAAAACTAGTTAAAAGCAATATCATCAACCACGTCTTCGAGTGTCTCGTCTTTCAAAAACCCCGAAGACGAGGAAGTGCCCCAATGCTTGGTAAGATATGTTAAACTACCTAGCTAGTTGTTAATAGCTCTTGAACTTCATGGGGTCTAAAATAACATGATTGCCTCTTGCAGCAAGTATTGACTACCGAATCTTCCCAAGGCTCCTTTGAAGAAGACAGAGAGAGCGATATACTATCACAAGCCCTAGGAAATAAGGAGCACCCAAGTCACACGCAAGGTCTGGGGGTTTCATACTTTGGAGGCATGGATTCCTAAATGACTCCAAGGCATACATGAGTAGGAAGAGATCCAAGGCCTATCACGATGAACAAATAAAATAGAAGTTTCGTGCACAACTTGAGAAATAGCTATCTGTCTCACTTCGAGTGTAGATAATTACCTCACTTCGAGGAGAGATAGATTCATTAAGGAAAGAACTGAGACAAGTCCTCAACTAATCGCAACCCACCCCCATTAATATGGTATATAGTCCCCCTCAATGTCAGAGTAGCTACGCATCCATGCTAATTTCTGAACAGAGCAATGCCCACTTACCTATCAACAACATCCAGGTAATGTACCTCTCTAGAATATTACATTGATAGACATGGTGAAAGTCTTAGCTCATCGTGTATTGTTATGTAGGAGCCCACACTGTGCATCATCAGAGTCAAGCTTGTTGGCTTCATTCCCATTGATACTGGGTGAGGAATGGCATATCCATGGCTATTAGGGACACTGGTGCACGATGCCTAACTAGAGACCAGTTTCATGAAGGTCCAGGTGGACATGATTAATGATATTTTCAGAACTGTCTCTCTTAAGAAGCCCCTAAACAAAGAGATTATGATATTAGAGGATGCCATCCACACAATCATTCAGTGGACCGAGAGGGACGTCGCTCTAGACACATTCATACCACGATCTCCACATCCAGTGGCCCAAGAGGGACATCGCCCTGAACCCATCACATCAGCTCCCATGGCTCCACCTCAAGCTCCGCTTCAAAAGCCCATCACATTAGCTCCCGCGGAGATGTCAAAAAAATGTATCGCAAGCGAGGCGCTAAGGCCAAACCGAAGATGATTAATGCGCCTCCCAGGCAATAAAAGTTCATTCTCAGAGTGTCGTTGGTCCCCGAGTCAAAATTACCCAGCCTTGGACTAGTTTGTAGGACTTTACGTACCTGGTACATGCAGAGGTCCAACATGAAGCCAAACCGGCAAAGTGGATTCACCGTGAGATACACGGAGGCACATTTCCTGCACAACTCGGGCTACTTCGTTGTGACCTTTGAAGACTTATTATTACTATTCAACCTTTGATGAACTCGATGCTTCACTTCTACGATACTAGACATTGTAAGTGTACTATACAATCATATTCTACATTCATGTAATACCTATAAACGTCATAGCTCATTGCTTATGTATAGATCTATGATCCAACAAGTCCGGCAATGGCGAGAACCGGTGGCTTTTCTCAACCCACACATGGTCTCTGAGCAATCCATTAATGATAATGCATCCTTCACCCAAAATTACATAACGAGGGATTACCTGCTCATAGTGACAAGGAGTATATTATGGTACCCTTCAACCAAGGGTAAGTGTTTCACTAGTTGCCATATAAATTTTATTTGTACTTTACACGTATCATGAACTTAGAATTAATCACTACGATGACATACATGATTAGGTCTCATTGGATTCTGATAGTGATTGTACTAAAGTGGAGTAAGATAATATACCTTGATTCCTTACTTAGGAGCAACCATGACTTCATCCGTGTATAACAAGCAATTGACAAGTAAAGTCATTTCTTTCATACATAACTCTATTGTAGTATTTCCTTCATTTGCAATGGCCAAGACTAACTTTTTAGAATCACGTAGGTTGTTCAACGCTTACGTTGCCTAGAGAGGGAGACACAAGGAATCCAGCACCACACTGTGACACAGGACGCGATTTTTGGTACCCGCTACATCACAACAGTCTTGTATCACACTTTGTTATAATATCTCTACAACTAACAATAACTATGTGTATAATTCTATTTTTGCAATGCTACCAACAACTATAAGGCAACATATCCGGATACTACATTTTCCACCATATGGAGAAAATCATGGACATTAAGACAAATGATCCAAAGGTTTGTCAGCCTGTCAATAATTATTTCATGATTATCAATATATATATATATATATATATATATGTATATGTATATGTATATGTATATGTATATGTATATATATATGCGCTAATGACTTAAAACTACTAGTGATAGCGTGTGAAGTTCGACGAAAGTGCAATCAATCTTGACAAACTCGCCAAAATTCGAGGAAACCTCTCCCAATTCTAGACAACGGAGGTCATAAACAACATTAGAGAGTTCCACTCCAACGATGATAATTAAGTATTGAAATATTAGATACAATTGTAATCACTCAATTGTGTTTAATCAAACAATTCATTGATGATTGTCATGTACTATATATGTGATTTGTTTGCATTGTTTACTTAATTTGTGATATCTGTGTGACTATTGTCATGTGCTATATATTTGTGAGATCTTCTGTTTACTTCAGAGGGTATGGCTAGCATTTCCTGAGGCTACCCAAAAAATAAAAAATAATGTAATTTTTAAATAGCTATTACAGACGGTTTAGAACACCAAACCGTATGTGATGTATATATATCACAGACTGTTTTTAAAAAACCATCCGTGATATTTCTACTATCACATACGGTTTTTAGAAAAACCATCTGTGATATGTTCGCTATCACAGACGTTTATTATAAAAAAATTGTCTGTAATACTGACATATCACATACGGTTGTATTAAAAAATCATCTGTGTTTTTACCTATCTCAGACAGTTTGAGATCCGTCTGTGATAACTACCTATTATCACTAACACATAAATTCAGACGGTTCGAAAACCGTCTGTGATGATGGTTTTGAACCGTCTATGATGACCCTTTCTGTAGTAGTTGCAAGCCTACTATATACCTCTCACTGGGCTTGATTTTCCATTTTGATATGTCAAGTAACTTATTTCAATACTGATATTATTAACATAAGCATCCATTTGGGGTTTCTGTTCGATGCAAATTACTGTACGGACGGAGGAAGGGCTTCTAAGTAGAGGCGATGGATGACGTGTTCATTACCAAAACTAGTAATTTCACCCAAAACTGAGCTGCCAATGATTTCCTCTTACTTTGCTACACATGGATTACATGCAGCCAAGGATGAGATGCACTGGACATATACGCCCTCCCAAAATGTTTGAGATGTTAAGCAGGATCTAGAAGTGAAGCAGACTTCTCAAGTGTTGAGACTTGAGATTATGTGCGGAACGTTTCACTATTTCATATGGTTCATCCAGTCTTTTAAAACTACAAAAAAATATGGTTCATCCTATGTAACATCCCATTTTTTGGATGGTTTTGTGCTTGTGTAAAGTTTTAAAAGCTTGAGTTGAATCTCAAAAGTTTAAGTTTGAATTTCAAAATTTCTTGAATTTCCTGAAAATTCAAAAATTTGAAAAAAAATTTGAATTTCTTCTCTTGGGCCCCGGCTCATTTCTTCTCTCGGCGTCTTTTTCCTCTCGGCCCAGCTCGGCCTTTGTTCCCCTAGCTTTCAGCCCACACGGCGCCCCCTCTCTTCTCTCTTCCTCCCGCTCCCCTGTTTCCCTCCTATGCGCGTCGGTCACACTGCAGTGCCACCACCCCTGGTTTTCTCCCCTAGCCTAGCTCTGCCCCTCCCCTATCCTAGCTGTACCTTCTCCCCTATCCTAGCTCCTTACCTCCTCCCCCTAGCCTCTATCGCATGTAGCCCCCTCTCTTTTCTGGCCGTGGCTGCCTGCATTGACTCCGTCTAGCACCGAGTTTGCACCCCCCACCTAGCTTTGCTTTGCGCTGAGCTAGCTCTTCTCCTCTGGCCCACTCTCTCGCCACGCACGTTGCCATACGCTACAACCAGGTCTCTTGCCAGTCGCCGCTCCTTCCCCATGCGCGTGTTAACTAGCCTCTCCCTCTCTCGCATGCACGTTTTTGTCAATTCTTGTACGCCTGCGACCAGGTCTCTCACCGGTCGCCGCTCTTCCCCGTGCGCATGTTAACTAACCTCTCCCTCTACGCCATCACTATGCTCGCACAGTGCCGCCACTCCCGCTGCGCGCCTTTACTCACACCCAATGGCCAACCACTTCTCTCCCTTATATAAGGCTCAGCCGAGTCCCCTCTGCGCTTTCCTCCATCTCCCCCTCGGTTTTCTCTTTTTCCCTGAGCGTGCCGTGACCTCCGCTGAGCACCCCTACGGCTGTCTCTGTCACTAGCCATCTTCGGTGAGGTTCAAACCATGCCAAGCCCTCCCGTGAGTTCTTATTGTGCCAGTGATGCTCCTCCTGAGCCTAATTGGCTTCTCCTTCCCTGTAGGTCACCGGCGGCCATTATCTTCCTCAGCTCCGGCGCCCAATCTCCTCAGTGATCCACTGAACCTCGACCCAATTCCTGGCACCCGAAGCTTTGCCCGGACCTCTTGAAGCCATTCCGAACACTGCCTGGCTTCCGCCTCCTCTTCAAAGAGCCCGCATCGAAGCTACCCCGTCGCCACTCCGGTCTCCCATTGCCAGCTCAACTCCGGCCTCCCCAAGCTCATCCTTCCGTTTTGGTGAGCTCCTGCTCTTCCCCAATAGCTCCCCTTCCCATTAATTTGATTCTAATCGAGTAATTTGTCGTCGGGCCTAGTGCCCTGTTCCCGCCACCGCCGAGCTCGCCATTGGTAGATTGCCATCCCTCCTCGATCCATGCCAGTCCGCCTGGGGATGCGTGTGAGGACGAGCAACTCATTTTTGCCTCGAGCCACCGTGGTCTCCCTCGCCATCAGCGAGCTTCGCCGCTGTTCGGCCAAGAAAGACAACTACTATCACGTCATTAGTGTTAAGCCCATCATTAGTCATTAATGATCTTGTTTAGTGTTTGCTAATGAGTGGTTGACTGGTGGGCCCCATACTGGTTTAATTTAAATATTAAGCTGACATGTGGGCCCCTCCTCAGTTAAAATTCTTTTAAAATCTAGTTTAGAAATCAGGGCCACTGACATATGAGCCCAAGCACTATTTACATAGTACCAGGCCCCACATGTCAGTCTCTCTAGGCCTTTTTCATTTAAGAAATTAATTTCTTTAATTTAATTAAACTATGGGTCCAACTTGTCGTTCTCTATGAATTTCTACATAAGAATAATTCAAAAATAAAATTAAAAAATTGTGGGCCCCACTTGTCAAAGGGAGGACTCTCTCTCCTCTAGTTATTTTTGGGATTTTCCTTAAAATAAATTGTGAAGAGCTCGTTCTCTCTCATGTTAGCTTTAAATTTAGTGAAACTTGTTTCTAACATTATCTAAAATCAAGATCTATCTGTTGATACTAGTTTTGTTTAATTTGAAGTTCATTTGTATTTTATTTAGGTGTTTATTTGTTATCTTTGCCAGTTGTTCGCTTTTCGACACGTTCGTCTGAGTAGAGTTCGAAGACACAAATGAACTCCAGACTGAAGCCACGCGAAAACAATAAGACCCACTGATGTGCATCATATTAGTATTAATTTTTATATCATTTCCCTGCCGTGAATAGCATAAATTGGGCATAATACATTGATTATATGCATATTTGCCTTCAAATGGGACAGTTTACAGGTTTGGTAATTTTATTGCAGGTCGGCGAACAAGGCGTATAATCTACAGAAAATCAGCCAAGGATCTAGGGTTGCAAAAATTTGTTGAAATGAGGGACCAAATAGCAAAATTCTTCCACTAGAGTTTCCTTGAGACTCATAAAAAGGGAGAGGGCAGCCCCTAATTCCTCCCACGCTTCACCACCAACCAGCCGCCACCCCCTCCTTCTCATTAATCCATCACCATGCCGCCTCCTCCATCTCCCTCTTGAGTGCGCCGCCACCTAGCTCCTCCCTTCTTCCACCCTTGCGCCTCACTCCCAACTCCTAGATTCCCCCACAACCAAAACCCCCTGTTGATTTCTCCTCCTGCACCTCCCCAAATCTTCTCCTCCAACTCCATTCTGTTAGGAATAATCCCACATTGGTTATGGGAGAGGAGAAAGCACAGCTTATAAGTGTGAGGGAGCCCCACCCATTGGACTAGTCTTTTGGGGGGAGAATGCCCAATACCACTTATAAGGTTGTTGCTCCGTCTCCGTAGGCTTAGTTGTGTTCAGCCCATTTGGACCTGTGGCTCGAGGAGTAAACTCGGTTCTAACATTTGGTATCAGAGCCCAAGTGCCTAACATCTCTTTGGACCTCAGGGTTGCAGATGTGTCCAACCAGTGTGTGAGGGGGAGATTGTTAAGAATAATCCCACATTAGTTGTGGGAGAGGAGAAAGTACAACTTATAAGTGTGAGGGAGCCCCACCCATTAAACTAGTCTTTTAGGGGGAGAAGGCCCAATACCACTTATAAGGTTGTTGCTCTGTCTCCATAGACTTAATTATGTTCAACCCATTTGAACCTGTGGCCCAGAGAGTAAACCCGGTTCCAACACATTCCAGACACCACCAAGCCCCCATCTCCCATCTGCTCTTCCTTCCCACTATCAGATCTCCTTCCATCCTCCTGCGCCTCCCCACTGCTCTTGCAACTCCCAGCCGAAACCCCCCCATCTGATCCTTCCTGCTGTTTCTTCCTCCGAACCTGCTGCTGATTTTCTGCATTTCCCCTGCTGGCCGAGTGCTGATCTGCAGCGCTGGTACTGTTCCTGTGCTGCTGAACGAGAGCACTCCTCCCTGCTGATTTCTTCTGCCGTGTGCGCCCCTTGATGCTGCAATTTGCTATTCTCTGCCGTACGGGTTGCTTGCGGGTGACTGCTGCTGGATTCGGAGGATCTGCACACTGAGCCGACTGCTGCTGCAATTTCAGTCCTTGCTGCCGAGTACTGCTATTGCTACTGTTCTCTGCTCTGAACCGTGACTTGCTGCTGATGCTGATTTCTCTGCTACTTCCTCTCTGCTGACCGAAAGCCCCACTGCTGCTCTCTTCCACTGCCCCTGCTGCACTGATTTGGCCGAAGAGGATCTGCTGCTTCAACTGGTGTTGTCTTTGCTGCTGCTCCTATGATTTCTGTTACTGGCCGAGTGATATTTCCGCTTGAAGCTGCTGCTGCTTATTTCTGAACTGCTGTCCCTGCTGATTGTGCTGAAATGAACCGAGCTGCTACTCTCCATCCACTCTGCACTGCTTCATCTCCAGATCAACTGCAGTAACTGCCATATGTTCCTTCAGTGGATGAATGATTCACAAACCTTGTCGTATCACTGTTATTAATTTTTATGCTTGTATGGTGCAACACATGCTGAATGGTTGATATATGAATGGTTGTCTAGTTTAGACTTATAATCATGCTTAATGTTCCGTTAGCTCTTTAAGGCTTTATGTTTCAGTTAGATGTTTAAATGTTAGATTAATCTGTTAATTCGAAGTAATTTTCGCTAGCTGCTCAGTTTAGTTCCATTAGCAAAACAAAAATACCAAAAATATTAGTTTACATTCACTGCTTTTTCTGCTGTTGCTTAAGTTAGATTTAATTTCCGTAATTGCTTTGTTCTTTAGCTTGCTAGGAAGGGTTAGTGGTAGTTTAGTGGTGGTTTAGCTCTCGTCTTGTCTTCTCACCCCATCCTCGAACCTCCTTGTCTTATCTCTTCTCCCTCCTTTGCTCTTCCTTCTCTTCTCTCTTTAGCAATCTCCCTTAGTGTCAGACCCGGATTTTCAATCCGGAATCCTCTGTGATGCCACTGCACTATTCCCTAGACCCGAAATTTTTCTATTTTAACCCTTTTTTTTGAAAAATATTCATATTTAGACCCCTGGCAGTTTTAATTCCATTTTTGGACCCAAAGGTCGGCGCCGTCTCCCACGGCGCCGAGATAAAACGTCTCGGCGCCGTGGGACACGGCGCCAGGTCGCTCTCCCGCTCAGCGTGCGATCTGCGTGGCGCCGAGGTGGTACCACCTCGGCGCTGTTGGTCGTGGCGCCGACATCGGCGCCGTGTGTCGTGGCGCCGACCTCGGCGCCGTGGATCTTGGCGCCGAGCTAGGTAAACCTAAAAATAACAAAAATCCCCCGGCCCCCGATCTCCCGCCGCCCCTCTGCCCACCCCTCTCCTCCTGACCTCCCCCCGCCGCCCCCTCCCGGCCTCCCCCCGCCGCCTCCCTCCCGGCGTCCCCGGCCCTCCTCCCCTCCCGGCGCCCCCGCCGCCCCTCCGCCCAACCCTCCCCTCCCGGCCTCCTCCGCGCGCCTCCTCCCCCCCGGCCTCCCCGCCGCCTCCTCCCCCCGGCCGGCCCCGCGCCCCCCCGCCCACCCCCCCCCCCCCGCCCCCCGCCGCCACCCTCCTCCCCACCCGGCCTCCCCCGCCCCACCCTCCTCCCCACCGGCCTCCTCCCACCCGGCCTCCCACCCGCCGCCCACCCTCCCTCCCCCACCCGGCCTCCCTCCCCACCCGGCCTCCCCCCACCCCTCCCCCTCCTGTCCTCCCCCCGCCGCCTCCCTCCCTCTCCCGGCCTCTCCCCGCCGCCCTCCTCCCCCTCCCCCTCCCACGTCCGGCGGCTGCACGACTACCACACGTGCGATATACACGTGAGCACAGGACATTGCATGTTAACTCGATAGTGCGATTGTAGATGTTCTTGTACCACATGCTCGATGACTAGATGGAACAATGACTACATTTGATACTTGCTATTGTACTGCGATGTTTGTGGGAATACTTGCTATTCATGCTTAGTAGTAGAAGTTCTTGTTATGTGGATGTTCTTGTTATGTTAGATACTTGTCAATTAGTAGAAGTTCTTGTACCACATGCTCGATGACTATTAGATGGAACAATGACTACATTTGATCAATGGTAGGTTGCCATTCATACTTGCTGTGCATGGTTACTAGTATCTTGTGAAAGACTTGCTGTTTGTGGGAATACTTGCTATTCATGTTTAGTATTTTATATCTTCTACATCATAGCAACCAGTTAGTAGTTTTTTCACCCGTGCATTGTAGGAGGAGGAGAGAAAGAGAAGGAGGAAAGAAAAGGGGAGGATCGATCGGATCTTGATCTACCCGTTTTGCCAAGGAAAGAAGGTAGAACCCCAATCTAATCAATCGGGGCTAAAGGAACCCTCCTCTTTGGTAGTTTATCGATTCATGTAGCCATTAAAATGCCAAGTATTTAGATTAATGCTTGCGGGATGATTAGTGATTGCTTTGAGTAAGCAATTAGTACCATATGTGATTAGTAAGGGGATGAATAATCGGTATAGCCGTATTAATTACAGGATGGAGAGATTGGTGTTTTTGTGTTCGTATGTGGAATTGTGACTGAGTGCGAGTAAAGACTAGTAGTATGGAGAGATCGCGAGAAGAAATATTAGGTGATTTGTCTTACTGTCCGATATTGAGCAAAGATAAAGAGTTTAAGCATATAGAGTTTGATCCGCAAATATAAATGACGAATCACTAAATTAGGTATGAATTGATTAAAGTAGTATGAATTGATTAAACTATGCTAACTTCATTAATTTTGGATAAATTAGGTAACTTTGCTATTGCCAACCATAACTTCTCAATGGTGGACAACTGTTTCATAGTATGGTTTTGTTCTTGATGGTATTTGAACATGTTCTTGATGTTATTTCAACATATTTTATGTATGAAGTAGATGGACAACCTAGTGACCCTATATCATGGAGGCGGTGTGACAAGTGATGATTATGGAAATGTTCGATTTGTTGAAATGCAAGGGTGCCTCGATATTCAGTGATAGGCGTCGTTTAGTGAGTTGGTTGCCGGACCGGGAGGAGCTACATTGTCATGCAAACGAGGAGAGTATCACGCTTGAGGGTTACTTCACTTCGGTTCGAAAGACACAATTCTAAGGCGGTTGATCTTAATTGGTTGTGAGGATCTGGGACAAATATGTCAAATTGGTTATGAGGAATGAGTTCCAATGTTTGGACCTTGTTGTGCGGAAGGTGTCGATTGATCCCACCCTCATGGTTCTTCACGGAACTAGGTGATCAGCACCTTTGACCCTCCGTTGCGGACCTTGCGGTGGATGTGGAAGAAGTGCCCGAGGTGCACGATGCTCTATCGCCCCGAACGAGGTTCGATTTCTCAACCACTCGAGTTGAATGTGCCGTGGTGGCCCCTCGGATCATCGGTAAGTGTCGAGCAACAACGTAGCCTTTTCGATCATTCCATTCTTTTGTCTCGATCCCATCGTTTTCGTGCTTATGATGCGGGAGACATTATTTATAATGTGGGTGTTCCTCCGTTGCTCCATCCGCAGCGTTGAAGAAATCTGTAGGGACTCCAACGGTGTGGATGTTCAAATTGTGGATGATTTAGAGCCTTACGAGATCGCAAGGGCCGTTGATTCCGATGATGACCGCCCTTTTGGAGAGCGGACGAAAGTGATATTGAGCCGATTAGGCGTTATTGCCTGGCGGGATCCATCGGTTCATGAATTCAGCGATCTTGGCATTCTCATGAGGCTTATGCGAAGGAAGGGATGACGAGTTGCTAGATGCTCCCGAGGCGGGTCAAGCATGACAATTGAGAAGGGCATGGTGTTTGAGGACATGTCTCGCATTGAAAAGGTGGCTGCAGAGTATGCGATGATTCGTAAAAGGCCATTCAAGGTGAGGCATTCTTATGTGCAGCGGAGGTACACAAAAAAGTAGAAGGAAACATGTGGATGGAGGGTTTGTGCTAGCAAACAGAAGGACACAGGAAAGTTCAAGATCACAAGAATCGTTGGCCCACATACTTGTGCCGAAGCAGAGCTCAAACAGAAGCATCGGCAGTTGACCTCTACAATTATTGCCAAGTCATTGTGTCACATAGTAAAGGGAGAACCCAATATGAAGGTGAAGACACTTGCTGGGATTGTTAAGGAGAAATTTGGATACGAGATAAGATATGGGAAAGCATGGAGGGCAAAGCAACGCATCTGGAAGATGATATATGGGGACTGGGAAGATGGGTACTTGCAGTTGCCAGCACTCTTCAATGCAATCAAAGCGGTTAATCCCGGCATGCATTATGAGTACGTCCCGAAACCAAACGAATGTACTCAAGATGGGATGCAGATATTCTTCCGTGCTTTCTGGTGCTTTGCTCAGTCCATCGAGGCCTTTCGGCATTGTCGTCCCGTCTTCTCCATTGACGGTACGTTTCTTCTTGGCAAGTACCAGGGCACACTTCTGATAGCCATTTCCTGTGACGCAGACAACGCGTTGGTTCCTTTGGCGTTTGCTTTGGTTGAGAGGGAGAACAAAGACAGTTGGGGATGGTTCATGCGGCTCGTTCGGAGGCACGTGGTCGGCCCCGTAGGGAGGTTGGTGTCATATCGATAGACACGGGGCATACTTGTTGCCGACAGAGCGGATCTGGGGTATCCAGCTTTGCACCACCGTTGGTGTACTCGGCATCTTGCCGAGAATCTACTCCGTAAGGATGGTACGAAGGATAACTTTCATCTGTTCGAGGAGGTCGCTCGAATGCTTGAGGTCAAGTTCTTTCAGGAGAAGTTGGAACAGCTTAATATCGCAACAAACTCGGAAGGTAGGCGGTGGTTGACGGGATTGATGAGAGATGTCGACAAATGGACAAGGGCTCATGGACGATGGTGGTGGAGGTACGAGTTTCAAACAAGCAACATGGCCGAATCCTTCAATAATTTGCTTAGGGGTATACGTGGTATGCCTGTCAATGCTATCGTATCCTTCACCTTTTACAAGCTTGTTGCCTGGTTCAACGAAAGATACGCACATGCAATGGCGCTACAGAGTAAACAAGTGAGATGGGCGCCAAAACCGAAGCGGCACCTTGAAAAGGCAAAGCGGTGAGGCACATGAGGTACATTGTTTTGACAACGCCACGGGCACTTACGAGGTTGTAGAAAGGGGTGGTACAACGACCGATGGAGAGCTCCGCCGACGAGGAGGCATAAGGTTGTCCTTATTGCTTTCTCATGCACATGTGGTAAACCGAGGCAGTACCACTTTCCATGTTCTCATTATGTGGCAGCAACAAGGCATCGCAACTTTGACTACGAGAGCAAGATACCTCGGGAGTTGGTGTTGACAACCTTGTGCTTACGTGGTCTCCCGTTTGAGCCTTAGGGATGAGGAGAGTGGCCACCATACACCGGGCCCAAATACATTGCGGATCCGGGTAGCCGTTGGAACAAGCGTGGAGCGAGGAAGAGGACGAGACACAAGATGGTTATGGATCACTTCCGGGAAGAACGAGGCGAGGAGAGCAACCCCTTTCTTCATCGACCGAGCGGAACCAATGTAGCGGATGTGGTAGACTTGGCCACAATTCACGCACATGCCATTGGCCACTTAGTCAAAGTAGTGCTTGTTATGCGTTATGTTTCATATTTCGTCTAGTTGCTTCCATAATTTATAAATGTTAAAATTTTTGTTTTCTTCTATGTTGGGTGACAAATTCTAATTTTGTTGTAGGATGGCGCAACTACACTGCTAGACCCGTACTACGAGGAGAACCACCGAGGACGGCTCACCGCGAGGGGATGGTACCGCCTTCATCACTTCTTATACGATTAATGATTTATGTTGATGGATTAACAAAAAAATTTGTGTATTCTATACAGAGCTGCCCATCCTTCGTCCTCGAACCCATGACGGGTTCTGGACATGCGATGCGACGAGAGGTACACTCCTTCCCTGGAGAGGGCTGGCCTAGACGTCATCTCTTACCAAGTTCGCCGTGGGTTGCCCAACTTCAACCCCCCGGCCATCACTGCACTGGTTGACAGGTATTCTCGTAAACCATTGCTCCACTTGCATGTTCATTGTTTATCGGCTATGTGCGCCTCAAATTCTCTGACATGTCGTCCTCTTTTTGGTATCATGTAGGTGGAGGCCGGAGACTCACAGCTTCCACCTCCCTTTCGGTGAGATGACTATTACGCTCGAGGACACTCAGAAGATGCTTGGTGTCGCCATTCACGGTCGTCCAGTGATCGGACCGTGCGTGCCTACTGGTTGGAGAGCCCGAGTAGAGGCCTTCCTCGGGAGAGAGCTTCCTGCTGAGGCAGGCCATCGCACTTCTGGAGTTCCAATCACCTGGCTCCGGCAGACTTTCGCAGTGTGTCCTGAAGGTGCGGACGAGCAGACGGTTGCCTACTACTGCAGGTACGGGTGGATATCGATCCAACTCGTCGTCTGATTGTACATATACTTAGTTTGATTTAATATCATTTTACATATACTTGCAGGGCATGGATCATTCACTTGTTTGGCTGCGTTCTCTTCCCCGACGGAACGGGGACAGCGTCGTGGATGTACATCCACCGCCTCCTTCACCGAGGACACGGCGGGCGATGCAGTGGGCTTCCGGTGTTGGCCTTCCTTTACGCCACCTCTGCGAGGCGTGTCGTCGGACTTCGCGAACTTCGTCGATGAGGTGGTTGCCTCTACCTCCTCCGGTGTGGATGTGGTGTCGCCTACGCTTGGTCGTCCCACGGTTTTGCCTCCTCGTCCATGGTTCGCAGAGGTTCCTCTTCGTCGACGTCCGACATTGGCATATCTTTGGGACCAGGTCTCAGTTCCCTACGCCAGGACGAAGCGTGCCTACCTAGAGTTCACGAACGAGCTAGATGCGCTCACGGCCTCCAATGTAAGTTAATTCCCTTTGGTATCGTGATTTTCATTTGTTTGTATAGTACCTAACAAGTTAATTGTTGCTATGCAGGTTAAGTGGGAGCCGTACGCCGAGCAAGAGGTGGAGGCCATTGATTCAGCGCCAGATGCGGCATAGACGAGGCCCTCTACAGGATGAGGTGCCCACTAATCTGTTTCTATGCTGTTGAGTATCACCTGCCACAGAGAGTAGCACGTCAGTTTGGTATGAGGCAGCTGTGGCCAGTAGCGCCGTTCTCCACGTCTGTGGCCTTGCACAAGTAAGTGCCATGCAATTTCATTTCTAACCTTGGATTCTAATTGAGTTTTCACTAATTTTACTTATTGGGTTACGTGACATGCAGATTTGATCGTCAACGACAGAAGAAGGTCACAGACTTCGAGCAGCACCACCACGTGTACGTTCAGGAGTGGGGACACTTTCAGGACAACGTGGACGACAACGACGAGCCGCACAGCAACGCGCACTTCCGGCGGTACCAAGTTTGGTACCAGGCTTCGACGCGGACCAAGCTTAAGGGACAATGGACTCAAGATGACTATGCCGACATTGAGTCCTCCGGCGATGAAGACACCGCCTACGATCAGTCTACTCGACTTGGGACGCAGGTGGAGACGGCACCGATCCTGGACCGAGTGGTAATGTTCAATCTCATTGCTTATATTCCAATAGACATAAAAACCTCTACATATAGCCAAATATCCATTCTTGTGCTTGTTTGCAGGGCAACACACTGAAGCAGTCCGTACAGGACATAGAGAGTTTCTCCAGGACAATCGGCGACGTCAGGACGCGTAGCTTCCTAGAGGTAAGCTTCGACAAAGCCACTCACAAAATTGTTCACCTATATTCTTCGTATCTTGTTGGTTAACAAAATGTTGGACAGCGAGAGGCTAGCAGTCGGCCACGCCGCGTGCGGTGGTCGTTGTGGTTGCGGACAGCGCGGCGAGGGACGTACTCATGCCTCCGACTGCACTTGCGGACCCGACGCGCGGGGTCCATGATTGAGCTCGTCCCCACGACGAGTGACACTTTCCCAGCCAGGCGGTCACCACGGCGACGAGGACGAGGTGGAGCGTATTTACGATGAGATAGGCCCGTCTCGGCTCGTTGACGCGCCGACTCGTGTGGCACGCAGACGCCGCCGCGAGCCTAGCCGTTACACTCCGAGCAGCGATGCACTTGGTAAGGGTAAGGCTAGGAGGCGATGGACGGGTTTTGTAACGAGCTACTTGTTGTACATACGAGTATATGTTATATTCATGTGTTATTTGTGTTTACAATGGCTCCTAAATTTCGACTAACACGATATAATATATTCGAATGCTTTTTGTAATTGAGATGTTGTAACGTCGCATGGTTTGCGCAATCATTTATGCAATTGTTGTGTTAAATCTTGTCATGCGCTTGTGAAATTATTTTAACTACAATAAAGGCATCATTTTAATATGACAAGTACTTTCATTGCATTACATGCACATACATGAACTCTCCAAAGATGAGCGACACGATAACAACAAACACATGGTACAACATAGCATAAAACATTAGCAACATAGGCGAGATCAACCATACACCTCGTTGCCTACAAACCAAACGAGCCTCGTGGCACCCACATGGAGTATTGCTGAGGTGGACGCCTCGGACGTGGCTGGCCGTCGTTGTAGTGGCACGCACATATGCAGCTAGGGTTCGCGCAGCAACATCCAGGATCGTACGAGCTTCCTATGTTCACGACCTCCTCGTTGCCCCTCTCGCGTTGCATCTGCTGGCGGAGGTCGTTGTTCTCCTCGTTGAGAGTCTCGATTCGCTCCTCCAACTCAAATATTCGCTCCCATAATGTAGTCACGTACATGACAACATGCCGTTCGTGAGGCGGGTCGATCCAGCGTGAGAAGTCGCATTTCGCCATCTGTGAGAAAGAACGGTTAACAAGGAGGATCCATAAGTAGTAATGAAAATTGAACTATTAGCAATTTCTACCCCTGAGTGTGGGCATCGGAAGAAACGTCGCCCGCCATCGACTGGGCCATCCAAGACCTGCACAACCGCGTCCGTATTGTGTCTGCATTTTCGCCATGCAGGTTGAGCACGCCGGCTTGGTATCGGCGGCATCGTGAATCAAGTTCTCCTCCTTTCCAATGGGAGGTCTTCCTTGAGGACCCAACTCCGATGGACCTCGACTTCCGACATGGTATGTTTACGCACGACGGAGAAGGGGGGGGGCTTCGTTCGATTTAAAGAGTTCTCTACGAGGGGCGGGGACCAAGAAAATGACGCAGCTAACACGTGTTCACGACCTCCGGATAGTAACGGGGCCCCTGCTGCACGCGGATGGAAAAGGCCCGAGGAGGTGTCATCATGTCATTATGCGGTGTCAAGACAAGACTCGCGACTTTGTGCGGCGAGGGTGACGAGTGGCCCGCTTACGAGAGACAAGGCGAGATGGGGCGCTTTTATTACGAGACTATAGTCTCGAAAAGCCTACATAGAGCCATTTATTGCTTATTTGGATGCCTTCATGACGCGGTGACACGTGGTCACGACCTCCGGATAATAACGGGGCCCCTCGTGCACGCGGATGGAAAAGGTCCGAGGAGGTGTCATCATGTCATTACGCAGTGTCAGCACAGGACTCGGCAGCTTTGTGCAGCGAGGGGGAAGAGTGGCCTGCTTTACGCAGAGACAAGACGAGATGGGTCCGTTTTTATTACGAGACTAGTCTCTGAAAAGCCTACATAGAGCCATTTATTGCTTCGCTGGATGCCTTCATGACGCAGCTGTCACTTGTTCACGACCTCCGGATAGTAACGGGGGCCCCTACCGTCGTCCATGGACTATGCCTTCATGCCTCCATGGACTATGCCCATTGCACCAGATAACCTGCCTATATTAAGGCATCCTATGTCTTCCATACCACATCTCCTCCTCAAGACATCTCAATACTACTACACATCAATGTCTTCCTGGAGGTCCGACCCATTTGGAGTGCCGGAGTGGCATGAGCGTCCGAAGTGCCATTGCGGCTTTCGGACGATGTTGTGCGTCTGGACGGATCGAGTACAACGAGCCAAATACGGCCGTAGGTTCTTCAAGTGTCCAGACCTGGATGACGACTTCGTGGTAACGACGACAACTAAATCATTTGTTTCTGGTTATCGTTTTTCAACTTTATCCATGACATCTACCACGCCACACGTAGGCTTGCACGTTCATCGAATGGGTGGATCGGGTGTCGCCGGCATGGCGAGTAACCGGCGATGCGGTGGAAAATAAAGGACAATACTTTGTCAAGATGACTCGGGCTCGCGAGGTGGAACGACAGATGCGGCTTGAGCAAGAGCGCCGCGTGAGGGTGGACCAAATCCGTCTGAAGGGCAAGGAGGATGAGTTGCAAAGGAGGCGGAGCGATTAAGTCGTGAAGCGACCATCAAGCGTCGGGAGGAAGAGCTTCAAGCTCGTGAGGCACTCTCAAGACCAAGAGTGACGGGAAGAAGGATGTAGCGGAGCCATCTTCGTAGCGCGACAAAAGGGGAAACAACCACGCTACACCCGGTAGACAAAATGTAATAGACCCAGCAAGTTATTTTCCTAAGGCATGCATGTTAGGACTAGTGGTGGAATTACGAACATTACAAGATCAGAGTTCCATGGCAAAACAAAGATGCTCAACAGAATGGCGCTAATGAAGTATCGATTCACTGTAGACCTTTACGCCGGCAAGGCCTTGAATCTTGCGGAAGCTAAACGTCTTCACCGGGATGTCAATCAAATATGTGTTTTTATAAGTTTAAAATCTCAATGCATTAGATCATTGAGACCTGTAGCAAGAAACCAAAATCTTGAATGTGTATACAAAAATTAGTTCACGTGCGTCCGAACCATCCAAAGATTCCAAGGGGGATTTTTGCCCTTTTAGGTTTCAGCAACTCGGCGCCAAGACCACGGCGCCGACCTCGGCGCCACGACACTCGGCGCCGAGGTCGGCGCCACGACACACTGGCGCCGAGGTCGGGCGCCACGACACTGGCGCCGAGGTGGTGCCACCACGGCGCCACGCATGCCGGCACGCTGAGCGGATGCGAGCTCGGCGCCGTGGACCACGGCGCCGAGGCGTTTTATCTCGGCGCCGTGTCCCACGGCGCCGACTTTTGGGTCCAAAAACGGAATTAAAACTGTCAGGGGTCTAAATGTGAATATTTTTCAAAAAAAGGGTTAAAATAGAAAAATTTCGGTCCCTAGACCAGTAGATAGTGCTCACAGAACATTGCTTGCTCAGACCCAACATCGCTTAATGATGATCATACAGTCAAAATAAGTATAATTTACATCAGAGTTTGAAAATAAACCACGTCGGGCGCTTTTCACACCCATTGGCCGCTCAAGCCAAATATTACAATCCAAAAGATATAGCAGCGGAAGATAACAAAAGTAGTGGTACCATAATCCATCGGCAGCTGACTGGGGGTAAATGGACTTGTCTATATTTCCAGACTCTGGCCATATAGACGAGTGCCCTTACAGCAAGTCTACCACCTAGGACCAAGTATTTTAATAATCGCACTAATTTCCTCCGTCAGTTCCTTGACATGGTGCATCTTCGTAAGCGTAGTGATCCTGCTCTCCTGGGTCTGGAATTTGTTAAGCGAGTGTGAGCACTCCAACCCCGTGCTCAGCGAGCCAATAATCAGAATGCAACTAAATAATATGCATGGGCTGGCAGAGATTAGGCTCAGGCTTATTTTATTTTGCCAGAATTGCATTTTTAAAAGACTTAAGACTTATGTATAGAAATTCCTATACTTAGCCTTTGGACCAAAAATTTTATATTATTCTTGAATAAAAGATTTTATAGAATATGTACAAATCTCATCCAATATCCAAGTTACTTGTACCACAAACCAGTTTTCAGTGTTATAGCCACTTAACTTACCACTGGGACAACACCCAGGACAACTCAAACCAGGACAGTCCGTCGTCCTTCGATTTCCCATTCCAGATTACAGCCCATTTTAGAAATCATTTTGAAATAGAACTATATCGAAGTTAAGTTCCCATGTCCGCCCTTGACCGCAGGCACGGCTGTTCGAACAGTTTTGACTCTGCAGAGTTTGTACAACTTTACCCACAAGAGATAACCCTGTTGGTATATTCCACACGTTTCCTTAGACATGTAGATCAAAAGGATTATCACATGACCGTTACAATGCATCTAGTAAAGGATTGCACTCGCTGAGGTTTCGTCTCCCCGACCGCCTCTTGCGCCACACGGCGGCTTAACCAGCGACACGACCCGTGTCCACGACGGCTTACCCAGCACCACGACTCGTGGGTCATTCCGAAGTGCTTCCTTTACTGGCGATGCAATTAGTTAGTCATGCCTACACTTTGCCAGCTTGTGGTTGTACTGTTTTACAATGGGATGTCATGACCCGATTCGGTCCTTGATCATCTGGACGGTTCTACCACAAAACCACACACTCGTGCTCCACTGCACCATACCCCCGAACCATCCGCCCAGATGTATCAGCAATTTTTGAAGATTTTTGGGGGCATAAAACAATGGTCATTTTAAACATACCCAGCCATTTCCAACTACCACTTTTCCCAAAATTTCACTTTGCCTTTGCGTATGACATGGGGATATTCCCGACCTTCATGACAACTATGCATTTCTAGGCCATATGACATAAACCTAATATCCATTTGCAGAAATAGCTACATTTATAATTATTACTAGGGTTAACAAGGTTTACAGGATAATATGCCGAAGAGTTATAATAATGGCATCGATTAAATGGGACAGCTTAACTATGGTTGCAAAACAAACTTATA
This sequence comes from Melocanna baccifera, assembly GCA_036346265.1. NCBI lineage: Eukaryota > Viridiplantae > Streptophyta > Magnoliopsida > Poales > Poaceae > Melocanna > Melocanna baccifera. The sequence continues at coordinate 16,012,632 of CM070708.1, read as the reverse complement.
ACAGTACATAAAATAACAGCATGCACTTTGATAATTTAAATCTAAATAACTTGCAAAATGGGTATTCAATATGATCAAAGTATTGACTCGCCTGGTTCGCAATTATCCGGGTTTTGTGGGTCTTGGTCTTGGTTGGCCTCCGCTTCTGTTTCCTGGTCCTCGTATGCTACGTTCATCGAACGCATTTTTTTTAAAGAAAGCAAAGTAAATTAACATAGCCAAATAACATCTCAACAAAGATCCACATGAACTCAGAAATTTATGGCCTTGATCCCCTTGGGCAAGTATTATTTTTAAGGTATGCCAACAATTTTCTCCTTGAGTTCAAATTCTAAAAGAGTTAATTGTACATTCTAAAGTTATAATTACTTTAACCTAACCAAGTAATTTGTGCCAAGAATTTATTTGTGCTCAGAAATTTTTGCTTTCAGTTTCTCTGGACAAAGGGTGAATTTAGATAAATTTAGAAATTGGTTTCACTAAATTTGGATTTAAATTGCAAAAGTTATTCGTGTATGAAGTTCTCAACCCGAGTTAAATCAAGAAAATGCAAAGAAGTGACGCGTGTCGGGCGGTGGGCAAACGAGCGCGAGGGTCACCCGATCTTGATCGGTCGGCTCCGGGCGCACGTGGGCGCGCGAGAACGCACCAGAGCCGCGTGGGCCGCCCGATCGGCATCGGATGGGCTGGATGGAGGCGCGCGCACGCGCGTACCGGTTGGGCACGAGCCGACCGATCGCCATCCGACGATCCCCTTCAAACGCGGGCGCTGGGTCTTCGTCTACCTCGCGCCCGTAGCGAGGGAGCTCGCTCCGGCACTTTCCCACGGCGACAGAGGCTACGGCCGATCGGGAAAATTCAAGGAATGGAACACCCGCAACCCCATGCTCAATTAGCCGAACTCTCATCGACCAATTTGGCCGAACGAGCGTCGCCGGCGAGTAATGGCGGCGGCGGAACCAGGGGAAAACCGATACGGTGAACCACGGCATTACAATTAAATTAACTGAGCAGAGAGCATCTATAGGTGTATGTGAAGCTACCTCGGGGGTCCTGGTGACTTGAGAGTAGCCGAGAAGGTTTGTCGGCGTGCACCGGCGGAGCTCGGGGAGGCCTCACGGTGAGGGAGCAGCACGGGCACGGGGAACTTCAGGGGGTGACCGGGATGGTGTCGCTGGGTCCGTGCGGTGCTCCAGGTGGGAGGAATCGGCTCGGGATGGAGCCAATCGACGACGAGCCCGATCGCCGGAATTGGAGAAGAAATGAGCCCCGATGAGCTACGGAGCAAGAAAATCCGATTGCTCTCAAGGAGAGCACGAGATGGGTGTGGGAAACTTGATGGAAGTCCCGGCGGGTTTTATAGTGGGCGGGGCAGACCTAGCTATGGGGAGAGCTCGCGGCGTCATTGAATGGCTAGATTTTGCAATCGCACGGCCACAGTGAGGAGGAGGCGACGTGGTGAACCATCGAGGCCGAGGGGGTGAGGCTCAGAGTGCGGGGATCACGCCAGAGCAAGTGAATCGGGACATAATCGATCGGAAAGAAGATTTGCGAGGATGCGGCAGCGTACGGTGGCAGCAGCAAGGATTTGGGGCGATCGGAGCCGTGGTACGGCTTTAATTCGCCGGGTACGGTGGGGGTGCAGCTCGGCGTGGGCGCGGCACGGGCAGCGCATGGTTATAGGGGCGAGCGGAGAGGGGAGAGCAGAGGGCGTCGGCGTGCGCGGGCACAGAGGAAAAACGGGCGCGGGCGCGGGCACGGGAGCAACAGAGAAAGAAAGGGCACGCGGCAAAGAGCGGGAAGAAAAGAAGAAAGAGAGGGAGAGCGCGTGCGAGGGGGCTGGTCGGCCGGGCTGTTTTGCTCGGTCAGCTAGCCCAATTATTTTATTTGCTAGTACATATACTATATGGTTATTACATGTTATGTTTGCACTTTTATTTACCCATTTGCTTCTGGATCTTAATTCAATTATATTCTAAATCTTTTATTATTATTATTACTATTTACAGGATGTGTATAATATTATATATGTATATTAATATATATATATATTTTTTCCTTTTGCACATATGTCCCATTTGAATTCTCTCTTTTGATTTGTGTTACCCATATCCTATTATTCTTGATACTTTACTTCTCAAGTAGATTTCGTGATTTTATATATATATATATATATATATATATATATATATATATATGTACATATATTTTTGCTTAATTTAGGGAATCCAGGGCCAAACTTTTCTGAAAATCCAAAAATGTAAAAGTTGCTAATAATACCAAATTCAATAGACGCCTAATCTCTTAGCATTTTATTTTCTTACAACAGTCAGGGTGTTACACTTAGCCCTCTATTGCTTCTATCTACTAGTAATATCACCTCACCTCTCTTCTTCTCTCTCGCCCTGTCTTTTCTTGCTTCTCCTCGCCTCGCTTCTCTTGCAGTCCTTCGTTGCTTCCTCTCCTCTTTGCAAGACTCCGTTGTTCTTCTCTCCCTTGTTTCTTTAGCCAGTAGTTTAGCTAGGATTTTCGTTTTCCTTTTCATTTCACCCGTTCGTGCGACTTAGCTTTGGTTTGGTGCCATGTCACCGGTAATCTAGTCCCTGTGGAGAACACGACATTTGCCGCTATCAAGGCGACAACCCGTTCACTTGCGGGTGTGCACTTTTGCACGATCACCCACCAACTTGTGATCCAGGTGAGCCAATATTTTGATCATTTTTTATCCTATATTTTATGTGAATTATGTTCATTTAAAGTAGCAAAAATGCATGTTTTATTTTATATGCAAATGTATGTTACTCGTAAGGTAGCTACACACCGACTTATCGATCTAGTATTGTATTTATACCATCCTTGATACTTGAAATCCATGAATCTTGTCACTCTAGATAATATTATTAACTTGGATAGTTATAGGTCATATTTAAATACCATGCTAGTCTTGTTTAAATCCAAAGCACTAGTTTGCCCTGATCATCAATCTTTAAACATGGAAACTGATCATCAATCTTTAAACATGGAAAGTTATTTTAGGGTAGTCACGGGATATAGGTGATTGATAATTTAAGATAATTTAATTTATGCATCTTAAAACTCTAAAAATTTGCTAAACCTATCTAGACGACTGGTAAGAGAGATTGGTGCCGATGTCGCACGAGAAATTATGGGTTGTAGTATGAACCGTCTAGATAAATTAATGATTTAATCCTATCATGACCTCCTCATGTAAAATAGTACAACTATAAGTCTGCAAAATGCATCTAGGTCAAGTAGGGTTACTAGATCTAGCTGTTTCTACCTCGATTTCTTTGGTTTTCTTGCTTGGTAAGACATATGAGAGCATATCTAGAACCATCTTGACCATCATTCACCTACGAGCAAGTCATATTCATCGTTTATAGTTTTTGATCCATTTATGGTGCAGCGATTTTCTTGATTATTGATTGGAATAGGTTTTTGACATTCTAGAGAAGGTTCATACCAAATTTCAAGTGATTTCAAGTTTTGATTTGAGAATTAACTTAATTTTTTGTTTTAACCCAATTTTGGTGTAGTAAATCTTCACGAACCAAAAGTATCAATTCTCTCAAGTTCTTTTAGTTTTTTGGTTGGAATAGGTTCTTAAGATCATGAACTAATTTTGGTTCAAGTTTCAAATCTTTTGAATCGACCGGTCAAAAGTTTTATATTTTTTTAGATTTGAAATAGTATTGTTTTTCATTATCCATAGGCCGAAATCACAGTAGCACCAAGAATTTCTATATTTCTAGCTTCTTTATCTTCATAGCCTCTCATAGCTATTGTAGTGAAGATTAAGAAAATATTTAGGAAAAAATTTAAATGCACCATTCACCACTCCGTTGCCATATCGACCCTACACCGAAACTAAAAAAATAGAAAAAAAGAGAATATACAAGAGTTATGTTAGCGCACGGTATACCGTTAGAATGGATTCTAACAGTATAGGTAAGTTTCACCTGGTTTCGTCTAAGTTTCATAATATTTTGATTAGAGAGGGGGAGAAAATGAGGATCGGAGAGGCGGAGAGAGAGCGCATGGGCCTTGGGCAACAGGGCATAACTTTGATTAGTAGAGTTGGAAATAAAGTCTACTTGTCTTCTATGGGTGCACGTGGTAAGTCAAATTGTTTCAGTTTTTTTTAAGTTTCAGCTTCTAGTTTTAGCTTTTTTTTATTATTCACTACACTATCCACTAACTTAAATACAGTAAAAAAAAGTTAGCTACAGTAAAAAAAATCAAAAGTTATCGCTAAAATGATCACCACCAAATCCAATGGTTGATATCCTGTTGGTTTGGTGGGTAACGGTATATCCTTAGTATTCTCAAAATGGAAGCGGAAAAATAAAGGTGATTCCACACACAGTTGTTATTCGCGACTTTTTATGGTATTTGCTCTTCCTCCCGTTCGCGCCGCAACGCCAGCCAGGTCGCCGCCGTCGTCCTCGTCCTCCGCCGTGTTCCAGCTCCAGGGCAACGTCTACCCCATAGGGTATCCGATCCCCCTCCCTCCAGATCAAGCTGGATTAGTAGCCTTCCTGGTTGCAAAATTGGTGGCAAGATTGATATAATTTGTTGTTTGTTTGAGTACTTTTGTGTTTAGATGCAAAAGCTCTGATCATTTTGCAAAGATATTCTCAAGTTTATTTGCAGGTTTGGTTGGTTTTTTGCGAACGCAAGTAGTCGTCTCCGCAGCTCCAGCGGGCGTTGGTCTTTAGTCTGACCAAGTCGCCTGCAGACTTCGATTTTTTTTTTCATTTCGACTTTGCGAAGAATCCGATGGTTTTTTTCTTGGCTTTCGGATTCTCTGCAGTTTTGCTCAATGCTTGTACTGCTCAAAGCACCAGTCTTGATTCGATTCTAACCTGATGTTATTGCAAGAGATTATTATTCTGATTGCTGTGTTGTATTTGGGCAAAAAAGTGTCATTTTTTTGCCATGTGCATTGCAAACTTCTCTGCAAAGATTTTTGTGATTAGATCCTTTTTGAGATCTTTTCTGAAGACAATTTCAGGTTGTTACATGAGAAAATGAGCAGTGATTGATCTCAGTGCATCGAAATTCGTGTGCGAGCCATAATCTTTTCTTGATTTTGTTCCTCTAATTATGCTTGCTCTTTTCACCTGTTATCCCACTTGTTCAGAGAAACAGTTCTGCTTCCTCGTTGCTCATCCAATTCCACTTATTCAAAAATAAAATTCTTCTTGTTTTTCCCCTCCAGTTCCATGCAAGTTTTGATCTTCCTTGAAAAGATTGTATGGTTTTGTACATCAACTCCTGTGCAGTAGTTGACATTTTTTTCTCTACAGCCACTACTGTGTTACCATGAACATTGGGGACCCAGCGAAGCCGTACTTCCTGGACGTCGACACCGGCAGTGACCTCACCTGGCTGCAGTGCGACACCCCCTGCCAAAGCTGCAACAAGGTAAACTTGATGTTACATACTAATTTTTCTCAGAATTGCAGCAAAGTTCCAGTCTTGGTTACTGGAGGCAGTGTGTTTAGCCGAAAAACTTTGCGCCTATGGTATTCATGTCAGAACACTAAGGCCTAAGCTCCTATATTTTTGAAGTTTTTCGCCCTAAATTTATTATGGCTCCAATTCTGATGCTTTATGTGAACAATAGAATCTTGATGCACCAAACATGGCATTGTTTTAGCTCTAGGATTTTTGTGGCATCAATCTTAATCCAATGTGGTTCGGCTGTGGTTCGGCTGGTTCTTGTCTATAAACTGACATAACAGGAATGCCGCAAGTTGATGTCACCTTGGATCATGAGACTGACAATTGTTTACTAATCTCATGAGCTCATGATGTGTACGAAAATTTGTAGAAATTTTACACTAATTTTCCACACACCAATTGTCGAACTTCTATATCAAATGAGAATTCCATTCTGGTGTAGCTGTGTATAGTGCAATCTTGTCAGTTGTGACAGGAACTTGCTATGGCTAGCATATATTTTTAATGGCAAAATGCTTCTTTCCTTATTTTTCCACTATTCTGAATATGAGCAAGACATAGCAAGTTCCACAGGTAGGTGCCGCAGGCTATCTGATATTGTGATAGAGAATAATTTCCAAAAACTTGTTGGTTGATGGAGATCGAAACCAGCTTTGATACTCACCAACTATTTCCACAGTTTCCCCAAGGAGTCATTTCAACACGTTTTGCAATCAAATACTATATATTCTTTTGTTACAAGCATAATTGGGAAGAAAAAAGGAGAACCCTTCTAGTTATATTATTGGATTATTTGATGTGAAATTACTAAATATGTTCACTATCATTTCAGTGCAAACTTCAAACTTATCCTTTGTGTTGCAGTTATGTTACTGCAAATGAACATTCTTCTCTCCTGCGAGCTCATTGTGTACACGTGAATATTGTTACATACTTATTAGAGAGTTTTTGCGGGGAATAATATGCATATATCTGGCAATTACATAGTATATATTTGCATTACAGATAGCTAAGAAGTACAAAAAAATGGACATTTCTAGTTTTAACATTTCTGTCTTCCTTGCTGACTGCAAGCTCATTGCTCACCAATGAGGCATGGTTGCCCATGATTATAGATAGCTAAGAAATACAAAGAAAAGGAGATCATTGGAACACAAGTCTTGGAGCAGATTGGTGAGTGGAAAGGTGACTCGTTTGTGTTTGTTAGAAATCGGTAACATGGTATTTAGCAGTTCCCAAAATTATGTAAAAAAGTTTATTTTATATAGTGGATGTACATCTAAAAAATATGTGCTAAGGCGTACAATTTATTTATATAGTAAATATGTACAAGATAGTCTGCACTATAGTTAATATAACATTTTAATCAACTTAGCATAATCAACAAAATTTATGACAAATATGATGCCGGCTACAAAATTGGAGCCCTACTTTTTTTTTTAGTCCTCAACAACTCAGCCTTTGTTCATGAAAAAAGTTTTTAAAAAATATCAAGCCTGTTTTGGGAGATTAAGGAAACTCGACCTCTCTTAAAGCATCTCCAATAGGTCTGGCAAGTGGCTGAAACATGGGTGCTACTATTGTGTGTTCTCAGTGGGTGATTAGTTCCAGCTAGGAGGTGGGAGTGTTCTGCTATGTGAGCCCCACGTGGAATTTAGGAGAGGAAAGGGTGAAGCTGTGAAGGGGATAGGATAGGAATGTGGGGTTCGCAAAAATAGGTTGTATACAACATGAAAATGCCAGAGATACCTCTAAGAACATGAAAATGGGAACCCTATTTTTTTTTTAAAAAAAGGAACCAAGTATCCTCGTCACTACTTGTTGTGTGACGGATGCACATTATCACTATTCAATATCGAGTTTTTTGTTCTAAATTTTCAAAATGGAGTGTGGGACGGATTCATATCCCTTGGTGCTTCAGCTATCCATCGCATTCACTTGAGAGATGCAATTGCAAATTAGAGTGATATAGATTTACACAAATTTATGATAACCAGAACATTGTCAGTGGGTCATTGGAACTTGAAACTCCTTGTATGCACTCAAAACAACTTGTTGGCACTTGAATCAATCTCATGCGCCTTGATCTCATTAGCATTCCAAGAAGTAAGAACTCTTAAGCCATTCATCCGATACGAATCATACAAACATAAATAATTAAATAGATAACAAAGATATACCACTTTCCACAGCGAACATGAAATTCCAAACGGAAAGCCAGAACCATCAAGAGAGAAGAAAATCAAAATTGGAATCCAAAATTACACAAATGCAAAACCGCATAATACAAAATAAAATTACAAAAAACAGTGCACATAGGATAGAGAGAAGCCAAGCCAACGCCTATAAATACCTCACATCACATCCCCTGCAGCTGCAGGTTACACGAACCTGAGAAACAGAGAGCTAACGAGCTTCAGAAGAAGAGAAGTGAAACCACCACACTACCACATCGCTACAACTCCGGCTCTTTCCCACCCACCATGGCGGGCAGGTGGGCCCCGATCATCAGCCTGCTGCTCCTGCTCCTGCTTCCACTAGGGGTGTCCTCCTCCCCCATGGTGTTCCAGCTCTATGGTGACGTCTACCCAACTGGGTACGTTGGCAACCTCCTCCCAAGTTTGCCCAATGCTAATTCTTTGCTGATTTCTGTCTCAATTATTTTCCAAGAATGGTCTTTTTGCTGTACCTTTGCATCAACTTCCTGAACTTTTTGTGCATCAGCTTCTTGTGCGATATTTGACACAATTTCAATGTACATCTGCAGCCATATTTACGTTAACATCAGCATTGGGGAGCCACCAAATCCCTACTTCCTAGACATTGACACCGGCAGCAACCTCACCTGGCTGGAGTGCCAGCCCTGCATCAGCTGCAATAAAGTACAGTACACAGTGTTACATACCATCTTATAACTGCATCAGAATTCTGAACACCGTCTTGGGCACTTGTAGCTAGTCCTAGCTTGATGATTGATCCTTCCTTAGATGGTTCACATAGGAGGCACTGATCTTAAATCCCTTGTCTGGTGTTGCTGGGATGATCTTTGCTCTGATCCAACATTTGGTGCTTGATGCATGCTGCCTTGGTCATTGCAGGTGCCACACAAACAAACAATGTACCGGTCAACACCGGACAAGCTGGTGCCATGTACAGATCAGCTCTGCATTGATCTGCAAAGAGACCTGGGTAACCCACCCAATATGTGCACACCACAAAACAAATGCGCCTACGAAATACATTACGTAGAGGGAAGGTCAAACGGTGTGCTCATCCGCGGCGACAAGTTCTCTCTCCGCAATGCCCGTCCCAACCTTGCCTTTGGGTACGCCGCAAACTGAAACATTTTGCGTGATCAGTGCCCACCGGATTCGGTTGTCGAAGCTGAATTTCCTTTTGCGCAGCTGCGGGCATGATCAGCATGTGGGGCCCAACTTCGAGAAGGAATCTCCGGTGGATGGCATCCTTGGGCTTGGGAAGGGCTCGCTGGACCTGGTCTCGCAGCTCAAGAACCAAAGGATGATCACTGAACATGTCATTGGCCATTGTATCAGCATCAAAGGAGGAGGCTTCCTCCTTGTTGGGCTTGACAACTTGCCCTCTTCAGGCATAACCTGGGTCCCCATGCACCGGAGCAGATTCGGGTAAGCGCTATTGCATTATATACACCATAGACAATGCATGTTGCTAATTGTTTGTGCTGGTAAATTGACAAAGATGTAGACGTCCATTTCAGTGTCTGATGATTCCCGCACCATCGATCGTTTGCACTGTGTGATGATAACCTGTAAAAAAGTTAGAGAAGGCTATGGCTGAGATTTTCCTTTCCTTTCATTTGGCTTCAAACATCATATAACATTGTTTTTCCAGGGATTATTACTCACCTGGCTCTGCAAAACTGCACTTCAATGGAAAGCCGCTACGCTTGAATCCAATGGAGGTGGTCTTTGACAGTGGTAGCACCTACACCTACTTTGCAGCCCAACCATACCAAGCAACCCTTTCTGCGGTACATATCAAATCACAGTGCATTCTGATGCCCATATATTTGAACAGAGACATTAAGCTGCATAGAACTCATGGCATGTTGATCTTGTAGGTGAAAGACGCTCTCAGAGACTCACTTAAAACGGTGCCTGATGGTGCTATGCCTGTATGCTGGGGAGGGGATAAGCCATTCAAATCTGTTGCCGACTTCAAGAAGTTTTTCAAGTCACTGTCTTTGATCTTTCAACATGACCAAAATAAGGCCACCATGGAGATCCCTCCTGAAAACTACCTCATTATCTCTGTAAACATTCTGTAACTCAATTGACCACCAGCAGTGAACGACAAATCATTGAACGAAAGAACAATGGCTAATATGCCCTTGCATGCTTGTGGCAGAAAGACGGGAATGTGTGCTTGGGCATCCTTGATGGATCGAGGCATCCTCTGGGCGAATTGAACATAATTGGAGGTATGAAGTTCAGACATACTGTCCGGTTTCTGAATCCTGGACACCATGCATCTTTGTATAATGACTCCCACTGATCTTCCGTTTTGCAGACGTTACAATGCAGGATCAGATTGTGATATATGACAACGAGAGATTGCAGCTCGGATGGGCCCATACACGGTGCGATAGAATGCCCAGGAATGAATTCGTATCACTTTGCGTCTCTGAATAAAGTTTGCATCAACATGGATAAAAGATAGATGGAAGTAGAGAAGGGGAGTTTATACCTTAACAAGAATAAATGAATGTCCTTAAGATATCAGAAAGCTTGTATGCTCCTCCTGCTCATAATGAAATGGAATTGATATTTTACGCATGTTTTGCCTGATCAGTTGTTCCATGCGTGTTATTTACGCCGTGCGACTCTAGGCTTTTTTTTTAACTCTGACGTGCAAAAAAAAATGATGATGTGCTGTACGTGGGCTTTTGACTTGGCCACCAGACTAGAGGTCAGCATCCTGTGATTGTTTCTTCCTGAATCCCTGATCAGCTTGAGTGGAATCCCGCTGGTCCACGGTTGCTTGCGGCGCCTGGTGGGGCAGCTCTCCTCTCGCGTCGTGGAGAATTGCTTTGAGTGATCGGTATATTAAGGAGCACCGGTGATGAACTGATGATATACTCCCGATACTGGTTATCTTGTTGCCGTAACCCAAAGAAGATGAAAAGTGCTTCTTCTGATGATTTGTTGTAGTCTACCAGTAGTTCAATCTTGGGCCTGCACCACTACAATGGCTTTAGAAATGTTGGACTTGACGAAATAAATCATGTGCATTTAGTTTGTGTTTTGTCCGTTACTTCATTTTGCTGCATGGGAGCACTTCCGTTACTTCATTTAGCTGCATGGGAGCACTTAGGATTGGTTAAATGCATAAGTTACGTTTCAGCCTGTTCAGTGCATGGCGTTTAATTCTGTTTGTGCGTGTAGTGGAGGCGTTTTTCTTCAATCAATTGTGGCCACGTTTGAGGTTGTAAGTTACTGGATGTGTGTCCTATATATTCAGCAATACAAAGCAAGAAAAGGCTGTAGCTTCCGCAGCACCAAAACGATCTGTGTTCCATTGCTTGCATTTCTAGTGTGTTTGTTCAGAGCAAGATCTGTGTTCCATTGCTTGCGTGAGTTTCCAATGCGTTTGAATTGCTGTCAATTAGTATCAGAGCCAAGTTGACGCGATTCCGACGATGTCGCTGTTGGCAGGAGATCGGAGCAGGACCCCGCAACGTCGCAATCGATGGCGTTCACCATCGCCGGTGGGGCACCGGCGCCAACGACAACGGGAGGTCGTTGTGCAGCGCACGGTGAGGGAGGTCGGAGGATCGGCGTCATTCCTGACCCTGACACACACGAACTACGTAGAATGGAGCCTGATGATGAAGGTGATGCTACGTGCGCGTGGCCTTTGGAACACCGTTCAGCACGGCGTTGATGACGAGCAAGAGAATCAAATGGCGATGGAGTCCATACTGAAGACCGTCCCGCACAAGATGATCCAGACGCTGGCGGTCAAGCCAAGCGCCAAACACGCGTGGGATGCGGTCAGGGCGATGAGAATCGGCAGCAACCGCGCACAGAAGGCCAAGGCGCAATCTCTGTGCAAGGAGTATGAGGCAATTGCGTTCCGCAGTGAGACGATCGACGACTTCATGCTTCGACTCACCAATTTGGTGACTAACCTCCGGGAGCTCGGGGACGACATCGACGAGGTCAAGGTAGTAGAGAGTATCTACGGGTTGTTCCACATAAATACTCATAGATAGCTCTATCTATTGAGACCTTGCTCGACCTCTCCACCATCACCGTCGAGGAGGTCACTAGGAGGTTGAAGGCAGTGGACGATCGGGATCCGAATACGTCGGCGAGCGGCAGCCTCTACCTCACCGAGGACACGTTTGGAGAGGCGTTGGAGTGCCTCAAGCTGCGGCACCATGGCGAGTCATCCTTGAAACCGCAATGTGGCGGTGGTGGAGGATGACGTCGTGGGCATGGAGAGCGCAGGAGACCAGGCGGTGGATCGAGCGCACCAGAAGGCAAAGGAGGCCCCCATGATCTCTTGGGTGACAAGTGCAAGAACTATGGTCACTTTGGCCATTGGGCTAGGGACTGCAGGCAACCCAAGAAACAGCAATTGTACCTTGCTCAAGATGATGACAACGATGAAGAGCCGGTGCTGATGATGGCGCAAGTGTGCGCACTCACGACGACGAGGCAAAGCAGTGCCTCCCCGCTCCACCTGGAGGAGCCACAAGCCCAAGTGTGCCTGGGCGCTGAAGACGACGGCATGCACCAAGAAGGCTGGTATCTCAACACGGGGGCGTCGAACCACATGACGGGGAAAAGGGAATTCTTCATCGAGCTGGACACTGGAGTTGTTGGCACCGTCAAGTTTGGTGACGACTCCGTCGTGGAGATCTATGGCCTTGGCACTGTTGTTTTTGCTGGGCGCAGTGGCGAACATCGAGCGCTCACCGGTATCTACTTCATTCCGAGGTTGAAGAACAACATCGCGAGCATTGGCCAAGTCGATGAAAATGGCTCACAGGTGTTGATTGAAGATGGCGTGCTGCGCATTTGGGACTGACAGCAACAGTTTCTCGCGAAGGTGGTGCGAGGCAAGAATCGGCTATACGTGTTGCACATCAATGTGGCACAGCCAGTCCGCCTTGCCACCCGACGTGAGGACGTGGCCTAGCACTGGCATGAGCGTTATGGTCATGTCAGCTTCAAGGCGCTCCAGCAATTGGCGCGGAGCAACATGGTGAGAGAGCTTCCCTAGCTGGACCACATCAACCAATTGTGCGACACCTGCGTCATCACCAAGCAACGACGGGCGAGCTTCCTAGCTCAAGCGAAATACCGTACATCTGATCTCCTTGAACTTGTTCATGGTGACCTGTGCGGACCAATTGCTCCGACGACTCCTGGCGGGAAGAGGTATTTTATGTTGCTCGTAGATGATTGCAGTCGATACATGTGGATCGTGCTGCTTGCATCCAAAACAGACGCAACAACGGTAATCAAGAGGTTCCAGGCCAAACGTCGAGCTCGAGAGCGGCAGGCGGCTGCGCGTTCTTCGGACTAACAATGGTGGCGAGTTCACTACCATTGAATTCGCAGCCTACTATGCTGACAAAAGAGTACGTCGCCATCTGTCTGCACCATACTCACCGCAACAAAATGGCGTCGCCGAGCGACACAATCAGACGGTGGTCACGACGGCGAGCAGTTTGCTGAAGCAGCGCAGTGTGCCGACGATGTTCTGGGGTGAGGCTGTGTGCACTACAGTGTACCTGCTGAACCGTGCACTGACCAAGAGCCTTGCCGGAATGACGCCGTTCGAGGCCTGGCATGGACGGAAGCCACCCGTGCACTTTTTGCGCATGTTCGGGTGCATCGTGTACGTGAAGAACCTGTGACCACACCTGAAAAAGTTGAAGGATAGGAGCTCCCCGATGATGTTCATCGGCTATAAGGAGGGTGCAAAGGATTACCGTGTGTACGACCCACGGTCCAAGCGAATCCATGTCACCAGGGATGCGGTCTTTGATGAGGATGATGCCTAGAGTTGGGAGCAAGCTGAGGACACTAGAGTCGCACCATCAAGTGACTTCATCGTCAAGCACATTTTGACGCAAGAGCAAGTCCACCCTACTCCAATCCAGGGTATACCGGTGCCCTCTGATCATGTCGAGGATGTGGAGTTGCTAGGCAGAAGGGCCGGGCACACCACATGACGCCACGGCACCAGGTGGAGTCGAGTGGGGAACACCATCCTCACACATCTCCAGCAACCTCGACACTGACCACGACAACGCACCGATCCGTTTTCGCTCCATTACGAATATCCTGGGTGATGATGGCCTGGCCTCAGGATTTGCAGTACGGGAGCTGGATGGCGGAGAGCTGAACCTCATCAATAGCGGTGAACCTCAAACATTCACCGAGGCAGAAGAACATCTCGCGTGGCGTGCGGCCATGCGAGATGAGATGGCAGCCGTTGAGGAGAATGGCACCTAGGAGCTGACTACACTGCCCGCTGGACACCGCCCATTTGGCCTGAAATGGGTTTTCAAACTGAAGAAAGATGAGGCTGGCAAAGTGATCAAGCACAAAGCTTGTCTGGTGGCCAAAGGGTACGTGCAATGACATGGTGTCGACTTTGAAGAAGTTTTCGCTCCGGTGGCTAGATTCGAGTCGATCCGGCTGTTGCTGGCATTGGCGGCACAGGAAGGGTGGCCAGTCCATCATATGGACGTGAAGTCAGTGTTCCTAAATGGCATCTTGACTGAGGAAGTCTATGTTGTGCAGCCGCCTGGGTTCATCGCCCCGGGCATGAGGATAAAGTCCTGCGCTTGAGGAAGGCGCTCTACGGCCTTCGCCAAGCTTCGCGTGTGTGGTACGCCAAGCTGGATGCCACGCTAAAGAAGCTTGGGTTTGAGCAATGTGCGCATGAACCGGCTGTCTATGGCCGAGGACACGGGGGCGTGCGACTGCTTGTTGGAGTTTATGTGGATGACTTGGTGATCACTGGTGCAAATCAAGCCGAGCTCATTTCCTTCAAGAGGCAGATGTGCCTGCACTTCAAGATGAGTGATCTCGGGCTCCTTTCCTTCTACCTCGGCATCGAAGTACATCAGGGGAGCTCGGGGATCACATTAGGGCAAGGACATTACGCCGAAAGGATTCTTGAAGCGGTAGGGATGCGAGACTACAACCCGTGTCACACGCCCATGGAGGAGTGATTGAAACTGAGCCGAGACAGTGAAGCACCGCTCGTCGACGCCACCGAGTATCGCAGGATAGTTGGGAGTCTTAGGTACCTCGTGAACACTAGACCTGATCTGGCTTTCTCTGTTAGATTTGTCAGTCGGTTCATGGAACGCCCAACGAGGATCACTTGGCAGCCGTGAAGCGCATCCGCCGCTATTTGGCAGGGACGATCCATCTCGGCTGCAGCTACACCAAGGGAGCACAAGGACGCCGACTGGTGGGTTACAGTGACAGTAACCACGCCGGCGACATTGACACACGCAAGAGCACGACTGGTGTTCTGTTCTTCCTAGGGGACAACCTGATCACTTGGCAATCTCTCAAGGAAAGAGTGATAGCTTTGTCCACCTTTGAAACAGAATACGTCGCTGCGACTACCACTGCAACGCTGGGCATCTGGCTGGCCCGATTACTTGGCGATCTAAAGGGAAAGGGTGCCGATGCATTCAAGCTCTGGGTGGACAGCAAGTCTGCCCTTGCACTCAGTAAGAATCCTATTTTTCATGAGAGGAGCAAACACATACATATGTGTTATCATTTCATCAGGAAATGCATGGAGAACGGGAGCATTGTTGCTGATTTCATCAGCACAAGAGACCAGCTCGCTGACATATTAACGAAAGCATTAGGACGAGTGAGATTCCTGGAGCTGCGAGCAAGGATTGGAATGGTCGACGTCAAGACGCCGCACAATGGGCGAATTGACGAAATAAATCATGTGCATTTAGTTTGTGTTTTGGCCGTTACTTCATTTAGCTGCATGGGAGCACTTCCGTTACTTCATTTAGCTGCATGGGAGCACTTAGGATTGGTTAAATGCACAAGTTATGTTTCAGCCTGTTCAGTGCATGGCGCTTAATTCTGTTTGTGCGTGTAGTGGAGGCATTTTTCATCAATCAATTGTGGCCACGTTTGAGGTTGTAAGTTACTGCATGTGTGTCCTATATATTCAGCAATACAAAGCAAGAAAAGGTTGTAGCTTCCACAACACCAAAATGATCTGTGTTCCATTGCTTGCATTTCTAGTGTGTTTGTTTAGAGCAAGGTCTGTGTTCCATTGCTTGCATTAGTTTCCAGTGCGTTTGAATTGTTGTCAGGACTCAAGCAGTAGATGAAGATGGCATACCAGTTGACAATGTGCACCTCTCTTGTGTCTTGCGTGTAGTGACTAGTGAGTATACTAGCCGCTAGCATCACAGCTATTGCACTGTGCACACACTATCTTCAAGACAAACTAAAGTTATATATGTTTGTGAACACTGTAATATTGATTTATAAAGTTACTAACGTTGCGATATCCGGCCATTTTCGGTATCACTGCTTGTACCTCGAGGCACTTTCCAATGGAAAGCTTGGCGATGCAATGGCTTGTTTGGATGCTTTCCAGAGCTTGATGGTGTAGCTAGTAAAAATCATGTGTTGAACAAAACTACTTCCATCGCTTCATAAAACTCTGTTAGTCTTTGATGCACAATCATGATCCAACTGTGGTAACTACGTAGCAACTCCCATCTGAAAGTACAACAAAGCAGACCAATCTTTTTGTCATCCATGCTAAGTAGCAAACACAGTTGCAATACAACAAATACTATGTTCCGCGTGTAGATGCCCCAGCACGCGCTACAACGCCAGCCAGGTCACCGCCGCCGTGTTCCAGCTGCAAGGCAGCGTCTACCCCATAGGGTTGTCAAGAACAAAAGTACTCAGTGAAAGTTCTCATAAGTCGTAAGTCGCTCTGATAACATGTCTTCCAGGTAATCAGCAAACCTGGAGCTCTGATAACACATGTCGAGAACGAAAGTAGTCGGTGAAAGTTCTCGTAAGTCGTACGAGACCATCAAGTACTCTTAGCGCTCTTAAGACTACCGTGTAGTCGATCGAGACCACCGAGTACTCTTAGCGGAGTAGGTACTCTTAGAGCACCATGACAACCACTACGAGGACTCGATTATGACTATGAAGTCGTAGTCTGAATCAACACTCGGGGATTGGTAGTCTGAATCACTTCTCAGCGCTACTCTGTTTTTTCTTCGTGTCAACCTCGCAGCTTTTCTCTGATTCTATTCAAATATTTAAAGGGCAAAACATACAAAGACGTGGACACTCAAATCGTGGTTATTAATACACACATGACGACCATTAACCATGCCATCCCATGATCAATCGTAATTGGTTACTAATGACTCGTTACTGGCCTATAACCAGTAATTGATCGACTACATTTTAACTGCTAGAAAAACTGACTATTACTAACAATTTCGAACGTTAAGACTACTAATTGGTAACTTGATCAAACTTCTAACAATCTCCCCCTTGATCTAGTTGCCCTTTACCTTGACTACTCCAATCTTCTCGCGCAGACTCTGAAACTTCATCCGCCCGAGAGGCTTGGTTAGTAGATCTGCCAATTGCTCGTCCGATTTGACGTAGTCAATGAGAATCTTGCCGAATTCGATGCATTCCTTGATGAAATGGTAACGCATCTCAATGTGCTTACTCCAGCCAAGGTACACTGGATTCTTGCACAGCTGAATCACAGACTTATTGTCTATGAGCAGAGTTGCTACTATTACTTCAACATTGAACAGATTGCTGAGCAACTCCTCGAGCCAAATCCCTTGGCATGCCACCGTTGAGACAGCGACATACTTGGCCTCACAAGATGACAGAGCGACGATCCTTTGTTTCTGTGATTGCCAGCTCACTAGGCTCCCCCAATGAAGAAAATCTTGCCAGAGGTACTCTTCCGGTCGTCGACATCCCCGGCCATGTCGGCGTCACTGTATCCAACAAGCTTGGCTGCCTTTGTACCTCTAGCATACCGACACCCGTAGTCATTTATCCCAGCCACATAGCGCAGTAGGTGCTTCACGACGCTGAGGTACTTGGTGGTCAATGACTCTATGAACTGACTTATGTAGCCAACTACGAACACAATGTTTGGCCTTGTGTGTACCAGATAGCGTAGGCTTCCAACGATGCTATGGTAGAACGTACCATCGACCGAAGGATTAGAGCTTCCCTTGCTCAATTTCAGTCGTGGCTCCATTGGCACATGGACAGAGTTGCAGCCGCTCATATCGGCCCTTTCCAGTAGCTTAGCCGCATAGCTTGCTTGAGATAGAGTGATCTCACCTTCACTCTGCATTACCTCGATTCTGAAATAATAGCTAAGAGAGCCGAGATCACTCATCTCGAATTCGGCTTCCATCTGAGCCTTGAATTGGTCGATTTTCACCACACGAGCACCGGTCACCACCAAGTCATCGACTTATAAACCCACGAGTAGACGCGAGTCCCCAGTTCCCCGGGTGTACACGGCATGCTCTGATGAAGTTCGCTTGAAACCAAGGGAGCTCACTGTTCTGTCGAGCTTGGTGTTCCATGCCCTGGGAGCTTGTCGAAGTCCGTAGAGTGATTTACGCAGATGCAACACCTGGTGCTCATATCCCGTACAAGCGAAGCCAAGGGGTTGCACCACATATACCTCCTCCGTGATGTACCAGCCATCCTTCATGGGCAGTCACCGCCACAGGGCTCGGACTGAATCAAGGTGTGCCACGGGCGCGAACACCTTGTCGAAGTCTATGCATGCACATTAAACATAACCCTTGACCACCATACGTTCCTTTCGCTTTACGATCTCATCGCGAGTGTCCTTCTTTAGCTTGAACACCCACTTAAGGCCAATTGAACATTTACCAGTCGGAAGATCAAGGAGGTTCCATGTCCGGTTCTCCTCGATGGAGTTCATCTCATCCTACATCGCTATCCACCATCCTTGGTCAGCCTGAGCCTCGGAGACAGAGGCTGGCTCTTCCATCATCAGCATGTGCAACTTGTCGGAATCAAGCTCGTGTGGAGGAGCATCATCGATGCAGTCTTGCACCATGCGGAACCTCCGAGGAGCTCCTTTGTCGTCTAGGTTGATGTCCAATGGAATTGTCAATGGTGGGGATGCAAATTTGCCCATGGTCATACCAACACCCGTGGTCGGAGCAATGGAGTGCTCTCCAATTGTCGGGGTCGATCGGGTGATGCTATGGTCAGACCCTGTGGTCGGACCACCTTCACGATTTACCACTGTTACAATGTAGGCCATAGTGAAGTCATCATGACCACTGACAAGTTCAGAGTGCTCCCAATCCCAGCTTCTTCTCTCATAAAAATTGACGTCCCTGGAGATGTGCACTTTGCCAGATGAGGGGTCGAACATCTTGTACGCCTTGGAGCTGTGGTCGTAGCCGATGAACACCATAGGAGAGCTCCTGTCATCCAGCTTTTCGACGTGTGGTCGTGTGGCTTTCACATGTCCTATGTAACCAAAAGTCTGAAGGAAATGCACAGCTGGCTTCACACCGTGCCAGGCTTCGTAGGGAGTCTTCCCGTTCAAGCTGCTTATGAGAGAGTGATTAAGGATGAACATAGCCGTTGATACGGCTTCCCCCAAAATTCTCCATGCACCTTGCCATTGCCATCACCATTTGATTTCGGTGCTCAACAACACCGTTTTGCTGGGGTGAGTACAGTGTCATGAGCTGCCAGTGTACTCCTTTCTTGGCGCAGTACTCGATGAAGTCCACGGAGGTGAACTCTCCCCCCAGTCGGTGCGCAGGGCGTGCAACTTGCGACCGGTCTCAGTCTCAACTACAACCTGGAACTTCTTGATTGCGCCTTCAGCTTCGTCCTTGCCTCGGAGGAGAATGAGCCATATGTAACGACTCATGTCATCGACGAGCAAGAGGAAATAGCGCTTGCCTTCGTGTGTTTTTGGCATGACGGGTCCACAAAGGTCATCGTGCACAAGGTCGAGGTGGTCGTTGGCACGGTGCTTGGTCTCTTGAGGAAACGGAGTGCGCCGTTGCTTACCGATGATGCACTCGTCATAGATTTGATCGATGTGCTTCACGTGAGGAAGTTCGCTCGCCATGCCCATGGCCGACATCTTCTGGAGTGCATCAAAATTGGGGTGCCCAAAGCAGGCATACCTGCGCCACGCCTCATTGTCGACATGCAATCTCAAACAGACCAGTTGTACTACGCTCAGAGCGATCTTGTACAGCTAATTTGGTGATCTCTTCACCTTGGCGATGAGTTTGCGTTGTCGATCCCGGAGGTGCAGGACGCCATCTTCAATCAGCACGCTACAGTCGCCCTCATCGAACTGGCTAATGCTGATGATGTTGCTCTGTAGTCATGGGATGAAGTATACATTGGTGAGGGCATGGTGTCGCTCCCCTTTTCCCAAAAATAGCACAGTGTCGTGCCCATGGATATTGACCACCGAGCCATCCCTGAACTTGACCGAGCTAGAGATCATGTGATTGAGTTTAGAGAACGCTGCGTCAGATCCCGTCATGTGATTCAACACTTCGGTGTCGAGAAACCAGGAGGTCTCCTCATATTCTTTGTTAACGAGGACCGATCTGGCAAGTTCCTCGTTGAGAAAGACTTGCTCTTGTTTGGCGGGCACCCAGGCAAGTCTTCTTCCACCACCATTACTTGGGCCATCAGGAGAGATAGCTCGTCGTCGGTGTTCTACACTAGATGCACCTCCTCCCTTTTCTTCTTGTGGCAATTGCAAGCCCAATGCCCCAATTTGCCATAGTACTTGCACTGGTCCCTATTTGGGTGTCGGGGCCGCCACTAGTACAGGTCTCCTTCCCACTGTTGGAGGAGTCCCGACCACGCCCACCGCGCGGCTTGCCATGGCGTGTGGAGAAGTTGTTGGTCGTCGATCCATCTTGTTCACGTGCCTGCGCCCGTGCCCGCTACTTCTCCATGAGAAGCAAACGAGTCCCCATGTCGTCAGTGCCACGGTTGGAGTAGTGCTGCTCCACCGCTTGGAGTCAACCGATCACCTCTTCGATCGAGAGAGTGCTGATGTCGAGGCCTGGAACCACCTACAGGAGTTTCTTGACCACCTTTTCCTCCCGAATGGGATCGCCGAGTAGGTGGAAGTTGGGAGATACTGCCAAACTCCTTGCGCAGTTGCTGGGCATTCGCTTCGCGTACGCGGTCAATGCCCATATGCATGGTCTTTACAGCCTCCCAGGTAGCCTTTGTCGTGTTCTTGATGGCGACAGTTGACAGTATCTCGGCTAGGGCTGGACAAAAAGCTTGAGGCTCGCGAGCTACTCGGGCTCGTTATAAGCTCGGCTCGGCTCGGCTCGAGCTCGGAGTTGCACTCAACGAGCCAAGCCCGTGTTTCAGCTCGGCTCAATAACGAGCCGAGCCCGAGCCGGCTCGCGAGCCCAATGAGCCAGAGCATAGATATATTCGGTGTGCCTCGCTCGCTCCGCCCAGGCGCCCACTAACCCCGCTGTCCCGCACTCCCGCTCCCTCCGCCTCGCTCAGTCCGCCCGCTACCTCCACCTCACTCTCTCCGCTCCCCCGCCGCTGCCACCTCCTCCCTCCCAGCCCCCCGCTGCCTTCTCCCTCCTCCCTCCTCGCCCCCCGCCTCCTCCCTCCCCGTCCCCCACCGGTCCCCCCCACCCCACGCCGCCTTCTCCCTCCTCCCTCCCCGCCCCCCGCCGGTCGCCCCCCACCCCGCGCCGTCGCCTCCCTACCCGGTCCACTCCCACCCACCCCGCATCGCGGTCCCCACCCCACGCCGCCTTCTCCCTCCTCCTCCCGTCCCCGCCGGTCCCCCCACCGCGCGCCGGCCGCCCCACCCCGTGCCGCGGTCCCCCCACCCACCCCGCGCGCGGTCCCCCCCACCCACCCCGCCGAGTGGGGTATGCTGAGTTCCAATTCGGCTCTACTCTCCTTTGGGTAATCTGAGTTTTGCTAGTTGCGATATGGGAGTATTCAGCTCCTTGTAGTTTTGGAGTATGCTGTGATTTCTGATCTGATGCAAAGGCTTGAATTGTTCTTTATTTGGAAGAAATGCTGAGATGCAACCACGAGGGAAATATCAGCTTGTTCTGAGTCTGTTGCAGGGATATGATGATCAATATTCAATAAGATGGCTCTTCTTTATTTTGTTTGTTGCCCAGGTTGGAGAAAATGTGCTCGGCTTCTGCTTCGAACTGCTCTCTGCTTCTGCTACTGTCTATCTCTTCTGTGGCTCGTTCTGGCTCGCAAGCCGGCTCGAGCCGCAATTCGAGCCGAGCCGAGCCTATCTTCCAGCTCGTTTTGGAAATGAGCCGAGCCGAGCCTACTGTTCACCCGAGCCGACACGAGCTTGGCTCGAGCCGGCTCGGCTCGGCTCGTTTCCACCCCTAATCTCGGCCAACACAACACGAAGAATCGCTGACAGCGTGAGCCGATCGTCTCGATAGTCTATGTTGTCGGTATCGATGGCCTCCCAAAGATCTTGTGCCTGAAGGTTGACTCGCATGACCAACGCCCAGTCATTGTAGTTCATTCGCGTGAGCATGGGGTAGATGACAGAGCCTACAGCCTCCCATACAACGCACTGGATAACGGGTGCATGACCACCATCATCACGGTGCCGTGGTCAGTGTGGAGGTGGCGAAGATGAGCAAAGACAGATCTGCCGTGGAGGAGTCCTCGACTGCCTTGTTGTCGGAGCCCACAACGAAAACATGTCTTCCAGATAATCAACAAACCTGGAGCTCTGATAACACTTGTCGAGAACGAAAGTACTAAGTGAAAGTTCTCGTAAGTCGTACGAGACCATCGAGTACTCTTAGCGCTCTTAAGACTACCGTGTAGTCGATCGAGACCATCGAGTACTCTTAGCGGAGTAGGTACTCTTAGAGCACCATGACAACCAATACGAGGAATCGATTATGACTATGAAGTCATAGTCTGAATCAACACTCGGGGATTGGTAGTCTGAATCACTTCTCAGCGCTGCTCTGTTTTTTCTTCGCCGCCAACCACACAGTTTTCTCTGATTCTATTCAAGTATTTAAAGGACAAAAAATACAAAGATGTGGCTACTCGAATTGTGGTTATTAATACACACATTATGACCATTAACAGTACTATCCCACGATCAGTCGTAACTAGCTACTAATGACTCATTACTGCCCTATGACCAGTAACTGATCGACTACGTTTTAACTGGTAGAATAATTAACTATTTCTAACAATTTCAAATGTTAAGACTACAAATTGGCAACTCGATCAAACTTCTAACAAAGGTATGCGCCCCACCCCCTGGGGGGATCAAGCTAGATTAGTAGCGTTCCTGGTTGAAAAACTGGTGGCAAGATAGATAAAATTCGTTGTTTATTTGAGTTCTTTTGCGTTTAGATGCAAAAACTCTAATCTTTTTGCAAAGATATTCTCAAGTTTATTTGCAGGTTTGGTTGGTTTCTTGAGAATGCAAGTAATCGTCTCCGCAGCTCTGTGGGCATTGGACTTTAGTCTGACCAAGTTGCCTGCAGACTTCAATTTTTTTCGACTTTGCAAAGAATCTGATGATTTTCTTGGCTTTCAAATTCTTTGAAGTGTTGTTCAATGCTTGTATTGCTCAAAGCACTAGTCTTTATTCATTCTAACCAAATGTTATTGCAAGAGATTATTACTCTGATTGTTGTGTCGTATTTGGGCAAAAAAAGTGTCATTTTTTTGCCATGTCCAGTGCAAACTTCTGAAACACCTCAAAAATTCACAACCTTTTTGTTTTCTTGCCTTTCCTTCTTTGTTTTCCGTTTCCCCCTCTTGCCGGCGTCCTCTTGAAACCCACCGTTTCCACCACCTCCCTGTTCCTTTCTACTCTACGCGGCCGCCCACCACTGCTTCAAATTGCAACCGAGTTCCTCTCCAGCATTCACACCGGTCCTGCGAGCTCCTGCCACCTCGGTCCCACCAGCCAGCCACACATCTCTGCGGCCAACTTCATCCCTCTCCCTTGTTCTATGTGCCGCGTGACTGAGCTCTCTGTCCCACCGTGTTTCTCAACGGTCTTTGCCCAACACGCGCACCCAACATACCAGATGCCATCACCCCTCGCCTAACCCTGCAAAAATCACAAAGCTGACAGCGCCACCTCGTCTACGCGCTCATATCCCCTGGCAGAGCTCTTGCCCCCTCCTTCTTCCACGTGCCGGCAATCCCCAAGTGAGCCATTGCTCCCACTATCTTACCTCACCTTTAAAACTCAATTGCATTCATAGAGAGCCTCACATCACTTTCAATCTCACATTTAAGCCATCCAATTGAGCTCTTCCTTGCTACAGCTACCCTACCGTTCTCCCTTGAGCCCCTTAGCCAAACTTCCACCTCCGACCAACATCTCTCAATCCCTCGCTACCAAAGCACTCCCAGAGCATCTAGATCATAAAGCAGAATTCACCTTCTCAAAGAGCATTTCTTGTATGCCCTAGCACCATGAACTACCACCAACCATGGTGCCTCTCCTGTGGATAGCTCGCTTGGGAGTTCCTCAACCTAAACACTCGCCACTATCATGAACCCAATACTCCAGAGATGGTCAAACCGTTCTCCAATTCGCCAAAGAACCACCAGAAGAACCTTAAGCCATCTTGAAAGCCGTCACCTTCTTTCCTACTGCCGACTGCCACCACTTATGCTCCTGCCTCCCAAACCCCAAAATGGACTCTCCACGTTCTGAGGAACCCAACTGTGCCACCCTTTCCTGTCGTAGTTTGCCATCGGTACCAAATCTTGGCGGGGATTTCTCACCTGTTTTTCCCACCGCTGAAGGCAGTGGGAGGTTGAAGACAGCCTTCTGGTGCATCGTGGCTCACCCACAACCATTCGTGCGCCACGGATGGACGGCCAAGCTCGGGCGCATGTTTGAATAGTTTGAACAGCCGCGCGTTCGGTCGGTCCAAACGATCGCACTCACTATCAGTCATCCAAGCACTGTGGATTAACGGTCCAGATGGGGCGCACGTTCGGATAGTCTAAACGGCCAAGCGTAGGTGCACGTTCGGACGGTCCGAATGGCCACGCCTAATTTGGGCCGAACAGGCTAACCCACCTGACTGATTCATTTAAATTAAGTCACGCGCATGCACTGTTCAAATTGGGCTAACCCATTAATGTTCACTACTGTTTATCCGAACACCAAAATACAAAATACCTCATTTTGATCATTTCAATACCCTGAACTCATTTTTGGCCTCCATTCCACCATGTCAAATGCCAATAAAATCCAAACCAACTCCATTTGGTTGTTATTGTATTTTATTCCTGTTTTATTTATTTATTTTTTCTAGCTTGATTAGACTTAAGCACGGGCTCATGTTATTTTATGTGTTTGCGTTAGTTTCTGAGTTTTCTGATGAGACAATGCTAAGACCTGATCAAGGCATTGAAGTTTTTGAGACAGTCGAGTACGTTGAGCGGCAAGGTAAGTTACAAGTTTTTGATCATATTGAACCTTATAAAAATTCATATTATCTATTTATAGTATTTCTATTATTGATAATTACTTAGTGTTATTTAATTAAAATAAATATTTAAAATGACTTGTTAAATTAGTTATGTCCTACCACTGAAAAATTCCCCACTTTAATCTGAGGCCATATTCACTACTACAGAAAGCCTAATACTAGACGGCAAATCACAGACAGTTTTGTGAAACCGTCTGTGATGTACACTATCACAGACGATTTTAATTTGAAAACCGTATGTCTTCTTTGAGGATTATCACGAGCGGTTCTTAGAAATGAACAAATGCGTGATAATGGACTATCACGACGGGTTTTAGTCAAAAATAAATGCGTGATAATCTGAACTATGACAGACGGTTTTTGACTAAAACCCGTCTGTGATAGTGGACTATCACAGATGGTGTTTCAGTAAAAATAGTCTGTGATAATCCTGCTATGTATGTATTGCGTCGCTCAGACCACATATGCATCTGTCTTCATTTCGATCCAGATCTAGCTGGTGCTGCAGCTGGGGGTGGTAAGGCTTTCAGGCCATTTTATTTGCATGTTGGAAGGAGGCTTATTTGGCAGGAGTGCTTTGAAGGTTCATTGAGTTCTTGGTTACCCTAGATATGATAATGAAATTTGTTTTTGGTTGCAATATCAAAATTTAGATCTAGCTAGCTAATTATTTTTCGGTGATTGTTATATACATACTTTGAAGATCTAGCTAATTTAGATTTAGCTAGCCTCAATGCATGTGGTATATATGTAGTGATAATTAATTAAATTAATTTTAATACTAAGTTGTTATATATGTGCATAATATAGGACCGAAGCTGTATGTATACTACAAACCGAGTGAGTGAAGAGTACATTAATGGCGTGTCTGCTTTTACAAGAGCTATCGAGGAGGATATGTTGAATAAGGGGGTGGAATATATGTATTGTCCATGCACTGACTGCGAGAATTTAAGGATGTTTAAGAATCGAGAGCAGATTGAAGCGCACTTGATTTGAAGGGGTTTCAAAAAGGGGTATATGTGTTAGACCAGTCATGGCGAAGTCAATGATATGCCACCGGATGACATCGCTGGTGAAGTTAATAATATGCCACCGGAAGACATCGCTGGTAAAGTCAATGATATACCGCCGGACGACATCGCCGGTAAAGTCAATGATACGCCGTCGGATGATGATTGTGGTTCGGATTCGGATAGGCTGCACGATGACAATCTGGATCAAATGCTTCGTGATGTAGAAGAGAACTATATTAAATTCCGAGGCTTGATGGAGGACTTGGAGAAATATTTATTCACGTGCTACAGATCAAAGTACACAAAGTTGTCAGCTGTTCTTGAACTGTTAAAATTGAAGAAAAGCAACGGTTGATCCGACAAGAGTTTCACGGCGCTGCTAGGTCTTTTAGCGGACATGCCTCCGGAGGGAAATGAGTTACCTAAAACCACGTATAAATCCAAGAAGGTTCTCTGTCCATTGGGAATGGAAGTCGAAAGAATATATACATGTCCGAACGACTGTATCCTCTACCGTAAAGAGTATGCAAATATGCATGTCTGTCTGGTGTGCAACGCATCCTGATACAAATGTAACAGTCAATCAGATGATGATGGCGAGGGAACAGAGGTGAAGAAAGTACCTCCTGCAAAGGTGGCATGGTATCGTCCTATAATTCTTCATTTGAAGCGGTTATTTGTGAATCCAAATGAGACAAAACTGCTGCGATGGCACTCGGAGGAGCGCAAGAAGGATGGAATGCTGAGACACCTTGCTGATTCCACCCAGTGAAGAAACATCGATAGGTGTTTTGTAGATTTCGGTGCAGAACCGAGGAATATAAGGTTTGGATTGAGTACAGATGGAATGAATCCTTTCAGTAGCATGAGCAGCCGACATAGCACTTAGCCCATGACTTTGTGCATCTGTAACCTTCCTCCTTGGTTGTGTATGAAGCAAAAGTATATTTTACTGTCGATACTTATCCAAGAGCCAAAGCAACCTGGGAATGATATTGATGTGTACCTAGCACCGTTGGTAGAAGATCTAAAAGTACTGTGGGACGAAGGGGTAAAGGTATAGGATGCATACAAACGAGAGAACTTCACTTTGCGCTCCTTATTGTTCTACACCATAAATGATTATCCTGCCCTTGTTAACCTGTCGGGGCACAGTACAAAAGGTGCCAAAGCTTGTACTCACTGTGTAGATGGTACCGAGAGTGTGTGGCTGAAACACTCACGCAAAACTATGTACATGTGTCACCGCATGTTCCTTCGGAGGGCTCCCCCATACCGCAAGATGAAGAAACAATTTGACGGAGCGAAGGAAGAGGGTTCAGCTCTATGGTATTTAAGCGGAAAAGAGGCTTATAATATGATTAAGGATTTAGATGTTGTCCTCGGAAAGAGACGTAAATTGAGAGCTCATGAGAAGAACATATGGAAGAAGAGATCAATATTTTGGGACTTACCTTATTGGGAGTATCTAAATGTTCGACACTGCATGGACGTCATGCGCGTAGAAAAGAATGTATGTGACAGCTTGATTGGTCTCTTACTGAACATTCATGATAAAACAAATGATGGCGTCAATGCACGGCTTGACTTGGCTGATATGGACATTAGGCCTGAGTTAGCACAGAGAAAAATAGATAATAGACGAACGTACCTTCCCCCTGTGTGTTACACTCTTTCCAAGGCCGAGAAAACAGAACTGTGCCAGTGCTTGCATAGTGTCAAAGTTCCGTCTGGTTACTCCAGCAACGTGAAGAAACTTGTTTCGATGCAAGATTTGAAGTTAAATGGCATGAAGTCTCATGATTGTCATATGTTGATGACACAGATGCTCCCTATTGCAATTAAAAATATTTTGCCAATCAAAGTCCGAGAGACAATCATGAGACTATATTATTTCTTTAACACAATTGCTCAGAAGATCATCGATCCCGAAAGACTGGATGCTCTGCAAGACGAGGTGGTGATGACTCTATGTCATCTTGAGATGTATTTCCCTCCTTCGTTTTTAGATATCATGGTCTATCTCATTGTTCACGTTGTGTGGGAGATAAAAATATGCGAGCCCGTATTGTTACGTACCATGTACACGTTTAAAAGGTTCATGGGAATTCTCAAGTCGTATGTACAGAATCGATCTCGGCCGGAGGACAGCATCGTCGAAGGTTATGCAAGCGAAGAGGTCATTGAGTTCTGTATCGATTATATGGCTCAGATTCAACCGATAGGTGTGCCTCAATCTCGTCATGAGGGGAGGCTCAAGAGTATCAGAACTATCGGAAGGAAAGCAATCACTCCAGATATGGACTCGTATGCTCAAGTCCATTTCATGTTCTTGCAACACATGACTGAAGTGGTCCCTTATGTCGACCAGCACAAGGATGTGCTTCAACAACATAATCCAGATCGGCCGGATGTTTGGATCATGGGACAACACAACTGCCGGTTCAACCAATGGTTGAAAGAGCAAATCGCTAGGAGCTCATCAAGTGAGATGCTGACATGGTTGGCAAAAGGGCTAACATTTACAATTGTGACATGGCAATGATATGACATAAATGGGTACACATTCTTTACACAGGCCAGGATGTAAAGAGCACTAACCAAAACAGCGGTGTTCGCATAGATGTGTTCAGTACTGATGGGTTAAGAAACTCGTACTATAGGTTCATAGAAGAGATTTGGGAGCTCAATTACGTGGCTTTCAAGATCCCCTTATTTCGCTACTGTTGGGTGCATCTCCCACAGGTGAAGGTTGACAAGTACGGTGTCACTACCGTGGACCTCCAACGTGTCAGGTACAAAGATGAACCATTCATACTCGCTAACCAAGTTATTCAATTTTTCTATGTAACCGACCCGGCAAATAAGAAGCGTCATGTAGTTCTTCATGGAAAAAGGAGAATTATCGGAGTAGAAAATGTAGTGGACGAGGACGAATACAATCAATTTGACGAGTTACCTCCTTTTGGAAATGGCATAAGGGTCGACAATGAACAACGTGACGAAACTAGTTACGTACACATTGATCATCATGAAGGGTTAATTTTTAAAGGAAATAAGCAAGTGGAATGAGAGTGTGCGACATATATGTCGGCTTTTGCATTTATGTATATAACAATGCACATATGTGATGTATATGTGAATTATATAACAATGCATGTGTGTGATGTATTTGTGAATTTGCATTTATGTATAAGTGAAAATGTGTGATATATAGGTGAATTTTGAGAATGAGTCATACAAATATATCTCTATGTTCATTGAGCTATTGTAAAGAAATATACTGGGTTGTTGTAAAGAAATAACTACAGCTGGGCAAAGGCTTATTGAATGATTGTTGGTGTAGTTATTACTACAGCCGGGCAAAGGCTTATTACAGACGGTTGTACGTTTAGAACCGTCTGCGATTATTATCACAGACGGTTCTAAACTCCAAACCGTCTGTGATATCATACATATCACAGACGGTTATCCGTTAAGAATCGTCTGTGATAGTTATTACCACATACGGTTCTTAACTGATAACCGTCTGTGATATCTATGATATCACAGACAGTTCTGAGTTTAGAACCATCTGTGATATTTATTATCACAGACGGTTATCCGTTAAGAACCGCCTGTGATAGTTATTACCACAGATGATTCTTAACTAATAACCGTCTGTGATATCTATGATATCACAGACGGTTCTGAGATTAGAACCGTCTGTGATATTTATTATCACAGACGGTTGTAAGTTTAGAACCGTCTGTAATAAGCCTTTCTATATAAACCCCAGCTAGGGTTTTGCGCGTACATTACTTCAGTTGCACCAACCAAGCACAGAGTTATAGTCGCTCTCCCGATCAAGCCCGTCGCTACCGCCGTCCCCCGAGCCAGTCGCCGGCCACCTCCGGTCCCCAAGCCCGAGCCCGTCACCGCCGCTTCCGGTCCCCGAACCCGGCACCGCCGCTTCCGGTCCCCGAACCCGGCACCGCCTTCCCCGAGCCCGATGGCCTCCTCCACCCCCTAGCCCTGCCCCCTCCTCCACCAAAGGTAAACTTTTCCTCCATTGTTGCAATTGATTTTTTTTAAGGTTAGAAGCCAGAATGTGCATGTATCTCTCTCGAGCTATATTCTGTATATTAGAAACAAGCAGGGGGTTTTTTTCTTGAAGGATAAAGAAGATAGATCTATACATTGTGAACTATAAATTGTGAACAAGCAGGAGTTTAAACTATAAATTGCAGATAGATCTATCTAAAATCTAAATGTGAAAAACTGTTCTACCCAATAGATCACAGTAGTATCTTACTACCAAATACAAGGAAGCCAAGCCAATATTGCACTCATTCCTTTACCACATGTATACATTGTGAATATGTATATGTATACATTGTGAATATATATGTATATGTATGCTGCTAATGAACATATAAATGTATATGTATACATTGTGAATATATATGTATATTTATAAATGAATATATAAATGTATATTGTTACATATATTGTTATGTATATGTATATGTATATATATATATATATGTTGCTAATGAACATATATACTTGAATGTATGTGCTTATACCGCACTATTTACGTATATGCTACATTGTGCTTAATTTTCATATATGAGAAGGCCAACATGTCATCCGCGCATTCTTCAACATCATCGTCGGATGCGTCTGCTTCAAAATCAACACGCAAAGGAAGAGGACTATCGAAAAAGCCTGAGGGCTGATTTACCATCACAGAGGTCGATAGATCTGGGACCCCTCTCCTTCCTCGCCGAGCAGCGTCCGCATTTCGAAGAACGATCAGAATAGTTGCACGACAACGAATTGAGATCACATTCGATTCGTGGAAGGCCGTGAGTGAGACTAAAAAACGTGAGCTACTGACCGAGATTTTTGCTTCATTCGAGATCCCAGAAGAACACCACAACTCCGTGCAACGATATGCGTTGGCAGTGGCATGCAAAGCATGGAAGAACTTCAAGAGCGTGCTTGTCAAGGACTATGTGGAGAAGGATCTAACACCCTTTGACAAATACCCATTCCTAGAACCACAATGGGACGAGTTTAAGGTGATGAAGACGATCGAAGCTTTCAGAAGTGCAAGCGCGGCGCACAAGGCCCTCCAGGCAAAAAACACACATTCCCACAGACTCAACACAGCTGGGTATACGGGTAAAATCCTGTAGTGGAGGCAAAAGGACGAATAGGTAATCCTGCGGAACACCGCCCCACCATTTGCCACGATCTCGGATGAGCGCGCTCGAAATTGGATTAGAGCGAGGTCATCTACCACGTCGTCGGGGGACATCTCCTTCCGAAACCCTGCAGACCAGGAAGTGTCCCACCGCCTGGTAAGATATCGAACTACGCAGCTTGTAATTACTCCACAACTTCCCTGAAAACTAAACGACATGTCGGGCTCTTGCAGGATACACTGAGTGTCGAATCTTCCCAGGGATCATTCCAGTCAATTAGGGAGAAAGATATACTCTTTGCAACACTGGGAAACAAGGAGCACCCGGGTCGTACGAGAGGCCTTGGGTTTTATGTTCCTTGGAAACAAGGTTTCTCAGATAACTCCGAATTATTTTAGAGTAGGAAGAGAAACAAAGCCAAGCGTGACGCATGACTACGAGAGGAGATCAAGGCATCTCTTAGAGAGGAGCTTGCTGATTACGTCAGAGACAAGGTGCGAAGACAAACAAAAAAATCAGCAGGCCGCCGCCGCTCCTGTGCTAGCCAGTCCCCCAACCGTCGGAGTAGCTGCGCGTCCAATCCTACGACGGAAAGCGAGAGCATATTTTCTGTGGACAACATCCTACAAGCTACGAAGTGCAAGCTCCAAGTGAGATATGCCTCCGTTGCCTTGTGCGCTGCTTGGGGCCTAACATATCCGTCCAGTGAAGGGGC
Organism: Melocanna baccifera; assembly: GCA_036346265.1. Lineage (NCBI taxonomy): Eukaryota > Viridiplantae > Streptophyta > Magnoliopsida > Poales > Poaceae > Melocanna > Melocanna baccifera. The sequence goes on along the minus strand of CM070708.1, from coordinate 15,980,622 downwards.
CATGGTGCACCGTGCACCTTTAGCTTCAGGCTTCGGAAAAGTGATTGTGGATGGTGTGCATGCCAATTTCGATGTCGTCCCGCTACCGAAGCCCCCCAACGACGAGATCGTGACTCTAGGGCAAGCCATTGGAATCTTCATCCAGTGGCCCAAAAGAGACATCTGCCTAGAGGCTTCTTCACCGGTAGCAGGTCCACAAGGGCAACACGAACCAGAGCAATTTGCACTGGTGCTATCTCCACAAGGTCTATCTCCACCACCGCTACTTGCACTAGTGATGAGTCCACGGGAGCTATTCCCAGTGCAACAACTTCCACCGGTGCTACCTTTACAATCGACCTACAGCCAAGGTAGCAAGGACAGCCGAGGCAGCAAGGGCAAAGCAAAGAAGACCGATGATGATATCCCGTACCTGCCATTGGCCCACAAATTCGTGCTTGGTGAGCCGATGATCGACCTGGTGAAGCGCCTCCCATTCCTACCAGTTAGTTGCAACCAATTACACATTTCATATATGGAACAATCCAATAAGCTAGAGGGAGAACGGCGCTCAGGTATCACTGTCAAATTCAAGCTGCATCATTTCGAGCACGAATTTCAAGATGGTGTCTTCGTGGTGACCTTTGATGATTTATTTGATCTTTTCATGCTCAACGCTCTCGACGTCTCACTCGTTCGATGCTGGACGCTGTAAGTGTGTACAATCACAGTCTCCGTTCATGTCATATCGATAAATATCATATATAATTTGTTGCTTTTGTGTCTGTATATATAGATAAATATCATATATATACCAAATACAACGCTGTAAGTGTTGGTTTCTTGGACCCACACTTGGTCGCCAGTTATACCATCAATGAGGATGCTGGCTTTGTCGAGAGGTATATTGCAGTAGCACTGCTGACTTACCACGATAAGGAATATGTACTTATGCCCTACAATCAGGAGTTTTATTAGATTTTAATAGTAATTGTACCAAAATGGAACAAGGTAATATACCTTGATTCCCTAAGTAAGAATAAACATATTCTATTTTTTGCAGTGCCACCAGCAGTTGGTAGTAATGCCTCTTGAATTAACACATTCTATTTTTTGCAGTGCCACCAGCAGCAGCGGGCAACACATGTGGATTCTACGTTTGCCACCATATGAGACTACTTCTCGATTCCGCGAGGATCACCAATTCCAATTCTAAGGTTTGTCAATATTTCCATAATTACTTCATACTTATCAAGTTATATATATACGCACATTGATATTCCTATCGACAGGCTGCGTCCATCCCGAAAACTGCATTAAAACAGGCCAACCTTGAAGGAATTCTAGGAGAGTGCGCGTACTTTTTGGTGGCTCAAGTTCTAAATTCAAAGGGAGAGTTCCACAACGTATAATGATTTTTTTATTACTCTTATCACTCCAAAATCGAGGTCTCACGAAAGAAATAGATCCATAATCAACGACTTGTCAGGCTGCACAAGCAATACTTGGATGGCAATCATGCACCATCCAAGTATTGCTTGTGCAGCCTGACAAGTTCATTGATTATAGATCTGTTCCTTTCACGAGACCTCGATTCTGGGGTGATAGAGTAATAAAAAATGCAACGTTACCATCTAATTGCAAATGCAATGTAGATCTTTTGAAATTGTGTATTTGTTAATGGATATTTTACTTCATTTCAATTAATTAATTTACGAAATGGATGTTTTATGTTTGTGAAATGAATTGAGATGTGAATTGGATGTTATATGTTTCTGAAATGAATTGATATGTGAATTGTCTGTATACATGTACATGTTGATCTACTTGTTTCAGAGGGCACGGCTAGCATTTCCTGAGGCTAGCCAAAAACAGAAATATATTTAGGGGTAGGAAAGAATATCACAGACGGTTTGTACGGAAAAACCGTATGTGATATAGGCATATCACAGACGGTTTTTAACAAAAAACCGTCTGTGATATATCAATATCACAGATGGTTTTTTCTTACAAACCGTCTGCGATGATAGCTATCACAAACGGTTTTTAGTTACAAACCGTCTGTGATATTTACTCCATAGACGGCTTGAAAACCGTCTGTGATAACCTTCGATTATCACTAACCCATAAATTCAGACGGTTCAGAGAACTGTCTGTGATGACGTTTTTGAACCGTCTGTGATACGGTTTTCTGTAGTAGTGATTCACCATGATTCACCATGACTTGTTAAATAATTGTAGATAGGTTCATTTAAAATTTTGTACTACTAAGTGGCTTGACAGTTCGCCAGTCGAATTATTTAAAAGGTGAAAGTATCTAGGCCCCTAAAAATGGTTTTGGTAATTAATGACGATTTGTGAATATGGTACTAATATGTTTGTTGATGTGTGCATAGGTTAAGTCTCATAAGTGCGCGTATGTCAAAAGAAAGTTGCACGCGAAAGGACGAAAAAAATCAAGTTGGCTAAAAAACAAAGGTACAAGTAGTATATGATCCATTTTTCATATTTTACCGGTCTTAGGAGAAAGGGTGAAAAACCTAATTATAAGATAGTCACCGTACTATTAAGAGGGATCATAGAAAGTAACTTGATAGCATGTTCTTGTGCCACTTAGATCAATCTAGGGTCATGCATGCACATAAAATGAAGTTTAAAAACCAAATATGCTCTTTTAGAAAAATTGAAAGTATCAGCGTTAAAACTGCGGAACTACCGGAACTCGGTAGTACCGGGTATTTTCAGCGGTACGTTTTTTCCAGAGAGCACCCCCGATTGAGACTTGAGCTTGCCAAAATCGGTAGTACCGGGAATTACACGGCGGAACTACTGCACTGCGATAGTTCCTCTCTAGAAATCGAAACTACCGATCTTCGGAAGTACCGGGTAAACCCAGCGGTATGTTTTTTCAAGAGAGCACTCCCGCTGAGACTTGGGTTTGCCGAAATCGGAAGTACCAGGAAATACACGGTGACATAGCCATAGTACCACGCCAACAAAGCGAAACTACCGCACTTACAACAGCGGTAGTACCACACCAACTTTCAACGACTAGTTCTGTCGTTCTGACATAGCCGTTACTGTGTGCTACAGTACATTGTGGTAGTACCGCACTTTGCACGCCGGTAGTTCCGATTTCCCTGATTTTTCAGAATTATTTTTTGTAATGGCTTATTTTGGTTGGTGAGGGTATAAATACCCCCTCACCAACTTAAGAACATGGAGCTGAACTTGCATTGAATATCTTTGAGCCTTGAGCTTTCATTTCACACCTCCTCTCTTTGTGTGCATTCATTTTGAGGTGTTTTAGCCATTTCAAATGTATACATTCATTATATTGATTCTTGGCACTTGATAGCCGTCAAGCGAAATGTGATATTTTACTCTTGGTGCTTGCCGGCACCTAGATGGCCTGGTGGTTGATCGCAAGGTGATCTCTTTAAGAAGGTTGTGAAGAGACCCGAGCACATTATGAGTGGTTTGATACTCACCATCTCCAGAGAGGAGCAAGAGCAACCAATAGTAGATTGAGAAGTTAAGGTTTAATTCGTAGAGCCGATCCAGGAGTGCTTGGGCTTTCCTCAATACGAACTAGTGAAGACCAGTAAGTCTTCGATACCATAGAAAAAACTTCGTATGTCTACTTGTGGTTATTTCTTTATCATTACTTTTATATTTAAATTCATAGCTTTGCAATTGTCAATATTGCCATATTCTCTTGTGCTTTAAGTTTAATTGCAAAATTTAGTTCTTGTGGTGCCTTAGGATTACTAGAATTGAGTAGGTTGAGATTAATTAGTATTCTTGTCTAATGATCTCTTGTCATAATTTATTTTAAACGCGAAAAATTTTAGAACCTCCTATTCACCCCCCCTCTAATCAGTTATCCTTGATCCTACAAAACGTTCTAGGATAAGGATGGTATGTGAAAAGCCATTAGATAGTTGGAGTCCACGTCCTTACCCTAGGGTGAAGGCTTGAGCATATGGGTGGTAGTGCTGGGGATCTGGGTGTGGTTGGCAACCTCATGTGAAAAGTAAGGACTAGACCCTTATACTGAGTAAAGGACACAGTAACCGCTCAACTATAAGTGTTGATTTGTCAACCCTGGTCTAATAACTTCTCAACTCAATTGAATCTCTACAGGTAGTAGGACTGCTGATGAAGGGGCGTTGATATGGGAATGGCAAAACCATACTGAACAACGGTGGAATCCACTCAGGACAGACAGAAGTGTTTAGGTCTAGCTAGTAGGTACTGGGTCTAAGTGGAGATCTATCAAGTAGAGTCTACATAAAAAATTGAGCAGTGAAAAATCATGTTTCTCAAGTTAGTCACACGCTAGCTTGAGCGCGTCAATAGCTTGATATTAAGAGTTTTAAAAATCTTGTGGGTAAAGTTAGGCAACTCTATAGAGTGAAAATAAATGGTAATCAAATATGCTGTGCTGTCGGTAAATGAAGCTATGTTTAATGGGTGATTCCAACAACAAGGCATAAGTAGATTTATTTATGTTTTAATCTGTGTAATCAGAGCAAGCTGTTAATGAGGAGCCAGAAGAGGCGTCCTTCATCGATGATCAGTGGTTCTAGGTATTAGTCTTACTCGAGCTTGCCTATGGTGTTTTATTGTAATGTAAGATAACTTTGGACTTGTCGCCCTACATCCAAAACTAAGCTGTTAAGACTTATCTTTGTATTAAAATTTGGATCTTGTCTGTAAGCATGTGTTGTATTGATGCTCATTCTTGTACGATACTCCGCAACTGTATAGTCCTGAGGCAGTTGTGGAGATTATTAACGCTTTCAGAAATAGGAGCGTTACAGCAAGAAATGCCGCAATTAGATCCTTTGTGAGAGCTTTTCTGAACACAATTTCATGATCTTACATGAGAAAATGAGCAGTGATTGATCTCAGTGCATCGAAGTGTGAGCCATAACCTTTTCCTGATTTTGTTCCTCTAATTCTGCTTGCTCTTTTGTCCTGTCATCCCACTAGTTCAGAGAAACAGGTCTGCTTGCTCTTTGTTCATCCAATTCCACTTGTTCAAAAAGAAAATTCTTCTTGTTTTTCCCCTCCAGTTCCATGCAAGTTTTGATCTTCCTTGAAAAGATTGTATGGTTTTGTACTTTGTACATCAACTCCTGTGCAGTTGTTGACATTTTTCTCTACAGCCACTAGTATGTTACCATGAACATTGGGGACCCAGCGAAGCCGTACTTCCTGGACGTCGATGTAACATCCCAAATTTGCGATTTGCAAAATTAATAAAAATCTTTTCTCATTTGTGGTGAGTTTCAAAAATTTTGTTTGTTGAAGTTCTTGATTTGAAATTTGAGGCGGCAAAAATTTAATTAAGAAAATAAAACTTCAAAAGGGAGAATCAAGATTTCAAAAATCAAAATCGGAATTCTCAGAACCCTTAGCAAATCCTAAATCCAAAATCTTTGAAATTTAAATCCTCAAGGTTCAAGGTAATATTTAATGTTATCACCCAAACTTTCCTTGATACCTAAGTTGTTCAACAAGAAAATGTAAATGGGGAAATATCAAAATGCAGAAACATCCTTTTCGGCCCACTAGCCCCCTTGGCCCATCCGAAAACCCCTTCATTCCCTATCCCCATTGCCCTTGCTTCACTTCCTCCCCCTCCCTGTACAGGCGCCGCCACCCTCCCTCTTCTCTTCTGTCGACCAACCGGCCTGGCCGCCTCCCTCTGCGCCCTCTTCCCCGAAGACGCCAGCCCGGCCCCATCCTTCGGCCAACCCAGCTCCAGCCACCCCGGCCCTTCCCCCTTGCTCCCAGCCCGTCTCGGCGCCCCTGTTCCTCCACCCTCCTCCCTGGCGCCGCTCATGGCCAGCCCAGCCCTTGCCTCCACGCCCGGCCCGCAAGCTACGCTCAGCACCACCTACCTGCACCGCACCCCAGTGCCGCACCTTGGATTGTAGCCGCCCCCGGTTTTGTGCCTTGCCTTGGGTTCCTCGCCTACCTTGATGCCGAGCGCCACCCTGCCTATCTCCCTGCTCCGGTCTTGTCCGACTTCAATGCCGAGCGGTCATGGCACCATCACCTCCACTGGTACTACTCCCTCCGCCTGCGCGCTGCCGCACCGGCCTAGCTCTGCCTCCTGTCAGTCTCGCCGGCGCCATCGTCGCTCTTCCATGTGCGCGCCATCAATTCCCCAACCACCACGGCCACCCCTTGTTTTGCTTCGGTGAATGTATGCCTTCGCGCCAACCTCGCCCTACTCCCACCGCCTGCTCACGAGTTCAATGCTGCCGCTCCGATATTACTCCTTCTCGCACGCGATGTGAATGCGTCCAGCGGCTGATTACCTCTCCCCATATATGAATGCTGCCTGGGCTCATCTCCTCACTTCTCAAAAGCCATCCCCCTTTTTTTTTACTTTTCCTATCTCGGCCGAGCCACCCCTGCACTTCTTCTGGCCGCCGCAACTCAGCACCATTCCCCAATTCCTCGCTGGTGAAGCATCTTCGCACTGCCCCGAAGCATCCCCGACTGCCGGCTGGCGCTCTCCCCCACCATGGTGACCCCTCCGCTTGAACCGCTCAGCGCCGCCGCTGGTGCCCGTCGCCAGCCCACCACGACCCTCCTCTAACTCCGATGATCACTTCGGTGAGTCTCTTGTCACCTCTTGATGCTTGTACATGCGCTAATTAGCCATCCTCTCTCCCCGGCAGACGTCGCCCAGGACCTCCACCCTCCGGCCGCTTCAAGCCACCCTCAAGCTGCACTTAGCCTGAAAGGGGGCATTGCCACCGCTACACCCTACTCCCCCGGCCACCCAGGATGTGGTTTCGATGGTCCAACCTGCAGCTCCACCACCTCAAGATGGGCAGTGCCCTTCCCTGTCTCCCCTCGGCTGAACATTTCTTCTCCTTTGCCTCACTCTCCCTTTTTCCTCTCTTGGTATGGCAGGTGGACCCCTTCCCATCGAGGCATTATCTGGCAAGAAGTGGATGCTTGTAATATCCCTTGCTTGGTGAGCTTCTGTAGTCCATCTCTAAAACTTATGCTATGAAGCCAATAAGTGGATTGTGCTTGTTAAAGAACTTCTTTATGTAATAAAACTGTGGTTGTGAAATAATTATGCTCATATCTACCAAGTACCAAATTACCCTTGCATGAAAGTTTATCCCAAAACCAAGATCTCATGGCCAAAATTTCTAATGGGCAGCATAATCTTACTATTTGAATATTTAAAACTTCGTTTGAGCAATGATGGCCATGGAATCACTGAACCTATCCAAAATCCCGAGCAATCGGTCTAAAACCCATTTTACTCCTTCTTGAAGTTGAGTTTTGCAAATAAAGCTCGTTAATTCACTTTCTGTTTTACTACACCAATTGCTCATTTGCCAAACCCTTTAAAACCTCCTTTTTGGTTGTAAATAACATAATTGTAAATCCAACCCTTAATCATCTCCAATGGATTGGCTAACCATCCCTGATAAATTTGATAATCATCAAAAATAGTCAACCCTATTCCTATTTATAATCGAATAAATGACCAACTCAAATCTATGATCAAAAGTGGGAAGTATTTAATTCAAGTATCTCGCAAACCACATTTCTAGGCCATCTTTCAACATATGCATAAATCATGTTTTAGCTCATGGAACTTCCTTGATAAATATATAATAATATAAAAGAAGTTATGAAGAAACAAATCGAGCCCTTTACCTTGAGCCCTGCAGAGAGATCCTGCGGGTAATCCTTTGATCAATTTCTCCTTGTGTCATAAAATTTTGCCTCACGGTAAAGCTATTTAATCAACCCTTCCTATCAATTAAATCCATTCCAATCGCTCCCTCTCTACTCTCAATTCATAAGCAACATTAAATAAACTCAATTAAATTAAATCAAGATTTTGCCGCTATTTGGATTTATTTGGTTTTCCCTTTGTTGCCGCGTATTAGAAGCTGCGGTTCGAAGACGACAAGACCAAGCGGGTGCGAGCTACCGTGAAGATTCAAGATTTTATTTCGACCGACTGGTTAAGCGGGCTTTGAAATAAACCAAGACCGCGGTAAATAATCAAGGCGAGTCAACACTTTGACCATGTTGAATTCCTATGTTTTAAATGAATTATGTTGTTTTAAAGTATTCAAATTGCATGCGTTATTTTATGTATAATAGTTTACTGGTTTTTCTTAGTTAATGAACCATCTTGCTTTATTAGCACTATGTAGCTACTCCACTCCTTGAAATCATCGGTACCCCTACCATTGTCGCCTTAGGTAATACTAATAAAAGAAATTTACAAGTTAAGCTACGTTATTAATTGCCAGGCAAGTCCGGTAAGTTCTCAGGACATTAGCATGCCCTGGTCATATTCTTTTCAACGAATAAATTGTTTTGGGGCAATCATGGGATGTACATGATTGGTAGCTTGTATACAGATTATCTTATGCTTCTCAAAACCCTACAACTTGCTCCCCTGTCCGGGCGGATGGTAAGGGTGGATGGTGGAGGTAACAATCGGGTTGCGGAAGCCCGTCTGGACAATTTAAGGACTTAATCCTGTGTCGGCCTCTCCATGTAAAACAGTACAAACCACAAGCCGGCAAACTGTAGGTATGACTAAATAATTTGCATTCGCCAGTAAAGATGAGCACTTCAGGGGAACCCATGATTTTCATCGCTGGACGCAAAACCGTCTTGGATGGATCATGTCGCCGAATAGAGGCGGGCGCAAGAGGGGGTCTAGCTGGGGCCCAAAGGGGTTTTCCTGTAGACGAAACCTTAGCGAGTGCTAGTCTTTACTAGATGCATTGTAAAGGTCATGTGATCGCCCGGTTGACCTGCATGTCTAAGGAAACGTGCGGAGTTTAACGATTAGGTTATCTCTTGTGGGTAAAGATGTACCAACTCTGCAGAGTCTAAATAACTATTCGAATAGCCGTGCTCACGGTCAAGAGCGGACATGGGAACTTCCTCGAGTTAGTTCTATTTCAAAAATTGTTTCAGGTGGGATGAAAACTAAGTAGAGGGAAGTACTCTACTTTGTTGAATTTTTCCTGGAGGGATGCACTCCAGCGATACTTAAGGTGGATGTAGCCCAGTAATCAAAATTAGCATCGGTGGAGGTAACCATACACTGTAAAAGGTGGATGTAACCTGCGCAACTGTAAATATTGCACTCTCTCTTTACAACTTGCACTTTTGTTAAAACTGCTAAGTCACAGGATTTTATTATGATATTTGGAAATGTTGCTTTAGCAAATAAAATAACATCGAGCCTCCTTTCACAGCCTTGCATATAATAGCTATTAGTGTTGCATTCTGTGTGGTGGCTTGTTGAGTACAATTTGTACTCACTGTTACTAATTACCCTCCAGTCAGTCAAGAACTGAAGAAGGCTCTGCAATACTTCATAAAGGGTCGACAGAGCTGCTATTCCAGAAGGTCAAGAACTAGGTCGCGAAACCCCAGTTGGCTGCCTGTGGGCAAGTCCTGAGGGTCCCACTTGTGTGAAGATTTTCCGCTGCTACATTCTCTGCTTTTCGGCCTAAACGGCTCATGTAAGTTATTACTGTATAAATTATGCTTCCGCTTAATATGTTTTTGATATACCGTAATGTAACTGTGAGCACTGGCTACTGATCCAGGGAACAGTGCAGAGATCACAGAGGAATTCGGATTTCTAGATCCGGTCCTGACAGTCGACACCGGTGGTGACCTCACCTAGCTGCAGTGCGACACCCCTGCCAAAAGCTACAACAAGGTAAACTCGATGTTATATACTAATTTTCTCATAATGGTAGAAAAGTGCCAGTCTTGGTTGCTGGAGGCATTGTGTTTAGCCGAAAAACTTTGCGCTGATGATATTCCTGTCAGAACTCTAAGCTACTATATTTTTGAAGTTCTTGGCCCTAGATTTATTATGGCTCCAATTCTGATGCTTTATGTGAACAATAGAATCTTGATGCACCAAACATGGCATTGTTTTAGCTCTAGGATTTTTGTGGCATCAATCTGAATCCAATGTTCGGTGGTGAAAACTTGGTGCTTAATTCTAGTACTAGATTTGGCATGAATTACAATAGGCATGATCTTTGGCCGAAGGTTTGGTGCTTGATGTTGTCTTCCTGATGGTTGTTGCAGGTGCCACACCCGTTCTACCGGCCAACAAAGAACATCTTGTGCCATGTGCAAACTGGCCAACAAAAAACAATCTTGTGCCATGTGCAAACTCACTCTGCACTGCACTGCACAATGGACAAGGCCCTAACAAGAAGTGCACCTCACCACAGTAATGTCACTATCAAATCAAGTACACAGACAGGGCATCTTCTCTCGATGTGCTTGTCACGGACAACATCTCGCTACCCCTGAGGAATTCATCCAGTGTTCGTCCTAGCCTCACCTTTGGGTATACCACTTAGTTAAACATTTCCTAGTTACCGATGATTACTTTTGTTTGTGCAACTATGGATATGACCAGCAAGTGGGGTAAAATGGCACGGTGAAAGCGGCGACAGACGGCTTGCTTGGGTTTGGGAGGGGATCGGTTAGCCTGCTCTCACAACTCAAGCAGCTGGGGATCACCAATAATGGCCTTGGCCATTGCCTCATGTTAGATCATATGATGAATACATTAACAATAGTAGTGATAACGATTACGGATTGTCGTATGTTGCATGATACGCTCGTGTTAGATCGATCACCAAGAATGGCCTTGGCCATTGCTTCAGCACGAACGAAGGAGGTTTCCTCTTCTTCGGGGATGATATCATGCCCACTTCACGTGTAACTTGGATGCCCATGGCTCGAAGCACAACCGGGTAAGCACTATTGTCCGTGGAGTTTGTTTTGTTGTTGCATTATATTGGTCATGCATGTGGCTTGCTTGTGATAATGAACATTTGTTTTATTTTCATTTGGTTTCACACATTATGCAACATTGTTTTTCCAGGAATTACTACTCACCTGGCTCATCAACACTGTATTTTCAGTAGGTTTGCGTTTCATTCATTAAGAAGATAGAGTTACAAAATGGCGTGAAAGCCAAGAGGGTCCGAGAGGAATAAATTACAAGAGAGGGACGACTAAAATAGAAAGGGAGGGTGGTAGGGAGAAACTAGACTTTAGCCGGTGGAGAAAGCAACCTTGGAATCGAAATGAGCAACAAGGTCTTTCAGCTTGGATCCTTTGGCAGACGACCAAGCATTAAGCTCCTGTTTAATTCGCTGTAGAAGTTCCTCAATGTTCAGACTGTTATGAATATTATGTGTGTATTGATATGAGGCTCAAAAGACCATATATATAGGAGAGTACAAAGGGTATATGTCATATAGAGATAAAGCATATGGAGAATAGAATACAAACTCTATCTCCTAATACAACTCTATCTCATCTCCTTAATACCCCCCTCAAATGCAAGACGTATGCAATAGCATTGCATTTGAAAAGAGTTGTTGCTAAAAAATAAAAAAAATCCAAAATCCGAGTCTTGATAATGTCGTCGTAGCGTGCAGATCTTGAAAAATACTGTCGAATCAAGCCAAAGAGAAATAGATAGAAGCATGACAGCGTAGATCGAAGCCCAAGACGGCGGCGGTGCAGTGCACAATGTGCAGAAGAAGCGCGACGGCCTTAAAAGCTCGGGGCGGCGGCTACAGTAGCGGCGGCATCATATGACTTCTACGATCTATACGCGGCTCAGAGAGAAGAGCGGCGGCTGCTGCCATGGAATAGGAGTAGAGGCATGGCAGCAACAGATCGAAGCCCAAGACGGCGGCGGCGCAATGCACAAGGTGCAAGAAAAGCGCGGCGTCCTTAAAAGCCCAGGGCGGCGGCTAAAGTAGCGGCGGCATCATACGACTTCTACGATCTGCACGCGGTCATGCAAAACAAAATTCCTACTACTTCTATGGCTGACAATAAATTTGTGGACTCGCATGGCTTAGACAAACGGAAAGATAGAGACTACGGATTTGGGATGAACGCAACCGAACGGATGAAGTGGAGACGACGACACACACAGAGGGCAGCGGTCGGAGGGTGGATCGACGCGACGACGACGCACACAGAGGGCAGCGGTCGGTGGGTGGATCGATGCGACGACGCCGCACACGGAGGGCAGCGAAGTGGAGGACGCCGTGCACAGAGGGCAGCGAAGTGGAGGACACCGCGCACAGAGGGCAGCAGCCGGTGGGTAGGCTGAAAAGAAGACAACGCCGCACACAGAGGGCAGCGGTCAGTGGGTAGGCCAACGCACGGAGAGTCTTGCACTACTCTCTGAATTGCGCTTCTCTTGGTGGTACACGGAGGGCGGCGACCGGTGGGTGGGCCGACGCGCAGAGGACGGCACTGGTCTCTGAATTACTCGTCTTTTTTTTCTTTCTTTTTCTATCTCTCTCTCTTTCTCTCTCTCTCTCTTTTCGGTACTTAGCTTCTAAGGGAAGCTTCCTTCTGCTAAAAGGGAAAAAAGACACCAAATAAGCAGGCACGGTGGGCACGAGGCAACCGGTGGGCATAAGGCCAGCTGGGGCGAGCAGACCGACGGGCGTGGGGCGCACTGGGCCGGCAGGCTTGAAGACGGCACACCCGGGCCGGGCCTGGATCGGCGCCGACGGGTGGGTCCGGACGGCGCGACTGGAGAAGGCAGCACAGGATCCAGGACCGCCGGCGCCTGGACACGGGCGGCCGGCGAGTGCAGATGGCCGGTGGTCAGCGGGGAAAAGGCGTAGGGCGGGTGCCACCGGGAGGAGACGAAGGTCCATGGAGTCCTCAGCCAGGCGGCGCACACCTGATTAGGCGGCATGCGCGGCGAGGGCTTGGGAGGCGAGGTCAGCGGCGCGGCGGTCGAGGAGGAAGCGGCGGCGGAGCGCCAGGAGGCGCAGACGGGGGAAGCGTCGGCGGTGCTGCGATCGCCGGCGGTGGCGGGGAGCGCGCTGGTGTGGGGGCAGCTGGAGCGGCTCCGCGTGCTGGAGATCGTCGGCGCGGCGCTGCGGGACATCGCGGTGACAACAGTGGAGTCGGCGAGCACAGATCCGACAGGCGGGGGCCTTGGCGTCGGTGATGACAATGATCGCCGGCGACGACGACGATCGGAAGGCCGGCCTGCAGCGGCTCCGGCGAACGAGCGGGCGGCTCGGGTGGCCTACAGCAGCTCCGGCGTGACGGGCGACAGTCGAGCCCTTCAGATCCAATCTGACAGCCGACTGGGCTGCGAGCTGGCGGACGGCAGACCGTAGCGTCTTCGGCACCGTCAACCGGGGACAACGGACGACAACCAGCGGTGAAGCTGACTGTGCGTCCTTGTATGCCTTCCCAAAGCACTCAACGAAGCTGGCGAAGTAGGACTCTGCGATGCAGAAGACGGCGCAAGATCTGACGGAGAAGTGGCCGCCCCGGGGAGCAGAGATTGATCCTCCCGGGGGCAGTAGCAGCAGAAGTAGATCGAGATTATGTTAGGGTTTTAACCTAAGCTCTGATACCATATTATGAATATTATGTGTGTATTGATATGAGACCCAAAGGACCATACATATAGGAGAGTACAAGGGGTATATGCCATATAGAGATAAAGCATATATGGAATAGAATACAAACTCTATCTTATAATACAACTCTATCTCATCTCCCTAACACAGACTACGTTGATCATGCCATAAGCTATTCCTCTCCTTCCAAATCATCCAGACGACTAGAATGATTACTGCATCTGTTCCTTTTCACTTGGGAGTGTTTGCCAAATCTCTGATAGCTAACCACTGGTCCTGTAGGGTCTTCTCAGTGAACATGTATGAGGTGTAGAGAGATAACCACGTGAAGGTCCAGTGCCAAATTTGTTTAACCACCGAGCAAAGGATAAGAAGGTAATCGATTGTCTCGGCCTCTTGATCGCAGAAAATGCAAAATGACGGTGCAGGTATGTTATGCTTTGTCAGCCTTGGAAAAGTCCAAATACGCTGCTTTAGAGCTAGCCATGTGGACATTTTTTGCTTTCAATGGGGCAGCACACTTCCATAGCTCTTTGGTGCAAGGGAGTAGAGTGGTGCCTTGGTGCAAGGCTTTGTAGGCCAGTTTGGGGGAGTATCAACCGTCGGCTGTCCATCTCCAAATGACCTCATCTGCCACCCCTTCTTGCAATTGGACCTAGTTAAGAGCTGAGCTCAAAGCAAGGACCTCACGCATGGCTTGTGAGTTGAAGGGCCCCAGTAAGTCTATCAACCAGCTATGATTGTGCAGAGCCTCGTTGACGAGGGTTTGTCTTTTGTGAGAGTTCTTCATCATAATCCAAACTGCCAAAGCCAGGTCGTGTATGCTTTGTCCTTGAACCCATCTGTCTATCCAAAAAAGCGTTAAAGATCCATCCCCAGGTGAATGGTCATTGAAGCATTGAAGAAGTCCTGCACTATAGAATTTTTTGGCTCCCGAACTGATGTCCAAATTCGTCCCCGATTAGTACGTGCCAGCCACTCCAAGCGTGAGCGGAGAGCAATGCCAGCTAGCTTAAGGTCTGCGATGCCCAATCCTCTGTGCTCGTATGGACGGCAAGCCTGCTGCCAGTTCACAAGACACTGTCCTCCCTTTGCCAGTTTATCTTGTCCTCCCTTTGCCAGTCTATCTCCGGTCCAAAAGAAAGAATATCGAGTCTTATCACAGCTTTGATTGCCTAATCGGGGAAAGCCAAGGAAAATAGAGGGTAGATGTGATGGATAAGTCTCTGTGTTGCTTTTTGCTTTTGCAGCATTTTAGGACAAGCATCTTTAGGATAGCATCTTAGGACAAGCATCTTTAGGATAGCATCTTAGGACAAGCATCTTAGGACAGCATCTTGACTAGCATCTAGGACAGCATCTTAGACTAGCATCTTAGCATATGCTTGGCTGGTTAACAGCCTATAAATTTGTATCCCCAACCCCTCAGGTTGGCATGGCATTGTGTGAGAAATAATCCTAGAAAATTGCCCCATCTCCAAGTGTCATCCTCTCGATGAGAGTGAGGATATTGCTATCACCAAGAGCAAGAATCGAACGACTAACAAGGTGCTTGGCTGGTTAATAGCCTATAAATTTGTATCCCCAACCCCTCAGCTGGTATGGCATTGTGTGAGAAATAATCCTAGAAAATTGTCCCATCTCCAAGTGTCATCCTCTCGATGAGAGTGAGGATCTTGCTATCACCAAGAGCAAGAATCGAGCGACTAACAAATGGTATCAGAGCAAGGTTATCCTGTAGCCTGAGCATCTCCTGCTCAATCCCTTCTCGGCGTCGTTTCGGCCTCGCAGCAGACCCCAACTAGCAAAGAAGAAGCAACTCCGCCGCCTCGCTCCTCCTCCCCCTGTTCAGACGAGCAGCAGCTCATCAGAGGCAGCTCTCTCTCCACGCAGCAGTCCCCCGGTGGCGCGCCATGTCCGCAGGACAGTCTCAGCGCTCGGTCGCCTCGAGCATGCGGCGGCGGCAAGAAGTCGAGCTCGCTGTGGCAGAGGAATGCAGCGAAGGCGACACAGCCGCCGCGGAGGTGGAAGCGGCGGCGGCAGATGCAGCGCGTCGCGGCGGCAGCAGAAGGAGGTTGAGTTCTACGCGGCGGCAGCAGCTCGTCTCTGCGATGACAGCGCCGCGGACCTTGAGCTGCCGGAGAGGGAGGCAACGCGAGGGCGCAGCGCGATGGCGTCGCGACGCGCACGCAGCGCGGTGGCAGCCAGACAGCGCGCGACGCGCGGGGCGTTCTGGAGGAGGCACGCACGGCGGCGGCGTACGGGTCGACGGAGAGCACGGCCTTCACAGGCGACGCGGCTCTCTCTCCCCGGTTGGCACCGTGGTCACCACGAGTACCGGTATCGTTAGGACGTCGCCCCGGCGGCGGTGGCCTACACTCACCAAGACCAACTACGCCGAGTGGGCTGCGGTGATGAGGTAAAGCTCAGTGCGGCATATGTGGGATGCGGTCCGTGACGGGCGGCGTCGACTACGACCGGGATCGACGGCACCTGGATGCTCTCATCGCGCGATCCGCCGAGATGCGATTCGCTACCAACAAGCGGATCGCCAAAGAGGCTTGGGATGCCATCACTGCGCAAAGACGCATCGCAGCCGCCGCGCCCGCAAGTCTACATTACAGGCACTACGCAAGGAGTGGGAGAACTTGGCCTTCAAGCCAGGTGAGGACATTGATGACTTTGCTCTCCGTCTCAACACTCTATTGCAAAAGATGGTGCAGTTTGGCGACGACACCTACGGCGAGGAGAGAGCTGTGGAAAAGCTCTTCCGCTGCGTCCCCGAGAAGTACAAGCAGATGGCTCGCTCGATCGAGTCTCTGCTGGACCTCTCCACAATGACGATCGAGGAGGCGTTGGGTCGCCTCAAGGTCGTTGACAGCGATGAGCCACAGCGCCTCTCGGGACCCGTCACCATTGGCGGGAAGCTCCTCCTCACACAGGAGCAGTGGGCTACCGGCCAAGGTGACAGGAAGAAGGGGGAGCCTTCTTCCACGACAGACGGCCACAAGCGTGACAAGCACGGCAAGCCGCGCAAAGACGCCCAGGCAGGGGCGCGAGGACGTGCCGAGGGTAATGACCGTGGAGGCGCCCAGGGCGGCGACGCTGGCAAGCAAAAGCCGGCACGAGACGACGCTTGCCACAACTGCGGCAAGCCTGGTCATTGGGCCAAGGATTATCGGCGACCACGACGCGGCGGGCCACGCGCAGCGAAGGAGGAGGAGCAACGGCTCGTTCATTGCTCATGCGCGGCGTGGAACTACCTCAGCCGGCACCGCCGCGGCGACTCTCCTCCACCTTGACAAGCCAAAGCACACGCCTCCTCGGCGGCGCCCGCAACGACAAGATCGACGGGTGGTGCCTCGACACCGGCGCCACCCACCACATGACCGGCGGCGGAGTTCTTCTCGAGCTCGACTCAGCGTTCGAGGCACCGCTCAAGTTCGCGGCGCCTCGCTGTGGAGATCAAGGGCGTCGGCTCTGTCGTCTTCGCCGCCAAGATCGGCGAGCACCGGCTACTCACCGGTGTATACTACATCCGTGTTGAGGAACTCCATCATCGGCTTGGGACAGCGGATGAAAACGGATCGCGCGTGGAGATCGAGCACGGGTGCTGCGCATCTGGGATCATCGCCGCGGCTCCTCGTCAAGGTCAGCGAGAGCAACCGCTCTACGCCCTTCACGCGCGGTGGCGCAACCCTCGTGTCTTGCGCCCAGCGACGATGACGCTTGGAGGTGGCACGAGCGCTTTGGGCACCTCAACTTTGAGGCCCCGAGGCAGCTCGGCAAAGAAGGCGATGGTGCGGGCATGCGCATGTCGACCACGTGGAGCGATTCTGCGACACACAGGTCCTCACCAAGCTGCGCGCTCCCTTCCTCGCCAGGTGAGCTTCCGCGCCAAGGAGAAGCTGGAGCTCGTACACGGTGACCTCTGTGGCCCCGTGACACCGGCTACACCTGGAGGCCGGCGCTACTTCCTCCTCCTTGTCGACAACGTGTCCCGCTACATGTGGGCTGTCCTGCTCGACGTCAGGGCAGCCGCGGCGGACGCCATCAAGCGCCTTCAAGCTGCTGTGGAGGCGGAGTGCAGCCGCAAGCTTTGGGTCCTACACACGGACAACGGCGGTGAGTTCACGGCGGCCGAGTTCGCGGCGTACTGCGCCGACGAGGGGATCCATCGTCACTTCTTCGCGCCGTACACCCCGCAGCAGAATGGCGTCGTCGAGCGCCGCAACCAGACGGTGGTTGCCACCGCCCGCGCCCTCCTCAAGCAGAGAGGGATGCCGGCATTCTACTGGGGTGAGGCGGTGATGACTGCCGTCCACTTGCTCAACCGCTCCCCCACCAAGGCCCTCGACGGCAAGACGCCATACGAGGCCTGGCACAGGCGCAAGCCCGCGGTGAGCCACCTCCGTGTCTTCGGCTGCCTGGCCTTCGTCAAGGAGCTCAACCACGTCGGCAAGCTCGACGACCGAAGCACGCCAGGGGTCTTCATCGGCTACGCGGAGGGCGCCAAGGCCTACCGCGTCCTCGACCCTGCGACACGGCGCGTGCGCATCACGTGTGACGTCGTGTTCGACGAAGGGTGAGGCTGGACGTGGGGCAAGATGGTGGATGACGGCTCGACTCCGACGACCAGCGATTTCGTCATCGACCACGCCCCGCCGAGGAGGCGGGGGGCGGCTGCGTCTTCACCGAGCTCGCCTACCCCACCACCTCGTTCGCCACCACCTCGCGAGTCCTTCACCACCGCCACCACCAGCTCGGCAAGTCCACGAGCTCGGCGAGTCCACCGCCAAGACCGCCGGCCACGCCTCGCTCTCCTACACCGGCGCCTACTCCTCGGGCTCGCGACCGGCAGCCGGCCCACGCACGAGGCGCGACGGTGGAGTTCGCCACTCCGCCGTCCAACGACGAGGATCGCGATCGGCGCCTACCACGGCGGCGAGCCTGCGCTACCGTACCGTGGGCGACCTCCTCGGTGGCGGCGGTCCTCGAATCGGCGCAGCGCGACGAGCGAGGCAGCCGCACTCGCGACGACACGGCGAGCCTCGTTCCTTCGCCGAGGCGGAGAGAGACGCGGCATGGCGTGCCGCGATGCAGGAGGAGATGGACGCCGTCGAGCAAAACAAGACATGGGAGCTGGCCGATCTTCCAGCCGGCCACCACGCCATCTCTCTCAAGTGGGTCTTCAAGCTCAAGAAAGACGAGGCTGGAGAGGTGATCAAGCACAAGGCGCGTCTCGTGGCACGTGGCTTCGTTCAGCAGGAGGGAGTCGACTTCGACGATGCCTTCGCGCCTGTTGCACGGATGGAGTCCGTGCGTCTCCTCCTTGCCCTCGCAGCCCAGGAGGGCTGGTGCGTCCATCACATGGACGTCAAGTCTGCTTTCCTCAACGGCGACTTGAAGGAGGAGGTCTACGTCCGCCAGCCGCCGGGATTCATCATCCCCGGCAAGGAGAGCAAGGTCCTCCGCCTGCGCAAGGCCCTCTACGGCTTGCGGCAGGCACCGCGAGCTTGGAACGCCAAGCTGGACTCCACCCTCAAGCAAATGGGATTTCAGCAGAGCGCTCACGAGGCCGCGGTCTACCGGCGGGGCAAGGGAGGCAATGCCCTGCTGATAGGCGTCTACGTCGACGACCTTGTGATCACCGGTACCAAGGAAGAGGAGATCGAGGCATTCAAGGCGGAGATGAAGGCCACCTTCCAGATGAGCGACCTCGGGCCCCTCTCCTTCTACCTCGGGATCGAGGTCCACTAGGACAGCTCCGGCATCTCTTCGCGATCGCCACGCCAAGCGCATCGTGGAACTGGGCGGCCTCACCGACTGCAACCCAGCCCACACTCCTATAGAGGAGAGGCTGAAGCTGAGTTGTGAGAGTACGGCGGAGGAGATGGACGCGACGCAGTACCGGCGTATTGTGGGCAGCCTTCGCTACCTTGTCCACACGCCGCCGGACTTGGCGTTCGCCGTCGGCTCGTCCACCGGTTCATGCAATGACCGACGACGAGCACCACACAGCAGCCGTGAAAGGATCCTCCGCTACGTCGCGGGCACCTCCGACTACGGCTTGCACTACCCAAGGTGCCCCGACGCGGCGCACTTCATCGGGTACAGCGACAGCGACCACGCGGCGACATCGACACGAGCAAGAGCACCAACGGGATGCTGTACTTCCTCGGCAAATGTCCGATTAGCTGGCAGTCGGCCAAGCAGCAGGTGGTGGCTTTGTCTAGCTGCGAGGCAGAGTACATTGCAGCCACTACCGCTTCTACTCAGGCTCTGTGGCTGGCTCGGCCGCTTGGCGATCTCCTTGGCGAGACGCGAGGCGGTGGAGCTCGGGGTGGACAGACAAGTCCGCCTTGGCCTTGGCGAAGAACCCCGTCTTCCATGAGCGCAGCAAGCACATCCGGTGAGGTATCACTTCATCGGCTGCTGGATGAAGGGAGTATCCGGGCCAACTACATCAACACTCAAGACCAGCTCGCCGACTTCCTGACCAAGTCTCTTGGGCGGATCAAGTTCCAGGAGCTTCGCGCCAGGATCGGGATGGCTCAGATTCCCCACAAGGAGACACACAAGACTTAGGGGGAGAGTGATGGATAAGTCTCTGTGTTGCTTTTTGCTTTTGCAGCATCTTAGGACAAGCATCTTTAGGACAGCATCTTAGGACAAGTATCTTAGAACAGCATCTTGACTAGCATCTAGGACAGCATCTTAGAATAGCATCTTAGCATATGCTTGGCTGGTTAACAGCCTATAAATTTGTATCTCCAACCCCTCAAGTTGGCATGGCATTGTGTGAGAAATAATCCTAGAAAATTGCCCCATCTCCAAGTGTCATCCTCTCGATGAGAGTGAGGATCTTGCTATCACCAAGAGCAAGAATTGAGCGACTAACAAGGTGCTTGGCTGGTTAACAGCCTATAAATTTGTATCCCCAACCCCTCAGGTTGGTATGGTATTGTGTGAGAAATAATCCTAGAAAATTATCCTATCTCCAAGTGTCATCCTCTCGATGAGAATGAGGATCTTGCTATCACCAAGAGTAAGAATCGAGCGACTAACAAGATGACCATGGAGGTTAGCACAGCTTTGACGATGACAAACCTTCCTACCCTTGACAGTAAATGCGCTTTTCCAAGTTGGGAGTCATGTTTGAATTTGGTAAACGTAGGGTTGAATGTCTCTTCTGCGCAGTTTGCCAAAAGTCAGTGGCACTCCAAGGTAATTTACAGGGAAACTTGTAGCACCGCATCTGAAAACCCCTTTGGCAGCCTCAAGGTCCTCTTGTGTGTAGCAAATGGGGATCAGAAAAAATTTGCTCATATTCAGCCGGAGTCCTATAGCTGATTCAAAAAGCAATAGAATTTCCTTAGTAGCAACAAGGTCTTGAGGCGTCGGGGAAATGAAGAGTGTAACGTCATCCGCATACAAGGAGCATTGCCTCGGCAGGGAATGTGAGGATGTTACAATCTGCAGCCGCATCGCTGAGTTGAGCAATCTGGTGAGCACATCCATGACCATGACAAAGAGCAAAGGAGATAAAGGTTCACCCTGGTAGAGTCCTCTGCAATGATGGATTTTTTGGCTAGGTTTGCTGTTTAACAACACTTGGGTAGAAGCCGTGGAAAGCAGAATTGAAATCCAGTCCATCCAACGAACGCCAAAGCCCCGTTTACTTAAAACTTTAAGAACGGCCATGACAGGTTATCGAATGCTTTGGCAATGTCAAGCTTTAGAAGAATTTGTCTTTCCCTTTTCCGCGCGCATTGTGTTGACTACATTATGGACAAACTTGTCGTTGTCTTGAATCATATGTCCATTGATGAAGGCACTTTGGCTATGATCGACCAATTTATATATTTGGGGCTGCAGCCTTAGGGCCAAAAGCTTGGTGATAAGTTTGGAGAAGCTATGGATTAAGATAGACGTTCGCTAGGCGTGAAGCCAATGGAGGTGGTATTTGACAGCAGTAGCACCTATACCTACTTTGTTGCCCAGTTGTACCAAGCGACTGTTTATTTCGACCATAATACATTCCAATTGCCATGAGTTTGAAGAAACAGTGGACTAATGAGATGTGTATCCTGTAGCTCAAAGCTAGTCTCAGCAAATCAATTAATGTTGAGTGTGTAGGTTTTAGGCCGGGCCATATGGCCCATGGCCATAAGCTTGTAAATAGAGTATTGAGCACTCGATGAATCAATAACACAAAATCTTCACAAGTCCTTATGGTATCAAAGCTGTAGGCGATGGGCGAGACGACCATGAAATCCTAGTTGGTTTCCAACAAGGTGGCACCAGATCTCGGTGGTGGTGAAGGAGGAGTCGTACCTGGGTGTGCATGGGGTTCCGGTGGGGGAGGAAGTGAAGCGGAAGCAGAAGCTGAGCTGAGGCGGAAACCCAAGCTACAGCGGGGGCAGGGCAGTCGGGCGGAGCAAAGGCTAGTCGAGCCGGCGGAGAAGGAGCTCGGTGGCGGCAAGGCTATAGCGGAGCTGGCAAGGGCGGAAGTGGAGCCGGTGGGATCGGTGGCGGCAGGAGCGTGGGAGTCGCAAAGGAGTCAGTGGATTCAAGTCGCTCGGTTGAGGTTTGCCCTCAGCACCTCCTTGGCACTCGCATTGTAGCTCCGTGGATTAGGGCCCGTTTGGTGGCTTCAGCAGCAGGCGGCTTTGAGGTGGAGGAGCCAGCAGTGGCTTCGGAGGAGGCAAGGGCGGCGGCTTTGAAGTGAGGTGTCTGTATGGCTACTGGGATTTGAGGTGGAAGTCCAAGCCCTCTGCACTGATTGCTTCAAACTTGAGGTGAATTACATTCCCTTGCTACTGTTTTCTCTCATAGGAAAAGGATCTAAGTTCTTAAGGCAGAAATTCAAGAAATGGAGGAGAATCAAGGACTGCAACATGTGCTCGAGAAGCTGGCACAACTTCTCACAGAGAAGACGGGTGGGGAATCATCCTCAGGCCGGGTAATCGTTTCTCATGCTGAGATGGTGCGGAAAATAGAATTGATACCAAATGATGTTAAGTTGGAGGGTGTGAGAAACTACTTGAGATGGTCACGAAGAGCATTGTTGATCCTGGGGACAAAAGGGATACTGGGCACAAAAGGGCTAGCGAGCTTTGTCAAAGGAGAATCAACTGAGCCGATGAACAGGATGGCATAATGGCGAACTTGGAGTGCTACCAACTCACTGGTGGTGACGTGGTTGTTGAGTTCAGTGTCTTCGACTATTGCTGCAACTGTCGAAACCATCTCAAATGACTGAGGTATGGAAAACTTTGTTAAAATTATACTTGAAAGAAGGGAATCTAATGTTGATGGTTGAGACATAAGAGAGAGTTAGTGATCTGAGATAGGGGAGAGTCCTATGACGGAGTATGTTGCAGAGTTACAAAGATTGTGGGTTGATCTAGATCACTATAATCCTCTTGAGTTACCTCATGCAGATTGCATATCCACTGTTAAGAAGTGGATTGAACACAGGCGAGTGATTGAATTTCTAAAGGGGCTAAATCCAAGATTTGACGGAAGGTGAGCTACTATTTTTCACCAGCCAACTCTCCCTACACTGGAGGAAGCAATTGCCGCTATTGTACAAGAAGAGACTAGATTAAAGGTGATGACAAGCACTACATTTCCAGTTGCTCGTCCTGTCTTTTTAGTAACTGAAACAAGAGATTGTTTCAATTGTGGTGAGAAGGGCCACCTCAGCTGTAACTGTCCCTATCCCCAAGCCTAATTGGGGTAAAGATCGGGTCCATGTTAAAGGTGGACAGAAAGGAGGTGGAAGCAAGGGAGACAAGAGTAGCTACAAGGTGAACTTTGTAATGACTGAAGAAAAGTCACTGAACATGTGGAGATCTCAGTTGCAGGGCTGGAGGAGCTGAGGTAGCTAAAGAAAAAAGTTAAAAATTTAGGAAATAAAGATGAAAGGATTACGATTGTATCTAGCACTTCCGCTAAACTGCCTCACCGAAATCCAGGTAAAAGGATTATAGATTCAGGTGCATCAATACATGTTACAGGTATATTGGATGAATTTAAATCATATACTCCATTCTCACCCTCATACACGAAAACTATCCAAACTGCTGATGGAACATCTCAACCCATTAAAGGTGTCGGTATTTTCCAATGGGATGAACGAACCGGCCTCCGCGGATATCTTTGCTTCGGAACAAAACCCTGCAATCAAATAGATTGTCCCAAGGGCGCCATATTCTAGGAGCCCAAGTTATGCTATTGAAAATTCGTTCCTCTAGCAGTTCCGGTTTGACCATTCCGTTCCCTTTTTCAAACTCCACTTCTTTTCATATAGCAATCCCTGATCAAAGAGAGAACAATATCCATTTCAAAACATTTCTAATGGATTCCTTGGTTCGGACCGACGAAGTAATGGCACTCAATTATTATCAACCTGATTGCAATTTCGTGCCAACAGGCTTATTGACAGTACCCTTTCTAGAGAATGTCAATAAATTCCAAAATCCATTTCGTCGCCCAGTAGCTACGACAGTTTTTTTAATCGATACTGCGGTAGCTCTTTGGTTAGGTATTGGAGCAACATTACCCATTGAAAAATCCTTAACTTTCGGTCTTTTTTAGGGATTTTTCAGGTTGATTCATTCAACTCTCCATTACTATATCGTCAGTTTTACATGTTCCCTCCTTTCCAATCAACTTTCTCCCAATAAGTTCATTAGTTGACCATTTAGATTGTCGGGTTATATTTAATTGAGAAACTTGTCTTGTTCAGGAGAGATAGAATGGCAAAAAGCTTGGGACTAGCACTAGGAATAATGGGTTATGGTACTTGGATCCAAGGGGGAGAAGATGTTGGACGATGCACTGCTTTGGTGGCAACGTTAAGAGAAGAGGAGGCTAGGGTAATGCTTATGCATTATCGATTGAGCCATATATCTTTTGAAACTATGAGTAAGATATTCTCAGATGTAATGAACAACGTAGACAGAAATAAACTAATGTGTGATGCAAGTGAATTTACAAAGCATATTAGATCTTCATAGGTGAACAAGAAACTCCTCAATGTGCCTCCCTTTGTACTCGTGCACTCTAATGTATGGACATCTCATGTTGTCTCTGTTAGTGGCATGAAATATTTTGTTACCTTTATTAATTGTCACACCCATATAACTTGGATTTATCTTATGAGACACAAAGGAGAGGTGCTAAAATCCTTCCAAGACTTCTATGCATATATAAAAAACTAATTCAATACTCATGTCTAAATTATAAGAACAGATAATGAAATAGAGCACGTGAATAAAAAGTTTGATACTTTCTTATCAGCTAAAGGGATTTTACATTAAACCTCCTATCCAGATACACCCCCATAGAATTGAGTGGTTAGAAGGAAAAATCGTCATCTCTTGGATGTAGCCCAGTCACTCATGTATACTATGAATGTGCCCAAATTCCTTTAGAATGAAGCAGTTATGACTGCAACATACCTCATTAATCTTATGCCATCAAGAGTACTTAGAATGAAGACTCTATGTGAAATGTTGAAAGGAAAAAATGAGTTCATCGTCCCTCCAAAGGTATTTGGATGTACATGCTTCGTTCGAGATCACAAACCCTCAGTGGGAAAGCGGGATCCTCAAGTTGTTAAGTGTATCTTCCTACGATACTCTTCCAAACAGAAAGGATATATGTGTTGGAGCCCTTCTGAACGATGCACATTTGTGAGTTGAGTATGATGTGACTTTCAGGGAGTTAGAGCCCTTCTATGAAGAGAGAACTTATTTCAGTTCTCTGTTTGACCTCGACTCTCCTAGCATGTGTGATGCTAGTTGGGAGGGGGAGCTTGAAGCTTCGAGGACTAAGGAAGGTGTGCAACCGAGGGTTGTAGTTGGTTCAATTCCATGTTCTTTGGAAGGAGATAGGTAGAGAGGGGTCAATGAGGAAGAAAATCTAAGAGTGTATTCAAGGAGGCAATAGCAGGTTCTAGCGGCTGTTGAAGGTACTAATAGTAGGTGGAGAAGGGTCAATGAAGAAGAAAATCTAAGAGTGTATTTATGGAGACAACAACAGGTTCTAGCGACTATTGAAGGTGTTGACTTATCTAATGATGAGTCACAAACTACAGATGATTTGATGGATCTATCTATTGCCTTGAGGAAGGAAACACGAGATGGGCTGGGAAAATCTCCTCTAAGGTATGGCTTCGAGCATGATGTAGTGAACTATGTGTTATATGAATCTCTGTCATCAGAATATAAAGCCTTTATTGCTTCACTACAGTTTGTAGTAATCACAACTGATTGGAGTACTGTGAGGCAAGACCCCACGTGGCACAAGACCATGTTAGAGAACTTGGCAGATCTAGAAAAGAATAAGGCTTGGGAACTTCTACCTCTCCTAATGGGTAAAAAGGTGGTTAATTGTAAGTCGGTCTACACAATGAAGCAAGACCAAAGTGAGAAGATTGAAAGATACAAGGAAAGACTCATTGCAAAGGGTTATAGTCAGACCTATGGAATTGACTATGATGAGAACTTTGCACCGGTGAAAAAAATGATTATGATGAGAATATTAATATCCTGTGCAGCAAATCGTAATTGGCCTTATATATCAACATGATATGAAGAATGCATTCTTACATAGTGATCTTCAAGAGGAGATTTACATGGAGATTCCACCTGGCTATGGTACACCTCAAACTAAAGGGAGAGTCTATAAGTTAAGGAAGTTATTGTATGGGCTTAAACAATCTCTAAGAGTATGATTTAATTGATTTTATCGTGCTATGTGTAGTATGGGCTACATACAGTGTAATGGAGATCACACTGTATTTTATCGTCATTCAGTGGGTCACACCACAATTCTTGTGGTATATGTGGATGACATCATCATTACAGGAGATGATGCTGTCGAGATGTTGCAATTGAAGCATAGACTAAGCAAGGAGTTTGAGGTTAAGAATCTAGGCCAGCTGAGGTACTTCTTGGATATTGAAATCGTGAGGTCCCCCAAAGGGATAGTTGTCTCACAGCGGAAGTATATCTTAGATCTTCTCAATTATACAAGAATGCTTGGATGCCAAGCTGCTATGACCCCAATTGATCAAGATCATAAACTATGTGCTCAGTCAGGAGGTCCAGTTGATAAGAAGAGCTACCAAAGGATGGTTAGTCATCTTATTTACTTACGTCATACAATGTAACATCCTGTTTTTCTGAAGTTTTTAAAGCCCGGATTTCAAAAATAAATTTTCTGGAATTAATTCAAGCTTAAAATGAATTTTTAGAATTTAAAATAATTTAATATGATTAAAATATACTTCAACATAAGCTAGAAATATTTTCTTTAAGTTTCTTGTGTCACAAGGAATTTTCTATTATTTTTTGTGAATTTTTAGAATTTATTTGCTATTTTCTGGAGCCCTTTTTGTTTTATTTGAATTTCTGAAGAAAAAGGAAAAGGAGAAAAACCCACCGTCACCCGATCCACCTCCCCGCCACACGTCACCCATCCGGCCCGCCTCCCGCACCGCGCCCTCGCGCCTAACCCTAGCGTCGCCACCGCACAGCCGTCCGATCGGCCACGCGGCAGCACCCGCGCTGCTCCCGGTTCCCGCTCTCGCCGCTCCAGCACATCGCCCCGCCTTGTTGCGCCCACCGTCCGATCCAAACTCACGCCACGCGGCCGCATCCCTGCCGTCTGTTCTCGCTCACGCGCCCGCGTTGCCCTAACCCTAACGTCGCACCCCACTCGCGTCCTCGCCCGTCCGATGCCGCCCCGCGCCACGTGCCTCCATCTCGGCCGTCCGCACCGCGCCGTATCCGATTGGGCTACCTCAGTTCGTGTGTTTTTAAACCCCGCCGCCCCTCGGTTCGTATGCCGCCACCCTCAGTTCGTGCACCTCCCTGTCGCCGCCGCTCTCCGCCGTGCCTCACCGCCGCCGTCCCGAAGTCCCCGCCGTTGCCCCTCGCCGCACCCGAGCTTGTCGCCGGCATCGTCATCTTCTCCGCCGGTGAATTTCGGTTCTGTTTCAACATTCCATAACTCAATTGACTACCAGCAGTGAACGACAAGTCATCGAACGAAAGAACAATGGCTAATATGTCCTTGCATGTTTGTGGCAGAAAGACGGGAATGTGTGCTTGAGCATCCTCGATGGATCGGTCCATCCTCTGGACGAAATGAACATAACTGGAGGTATGAAGTTCAGACATACACTGTCCAATTTCTGAAACCAGGAGACCATGCATCTTTGTATAATGACTTCCACTAATCTTCCGTTTTGCAGACGTTACAATGCAGGATCATATTGTGGTATATGACAACGAGAGATCGCGGCTCGGATGGGCCCGTACACAGTGCGACAGAATGCCCAAGGTTGAATTTGTGATCACTTCGCGTCTCTGAATAAAGTATGCATCAGCATACAGGGGGATAAAAGATGGATGGATGTACAGAAGGGGAGCTCATACCTTAACAAGAATAAAGGAATGTTCGTAAGATACTAGAAAGATTGTATGCTCCACCTGCTCATAACGAATGAAGTTGATAGTTTACGCATATTTCACCTGAGTTGTTCCATGCGTGTTGTTTACGCCTTGCGCCTCTTGGCTCTGTTAACTCTGACGTGCAAAACATGATGATATGCTGCACATGGGCTTCTGAGTTGGCTACCGGACTAGGGGTCAGCATCCTTTTGTTTGTTTCTTCCTGATAAGTTTGAGTTCATCAATCATGTGCTGATTGCAGTTTCAGCCTTGCAGGAGTGAGTAGTAGTACACTCCGGTTGCATTCTTGCATATATTTACTTTCTTTAATAATCTGAACAATCTAAAGCTAAAATGCTGGCTCATGAAGATGCAGTGATGTGTGATGAACATATGTGTAAATCTGCAAGTGACTGGTTAGAGTATGTCTGATCAAACACAACATTCGTATCACCACAGATTACTAATTACAAGGAGATTAAAGAGGTGAGGAGAGGTTTCCCTTGTAATTGTAAACCTATTGGATTAGAACCAAGGAAACGAGCCAGTTCGGCAAAGGAGACGACAAGTTGCGAACCTTGGGAGAATGAAGCAGCGGCCGCAGCCGAGAGACGAGGCCTCCGGCACGGGCGAGAAGGAAGTCGGGGAGGCGGCGGAGCTCCGGCCAGCGCCGCGGCGGCGGGAAGAGGGGGAGAAAAGAACCGTTCTTGCGGTTAAGGTCGGTGACAGGCGGGGCCCAATGAAACATCGGCCCACATGTCAGCGATTGACCACCTGTGGACCAGTAGCGTCACAGCCTCCCTTGATCGCGCATAATAATCGTGATCTGACCCGGCAGTGCGACAACCGTCTGATCAATTTTGCGCGGTCCAGATCATGAAAGTGGAGTCGTTTAGGATTGTTTTGCAGTAATAACCCTCGGATTACCACCTAATACCTTTTGATCAACCGAGGAGTGGATCGCAAATAAAATCTGCTATCGAAACCGTCCGATCTACATCGTGCGGTACACATGACGTAAGACAGCTTTTTCGAATATTCACAGGAGAGACCCTCACTATTGCTTATTACTATTTGGCCCACAAACAGAGGATCTGGTATCGAGGGATCCGTTGGATCAAGCTTGCAGGCACGGTCCAGATCCACCACGCCCACAGCGGGAGAAGGCCGTCTCCGCCTCCGGTCTCGCCGCCGCCGCCGTCGCGCCGAGGCTGCTCCCGAGTATCCTCCGTCCGTCAGCCACGCGTACCTGGTATCCCACTGTTCGGCGGTTGCTGGCGGCGCCGATGCGTCAGCTCTCGATCGCGTCTGGAGGATTGCTCTGATCAGTGCATTCAGGAGCGCTCGAGTACCGGTTTCCAGCTACTGCTCTCAGGCACGGATGACTCACCTCAAATGTACCATGTTTTTCTTCTAAGTTTAGCATCGGTGTAACATAGGGGTATTTGTGCTACTGATACATGCCAAAGAAAAACAAACACGGGAAGAATTTGTTGTAGTCGACCAGCAGATCAAGCTTGGGCCTGCACCACTGCAATGGCTGTAGAAATGTCACAGGTAGAAGAAGATGGCGTGCCTGCGCCTCCCGTGTGCTGGACTGATGATGATGCGGGAGACAAGAGAAAGCTACTCTATTATATCACGTTGCAGTTACTGAATCACACGACCGAACACACTGGTGACCTGAACTGAGACCCCTATTACTAGACTAGACAGACAATACCAGCAACCACACCTGAATTCAAGACATCGGTTCTTTACTGGGAGTATTGTTTTCTTGAAACTAACAGAGAAACAGTAATGTCAATGGCACAACAAAATTGACCAGTTGGCATTTTTTTTCAGTGCGTAATTGAGCAATCTCTGAAGCTTACCGATGCAGGGCTAAATCATGCATGACTAGTGTTCACAGGTCAGGAAGGGTCTTGTTCAGTGCTGGATTTGAACTGATGCGCCAATAGCCATGTAGTTATTGACAATAAGCGGAAGCATTTGTCAACTGGCAGTCTTGTATTGTGTTCGGTGCTGGACTACGGCAGCTGAACTGTCTCAAAATTTGCAATAGGAAGTTTGCATCAGAAGTGTTCATGCCTACGTTTGTCAACAGAAATATTGCAAGGCAATGAACAATAGCTCAGTGCCTTCTGGAGCTCGAATGTACTACTCACTAATGAACAAGCTACCTTCAGAGACCTGTGTTTAGTGTATGCCACATAGTCATGACTCATGATGCCCCTAAAAAATGTCATGACTCATGATGCCCTTTTGTGGTTCAAAAGTGGCATGCAAGCATGACAATATGACATGTCCCATTTGCTTGAGTGGGATTAGCATCAACTGATTCCCCATCGCACAAAGGACAAAAAGCAGACCAACCTTTCTCTGTCATGCTCATTCAGTCATGCAAGCAAATTAACATCAGCAGGGCACAAGCTTTTCCACTGGCATGGTACACAAGATGGATCCCATCTTTTCATTTTTTTAGCGTGTACTTCTGCCGGTCACTTTTGTAAACTTTACGGATCAAGACACTCAAATTGGGGAGGGCAGAGAAAGAGGAGGCCATGTACAATTAAAATTTACAGCACTGTTTATTACGATAATTGCATTACAAAATTGGCTTTCCAGGTCACGCGAGAGACCACACTGAAAGCGACTCTATTACGAAAACGGCTTCCCTGTCCCCGTGTGGGTGTTCCCCTCCGTGTTCCCGCGATCTGAACCGTTCGATCTGAACCGTGAGCGGTCCAAATCGCGGGAACACGGAGGGAATACCCACACGGAAACAGAGAAGCTTCGTTCCTCTATTACATCACACTGCAATTACATTACACGGGACAAAACCAAAAGCGTCAGCCAGTTGCCACGAACCTGAACCAATTCTACACTAGCTACAAAGTACCATCAACAGCCCCTGAATCGAAAACTTCAGTTTCGTTTTTTATCTCTTCCTTGTTCCCTTGGAATCTATCAGGCAGGCATATCAACTAATGCAACAAACAAAAATTGACAGGTTACATCGACCCGACGGCTATCTATCGACGAAAAATTACCAAGTCATCACGTCTACCATGCTTCCCATTTCCATGCGGCAGCCAAGAGCAGGGACAGGGACCAGGTACAAAGATCTTTGTACCGTTACCAGATGCCACGTCAATCTGACGAAGTGAACATGGTGCAGAAAAGTCTGCATCCGATCGTGAATTCACGATTGGGTACTGATGGACCGTTAAATGTTCCTGCTTTCCTTTGATCGCCGCGGGATGAAGTGTGCACGGTTGGGCTGGTTTGGCTGTACCTTGGACTGGTGATCACACGACATGAATATGTTAGTGGGCTAGAGTTGTTCGTAGTACGTGCAGATGCTGCGTTCCTTCAGAACGGTTTCTGCAGGCACGTGAACATGTCCCCGAACACGGCGGCGTCGCGGGCGAAGACATTAGGCGACGGCGGCTCGAACAGCGAGCCATCCATGATGAACCCGTCGTCAGCGCCCCAGTCGTCGCCCGGCCAGCCGCCACCGGTGGGCTGGCTCTCGGCATAGTCGAGGTCGCCGAAGTCCAACGACGGCGACAGCACGTGCTCGGAGCAGCTCGAGTCCGTGTGCAGCCGTGGCATTGACTCTCGGTCGGCCGACCCCGATCGGTGGAAGCACAGCATTTTTGTCGTCGACGCCGACAGCGGCGACGGCGAGCCGTAGAACCCGTAGTCGGACAGCTCGAGCTTCATCGCCGGCGGGTTCTGGGCCGCCGTCGCCACGGCCGGCTTCACGTCGCCGGTGGGCACCGTGTCGTACCGCTCGATGACGCCCTTCTTGTTGTAGATTCGGCACAGCACCCAGTCATCCAACTGCAGAATCACACAATAAAAGTAACGAAAAATTTAGCTATCGAGATTGATCGATGCGTACAGGTAAAAAGTAATTAAAGTTTGATTGTTGTTTACGTTTCGAGGTGATGTTATGTTCGACGGATGTGGCCATCGCTGTTACTGTACGTGGACACGACGGAGGACGATAAGGCTGGCGCCGTCGTCCCTATCTGCGAGTGCGTGAGCCGTGACGCCATGCAGCCGCGCTTTTTTACATGTCTCTAGTGCAATCAAGTTAAAGCAGCTACAGGCTGTTACGGAAGGGACAGCTTGAGCATGCTGCAACTTGCCAATTTGGCGCACCTTTTTAATTATATTTTTCCGTACGGAGGTAGCCTCTCTTGATTAATTTACACATATGCGAACCTAAGAGATTAACCTTGCTAAAGCTATGGCTTGCCATTTCAAGAAATATTTCTTGGTTGGATTTTTCCCCTATTGTAAATGCCAATACTGTAAGTAAAAAATGCCTCCTCTTTTTTAAAAAAGAAAATGAAGCCTAGTCGCAAGAACATGAAAGCATATATCAAGACTAGTAATTACTGCAAGAAGATGAATTGACTGGCGAGAGCTAGGCTAGCTGACCCTGAGCGCGTTGTTGGATTTCTTGCGCGCGGCGGCGGAGCGGTCGACGTCGGCGAGGCGGTACTCGTGCATGATCCAGTTGGTCTTGATGCCCTTGGGAGGCTTGCCGGCGTAGAAGACGAGCGCCTTCTTGATGGCCACCGGCCGCGGCAACCCCACCGGCTTGTCGACCCCCGTCGCCTTCCAGTACCCCGTCCCCGCCGCCCGGTTCGGCCGCGACCCGTTCGGGTACTTCCTGTCCCTCGGCGAGAAGAAGTACCACTCCTTCTCCCCTCCCATCGCCTTCTCTGCAACCACACGCACGCACGCATCCATGGCCATGCATTAGCACAGATTTTTCATACTAAGAACACCAATTGATTTGGGAGGTTAATTACCGACCTGGGAGCTCCCATGGGTCGAACTTGTAGAGGTCGACCTCGGCGATGACCGGCGCGGCGAGGGGGAGGCCGCCGCACTTGCGGCAGAGGTAGTACATCACCAGCTCATCGTCGGTCGGGTGGAACCGGAACCCCGGCGGCAGCTGCAGCGCACCACCGCAGTCCATTCCAAGCAGAAGCGGATCACAAAAAAAAAGGTTGGCTATTAATCGTGGATTAGGGGAACAGGGAGCTGATTAGTTGCTAATCAGGAGCTCTGGAAAGATTGGAATGGAACATTGGCGCGCGGTAACGGGGTGTAAATATAGACCCGAGGCGGGACACGTGTGGAGGGGAGCGCTTGTTTGACTTGTTTACAGACACGTGGCGAGCATCGGGGAGGCGAGGGGGACGTGTGGGCAGTCGGATGCGAGGGTGGGGGCTCAGCTAAGAAGGAATTTTGTCACGGATGACTTCAGCAGTTTTGGCGCCGCCCGGGGACGAGGGCTGAGGCGCATCTGAACCGTGAGATATGAGGCGTTACGTACCTGCCTGGCTGACTGTCAGGTGGCCCCGTGTGAGGAGGGTGTCATGCTATGTGGGCCCCCACTGGGCCCTTGTAATACAGTGGTATATACTGGCCGTGGAGATTCCTATCGTCCACTTGGTCGATCTGTGTCTCGCGGGTAAAATAATGTTCGCTGATATGATTAACGGAGGAATGGGTTAGTTGTGATTTAATTATGATGATAACTAGGCAGCTGGTTTTGTGGTCGGCAGCCAGCTTCCGTAAAAACTTGCGTTGAAATTTGTCTATCGTAAATGGCGTATAACTGCCTGGCTGGCAGACGGGCAGGCAGGCTTTGGAGCATATAGGCAAAACTTACTGTGACAATTCACGTGGGTAACACGTAACAACGTGCTGTGATCCTGCAGCAAGATTCATCCATGATCCATGTAGGCGGCTCAAGGCTGGTCGAGTCGACGACGACGACTTTGAGCAGCGCGCGAATACCCGCGAGCATCCGCGGTGGGGCCCAACGCGCGCGTGGTTGTGCGGCGAGACGACGGGAGCGCACGTGGGGACCGCGCCGGCCGACGTGGACTGCAGGCGCGCCTTTCGCGCAGCCTCGCGGCGGCCAAGGCCACTTCCGGATGACGTGGCGCAGGCGACGTCACCACGTACTCATGGGCCCGCTTTGCCGGGCCTGCCTGTCCCCACCTCGAGCCAATGCAGGCGCCTGCACGTGGCGCTGACCTGCTCCGATGCGGCGAAACGCGGGTCCGAGATTAGCTATAGCTTTTGTTTACAGTGGCCTAAGGTCGCGGGCTCCCCATGAATTGACTTGACCCCACGGGTCAGTGGGAAAGTCGCACCGATGGGTAGGCGCGCGAAGAAATTGCGCCCCTTTGTTTATTGCCCGCGCGTGATTCCACCCGTCGGCATGAGCTGTCTCCTGTCGTTTCTATATATATTTATTCTACCCCTCTCGGTTATATATTCCCACTGAAATATGGGCCCATGGTAATTTGACGCCATCTGTCAGTTGCTACAATGGATTTTTTGGTTGTGGTTTATGATTTAAATTTTTAAATTTTCTGATTGTTCATTAGAGATAGTAACTTATTATTTTAATCGATATAACTGAATTTAGTATTTTTTATTACAATCTTTTTGTTAATCTTATTTTAAAAAATATATCATTCAAAAATCAGTCACTATAACAAACATAATGAGTGGAAGCCGAAAGTACTGTATCAAACAAAATGGTATGCGGCGACCTGCCAGTGCCACGGATCCCGCGACCGACCCCCAACACGACCGTATTCTACTCGCGTCGGGCTGAAATGCGGCACCACATACGCTGGGCCCCGCCTGTCATGGATAGAATCTATGGAAGAGAGTCCCTGACGCGGCGCGCGTGAGCCGCCCGGGCGGCACGGACTAAGGCTTCCCGCGATTGCGACGGCGACGGGCAGTCGTCGCACGCGACCACTCCAGCGCGCGATTAAAATACACCCGCCTTGTGCTTCCATTTCGTCTACGTGCACGATGTCCCCGTCGTCTCAATTTTGTATCCAAAGCATGTCGCGTGACCGGCGTGAGATGGCCCTTGGGGAGTTCAATTTAGCCAGTTTGACGCCCCTCGATGCATGACAATAGATTTTAATTCCTGCGCGGCCACGAAGAGCCGCTGATTTAGAATCTTGGATTTTTCTTCTCCTCCAGTCGAACCAGAGGCCGGCTGAAGTATCCAGGTAATTGCGCCTTCTGATATAATTTTATTGGTGTCATTGTCATCTATGCTGGAGGTTTAACCATGCTTTTTTTTATAGCTGGGTTACGCTGACACCAATAAGATACTTCAAAATAGTGATAAAATTTTGGAAAAATAGATGAACTTCTGACGTAGGTTTCATTTACTTCAAACTTGCAAATACCCCCTCCAACCCACCCACCCACCCACACAAAAATCTGATTTTGTGGAAATGAAAAAGAAACCTTGACGAACAATGAGCTCTCATCATATGGTACGTTAGCTGGCGTAGAGTACACCAACATGGATCTCCAACGTCCAACGCTAAAAAATTGGCATGAGGTGATTTCCGGCTTAATTAGCCTGGAAAATATTTATACGATCTTCACAAATCCTAACCCCCTCCCCCCTCCCGGGTCATTCCTAAGTTTTTTCATTGTGAAATATCCTCTTTTCTAGGAGACCGCTCAGTTAGGCTAAAAATAGTGGTGTATAACTAAATCTACATTATATCTGGTTGAAATTGCACTGTAATTGATAGTGGTTTATTTGGCATAATTAATTTTAAAAAAATAAAAAATAATTTATCTCACCATGTATAATGCAAACGATCACGAAAAATGAACCAACAAAAAAAGCTCAAAAAATCAAAAAAAAAACAAAATTTAGGAATAATAAATAATAAGTTAGAAGTTAGATACTTAAGTTTAAATGAGCGGAGCCTAGATTCATGGAATATCCTCTTTTCTAGAACCATTAGCCTTCTTGGTAGACCTGGTTGATTCCGTCATTTTTATTAAAAGAAACCTATTGCCCAGTTGGATTCCAATGTAAGGCAGTGGAGATTCCTTCCACATCAATATATAGATCGGTGTGTACTTCATGCATGATACTAGCATGACAATTAGTTGTAATATTTACGCAAGAGAGTTGCAAATCGCAATAATCTACAGACCAAATCCCATGCTCACGGGCCTGCGCACCTACCCTGGCTTCCTGAGAGGCGAAAAAGTCCTACGTACACCCTGGGCCCACTTTCCATTGATAAGGAGTAGATGGCATTATTATGGCTGTAATTAACAATTGATTAGGTGGAAACTTTACGGCCGCGCCCAACTTCCCTGCCGTCTGCGATGGGCGGCAGACACCAGCTTTTTCTTTACTATTTTTTGGTTTTTTTGTATTTTATTTTTTGGTTTTTTATGTTTTTTCCCGTATAGTTTTGCATTGTTCGTGATGGGTTAACATATTTTTCTATTTTTAATTTTTTTAATTTAATTATGCCTAACAACCAACCCAGCTATAGTAAAAAATATCCAACTACAATAAAAAAAATCATAAGCTATCGTCATTCCGAACACTACCTACAGCGAATGAAAACAAGGACGATAGCTCCCGTTAATTAAACAAACTTATGTGGCGTTGTGGCGCCGTGGTTGCAAATCAGTGTCAAGGTTTGTTTTTCTTATAAACTACATATAGATTCCTATAAGCTCTAGATGCATCTATGGGTAGATTTTTTTTTTCAGTTTATAGCTTATAGCTTTCCATAAATAAATAAATAATGTAGTTTTTTCGTCGCTTTTTTGAAATAGTTTATCAAAATAGTCTTTTCAAAATGGTTTATAGGTACATCAATG
Organism: Melocanna baccifera; assembly: GCA_036346265.1. Taxonomy (NCBI): domain Eukaryota; kingdom Viridiplantae; phylum Streptophyta; class Magnoliopsida; order Poales; family Poaceae; genus Melocanna; species Melocanna baccifera. The sequence goes on along the minus strand of CM070708.1, from coordinate 15,943,988 downwards.
TTTAATTTATTTAAATAAATGTTCATATTAAAACTAAAAATTATCAATCACAGTCATAAATATAAGTTATGTCAAAAGGACCCACCCTATGTGTCAACCTGTCTATGTCGTCATTCCTTGTAGGACCCGCCGGAGCAAGAAAAGCAGGAGCACTCGGTGGCCACTTGGCTTAAAATTTGGTTGTTTGGGAGTGTAAGGCGCGCGACCATTGCCCGCGTCTTAGAGCTAGCCCAACGGACACGTGCATGTATACGTTTGCGGTCAGGCGCAATGAACCGTGGAAAAGGTCAACTTATTAAGCAATAATGCCTTGTTTTAAAACCGGGTGAAGTTGGCGTATTTGTTCGTGGTCATTCATCCAGACTTGCATGCCTGGTTTTACATCGGTGACTACGTATGAACTGCTGACGTCCGATCGACATTAGTATTACTTGTTTTTGAAATTAAGTTACCATTACGTTTGACATACTGGATTATTATGTTTCAAAAACATTCCTCGGAAATAATGTTTGCCCATCTTTTTGTTTGATGGATATTAACTTCAGAAATATTTCCAATGATAGCAAGCCAGCGGCTTGGTGGTAGGGAACTATTTAACCTTTCGTCTATGACCACGCTCAGCGACGCCGAATATCGTGTTCAGCGTTAGTGTTGAACTTTTTTTACTATTCTTTTTTTATGCTTTTTCTATATTCTTTTGTATTGTCCGTGATGGGTTAATATATTTTTTTCTATTTTTAAATTTAATTATACCAAATAAACCATAAAAGCTACAGTACAAAATCAGTAAATTACAGTAAAAAAACTATAAACTATCACCATTCTGAACGCTACCTATCTAGGCTCAAGTCCTAAGACCGGCTCACGTGCCTAATTCCTTCAAGAAATGTAAAACAGTTATATAAAATTCGCACCACTCAACATACATACATACATATTTAAGAATGCATCCAACATATATGTAATTTAGCCTGGCTCTGCCACTGACTCTAAACTATATATGTACTACTATTTGTCAGTTTATATATTACTAGTATTTGCATTTATGTATTCGAGCGACCTTCATTGAATCTCCATGTATGAACTAGAAACTAAACCACTCCAATACGCGGCCATACGTCAATGCTCTAGAACTTGCTGGTTTAGTAGCTGTCGACTTTGCTAAATGATACTACCCTTTTATTGTTTCCTAAATTAATCTAGCTAGAATCGATTATATTATCAACCTATTGAAACTAGTTATATATATTAAGATACAGGGAGCAGGAGAACCTAACTGCTGATGGTCCCGGCCGGCCGGACATGCATGTGGATGTATATAAAGATATTTCTGGTTCGTCTTCGGCGGGAAAAAAGTCTGGTGCACTTCGGGCCTGTTTATAGGTTTTTGGTTTCGTTTATGAATAGTAATAGTTTATAGAGAAGTTTAGAGAGAGCTACTAGTATAAATAAAGTCGCTGTGATGTGTACTATAATTGACTAATAAATTCTATTTTAAAAAGACACTTCTTTTAAAAGATAGATAATATAGTAAAATTATTTATTATAAAAAAAATAGTTTTTAAAAGCTAATATAAACAGTACCGTCATTTGGTCATGAATCACACTCCACTTACGATGGTGGAATCCGTTGTTGCTCATCGATCGTTTAAACAATTGTTGCAACATGCAAATGGTCTACCCTGTTTATGCTTGAACCATTGCCAAAATAATGTATTAGTAGTAAGTGGTAAAAATTTATGGGATGCAGCTTCATCCAGCAGACTCAAAATTTCACACTTTATCATCAGTTAAATCTACAGTGTTTCTTTGTAAATAATTCAGCTCCATGCCACAGGCCCACAGGAAACCACGTTACTAACTTACACATAAATTTGCACCGAAGACATGGCGAATAATAAACCAACCACCGAAATATGTATTCAGCCAACCAATTATGATCTATTCATATAGTCTTGTACTTATAGTTTCTATTTAAAAAAAATAAAAGTTAATATAAACATATGATTTTCTAAAGAAGCTTCCCCACCCTCTCACTCTCATCTCACACTCTGAAAATGTGGCAGGGGTTCACGAGCACATCATGCATCCTCTCCTCCCGCTCCTGTCTCACGCACACATCTCTCCTTTACTTTTCTCATTGCTCATGCACTTCTGAAAGCTACTTCTTTCAGCCGCTAGTTTTTATTTTTAGTAAAAAAAACTACCAGTCATAGTCAAAACCATTAGCTAAGCCAATATAAATAGATTCTAAAAGACAGTAAGCCAAGTGCCACATCAACATCGGCTAGGCGGTCCAATAATAAAGAGGGAGGGTATATAGAATAGTTATTTTGTAAGAGTAAAGAATAGTTTTATCCTCTCTGTACATATTTCCCTGTAGAATCGAAGTGATATGGTATAATCTTTTTGACTGCAACTTATAACTATTGGCTACGGCTTATAATTTTTAGCTATTTACAAGCAAGAGTATAAAGAGATAGAAAATTATGTGCGATTTTAGTCGATATACATGAAGTTGTTATAGGCCATGTTCTTTGCGGCTTCTAAAAGCCGCTTTTAGCTTTTGCTACAGTAACTAACTTTTAAACGGAGTATTTTTTTAAGACGGGGTCTACAAGTTAATTGTAGTACACGTTAAAAAACTAATATTTGTATCATCAAAAATTGCAAGCGAGTATCTCTTTTTCCGCAATCTCTGTCACAAACAGCCAAAAAGCCATCAACCGCAGCCAAAAGCCATCAGCCGCAGCCAGAAAGAACAGGCCTATAGTGTGTATTATAATCGATTTGTAAATCTCATCTTAAAAAGATATTTTATTTAAAAAACTAATTACTATAGAAAAATATATTACTATAGAAATATAGTTTTTAAAAGTAAAAAAAAAGGGTGATACGCGGGGAACCGCTCGGGTTATCCTTTTTCATTTGCTGGGTATTTTATACTCTCTGCGTGCGTGTCTTGACGCCGATAGGTAGGTTGGTGCCGGTCGATCTCGCCCAAGTTGGCATAAAGATAAGAATACTAGCACGCAATTAGAGAGACGCAAGCATAAAACAATGCCGTGTAACTCGAGTGTCGACCCTGAATCAGGGTGCACTGGCAATGGTGGAATCCGTTGACAGATTGCTGGCCCAACGCAGCTGCTGCTGGTAAATGGCAAATGCAACAAAAGAAAAACAACATAAAAAACAAAAAGAAAGAGGGTCGGCGTTATGTGGCGACACGATCGCGAGGCCGCCTTTCCCTTTACAAACACGGGAGATCGGTGGGGCCCGGGAAGGTACGACGGCGACGGGGCGCTGCGTACCGGTGGGCCCACCACTACCACCCCCGGCGCTGTGCACGCCTCTTGGCGTCTTGTCGGAGTGGAGATGATCCGCGGGTGCGTCCGGTCGGGATCGCGCTGCGAGGTGCAGCGATGATGAATTCATCCGGCCTGAAAAAAAGCATATATAATACTGTATATGTCCGTATTTATAAAAATAATAGTATCTATAGTATATTACTAAAAGTAGTGTTTTTGTCATTTGATGGCCGGACGGTCACACCACAGAGCTGACTTGTATGTCTGCCTCCCTGCCACCAGACGACAAGTAGCCGCTGCCCCACCACCAGATGATAGGTTGCCTGCCGCCTCACCACCGGATACGATATTTATAGAAGTACTTGTAATAGTACAAAAACACATCGCACAGGATATAATATGGCTCACTCATCAAATCCATTGCTATCTCTTGGCCGCATTTGTCTCCCTATGCGTGACTTTGTCTTCCATTGAGCACGAACATGCCCCATTTTTTTAGCACAATCTACAATTAAGCTTGCTCTGATACCACCTTATAACGCCCCCGTTTTTGGAAACAGAGTCGCCGTACATCCCACAACAGCTTAAGAGTTCAGTTACGAACAGAAAGAGTATTATATATGCTCATGAACATTTTAAAAGGGTTAATTTGATTAAAATAAGACCTAACGGTCAACTTTAACAATTTTACAGGTGTTCAATCTTAAAACTTGACTTATAATTAGAAGAACCAAAGAAAACTCCCACAGAAACGCTTGAGTGTAGTCGTAACCCTAACACAAATACTTGCAACATTCATTCTTCTTCTATCTTTGTGTTGGAAAAATAAAGCAAAATTGAGTACAACCAAACGTACTCAACAAGTCACACGGAAAAATACTACATAACTACTTGCTACGGTTTTCAAATGATGTGGTTATGAGGATTTTATTAAGTATTTGTTGATACAATTTTATTTGTAAACATTTTGAACACAAAATATCAAGACATACTTCTTAAGGAATTTAGGGTTTCAACAACTTGATTACCAAACTTTAATGTTTCCAAATCTACTTATGCTTCGCTGTTGGATTCACCGATTAAACACAACTTCCTTTACTAGAAGCACGACGTATTCGAATATCATTAAAATTATGACTCTGCAAAGCTGTCCAACTTTACCTACAAGATCTCTTAACCCCCATGATTGAGTTAAGAAATACGGCCTTTTACTACTCAATTCTTTATATAGCCTCTACCCAGTAGGTGCTATTTTCTAACAAACTCAAGTAACCCACGGCCTTGCCCGATTTGTTGCGGATCTACTGTTGTATGGTTAACCACCTCCCATACATACCTTCTTTCTCCTTATTTTTCTTTGTGGATATTCAGTTGAATTTGAGCAACTATTAAACCAGATTTGACGAATCAACGCTTGTGATTGAGCGATCACTATGTTCTTTACTTGACATAAAGTTCTAGTTCTTATATTTTTATTGAGCCAACTTCCATCCACAAATCCTTGTTTTAGTGCCCATCCACACTGCCATCTTTCCTGTTCAAGCCTCTACCCTAGGATAAGGTCATAGGACCCAACTATCTCGTGACTTCCCATGATATCTCCTTATTCTAGAGCCATTTTAAAATTCTACTGGCAAAGTACCAGATTTCTTAGTAGTATAGAATAGTTGAGTTCCTGACCTACCATGATTACTTAAGTAGTATATTTAATATTACTAAGTCCTGTCAAAGTAAATATGGCTATCAAATTAAACTGGGCTTCACCAGGCAGTAGGACATAACTAGTATCATGTCATTCTAAACATAAGTTCTAAACATAGGTTCAATATGATAAAAAAACATGTGACTTGCATTCTTATCTATAGGACACTGACTTCTTTAGTTGCCCTTGTAGATCTTTTGATACCAGCTCATTGGGTTCGTATACTAGCGTTGAAGATGAATACAAATAAGTTCCTGCTTTGTAGAATACAAGCTGGGAACAAAATACAAATAAATAACTTAAAAAGACACAAAGAATTAGGTTGGGTGGACGAGGTTTAGATGGTGTGTGGCCTGGTTTATCGGATGCATAATTGGGTTAGGCGAGATTGAAATAATCAAAATAGCTGTTTATACTTTAGGCAGATTTTTTGGGATGAATGGTAACAGACATACATATATGGTGGCAAATTGATTAAGAAATAGTAGGTTAGGATTTTGTTGAGGTTTGGTTTGGCGGAAAGGAGGTCAGAAATGGATTTACGGGGTCTAAACGGTCAAAATGGGTACAATATTGATTTTTAGGGTCAGATGAACAATAGCTGCTACAGTAGCTACAGTATTGGGCTTGCCGGATTTGAACAGTGCATCGCGCAGGGTTTCATTCCACGGCCTAACGCACATCCACACACAGCGTTGATCAACGGTGCTCGAACAGTTGCGGATGAGCCACATCGCGTGCGCGCCATTCGGACTGGTCGAAACGTGCGACTGTTCGGACCGTCCGAACATGCACTTGCGCTTGGCCATTCATCTGTGGCGCACGGACGGCTGAGGATGAACGCGACCGTTCGAACTGTCCGAACATGCGGCTGTTTGGATTGTCTAAACATGTGCCTATATTGGCCGTCCATCCATGGCACACGGACAACAGTGGGTGAGCCACGATGTGCCTGGAGATTGTCTTCAACCTTTGTCTAACTCGCTGCGTAGCTGAGAACAGAGCAAGCAAATGGCGGCGATTGGAGGGGCTACAATGATTTGCGATGGGTTCTGAGGCCATAGGTGAGTTGCTGGAGGTCTAAGGGTTCCACTTTTGGGGTCAGAAGCGGCTAGAAATCAGGTGATCGCTGGCGGTGAGGTCTTCCCTTCTTGGGACTTTTGAATGGCACAGGAGGTTTTGGCGGGTTGAGAGGATAATAGCATTTGCAATTGAACACCTCTAGGTGTAGGGGAAGCTTAGGGATGTGGTGGTTTGGGTTGTGGATGGCTGAGCCGAGTTGCCCACGGCGAGGCTCCATGGCCGAGTGACAAGCTTCGGTAACGGAGAAGAAAGGGGCTCGGGGAGCTATGGCAATGGTTCGATGGTATTTCTAAGAGCATGAAGAAGCTCCGAGCGAATGCAATTGGAATGATATGGACCGAATGTAAGATCAAAGATGACCGACTAGAGGGGGGGTGAATAGGCAGTTTTCAAATTCTTTCTAGGTTATTACCAAATCTAACAAAGCAAAAGATTTGGTAATTAGATTTGAACAAACCTTAAATGTCTATGCTTGACTAAGTGCACCAACAATGTAATTCTATCACTAGATAAGTCACTCTATGAAGACAAGCATTGAATTTAATTCTTTGAATATAAATTGAGCACAAGGGAACAAACCACAATTGACACACGATATTTTACCGTGGTATTCGAAAACTTACCGGTTCCCCCTAATTCACGTTAAGGTAAGCCCAAACTAATTGGACTGGCTTCATGAATTAAGCCTAACTACATCAATACACTATGATTGCTCTTCCTCCACTCTGGAGATGGAGAGCACCACATCACTTACAATCCACCGGGCCTTCTCATAAACTTCTTTAGAAGATCACCAGACCACCATACCTCCGAAGCCGTCTAAGAGTTGGCAAACTCCAAGAGTAACAAGTCAGAGACCCTCACTTGAACGAATCAAGTATCTCAGTTCAACGGACACAAAGTCCACGACCAAGCACAACACATGCACAAAGTTGTCTCTCCAACACCCTAAGTGCAACACATGCACATATGGAGGAGAAGACTTGCTCTTAGCTCAAAGGAAGGAAGAATAGCACCAACAACCTTATCCCAATAGCCCTTGGGGAGGTATTTATACATTTCACCCAAAACCAGCCATTGGAAGTAGAAGCCAAGAATCAGCCCAAAGGCCGGTAGTATCGTAGTGCAAACTGCGGTAGTACTGCGGTCCGTGCAATGGCTAAAAAACTAGTCATTAGAGCAAGCTACCGGTCAGAAATGTCCGCACAGGGACCGGTCTAACCGCTAGGTCTGGTCTGACCGTAAAGGTACCAGTCAGACCGCCACAGGAAAAGTTGCCCTCCGAAAAAAACATACCGTGAGAAAAAACAAAAATACAGTGGAGTGGTCAAACCGCTGTCCACACGCCGGTTTGACCGCTCCACTAGTCAGACTCCCTCTTGACTCGGGTGAAAACGATTAGGCCGGTCTGACCTCTGATACAAGGTCAGTCAGACCACCACCTTCAAGATTGGCCCAAGTCAAGAGAGAACAATGCATATTTCTTGAGAACCTTGCACAAAAGCTTTGCGAAATACAAGGATATGCATCCAAGGTTACAATGTGACTCACAATGGATTATGGAACACATTCACAATTATCTTTTAGAATCACATCACCATGAAATACAACATGAACTTAAACCAAATTCAAATGGCCTTTTTGAAACTTAAGTCATATGTAGCAATGGTATTTACATAAGCTACAATCATTTGGGAGATACATCCCAAATATTAGCATCATGTCTCAAGGAGGGAAAATATGGACTTTAATCATGTTGCAAAACACATTCGCAAACATCTAGTCACATGTTGCAAAGGACTTATGGAAGAGCTACAGCCATTTTCAAAACACATTAAAAAATATTAGCATCATGCTACGGAGAGAGCTAGAGCAATTAAAATGAGCTATCAACACATGATACGTTCAAACTACTAATCACGACCCTTCTTAATAGCACGACATCCTACACTAGTAACCTGGTCTTCCAACTAAACACTAAGACCGGTAAAAAACTAAGAACATATCCTTAGCCCTAACTAGTTATACCTTTACCTTGCGCATCTAGTTGAAGTCTGATAACATATATCTCAACTTCAAGCTTGGATCTTTAACTTTACTCATCAACACATGAAGTCTTTGCTTTACTTGAGGATGCTCAACCGTATGAATCATCTCAAGTCATCGATCATCGTGAGACATATCCTGTTCATTTAGCTCAATGAAACTATTAGTCCCACAATTCGATTATCATTAATTACCAAAATATGTCATTAACTCATAATGACAGATCTAGATCCTTCAATCTACACCTGTTTGGTAATTGATGACAATACTCAATAAGTGATGAAGTAGAAATTTAATTTTTTGAGTATACACCTTGTACACAACAATTGTATACTCTAGGATACGCTTTGGAAGTATTAAATTCATTCTTTTTAGCACAAGATGAATTTTGAAGTTAATGCTTAGCAAAGCCACAATATATAGAGAAAGCTCCCCCGAAATATGTGCATAAAGGTTTGAATGAGATTCATGCACATTTATGTGAATTTTGTAAATTTTTGGCGAAGTTTCCTTCATATTTTGGACCCAAGAAGGTATGTCAACAATATCAATATAATCAATAAGCATATCAATGCAAACATACATGCATCTATATGAGAGGATAAAAAAAACACAATTTGGACAAGAATTTAAAAGAGTAACCACAAAAGTTCACAAATATAAGCAAACATGATTTGTCCACATGTCCAAATAGCCACAATAGTCAACATGGTTCACATAAGCTTACAATAAATATGACAAGAATAAGAATGCATAAGCTTACCCATATGACACAAGATAAGGTCTATTAACCAACAATAATATCATAACATAGTAATTTTCTTCATCTTTCTTTAAACTTCATCTTCTTATTTTTCATCTTCTTCTCCTTCATCTTCTTCTCCCCTTTGGCATCAAGGACCAAAAAGGAAGGTTTAGCCAAAAGAGAGATTTAAAGAAAGGAAAGAGGAGGGCTAAACCATTTAGAATATTACTCACAAGTAGGAGGAACATGGGAGGAAGAGGAGCCACCATGTGTACCACGATGATGATACCTACGAGGAGGATCATCTCTCTCAAGTCGATTCAGCCTTCTTCGGCAATCAATCACTTGATTTTCAATGACTTCAAGCCTTGAGTTCCACCTGGCTTGGATGGCAAAGGCCTCTTGTTGATTTCTCTCTATGATTTCCATGCGAGAATCAACTATAGTAAGCACTGATGTCAGATGGCCAAGATTTTGCTGAACTTCATCCATGCAAGTATTGTTAAAAAATTACTGTTTAGGTTGACCATGGTGCTGCCCCTCAAGCACAGGAGGATGTCCCATATGCTCATAATGCTCAGCGTGAGGCTGTGGAGGCACTAAAGGAGGGTGAGCATCTTTAGGATGATATTCCTTATGCTCCACAGGACATTCCACATCAAAACCAGTCTTATCTATAATGAGCTTCATGATGTAGGGAGTATAATATATACTTTTACTCTTATCTCCTTTTGAATAGGCAATCTCTTGAATTATTAAGTCTACAACATCAAAGGGAGTATCTTCCATGATGTACTTAATTATATTCCAGGCTCTCCCATAAATCTCATCGTTATTGCCACTTCGCGGAAAGAATGTCACTCTCATGATCCTATTGATGATGCTGGGAAGAGGAAGGAGTCCCGACACTCGTCCACCAACAAATATTTGATTTTGATCATCGAACTCATCGATAAGAGTGAGCGGCAAAGGAGATTCGAGATGTACTTTAATTCCGCGGGAGACTCTCATGCCCAAAGAAATCTCAAATTCTCTTTTTGTAGCTTGAACCCGTTATGTCCCCGTCATCCAAGAGATAAAGTTAAACTCTAGAGAACTATAGACGGTGGCATAAAACTGTTTGAGTGCCTTAGCATGAAAGTCACACTTCAAAGTAATAAACTCCTCTAAGTGAACACGCCTAAAAAGATGGTATAATCTATTAAAGAGAGGATTCTTGCTCAGAAAGTCCCATGTAACATATCTGTGATTTGTAAATCTCTTGTCAGCATAGATTTGATGATAGACTTATTGCTGAAACAAGGTGTGGAAGAGATGTTGAGTAGCTGAGGGTGGAAACTGAAACTGATCGACATGTCTGAGAATAGCATAGTCCTCATGACTCATTTTGGAGAAATCATGCCAATTAGGTTCTTCCTCATTTTCTTATTCTTCAACATATGCATTCTTTTCCTCAACATCCTCATTTTCTTCTTCATCAATTTCCATTTCATCTTCTTGAGCTGCCTGTTTGCCCTTACAGTGTCTCAGATTATAATCACGAACCTCAGTTGCATGGTTAGTATGTTCTGGAGGTTGAGACTGAGATGGTTGAGATTAATGATGATGAGCTCTAAAGAAAGAAGGAATTTCATTCTTGCGGCACGATTCCTTAGTTCTTGGCATGTTTGCTGTAAAAAATGATACTAGAGTTTAGTGATGCAACACATGACAGCCACAATGTAAATGCTATTCACAAGAATTTTGATTTTTTAGGCAATGATTTCCATTAAACTAGAGCAAGGAAACAAAGGGATATCATCTAACTAGGTTTATTTTACTTGCTTAAATAGGAAATTCCAACAATATAAGGATTTTCATGATATACATCACAAACCCTAGAATTGAGTAAATGTTGGAATTGAGAGCAATGCAAGTAGAGAAGGATGATTACCACCAAGAGATAATATGTAATAATGTTAGGGAGAAGAAAGCTTGAAGATCCTTGGAAGAATTGGATAAGACCCCTACCTAGGGTTTCATCCCATAAGAGAGAATGTGAGCACACATTTTAAATCCCTTTGGTCAAAAGTGAGAGGGGAAGGAGGAGAACATTTTGATCTCTTTGGAGAGGAGGAAGATGCCCAGTTGATCCCTAGTGGTTGGAGAAGAGGAGCCGTGGAGGAGTCTTGAGGGGGTAGCCACCTGAGAGACACTGGTCTGGGTGAAGGGGTATGAGGTAGGCTCGGGCAAAGAGAAGAAAAGAGATTGGGCGCCTGGGGGAGGGGCCCCCAGTCTGACTGCCAAAGGCCGGGCGATCTGACCATTGGAACTAGTCAGACCAGCTTTGGTAGGTCGGTCAGACCGCCCTTTGCCAGCCAGTCAGATCGAGGCCAAGGCAGAGGAGGTCAAATTGAGGAAAATGGATGTACATGCTCCAAGTATTCACATAATCAACTTATAAAGATGCTTTTGAGCTTTTCCAACCAGTTTATCCTCAAGAAACTCTTTTGCAATTAGATTTTTACTAAAATAGCTTTTGTTTTGCAAAAAGGACTCACTTAAGAGACAAAATGAAATTTTGACAAAGTTCGGGAGGAACACATCCGAGAAAGACCAAAGAGAGTAAGCCATGCTTGGAACCTAGAGTATTCAATATATGAGCAATTTGGACCAAGTTTGAGTCAAAACAATGCATTTTGACAAAATGGCATTTTTATGAAACAACAAATGTGCAATATGAGCTCCGAGTGAATTTGAAGTTTTATATAGGGGCTAAAGCCTTTTAGCTAAAAGTGTCACATTTGGAAGTCTCACCAAGATTTTAATCTCCCTTTTGGAGTAGAAGACTCATGTTTTCAAAAATCTGAAAATTCAGATTCAGACTTTTTGCATCTCACTTGAGCTTCTAGAGAGGGATTGAAAATTAATCAAATGGCCTTTATCAATTCTGAGAAAAATTTGGCATGAAAGATCAACTATAGTAGATCAATTTTAAATATTGAGACTTCTTCCAAATCTGAACTCATTTGGAGATATGAAAATCATATTGGCTTAGAAACATGTAAGTTCTGAATTTTTCAGCAATTTGACAAATAGAGAAATGAATGAAAAATTTTCAAATTAAGCTGAAAAACTTTCAATTTTGGCAGATATGAACTTTATACTATTGTGAACCCTTTCCAACAAGAAATTTTGAAGAATGATTCTCCAATCGAAAGATATGCCACAATACGCTTTCATTTAGAACTTTTAACATAAAGCAAGATTAAATGCAAAAATCATTCAAATGAGATCCAATTAACTTTTCAGATCTCAACTTTGGTCTAAAGAGATCATTCCCCAACAAGAATTCTTGAAAAAGGACTTTTCTTTAAAAAGATGTGGCAACATGCCGCTTTGAATACATAGAAAACGTCTATTTTTTTAATAGAGCTCAAAATTTAATCTAATTTGAGATTCATGGAGTTTTCACCCTTTTAGACTTTGTATGAGTTATAATTACTATCTTGAGCAAATATGCATAAGGAATTTGGGTCAAATAGTAAAACTCATAATATGCAAGAATAGGTCATTTCGGGTTAATACTTATTTTTTAGCGAATTTCAAATTAATATAACTTTTCAATGGTTAGTCTTTTGCGAAAACTTTGAACTAGAGAAATGTTTAAAATGACCAACCCTACGAGTTTGGTATTGACAACTTTTCCTAAAACTCAATAGATTTTGATTTAGGGAAATAATTCTTTTTATTCAAAAACAATATCACTTTGAGACAAAATTTTGTATTTTTGGTTTCTAAACTAGAAATTTTAATCAAGAGACTTTGAAAATATTTGAAATACATAGTTAAGTACTTTTATCTAGTTTTTCATAATTTTAGATGTTTTAAATAAAATATTTGACTTTCGACCGAAATAGCTCTTTGAATAACTAGACTTGCATAGTTTTATTTGTTCTACTCCATGAATATCAAAATAGATAAATAATAAAATCTTTGAAGTGAAATAGCATGTATGAATTTCAAATACCACTTTTGAACCAAGATATAGTAACAGATCCGGTTTAAGAGGCATAACTCACATGGTGCTAGGATATGACCAATATAGGTCAAAGAGGAGTTTAGGGTGAGTTTTAAAATCAAATAATATTTAATAGGTTGGCCTTTTGAGAAACTTTTAAATACAAGGAATGTTAAGGAAGACCAACTCTAGGATTTTTTTACTTTAGAAGTTTTGTTAAAATCCTTTTACAATTTCTTTTATACAAAATACACATTTAAAGCAAAAACAATATACTAGTAACTATCACTTGGGCTTAAAACTTGTTTTCTTTTGAAATTAGTTTAACATAACCAGAACCCTTTGAAAAACATTTGCAAAGTTTTTATATTCATTTTTGCAACTAGTTTTTCAATATATAATTAATAGTTACAAAGAATTTTGTTTTTGGCTAAAATGTTCAATTTTGAAAATCATCTCTAGCACTTCTTTAATTTAGACACACTTAAGAATATGATACATATGAATATGAATTAGCACTTGTCTTTAATGTGCCACCATCGACGTGCTCAATATTGCAACTAAGGAAATTTCAAATAAGAGCAATAACACAATTTTGAAGAAGATTTTCATGTAATGCAATCTACACATGGTAAGGTCTATACTTCAATTTAAATGCTTGTTACCGAGATATCATTGGTTCATGATATGAGATGATGAATCTTAAGCTTGGCTCCTTATTTGGATATGATGAAATCCATCTCTTTGTGAGAGGGCCAAGCTTCTAATGCATTTTCAAACTCCTATTTGACAATCAAGCATATTTTGGTACCCACATTTGGTTGGGTCCTTAAATGTTAGTAACAATGGATTTAGGCACCCAAATAGCTCTAGCAATAATTCTATGTGAACTAACATTTCTAGCAACCACATTACCATTTCTATACCTCCTAAACAAATAATGTCCATCATAAAGAGAGGGCTTAAGAGTGATACCTTTGGGACAATTCTTACTAAAGTGTCTCTTTTCCCGACAATTGTACCAAGTTCGACTCTTTCTTCTATACTTTGTCTTGATGTTTTGCTTATTGCCAGTTCATCTTTCTTTTGATGATGTTAGTTTGACATTCATCTTGATAGGACACAAGAAGGTAAGATGTCATATCTTGTGGCCACCAAAGCAAGTTAAGTCCTTTAATTCCTTTTGTGTCTTGTTAACTTGCTCAAGGCCAATTCTCCTTATTTTTGATGACTTTAACTTGTCATCTATCTTGTTAGGGCACACCGAGATGAAGTGGCCCTTTTTGTTGTATCCAAAGCACTTGACACTCTTCGTGTGTCTTGTATTGTGTCTTGTCTTGCTATTCTTCTTTTTGGAGATGAAATCAATATCTCTCTTGTCATTTAAGCTTCGTTACTTGCTCAAGATATCATCAAGAGAGGCCTTCTCTTTGTAGATTATTTCCAAGTCTTTTTCCAATTTAGTGACTTGGGCCTTGAGTTGCTTGTTTTCCTCTACAATGTTGGTTTCAACAAGTACAGAGAAAGTAGAAGCATCTAATGGAGAGCAACAAAGCATTTCAATTAAATCATCACAAGAGGTGGATTTACTAACCTTAGATGAAGTGCAAGGAATAGGAGCTATACACGACATATCATCTAGTAAATTACATGCAATACCTACATCCACCTTGGGTTTAGAGTATTCTTTGGAAAGAAGAATCTCATGCTTATCATTTAGCACATTATAATCATTTTAAAGAGAGTCATGTTCTTTCTTTAAAATCTTATATTTAACTTTCTCCTTCCAAGATATTCATTGAGCTCTTCTAGCATATCCATCAACTCATTATATAAAGGTTCATCATTATTATTATCATGATTTATCTTTTTATTACCTTTAGCCATAAAGCAATGAGTTGGTGTAGAGAGGCTAGTAGATTTTTCATTGTTGGAGCTAAAAGTTGGGCATTCCTCATCTGACATCCATTCTTGCATGCAATCTTCATCGGTTAAAGTGGACATCTCATATTTGTCTTGAAAATGTGTCCATATATCATGAGCGCTCTCAAGATTACATATTTTGTCGAATATCTCTACACTCAAAGCACTAAATAAGGCATTAGTTGCTTGAGCGTCTAGATGTAAGCATTTATCTTCCTCAATTGTTAGAGCAAGAGGAGAAAAGCCCAGTTCTACAATCTACCAAATTTTAGGGTATATGGCTTTAAAGTAACATATCATACACATTTTCCAAATTGAATATTTAGCGCTATCAAATAATGGTATTTCATCTAGGTGCACTATATTACTAATCGCCATCCTCTAACTCTCTAGGCGGTGAAGCCTAATAAATGAGAGACCAAGCCCTGATACCACTCGTAAGATCAAGGATGACCGACTAGAGGGGGCGTGAATAGGCGGTTTTAAAATTCTTCCTAAGTTAAACCAAATCTAACAAAGTGAAAGAAAAGACTATTTGGATTTGCACAAACCTTAAATGTCTATACTTGACTAAGTGCACCAACAATATAATTCTATCACAAGATAAGTCACTCTATGAAGACAAGCATTGAATTTAATTCTGTGATTACAAATTGCTTGAATTTAAATTGAGCATAAGAGAAAAAATCACAATTGACACACGATGTTTTACCGTGGTATTCGAAAACTTGCCGGTTTTCTCTAATCCATATTAAGATAAACCCAAACTAATTGGATCGGCTCCACGAATTAAGCCAAACCACCTCAATACATTATGGTTACTCTTCCTCTACTCCGGAGATGGAGAGCACCACACTACTCACAATCCATCGGGCCTTCTCACAAACTTCTTGAGAAGATCACCGGACGACCACACCTCCGAAGCTGTCGAGGAGTTGGCAAACTCCAAGAGTAACAAGTCGGAGACTCTCACTTGAACGAATTAAGTATCTTAGCTCAATGGACACAAAGTCCACGACCAAGCACAACACAAGCACAAGGTTGTCTCTCCAACACATGCACATATGGAGGAGGAGACTTGCTCTTAGCTCAAAGGAAGGAAGAATAGCACCAACAACCTTATCCCAATAGCCCTTGGGGAGGTATTTATACAATTCACCCGAAAACCAGCTGTTGGAACAAGTAAAAGCCAAGAATCAGCCCAGAAGCTGGTAGTACCGTAGTGCAAACTGCGGTGGTACCGCGGTCCCTCCAACGACTAAAAAACTAGCCGTTAGAGCAGACTACCGGTCAGACCGCCCACACAGGGACCGGTCTGACCGCAAAGGTACCGATCAGACTGCCACAAGAAAAGGTGCCCTCTAGAAAAACATACCACGAGAAAAAACGGAAGAACCGCGGAGCGATCGAACCGCTGTCCACACGCCTGTCTGACTGCATGGTGGTCTTACCGCCATAGTTAGGCCGATCAGACTGCCATATACACGCCGGTTGACCGCTCCACTGGTCAAACTCCCTCTTGTCTCGGGTGAAAACGATTAGGCCAGTCTGACCACCACCTTTAAAATTAGCCCAAGTCAAGTGAGAACAATGTATATTTCTTGAGAACCTTGCACAAAAGCTTTGCGAAATACAAGGATATGCATCCAAGGTTATAATGTGACTCACAATGGATAATGGAACACATTCACAATTATCTTTTAGAATCACACCACCGGGAAATACAACATGGACTTAAACCAAATTCAAATGGCCTTTTTCAAACTTAAGTCACATGTAGTAATGGTATTTACATGAGCTACAATCATTTGGGAGATACATCCCAAATATTAGCATCATGCCTCAAGGAGGGAAAACATAGACTTCAATCATGTTGCAAAACATATTCGCAAATATCTAGTCACATGTTGCAAAGGACTTATGCATGAGCTACAGCCATTTTCAAAACACATTAAAAAATATTAGCGTCATGCTACGGAGAGGGCTAGAGCAATTAAAATGATCTATCAACACATGATACATTCAAGCTACTAATCACGACCCCTATTAATAGTACGATATTTTACACTAGTAACCCGGTCTTTCACCCAAACATCAAGACCGGTAAAAGACTAAAAATATATTCTTAGCCCTCACTAGTCATACCTTTGCCTTGCGCATCTAGTTAAAGCCGGATAACATATATCTCAACTTCAAGCTTGGATCTTTGACTTTAGTCATCAACACACGAAATCTTTGCTTTACTTAAGGATGCTCAACCGTGTGAATCATCTCAAGTCATCGATCATCGTAAGACATATCCTATTCATTTAGCTCAATGAAACTATTAGTCCCAAAATTTGATTGTCATTAATTACCAAAATATATCATTTAACTCATAATGACGGGTCTAGATCCTTTACCGAATAAAAGGAATTGGAATTTGGGCTTACATCGAGTGTCTCCGTTGTCAACGGCGATGCAGCAGTCTTTAGAGTAATTGGGGTGTGTGGGTGGCTTCTTGGACACCAATGCATCACTTGGAACGGGCTCATTGGCATTTATAGCTACGGAAGGCAGTTCGGCACAGTGCCCTAGCTAAGGCGGTGGTGGTGCGTGGTCGGTTGGGAAAGCTCGGGAGGGTGCGGCGTAGCTAGCTAAGGGAAGGTATGGGCTGCCTTGGGCGTGGTATTGCAACGGTCAAAAGCCAGGGAGGAATGTCAGATCGGTTGTGAGAGAGAGCTGAGAGAGGGGACATCGGCCGTGAGAAGGAAATAGGGCAGTGGTGGCCGAATTCAGCTCAGTTGGTCTGACGCGTGGGCGGAAAAAATTTAAAGCCTGTCAGGGTGTGGAAGACGAGGCGTACGACCTTTGAGAAAGTGGCAGGGATGTGGAAGTGGCGGGTGAAGGAACGGGAAGGTGCGGCGGCGAAAAGATCAGGGCAGCAGCGATTTTTTAGATGATGAATAGTGTGCGCGCACGGAAGGATGGAGAGGATGGCTTGGCAGAGAATTCACAACGTGGATGGCTGGGATGGGTGAAGGATTAGGCTAGGGTTCACAAGAAATCAAAATCAAACGAGAAATCAAATTCTTTGATTTTTTGGTTTTCTTTCAAGTATGTTGAATTCTCATTTCAAAACGTGAACTTGGGATACGGTGGTCACCAAATATCAATTCTTCTCGAAACTATTTTCCCATTCTTCATTTTGATTCTCCAATATTTCATTCGAGCGGGTGCAAAGCACGAAACCGTTGATGGAAAATCCGCACCGATAATAAACTACTACCGCTACTAAATTAATTAATCGTAAATTATTGTTTGACTAGGTTAACTGTGTTATCAGTAGAAAAATAAAATTTAAAAGGGTTAGTTGTGCTTTACTTACTTATTCTACAGATTTGATGGATCATGCTTCAGCTAGCTTTGAAAATAATTTCCCGTACGCATAGGTAAGATCCAAGTAGCTGTGTGAAAATGAAGTGATACTTGGCAATGCTACCGTTTTTGTCATGCTTCAGTAGTTATATTGTCAGACCTCAGTGCTACTACCGCTGGACAACCACGGCATTTTAATTAAAGGGTGACGATTTATACTGCGTCATCGACCATGGTTATCAGATAGTAGTATCTATTAAGAAACTAGAGATAAGGATTCCCATTTAAATGGATCCTCTCCGTTTAAACGAGTCCTTATCTGTAGTGGGCACCTCTCCACCCCTCTATAAATAGAGAGCCATATGGCTGATTTTGTACCCCATTGAATTGAAACAATAAAGAAAGACCACGAGTTCTCTCTACCTCTCTCTGTGTTCAATCTATTATTTTATCGCTTTGTGATTGATTCGTTCTTGTTCTAAGCAGAGGAATTGCTCGGACTGGTCGCCAGCGAGAGTTCCTCAACAGTATCTTGACAATGGTACACGTATGCGTTAACAAACCACCATGCTTTAACAGTTGTACATGTATGCATGAATGGAAACTCTGTCAGTCGGCTGAGCATAGTTGGATAGCGGTAAATGTATGCGTTAAGCCGTTAACTAACAATACAATATCGGGAGTGCACTATGCATGTGCTCGAGGGAAGGAGAAAAGAAGTTGCCTCCCAGCCAGCCCAGCCCGAAGCAGCCCACTCCCCTTTGAACGGCACCAACCCGCCAAAGTTGATCCAACTAAACCGTCGAACGTATGCAGGTTTGATAACAGCGCCATCACTCCGCTGACGATACAGTTAGCTCCAAGTGTTGGGACCGGATTTCTAAATTTGAACTCTCTATGTATTATCACACTAGTCCTAGATTAAAACCAGTGCACACAGTTAAACAGTGATGATTACATGACCAATAATACTTTATTACAATAATAGAGAGTACAAACTTTACGGTCACTTTATTACAACTGGGGTTACAAGACCTCTCAAATATTCAAAATACAACGAAAGTAGAAATAAACTTTGACGATAGCCCATCAATACGTCACAGGCAATTGATTGGGGAAGCGCAACCTAATACTTCAGAAAGCCTTCATCGAATCCACATACGAAGTAGTCGTAATCTCTTTCTTGGACTTCATAATCCTTTAAGAGTTATTTTGAGTGTAGTATGTGAGTACATAAAGTATTTCACAAGTCTTAGCAAAAAACACAGTAGATGCAGGGCTTAACAAAAGAAGGATATTATAGTTCTTTTGCACAAAGTAACATTTTATTTCAATTACTAATGTATAATTTTGAAAGAATCAATTTAACAAAGTAATTGCAAGAACTGAATTTAGATAAATTTTCTAGTGAAGATTTCAACCACCAACACTAGTACACATGCTAAATCCGCCAAGATTTAAGACTACGGGTTCCACCCACCCGTACTAGCTCCATCTGCTAGGACATACTCCTGAGAGTTTCATCCTCTCCCCAGTTCCAAAAACATTTACTTTGAAATCAAAAACCAAAGATCTACTATGTGAAAGTGCACCTTGCCTGCCCTTGACCGTGGGTGCGGCTATTTGAATAGTTTTACACTCTGCAGAGATTGTACAGCTTTACTCATAAGAGATAAATCATCTTAATGGCCAACACGTTTCGTTATGCATGAGACCCAGATAATTTATCACAACCCCTTTACCTCACTCCAGTTTAGTTAGACATCACCCGCTGAAGTTTCACTGTTGAATGGTTAAATCCACCATAGTCAAAAGCCCCCTCTTACATCGTATGAGTATAGTAAATATCTATGCCTCATTGTGAGAAACTCCAGTAACCCTGATACCCACTTACCACTTGTAATATCTTAACTAAACCTTTGTGAATTATTCAGCTAGGTCATATCCATATAGACTTGTGGTTGTATGGTAGTGCTTAGTTTGGACAATCACAAGCATCGATCCTTAATTGACTATGGTGGAACATTCACAATATAAGTTCTCATGCTAAATCTGCACCAATCCAATCTTACCATCTGCCCAAGTCTAAAATAATTTTTACCATTTTATTTTATAAACCAATGGCAACACCTACTGCCAAACACTTGGTAAAAATAATTATTTAGAAATTTGATAACATTATTCCCACCCATAGGATTATAATGATCGAGTAGCTTGTCTAAGCAATTACTACCTGCTCTAAAATTAACAAATAGCATAATAATCTCAATACTGAGATATGAAAGCCTAGGGTGACAAAGGTACATGGTTGTGAACGTCAAAGGAGAGTATAACAATTATTGGATTAACTAATAACTTGAGACAGAAGTTATCATTTTACGTAATAGCAATGCATTTAAATTTGAAATAATAAAATTATTTTTGTAAACTTAGGTACAAGATGATCAAAGAAGACTTACCTTCTTGCACATTGTCTGAACCTTCAGGCTGCTGCTCAGAAAATTCTTTAGTGACATTGGATTCTATGCGTGAAATAATAAAATAAATAAATAAATATAAATAAAATCACAATAATACAAAAATATATACTAGAAGGAAGACATTGAAGTTAGATGAATTTTAGAAAAAGAATCAACGGATTTGGAGTTTGTATGAGGGAGAACGGGTTTCTAGAAGTTCAAAACTAAAGAAAAAGAAAAAAGAGGATTTTTCTAGAATTATTTTCTAAAGGAGATGGTATTTATGATGTCAGCAAAGAATTAATAGAATTATTTTCTAAAAAATAGAAATTATGATGGTATGCTGACATCATCCCTACACGTGGCAGGTGATATGGCGGTTTTGCTAACATGGCTGCCACGTGTCTGACACGTGGCGCTGACGTGGTACAGGGTTAGCTCTGAGCTGACATGGCATGCCATGTGGCGCTGGAATGACTGCCACGTGGGTCTAGTGCAGACGTGGCTTGCCAAGCGGGTGAGAAAAGGAAATGACTTTAGTGGATGACGTCATATGAGGATCGGGCGGCGGAGATGCACGGAAAAGTTCGGACCATCCGAACAACCAAGGAGCATTTGGACCATCAGATCAGTGGTGGACGGTCGATCGGCTATGGAAATGTTCAGACAAGTTCGAACGGTGAAGGACTTTCAGACCGTCCGATTGGCCAATGAACGTTCAAACCACTCCAAACGGCTAAGGACGTTCGGGTCGTCTGATCGCATGAGGAATGTTCGGACCATCTAGATAGTAAGGGCTTTCAGACCGTTTGACCTACAATTGACCGTCCAATGAAGAATGAAGGTTCAGACCATTTGAATGGCTAAGAACGTTTGGATCGTCCGATCGACTAGGTTAGCGTTCAGATGGTCCGATCTATGTTCGGACCATCCTAACTGCGAGGGAGGGATTCTTACCAGAAAGAACAGGAGGCGGCCAGTGGCGAGGGAGAAGCGGCGGTGCGGTTTGGACAACGGTGTTGACGGCACTCTAGGGCGAAGAGGGACGGCCAAGGGGTGGAAGAGGTGCACGGAGGGGCGGTGAAGCCGAGGGTAGCAGTGGTGAGCTTCGGAGATGGCCGGAGTCGAGTGAATTCCTCGTCAGAAGAACTCACCAGCACAGAAGAAGATGGAAATGGTGCTGGAGAGCTCGAGTGAGGCGGGAGAGAAAATTATGAGTGTGGAGATGAAAGGGGAAGGAAGGGGAAGGCTCAGGAGGGTATTTATAGGGCTCAGAAGAGAGGCAGACTCTGATGTTTTTGCTCGCTGGAGTAAGGGTGGCCAAAAGTGGTGCAAATGGCGATGATGAATGGGATTTAACTAGGAGAAAACTGCCGGAGTGAAAGTGTAGTGGCAAGGGTTTTAATGCTGTTAATTTCTCAGGCCACCGGAGAGGTAACGGTCTCTATTTAAGAGCTCGGGGTGGACAACAATGGCGGTTGACGTGGGGAAGAAGAAGGGGAGGAGGAAGAAGGGACGGGGACCCCACATGTCGACGAGACAAGAAGGGGAGAGGAGAGAGGTGTCAAGCAGATGAACGCCACATGTCACTTGGAAAAGATCTTGACCGCAGATCGGAAAGAGAGAAGGTTAAGTGGCAGTGGACAACCGAGATTAGATTAGGCGATGGCAGATTGGATCAGGGCCGGACACGTGTCAGCAAGAGAGGAGAGAGAGATAAAATTTTTGTTCTACATTTTTTCAGAAATACTAGGAAGCTTCAAAAATACTTAGAAAATAGCAAATAAAGTCTAAAAATTCTATAAAAAATCACAAATATTCTTTGAGCTATATTAGACTTAAGAGAAATATTTTCAACATAAATTTGGTCTTTAAGTTTTTACAAAAAAATACTTTTTAGTTTTGAAATTGATTTTTTTAACTAAAACCCCAAAATTTTAAATAATTAATTTGAAATTAATTTTTAAAGATAGTAAATTTTGGGATGTTACAAACCTACCCCCTTTGAGAGAATCTCGCCTCCGAGATTCGAACGAATTGGGAAAAAGGCTAGGGAACTCTACTATTAGATCTTTCTTGCGCTCCCAAGTTGCTTCTAATTTGGAATAGTTGCTCTATTGCACTTTACAGAATTTGATGGTCTTGTTTCTTGTACGACGCTCTGCTTCATCCAAAATTTTGACTGGATACTCTGGATAAATTATGTCCTCATTCAATTTGACTTCATCTAGAGGCATCTGCTCTTCTGGTACTCTGAGACTTTTTTTAACTGGGACACATGGAAGACATCGTGCGCATCTGACAACTGCGGTGGAAGATTTAATTGGTAAGCATCTCCTCCTCTTCTGGCTAGAATGGGAAATGGTCCAATAAATCTAAGAGCAAGTTTCCCACTAACTCTGAAACAACGCATACCCTCGAGAGACAAAACTTTCAGATACACATAATCACTAGGTATAAATTCCAACAACCTGCGGCGATTGTCTGTATAACTTTTTTGTTCTGTTTGTGCTGTTTTCAATCAATCCTAAATCAAGCGAATTTGCTCTTCTGTCTACTTCAACACATCTGGTCCAAACACTTGCTCTTCTCTGGCTTCTTTCCAATACAATGGTGTCTTGCATTTTCTGCCATACAAAGCTTCAAACGAAGATATTTACAAATTAGATTGATAACTATTATTATAAGAGAATTTTGTATAGAGCAAACTTTGATCTCAACTAGTTTTATTTGCCAGGACATAAGCTCTTAACATGTATTCCATTATTTGGTTTACTCTTTCTGTTTAACCATCTGTCTATGGATGATATACTGTACTAAAATTTAGATTTGTACCCAAAATTCCATGCAGCTTCTGCCAAAATCTTGAAGTAAATTGACATCCTCGATCTGAGACAATCTTCTTTGGAACTCCATGCAAACACATGATTCTTGACATATATAGCTCTACGAGTCTATCTCCTGAGTAAGTGGTCTTTACTGGAATGAAATGTGCGACTTATGTCAGACGATCTACTATAACCCAAATTGAATCATACCCTGACCTTGTCCTTGGCAATCTAATTATGAAATCCATACCAATTTCTTCCCATTTCCACTCAGATATCTGCAAAGGTTGCAAAAGGCCGGCAGGTCTTTGGTGTTCAGCTTTAACCCGTTGGCAAACATCACACAGAGCTACATATTCAGCAACTTCCCTTTTCATACTTGATCACCAATATCTTTCTTTGAGATCTTGGTACATCTTTGTACTTCTAGGATGAATTGAATATCCAGATTCATGTGCTTCCCTTAGGATTAACTCCTTTATTTCTTTCTGCTCGAGTACAAGAATTCTTTTTCCAAACCAAAGAGTACCTTCTTCATCTTCTGAAAATCCAGGTGCTTTACCTTTCTTCATATTATGTTTGATTTCCTTGACATATTTGTCCTCTCTTTAAGCTGCCTTGATCTGGTCCTCTAAAGTTGGTTGAACCTCCAAAGTAGTTAGAAATCCTTCCGCTACTGCTTCCAAATTGAGTCGTTAAAATTCTTCATGAAGTGCAAACTGACTATCTTGAATCATCAGATTATTACAGTAGCTCTTCCTACTAAGGCATCGGACACTACATTAACCTTTCCTTGATGATAATGTATTTCCATATTATAATCCTTTATTAACTCAAGCCATCTTTTTTGTCTCAAGTTGATTAAATATATACTTCGAACTCTTATGGTCCGTGTAGATCTCATAACGATTACCGATCAAATAATGCCTCCATAATTTTAGAGCATGCACAACGGCGGCTAGCTTTAAATCATGGGTTGGATAGTTCTCCTCATGCGAGCGCAATTGTATTGATGTATAGTCTACCATTTTTTCTTCTTGCATCAATACATAGCCAAGACCTTGTCTTGATGCATCACAGAAAACTTCAAAATCATTCCTGATATCTGGAAGTGTTAGGATTAGTGCAGAAGTTAACTTCTTTAGTTCTTGAAAGCTATCTTCACAAGTTTTAGTCCATTCAAACTTCTTTTTCTTCTTTAGCAACTGAGTGAGAGGTCTCGCAAACTTGAAAAAATCTTCAATGAAGCGATGATAATGACCTGCTAAACCTAGAAAACTTCTGATCTCTGATATTGATTTGGGTTGTGCCCAATTGAGCACATCTTTCACTTTTCCTGGATCAGCAGACACTCCTCCTGCAGTAATCGCATGTCCCAAGAAAGCTACTTTCTTAAACTAAAATTCACACTTGCTAAACTTAACATACAAATAGTATTCTCTGAGCTTTTCTAAAACTATCCTCATATATTCTTCATGTTCTTTCTCATTCTTAGAGTAGATAAGAATATCGTCTATGAATACAACAACAAACTTATATCGATATCCATAAGCACCTTATTCATCAGATTCATAAAAATACGCTGGTGCATTTGTTAGACAAAAAGACATCACTGTAAACTCGTACAATCCATACCAAGTAGAGAATGATGTTTTTAGTATATTCTCTGGTCTAATCTTCACTTGATGGTAACCTGATCGAAGATCAATCTTGGAGAAAACACATGATCCTTTCAAGTAATCAAATAAATCATCGATCTAGGTAAAGCATACTTGTTTTTGATTGTCATATCATTCAAGGATTTGCAGTCCACACACATACAAAGATTGTTGTCTTTCTTCTTCACTAGAAGTAATGTGCCCCCCAAGGCGAAGAACTTGGTCTAACAAAATATTTCTCTTGCAACTCCAGAATTTGCTTCTTAACTTCAGCTAGATCATTTGCTGACATACGATAGAGTCTCTTGGAAATCGGAGCTGTACTAGGTGCCAAGTTAATAACGAATTCAATCTCTCTGTCCAGCAGCATTCCTGGCAAATCTTCAAAAAATACATCTAGGTATTCCCTTACTACAAGCACATCTTCCAAAGTTACTCCCTTCAATATATTCAATGCACATCCACTCTTTGAAGGTGTATTAGACATATCCTCTACTCGAATTCCTTTGGAATTGGTAAGAATAATCGCACGATTGGCACAATCAATCTGCCCTTTATACTTAGTTAACCAATCTATACCAAGTATTACCAAGAATTGGTAAGTATTACATCTATGCCCTTGGAGTCTATGTCCATTTATATCTATGGTTTCTCTAGGGCAAACCATGTTAGTCCTCATTTCTTTTCTAGGTGATTAGACTAGCATGAGGTTCTTTAGTAAACAAGCATCTCAGTTATATTTTTCAACAAAATCTTTTGATACAAAAGAATATGAA
This sequence comes from Melocanna baccifera, assembly GCA_036346265.1. Lineage (NCBI taxonomy): Eukaryota > Viridiplantae > Streptophyta > Magnoliopsida > Poales > Poaceae > Melocanna > Melocanna baccifera. The sequence goes on along the minus strand of CM070708.1, from coordinate 15,918,103 downwards.
GCTCCAGAATCGAATAATGCTGATGCAAGTACTGAGTTGACAAGAAACTTACCCAAAACTATGTCTGGTGCATCTTGAGCAGCTTCTAAGTAACATGATTAACACGTCCTCTGCCTATTGCTTGTGGGGTCTTAAGAGTTTGGGGCGTCCCATGGCCTTGACCTATAGTTGGAGCTCGTGCTGGTGTAGTCCCCAGGTTGAAACGAAGTGGGGTCACAGCTTGGCGTCTTTGAGGATAATTGTTGGCATAATGTCCCATGTTCTTACAATTAAAGCATTGCACTCCTGCAGCAGAAGTCTTGTTCTGCTGGGGCTGACCATCATTACTTGCTCGAGGTGCTTGTGAAACTGGGCGGGGTCCAGTAAATGGTGTCGTTGGCACACTTGGCACTAAGGGTCTGCTGAACTGATGTGGATTAGAATGACGACGAGAACTTCTAGCACCATGTTGAGCTTGGAATTTTCTCTTCTACGACTCATATAGTTGACGTTGAGCATCTTCTTGTACAAGGGCCTTGTTCACCATGTGCTGGAATGTCAAAAAATCATTTAACACCAACTGCACTTTGAGGTTGGGGTCCAGTCCTTCCATGAAGCGCCAAATCTTGGCTGCATCTGTTGCAACATCTTTTGGTGCATACCTTGATAGCTGAGTGAACATATTAAGATACTCTGAAACACTAAGATTTCCCTACTACAGCTTGCTAAACCCTCTTTTCTTCATCTCCAAAATTCCCATAAGAATGTGTGTAGTACGAAAAGCTTCAACAAATTCAGCCCACGTGATGATCTGCACATCTTGGTGAGCAGAACAGTAATTTTTCCACTAATTAGCAGTCATTCCTTTTAATTGATGGGCGGCGTACAACACCTTCTCATGGTCATTGCACTGAGCCAAAATCAGCTTCTTCTCCACATCGTTGAGCCAATCATCAGCCTCTAATAGGTCAACTGAACCGGCGAAGGATGGTGATCTGGTCCTCATAAATTCTCCTAGCTTGGACTGCAGTGCTTGCTGAACTTTGTTGACTTGGTTCTGAGCAAGGGCCTGAAGAAGTTGCATAGCCATCATCTACTCCAAGTTGGGGGCATTGCTTTCTCTCTGGGCATTGGCGCCATGGCTATTGCCAACGTTGTTCCTTGTGTTTGCCATCTGAAGTGGTATCCAGGGTTAACAAAAGTTAAGAGGGAAGTAGCATAGATAAGAGGTCGGGGAACAACTAAACAACATCCCAAACAAACACACGAGAGAAAAGCAAACACCAACTTAGAAGAAACTTAACTTAAAATCAAAATAGTTTTTAAGGATGGCTGTATACTACAAGTACATAAGGGCTTGGTACAGTCCATCTAGCATACCAACAAGTAATATATAAATGTTCTAAAATCATAGGACTTTACTTGGGCACTACATCTTAAGAACTACTCCTCATTCCTTCATGATGACGCACTTCTTCGAGTGCTTCTCAGACTCGATCTCATTAAGCCATATATAGAAATTACAAAGAAAAGTGGATCCAATTACCATTCCAAAAAGTGAATAAATAGATAGATAAGGCAGAATGTCCTGACGATGGTAAGGATAGAAAGAAGAGAAAAGATGAGCATAGCACATTATTAAACTTTTATTTTATAAAATAAATTTTGAAGTTTTCTAATAACGGCCATTCTAACTTGGTCATGCCCTACAGTCAAATTGGATCTGATAACATATCTATTGGGACCAGATTTCTAAATTCGAACCGTCTATGTGTTACCGCACTAGTTCTAGATCAAAACCAATGCACACAGTTAAACAGTGATGATTACATAACCAACAACGTTTTATTATAATAATAGAGAGTACAAGCGTTACGACCACTTTATTACTACTGGGGTTACAAGACCTCTCAAACATTCAAAACACAGTGGAAGCAGAAATAAACTTTGACGATGGCCCATTAATATGCCACAGGCAAGTGATTAAGGAAGCACAACCTAATACCCCGGAAAGCCTTCATCGAATCCACACGCGAAGTAGTCGTAATCCCATTCTTGGGCTTCATAATCCTCTAAGAGTTATTCTGAGTGTAGCATGTGAGTACATAAAGTACTCTACAAGCCTTGAAAAAAATACAGTAGATGTAGGGCTTAACAAAGGAAGGATATTATGGTTCTTTTGCACAAAGCAACATTTTATTTCAATTACCAATGTATAATTTTGAAAGCATCAATTTAACAAAGTAATTATAATAATTGAACCTAGATAATTTTTCTAGTGAAGATTTCAACCACCAACACTAGTACACATGCTCTATCCGCCAAGGTTTAAGACTACAGGTTCATCCACCCGTACTGGCTCCATCCGCCAGGACATACTCCTGAGAGTTTCATTCATTTCTAAGTTCCCAAAATATTTAATTTGAAACAAAAAACCAAAGATTTACTATATGAAAGCGCACATTGCCCGCCCTTGACCATGGGTACGGCTATTCGAATAGTTTTACACTCTATAGAGATTATACAGCTTTACTCACAAGAGATAAATCATCTTAATAGCTACCATGCTTCTTTATGCATGAGACCCAGATAATTTATCACAAAGTCTTTACCTCACTCCAGTCTAGCTAGACATCACCCGCTGAGGTTTCACCGTTGAATGGTTAAATCCACCGCAGTCAGAAGCTCCCTCTTGCGTTATATGGGTACAGTAAATCCCTCTACCTCACTGTGAGTAACTCCAGTAACCCTGGTACCCACTTACCACTGGTGATATCTTAACTAAACCTTTGTGAGTTATTCAACTAGGTCATAACCATATAGACATATGGTTGTACGGTAGTGCTCAGTTTGGACAATCACAAGCATCGGTCCTTAATTGACTTAGGCAGGACATTCACAATATAAGTTCTCGTGCTAAATCTGCGCCAACCCAATCTTACCATCCGCCCAAGTTAAAAACAATTTTATCATTTTATTTTATTTTATAAACCAATGGCAATACCTATTGCTAAACACTTGGTAAAAACAATTGTGTAGCAATTTGATAACATTATTCCCGCCCAAAGGGCTATAATGACCGAGTAGCTTGTCTAGGCAATTACTACCTGCTCTAAAATTAACAAATAGCATAATAATCTCAATACTAAAACAAGGAAAGCCTAGAGTGACAAAGGTACATGGTTGTCAACGTCAAAGGAGGGTATAACAATTACTGAATTAACTAATAACCTTGAGACAGAAGTTATCATTTTATGTAACATAGCAATGCATTTAAATTTGAAAAATAAAATTATTTTGGTAAACATAGGTTCAAGATGATCAAGGAGACTTGCCTTCTTGCATGCTTCTGGACCTTCGGGCTACTGCTCGAAAAATTCTTTGGCGACGTCAGATTCTACGCGCGAAACAACAAAATAAATAAATAAATACAAATAAAAATATAAAATATATACTGGAAGGAATATATTGAATTTAGATGAATTTAGGAAAAAGAATCAACGAATTTGGAATTCGTATGAGGGAGAACGGGCTTCTGGAATTATTTTCTAAAGGAAATGATATTTATGACGTCAATAAACAGTTAATAGAATTATTTTCTAAATAAAAATAGAAATTATGATGTCATACTGATATCAGTCCTAAACGTGGTAGGTGACGTGGCGGTTTTGCTGATGTGGCTACCACGTGTCTGACGTGTGGCACTGATGTGGCATTAGGTCGGCTCTAAGCTGATGTGGCATGCCACATGGCGCTGCGTGGCTGCCATGTCAGTCGAGTGTGAACGCGGCTTGCCATGTGGGTGAGAGAAGAAAATGACTTTAGTGGATACCGTCATACGAGGATCGGGCGGCGGAGATGCACGAAAAAGTTAGGACCACCTGAACGACCAAGGAACATTTCGATCGTCCGATCGTGGGTGGACGGTCAATCGACTATGGAAATGTTTGGACAAGTCCGAACGGTGAAGTACTTTCAGACCGTCCGATCAACCACGGACTGTCTAATCAGCCAATGAACCTTTGGACCACTCCAAACGGCTAAGGACGTTTGGGTCGTCGGATCGCATGAGGAATGTTTGGACCATCTGGACAGCAAGGGCTTTCGGACTGTTCGATCTACAATTGATTGTCTGATCGAGGAGGAGAGGTCCATGCATCGACGACGGTAAGTCCTCTATATTTCTTTGTAGATTTACTTTTGAAATATAGTAGAATAGCAACTACAATTATTAGATGTGTAGTTATGTCGAGTCTTCCTTGTAGATTTAGTTTTGAAACAAAGGTAGGTTAGCAATTAAGATGTGTAGTTATGTTTGGTGCACCATATATTATTAATAGTTGTAAATAGTATAGTCGTAGAACTGACGTCTATTTAGTTGTTAATGGTTGTACTTTCAAAACCATGGTAGGTTAGCAACTAAATTAATTATACATGTAGTTGCGTCGGGTACTTCGTATATTATTAATAGTTGTAAATAGTGTAATTATAGAACTAGCATCAATTTAGTTGTTAATAGTTGTAATGCCGCTATGGCTATACCTTAACCCTAAACCCTGAAACTGTAAACTCTAAAACCCTAATACCGAAATGCAGCAATGGCTATATATGTTGAGGAATATGTGGTTTATGCAAGAATGCAACTAAATTTTCAGAATTTTTGGAGCTACGCTATAAGTAACTAAACCACTAATTGTGCGTAATTGCTATCTTCAAATTGATTTGTAGGTATGGCTCGTGACTCGGTGGTTCGGATTGGCCTTTCAGCCTGCTGTATCGGCATGTCGACGCGTAGCACCGTGTGAGCTGTCATGTCCCGTATCCTGAGAGCGAGGACAAGGCAACCCAGTTGGGGGTGGTCCATACGCGGACACCCCGATGGACTTGGAGACTAGACCCACGTTGGAGAGATAGGTTTGTCTGTGAACTGTGGCACAATTTTTTATGATATTTTCGCTATATATTTACTTCTTCGTGCTTTGCAGGATGAGCGATGCGGGCCTTCTATCTCTCGTGCGGATAGTGGAGGCTACCGACAAGGACGACGCTCTAGTCGAGGACGACGGGGAGGCCCAGGCTAGCCCAGAGCAGTCACAACGGTTCCCGTTCGACTGGTCACTTCTGACAGCTCTAGTAGACCAATGGTGGCCCGAGGTGCACACCTTCCACCTCCCATTCGGTTAGATGGCCCCACTCTGTAGGATGTCAAAATGCTGCTCAACCTGCCTATCGCAGGAGAGGCTACCTCCCCCGTCGGATGCACCTACCAACTGGCGCGATGACCTATTGGGCAGGTTTGAGGGGGTTCTTTCGGCCGAGTCCGTGGCAGCATACTATGTCTTCCCGGCGCGATATAGCCATGGCCCGCCCATGCGGTGGCTTTCGCACTTCTGGGTACATATGCTATCCATTTTTCTTATTTAACGATGCACTATTATTGCCATATGACGAGCTTACTAATTTTTTATCATGCACAGGTCGAGCGGATGGACCCGGAGGCCAGCGAGTACTAGGTGTCACGGCACCTCGAGGCATACTTGTTATGGCTATTAGACAGGGTACTATTTACTAGCATCCACGATGACTCTGTCGACGTTCGCCTTGTTCGGTATGCGAGTGCCATCACCGACGGGGAGGAGGTGCACATTAGCTGGGGATCAACCATATTTGTTGTGACATACCATGGCATGTGTGACGCTTGCTGCAGGACGAGGCTGGCCTTTGTTCTCACAAGCTGCCTCCTACTGCAGCTGTGGTCGTTCGAGTGCTTCTTTCTCAAACAGTGATGCTGGTCAACACCAGTCCGTACTGCGAGGACATGTAACATGGGAGCATGGTCAACCGGCCGACCGTAGGGTCCCTTTGGTGTCACTGATGGGTACGTACTCTCTTGGATCTTTACTATACTTGTATTACGGGTCACCCTTTGTAACAATTATTCTGGCTCATAGGCACAATTTACACACCTGCAAGTGACACGTGTGTACGAGCACTTCATTGAACAACTCGACCGCCTCACTGCTGACGACGTGCGCTGGGAGCTGTACTCTGCTTAGGAGATGGTGGACCGCACCCCCGCTGGGCTGTCCTCACTGTGCTGTCATGACCAGGTATACTAGCTAACGTGGAAGAAGCTTGTCTTCAATGTGTTTCTCGAGGACTACACGATGCATAGGGTGATGTGCTAGTTCTGCATCCTCTAGGTTATTTTAGTCCTCGTCGAGCGTCGGGTGCCCGACTTGGTCCACACGTGAGTTACGCACAGTACATGTCCCTATATTTTTTAGTTTTGTTACGATGCCTTCTGATTATAGTTGTACATTTCGCAGGTACGGTAGGAGTGGTAGCGGGACAAACTGGGTGGGGAATATGGCGTCGCGGCTGGCTGAGTGGGTGGACGCCCTCAAGGACTTTGTGCAAGAGGGCACCCCATATGACCGAGCGTGTACGACAAGTACCTATACTGGTACACTTTATAGACATGCACCAGGCTGATACATGTTGTTGACCCTCCCCCCACTCACGTAGCAGTACTGATCGACATGTACCCCGTAAACTTAGTGCGGAACTTGTCCCTCGCGGTAAGTACTCGTGTTTCAAAATGTCTAAGTACGGCTACCACAATTACAAGTTTAACACTTTCATGTACTTCTTGCAGACGAACATCACCTCAAGATTGCGAGGGACACCGGGTCGATCGTGGGCAGGGTCGCCCATTGTATCGAGGTGACGCGCGATGATCTATTGTAGGTACTCCAACGAGTCTACAATGCATCGAGGCGTGTCGTGGCCCTGACGTCGTGCAGGACGCTTCCAGAGGTGGTCACGTCGACGCGTACACTGAGGCTATCATGTCATGCAGCTCAGATAGGAGGCTCAGGAGAGCCACATGCACGTGCCTCGCTAGCACTTGACCAGCTTGGAGGGTCAGGGTTGCCACATGCCTACCCTCGAGCACCGCCACTACCGCTGTCGGGCCAGGCTGGAGGGTCAGGTGGGCACGTGCCTACACACCGGCACCACCATCGTTCGTGGATCCCTACCTAGTAGCGTCATGGCAGTACATGTTCCCTCACCTGCTTTGGGTAGGGCAGGTACGACAGTTGGGCACACACCATGGCCCATGTGGAAGGTACGTTTCGTCTATTGAGGTTTGTTTGTGTTGATATATTGCACGAATAAACACTTTCTGTCCTGCATGTATTGCGCCGCAACCAGGAGTTCATCTACCCTCGCGTGAGGATCCCCCGATGGATGTGAACAACTTCTTTGCGGAGGACCCGAGAGAGGTTAGTGGAGCACCTCAGCCCACACCCGTTGATGTTCTTTTTGGGTCACAGCTCAACGGTGCCCCAGTAGCCATGTAGGCACAGGTGGAGTCAACCCATGAGGCGTTGGGAGCAAGGGTCAGCAGGGCTTTTGACCACTTCACCCTATCGGGGCACCGACACCCTGCGTTGAGGAAGGCCAAGTGGGACCGTACGGGCGAGCACCGACCGGGGGTGGGACATGGCGACAACGGAGAAGGTGCTGTGGGTGGTGTAGTAGGCGATGAGTAGTGGGTCTTCCTTGTGCTTTCTGTAATTGTATTTATTGTGTACATATTTTATCCAAAGTTTTCCATATATGAATTCCTTGTTGCATCGCAATATCATTTACCTTCCTACTTATGAATCACTGCTACATCAATCCTTCTCACAAAATTCTGCAAAAATTTATCATACTACAACAACATACGACGATCACAAAATATTATTATGGGTCTAACAAATTTCATACCTTTCATAATATACAAAAATCACAAACGGAGCAATCGACATTGTCTACCCTTTTATTTCCAAAAAAATAACAATATACAAACAAGATTTGCTAAATTTATTACCTATAAAAATTTTCATTTACTCTTCCACAATTATTTCTATCGGATTAATAAAAAAAATATTATTATTATTTTAAAATCATCTAACCGTTGAGCGACTTAACTAGAGTCTAGTTGCTCCACGGTTGGATGACTTGGGCTAGTCGTCTAACCGTTGGACGACTTGGTCAGGTGTCGCCTAATGGTTGGGTGACTAACCCAAATCGTCCAACTGTGGAGTGGCATATGGTTATTACTGTAAAAAAAAATAAAACACGGATATATTATTGTAATTCAGAATAAGAATAGATTATTTTAAAAAAATGTGAACATTTTTCCTTGTATTAGCTATCTTAAATAAGAATAGATTATTTTAAAAAATAAAACACAGTTGCAATTTTTTGTAAATCATCTTCATAGACAGGTAGTGAATTAGCTATCTAATCTATGTGCTTTGTAATTCTTTTGCGCCCATATGAATGACCTACTAATTTTAGCTTTTAACATAGGCTGAAATCATATTTCTGCTGTAGTTTCAATAAAAAAATGTACGTTTTCCAATACAAATTGCTCGTAAATTTCAATACAAACTGCTCATGGTTCAATTTCCTGTTTCAATTTCGATGGCTTGTCATCAGGGATTTATTTTTGTAGCATCCATTTCTAGAAGGCTCATTACTGGCTTTGGATGCGACGAGGTCCAGCTGTCGTCTGCGACTAACCGAACTAAGGGGGTGATCGGAATAGCGATGGCTTTTGGCTTTTAATAAAAACACATCAGAGTTGGTGAAAAACATCAAATGAGTTAGTGGATAGTGTAGTGAATAGTGAAAAAAAAGCTGAAGCTAGAAGCTGAAGCTAAAAAAAGCCAAAACGATCACCCCCTAATGGACTTGGGTCTGATGGGAAGACCGGGAAAGGGTGGAAGGGAGAAGGGCAGCGCTGGCTAGTTGTGTTAAATTTTTTATACGAAGTGGGATATACCTGGCCTCCATACTAAATTTCGTTATATTACAAATATAAGATTTAAAGGTAGCATATCCATCGGCTACACTTAGAGACGTTTGTTTTAGCAATAACTTCTAACTTTTGGCTGAAATTTCACTGTAGCTGGCTTTTTTTACTGTAGCTGATTTGGCCTTTTGGACATAATTAATTTAAAAAAAATGTAAAAATAGAAAAAACATGTTAACCCATTAGGGATAATACAAAGGAACACGGGAAAAAAAATACAAAAAGCCTAAAATATCTAAAACAATTCAGAAAAAGACGAAAATATTGAATAGTGAAAAAAAGCAGAAACTAGAAGTTGAAGCCGGAAAAAAAACCGAAATGAACGGGGCCTAAGTGTAGGCAAACCTAAAACGACATTGGCAAATAAGGGATGAAAATTAAGATTGAATGGCAGTAAAAGATAGATGAGAGGTGGGTTTTTTCGAGCTGTGACTTATGACTTAAATTTTTGAGTTTTGACAGTTCCTACGAGAGATTATAAATAGAGATATATTTATATGTGATTTTGATTAGTATAACTGAAGTCGGTATAGTGTGTACTACACTATCTTAAAAAATATACTGTTTAAAAGTTAATTACTATAATAAAAAATAAAAAAAACCAAAGCTCTTCGGAACCCACACTACAAGTTCCTCGATGGCATATAAGAAATTGAATCATCTTTTAATGCGCAATAAGAAAAATTCTGAATCATCCACAGCCCAATAATCCATAAACCGCTGATCCAGAGAGGGCCGAGGAGCACCATCGCCTGCGCGTGGCTGCACGTCATCCACAACCAAAATCCGTATCCGCCTCTCCCCCTCTCCATTTCGACCACCACTCCACCAGAGCGAGGTAAGCCATTATCGCCCTCCCCAACCTCCATTTCGACCACCGCCAGAGGCCAGACCGAGGTAATCTCACGAGGAACCAAGAACCGCACGTCAATTCCCAACCCAGTGTTGCAACTAGTCTCTAATGTTTCTTGGAAATTAGAATTTCAGGTGTCGCTGGCCGTTGTTGTTGCCATCAAGAACGGCCGTCGGGTGGGCATCATGGAGCTCTGCTGCTCCGGAGTCCTGAGCAGCAGCGTCGGCGGCGCTGCCACGAGAGCAGCTCCGCGGCCTAGGACCCAAAAGCCCGGGAACATGGGGGTTTCCGTTTCCTCCCCTGGGTTCTCGCTGGCTCGGCCCAAGACGCGGCGAGGCGGCCGCGCCCAGCTGGATCCGCGCGCGCCGCCCTGCGACGAACGGAAGGCGGCGGCCACCGAGAGCGTCGTCCACATGCTCAAGTCGGCCGCCGGCCCGGCGGAGGCGCTGGAGCTGTTCAAGTCGGTGGCGCAGCAGGCGAACATCGTCCACACCACGGAGTCTTGCAACTACATGCTCGAGCTGATGCGCGCCCACGGCCGGGTCGGGGACATGGCCCAGGTGTTCGACCTAATGCAGAGGCAGATCGTCAAGGCCAATGTGTCCACCTTCGCGACCATCTTCAGGGGGCTCGGCATCGAGGGGGGCCTCCGCAGCGCGCCGGTGGCCTTGCCGGTGATGAAACAGGCGGGGATCGTCCTGAACGCGTACACATACAATGGCTTGATTTATTTCCTCGTCAAGTCCGGGTTCGATACAGAGGCCATGGAGGTTTACAAGGCGATGGTGCCGGATGGTATCGCGCTGAGCGTGAGGACATACTCCGTGCTGATGGTGGCTTTTGGGAAGAGGAGGGATGTTGAGAAGGTGGTCTGGTTGTTGAGAGAGATGGAGGCTCGTGGCGTCAAGCCAAATGTATATAGCTACACCATCTGCATTCGGGCTCTGGGGCAAGCCAGAAGATTTGAGGACGCATATCAGATTCTTGGGAAAATGAAGGAGGAGGGGTGTATGCCGGACGTCATTACCCATACTGTGCTTATACAAGTTCTCTGTGATGCTGGTCGGCTAAGTGATGCCAAGGATGTATTCTGGAAGATGAAAGCGAGTGATCAAAAACCTGATCGAGTGACCTACATTACTCTCTTAGACAAGTTTGGTGACAACGGTGACTCACAATCGGTGGTGGAAATCTGGAATGCAATGAAAGCTGATGGGTACAACGACAATGTTGTTGCTTATACCGCAGTTGTGGATGCACTGTGCCAAGTTGGGAGGGTCGATGAAGCTTCAGATATGTTTGATGAGATGAAACAAAAGGGTATATTGCCTGAGCAGTACTCATACAACTCCTTGATATCTGGACTTCTGAAAGCTGATCAGTTCGATGATGCTCTGGAGCTGTTTAACCATATGAATATTCATGGACCTAAACCAAATGGTTATACACATGTCCTTTTCATAAATTACTATGGAAAATCTGGTGAATCTCTAAAAGCGATACAAAGATATGAGCTTATGAAGCACAAAGGGATTGTCCCAGATGTTGTTGCTGGTAATGCTGTTTTGTACGGTCTTGCTAAATCTGGTAGACTTGGAATGGCAAAAAGGGTCTTCCATGAATTAAAAGCTATTGGGGTTTCTCCTGATACTATCACCTACACTATGATGATCAAGTGTTGCAGCAAGGCGTCAAAAGCTGATGAAGCTGTGAAGATTTTCTCTGACATGATTGAAACTAGTTGTGTTCCTGATGTTCTTGCGGTGAATTCTTTGATTGATACTCTCTACAAGGCAGGCAGGGGTGATGAAGCCTGGAAAATATTCTATCAACTAAAAGAAATGAATCTTGAACCCACAGATGGGACTTACAATACACTTTTGGCAGGATTAGGAAGGGAAGGTAAAGTCAAGGAAGTAATGCATCTGCTTGAAGAAATGAACTGTAGTAGTTATCCTCCAAATTTAATAACATACAACACGGTTCTTGATTGTCTCTGCAAAAATGGGGAGGTGAACTTTGCACTAGACATGCTATACAGTATGACTATGAAAGGTTGCGTACCTGACCTTTCATCTTACAACACAGTCTTGTATGGCCTTGTTAAAGAGGACAGATTTAACGAGGCATTCAGGATGTTTTGTCAGATGAAGAAAGTTCTTGTTCCAGATTATGCAACATTGTGTACTATCCTTCCGAGTTTTGTGAAAATTGGACTGACGAAGGAAGCTCTGCATACTGTCAAGGAATACATTCTCCAACCAGGTTCTAGAATGGATAGGTCTTCATGCCAATCACTCATGGAAGGGATACTGAAGAAGGCTGGCACAGAAAGGTCAATTCAGTTTGCTGAAAACATAGCATCAAGTGGTATTCTCCTGAATGATTTCTTTCTGTGCCCATTAATTAGGCATCTCTGTAAGCACAAGAAAGCTCTTGAAGCACATGAACTTGTCAAAAAGTTCAAGAGGTTTGGAGTTTCACTGAAAACTGGATCATATAATTCTCTTATTTGTGGTCTTGTGGATGAAAACCTAATTGATATTGCTGAAGGCATGTTTGCTGAAATGAAGGAACTCGGATGTGGCCCAGATGAGTTTACGTACAACTTGATTCTCGATGCCATGGGAAAGTCAAAGCGAATTGAGGAAATGTTAAAAGTTCAAGAAGAGATGCATCGCAGGGGATTTGAATCGACTTATGTCACTTATAACACAATCATTTCAGGTCTTGTAAAATCAAGAAGGTTGGACCAGGGTATAGACTTGTACTACAATCTGATGAGCCAAGGCTTCTCTCCCACACCATGTACATATGGCCCTCTTCTTGATGGGCTGTTGAAAGCTGGAAAGATAGAAGATGCAGAAAATCTTTTCAATGAGATGCTGGAGTACGGATGCAAACCTAATTGCACCATCTACAATATTCTACTGAATGGACATCGAATAGCTGGTAATACAGAAAATGTTTGTGAGCTGTTTCAGAATATGGTTGACCAGGGAATAAACCCAGATATAAAATCCTATACAGTTCTTATTGACACCCTCTGCACAGCTGGACAGTTAAATGATGGTCTGTCATATTTTAGGCAATTAACAGAGTTGGGACTTGAGCCTGATCTTATCACTTATAACTTGCTCATTGATGGTCTTGGAAAATCTGAAAGATTAGAGGAAGCAGTCTCTCTCTTCAATGAGATGCAGAAGAAGGGAATTGTTCCGAACCTGTACACTTACAATTCACTAATTCTCCACTTAGGAAAAGCAGGGAAGGCTGCTGAAGCTGGAAAAATGTATGAAGATCTACTGGAGAAAGGCTGGAAGCCTAATGTTTTCACATATAATGCTCTTATTAGGGGGTACAGTGTTTCTGGCAGTACTGATAATGCCTATGCTGCCTATGGTCGGATGATTGTTGGAGGGTGCAGACCTAATTCAAGCACTTACATGCAACTTCCAAATCAGTTGTGACTAACAAGTTAGTTACTGTGTGTACTACTTCTGTATAGTTTTGTCTATAATGGGAAGGATCAACTGTAGATAGTAACCTATAGTTCCTTCAACATATCTGATGGTCCTTCTAGACACTAGTATACTAAAGTGTCATTCTTGCTGGCACAAATTTATGTAATACACGATTTACTGGAATCATGTGTTCCATTTCACTAATTCTTTGGAGTTATACAATTGGTAACACCTATCAAATTCATCTATACGCTGTTGGTAATACTCTTTGGCTGCCAGGTTAGAGATGATTTGCACTATAGAATTTATAGATTTTTCTTCTTCTGCCAATTGTTTCTTGGATTTCGAGTGAGCAGATTGCTGTCTTGGTATAGTTGTCTAACCCTCAATATTTTGCCACCATGAAATTTCGTTGTTTGTGATGCAGACCAAAAGGTTAGATGCATCAGAATCTATCACTAGAGGACTGGAGGCTTCTCTCAGTTCTGTATCAAGGGAAAAGGAAGACACGGGAACGGTATAGCTCTATGGTTTTCTCCAATGAGCTGATGTTCTGGTGAAATTTATTTCATTTTGTTTCTGTCAAACGCCAAATTACTGTTTATATGCACTGTTCACACACGGGGATAGTACCTATGTACTGTAGCAGACGCGCGAGTATTATAGCAAAAGCGGATGGCAGGGTCAGATTAGTTAGGATAGAGACAAAAATAGTTAGTTTCCTTATTAGATAGATTTACTGCCTTATATATATATTTTATTTATTAGAGATAGATTTTATTAGAGATAGAGATTATTTCTTAGAGGTCAAGTCGAACTATCCCTATAAAATAGCTAGTATGTATCTATTATCAATCAAACAATGAAGATGAATTAATTTAGTCTCTTCTCCAAGTTCTATCATGAGTATCATCCCAGTCTATAGTTAAATCTCTCATCCCACCAAGCGAACGTTGTCCGGCCTTCCTCTTGGTGGTATTTACCTCGATGAACTAAGGTTCATGACATTTGCGTGAACAGTATCCGCGTACTACAGCAAACGCGCGGGTACTATAGCAATTAGCAAACGCTGATGGCGGGGTCAGATTAGTTGGGATAGAGATAAAAATAGTTAGTTTTCTTATTAGATGGGTTTACTATCTTATAGATATGTTCTACTTATTAGAGATATGTTTCCTTAGAGATAAAAGATTATTTATTGGAGGTCAAGTCGAGCTATCACTATAAAAAGGCTAGCATCTATATATTATCAATCAAGTAATGAAGATGAATTAATCTAGTTTTTTTCTTCAAGTTCTATCATCCCAGTCTATGGTCAAATCTCTCATACCACCAAGTTGACACTGTCCAACCTTCCTCGCAGCGGTGTTTACCCCAATGAACTAAGCTTAATGACATTTGGTATCAGAGCAGTCGATCCCTTCCTACGACTTCAGCTACCATGGTTCCTGTTGCCGAGTCGTTGGCCACGATAAAGGCTAACGCCAATAAGATGGCCAACATTGACAAGAAGATGACAGATATCTTCTTGTCAACGGTGTTTACCCCAATGAACTAAGCTTAATGACATTTGGTATCAGAGCAGTCGATCCCTTCCTACGACTTCAGCTACCATGGTTCCTGTTGCCGAGTCGTTTGCCACGATAAAGGCTAACGCCAATAAGATGGCCAACATTGACAAGAAGATGACAGACATCTTCTTGTTAGCGGTGTTTACCCCAATGAACTAAGCTTAATGACATTTGGTATCAGAGCAGTCGATCCCTTCCTACGACTTTAGCTATCATGGTTCCTGTTGCCGAGTCGTTGGCCACGATAAAGGCTAACGCCAATAAGATGGCCAACATTGACAAGAAGATGACAGACATCTTTCTCAACATGCATACCACCTTGGAGAAGATCGTGAATCAAAAAAAGGCGCAACAAGAGGCGGCAGCAGCGCTATTCCCAGCAGCTGCTATGGCACCGCCAGAACATGCCGTGGCACCTGCGGTTCTGCCAACGCATGCCGCAACTGTGCCACACCTTGACGTGGCAGCTGTGTTTCTACCGAAACCTGTTGTGGCAACCATGTCGCTGTCGCAACCTACTTTGGTAGTACCGACGCCCACTGCGACCGTGTCATATCCTATCACAGTGTTGCCGAAGGCCGCCGTGACCCTGTCAAAGCTTGTCGCATCAACCGTATCTTGAAAGCCTACTACAATGTTGTCGTGGTTACCACCGCGTCTACTATGGCGATCGCTGATGTCATTAATGTTGTTGCACCTATATGTGGAGGTTACGGTCTTCAAAGTCACTAGTAAACATCACAGTATCTTGTCAACTTGGAATCTTTTAGGACTGCAGCCATGGCCACCACCACAGCTCAAGGATGAACTGTCACCGAAGGGGGGAGAACTTGTCACGCAGGCATGTGAAAAGTGCGCGTGAACAATAATTTGGTGCATGACAGTTTCCTGTGAAATGCAGCAACTTACTGATGCTGTTCTGGAAATGGAGTCTGAAAGATCAATGTGGACAGCCAAGGAGAAAGCATATCTAGATGCTAAGAAGAGATTTAATATCTGCAATGATGAGAATAGCAAACTATCAGAAGATTTAATTAAGGTACCGTCAATAGAGTTTCCAGGTTTCAGTGCCCGTTGTACAGTTTCGTAGTTTACACACCTGCCTGGTCCATTTTGTGCATGTGGTCATTGCTCAATCCATAAGTGCAATATTAGTTTGAAGATGCTGTGTGGATGGCTTTGCCCTGATTTTTTTGTGAATAATTCAATACTTTTAGCTTTGGATCATATGATGAATATCATTTGATGTCATATTATAGTTTGCTTACGGCAAATTTAGCACCAAGCATGCATGCCATCTGCAGTTGATAATTATTCAACTGACAATCACTAAACAGTAGAAGTTGTTAGAAACTTCATGTCATGAACCAATATGCTTTGCCTTTTGGGTTTGATGGTGCAAATCAACTTTGAAGGTCGTTTTCTTTTTTATTTAATTCAGATCGTACTGCTCTTAACAGAAGGATATCACTAGATTTACTCATTTTGGTGTTCTGTTGTGGCCTTATGTGTTTAAACATTCGTTGGCTTGTCCTGAGCTGGCTTACAGGAACTAGTATGGGGTAGTGCATGATGCCTAATTTCAGTTTCCTCTATGTCACATTGCCCATATAGCTTCCTGAGGCGCTTTGGATTAATGGATTTAGTTCCATGTTTTTTCATCAATAATTCAAAGAACTTATGAATTTGCCATTAGTAATATATTGCAATACACTATTTGGTGAGGCAAGAGCTGCCGTGTTGTAGTGAACAGTGCAGGACTCTAGAGGGCAAAGTTGTTATTTCCACGGAGAATGACATAAATGGAAAAATGCTGGTCAGTCTTCTCTTAGAAACTCTTTCATCAATGCAATCATGCCTCCCTATTGTGTTTCAGTGTTGTATGGGCTGGGTATGTAATAGAATGCACATATTCTTGCTAATATATATTTTGCGCAATACTTTTTGTCATGAAGCAAAGAAGGTTTCGTCTTTTTAAAAGGAAGTTTGAAAATGTAAGAAAAGAACAAAGTTGAATGGTAATGCCTTACCTCAAAACTGTACATATCTATGATTGATGTGCTCAAAATTGTCTGAAGTTCCTTTGAATCTTTTGAGCATTAAAAGGCAGACAGTTATTACAATTATAATTAACATAAAAATGTTTGCAGAGTGAATTGATGACAAGTTCTAAGAAATAAGAACAGACTTCACAAAATGGGTCTGGGATAGGGGGGGGGGGTAAGAGCATGGTGTTGTTTGTTTAGGCTCAAGTACTCGACTTAGTACTCACAGTATAGATGTCTCATGCAGCAGGGATACTTGTGAAGAATCAGAACAACTCATGGAAAAAGGAGGAAATATTGACAATACTGTAGATGAAAACGTAAGTCACCTGTTAATTTCAGTTGATTTTCTATGGACTATGACTGTAGGAGATTTATTTTGCAGCTTTCCCTGTTGACTCCATTTTGAGCAGGAACTTCACAAGCAACTACTGATGATTATTGAAGAACACAATATCTTTGTGAGGCAAAACAGATGAGTTTAATCATGAATTAATCAAAGGCAAGTTAGCTTATTTGTTACAAAGTGCAGGTTATCTCAGTAAATTAAGTGGTTTGTTTACGTGCTGTTTTTGCAGTTAATAAAGGCCAACGCTAATATAGAGGAGTTGTGCGCGAGGATATCTATCATGGAAGTCAAGATGAAAAATGTAAGAATTGCTGAACTTCATCATTGTCAACTGTTGATTAAGGTAGACTATTACTGCAGTTTGACCATTATTGAACTTTGGAAATAAATTCATGTCAGGTGAGTAGGGTTCCTGTTGCAGCCTGTGATAGGAAATCTGCATGTTTTATTTCTTCTATCACATATTTGGATCCTACATTTTTTATGTGATCTCATCATGGTTGTCAAGGCGTCGCCTAGGCGACGCCTTGGCGTCCAGGCGGCTCGGAGGGGACGTCATGCACGCTCGCCTCGACTTGGGGGGAGGAGGCGGCAGGGAGGGAGGAGGCCGCGACTTAGGGGGGAGGAGGCCGCCGCGAGGGGAGGAAGCGGCGGGGGGAGGCGGCGGCGGGGAGGACCGGAGGAGATGCTGGAGATGCTGCGGCCCTGCGGGAGAGTCGGCAGGACTTAAATCCGATCGCAGACTTGCTCATTCGGCCTGCGGGAGAGTCGGTAGGACTTGGATCCGGTCGCAGACTTGCTCCTTGCCTCGCTCGGTTGCTGCTCGCTCCTTGCCTCGCTCCTGCAAACTCACTCTTGGCTGGCTTGTTACCGCGCGGCGCATCGCCTAGGCGTCCAGGCGGTCCTCGCTCGCCGTGGTCGTCGACTCCGCCGTGACAACCATGGATCTCATTCATTTTTCGATAGGGAATATCACATAATTTTTCCTAAACATAGCACTAAGACTCTGAAAGCCAAAAATGTACTAAAAAAACTGGTTCGTTTGAGTTTAACTCCAGAATACATATTCCATTTTTTAAAATCAGATTTTGTAGGTGGACTGGTGGAAGCAACTTAGAATGGAACATTCTAACAGAGTTGCCATTGTCGAAGTTGCTTGTTTGCACACTGGAAGTACTACTCTATGGAGAACATCCATAACCAAGTTAGTCTCTGAGTTTCACCGTGTGACGCTACTTGAACTTTCTTCTCTCTAGTTTCTCAGGGTTCCAATACCAGTGGGAACTGGCTGGTTCCTGATAATCCCAGCCTGGAGCTAACTTTCTAAAACTGGCTGGAATGTGGGTATTATTGTGCTATTGTGATGGAATATTGGAACTGATTTTCATTCAATTGGTAGATAACATGAAAACTTGACACAATACAAAGCAAACAAAAGGCTGCAAAATAACTGGAAACTAGCCAGTTTTCAGTGAACCAGTGAGGTCTAGGATTTTTTTTTTGCTGGAAACAGTTTTTGAAACCCTGGATATGCCTGATGTGCATCACTAAGCTTCTAGGTTCTCATAGGAGTAGAATGCAGGCCTAGATAAGGCAATCTTTTTATTGCAAAGGGTAGCTCCCAAGCCTTTCTTTTAGAGAATATAACTGATGGGTGGTTTTTTTTTGAGTTGTGATTTATGGTTTAAATTTTTGAATTCTGACTGTTTGTAAGAGGTAGTATGCAAAGAAAAATAGTCGTATGCGATTTTGATTGGTACAGCTGAATTCAGTACAGTTTTTAATTACAATTTTTTTGTTGAACCCGTCTTAAAAAACGCACCGTTTAAAAGTTAGTTATTGTAGCATGTACAAGTCAAAGCTTAAGCAAAGCACAATCGAACCCAGCAAATATTCCCATTTTTAGGAAAGAAATGTTGAGATACGTATGTTTTCAACTGGCGCTGCTGCTCTCGCATAGAATGACTGGTTTTTTTGTCAATTATTTTAAAGATTTCTTTACATCAAGAAAAAGCCAAAAGGTTTTCCTCTTTAATCACTTGATGAAACATACATCACTTGATGTACCTTTTGTAGGATCGATTCACACTAATGTAGGCAATCAGAGGGGGGTGAATGATTGCGGAAGCTAAAAATAAATTTTAAGACTCTTGCTAAATACAAAACCTATTTAAGACTTATTTAAAGTTCTGGACAGAACATTCTATCCTCACTAAAACTGATCTCGATAAAAAAAAAACCATAACTCCGATTGACTTCAAACTTTGTCAGAATAAACTAGACAAAGTTATTGAACTAACCCAACTGGAATTAAGTCAAACGGAGGTCTATAACTCGATATATAAAATAAACAAGATCCTGATGTAAATAGTGATGTGAATTAATTAAGCTGTAATTATGTGATTAAGTAAAATCCGTAAAGAATTAATTAACCAAACTTTTCATATCACAAACTTGATGCCCTAACTATATTAGATGGATTAAAACAAACCTAAACTTGCAAACAAGTATGCCTGTTCAAAAGTAATGCTAGACTAAATAACCAAATATTCAAAAAGAAGCAGCATGCATACTATGTAGAACTATTCAACCAACTAAAGTAAAAGTGACGTGCTGCTACTTCAAATAATGATATTGATCTCTAGAGAATGTTTTAAAAAAAACTCTGCATGCCCATACCTCACCTTTGTTTCATGCATGTAGACAATCAACTATCACGCCTAGAACAAGTATGGCATGCGGATTAATAGCCATGCAACTTAATTAACCATTGATTAATTGTTATCATCTGGTCACCAATAAACATGCATGCGGCCAGCTACGTAATCACCTTTTGCTAATCAAAATATGCATGCATGCACTTTTTCTAGTATACATACACGCAACCTTTTCTAGTGATCTTCATGCATGCACATAAACTTTTCTAGTAGCCTCAAGAAAACTATCGATCAGAACTCTCATGCAATGTTGTACTTCACTTGGTCCAAGACAATAAAGTAATGATGATTGCTGTGTTCAACCGAAGCAAACCTTCCTTTAACTTGTGATGATACGTAAGCAATAGCACGTAAAATACATACGAATTAAAACAAATCGAGGCGTGGTGGCGTTGCTTGCTCTTGGATGGGAAGTGGCGTCCGAGCAGACAGAGCCAAGGACACACGCGGCCGGAAGCGCAGGATCCAGGGACAGATCAACACCGCAGCCACCACCAGGGAGATGAAGAGAGGCGGCGGCAATAACAGAGTCGGCCTGCCCTAATTTTTCAATCGAAAATCACGGTGCTAAATCACGGCCGAACTCGTGGACAGTTGCCGCCAGCCAAAACAAAACAGCCGCAACCTCTCAATTTTTCTTTTCTTTCAAAAGCCACGGCAAAACGTCAAAGCCGTGCGCACCTTTTTTTCTATTTCATTGGTTACAACGCACGGCATATATAAAAGCCCGACGCTCCCTTCAATCCTTAACCAACTCTAATACATCATTAATCTTAATACAACTCATTCTAGACCTTTTTTGGCCTATTGCTTTTCAAGGGACCCGAAACCCTCCAAACACGGGTTTTCACTTCCGATTTTTCCAACCTTCCACGTGTCGAAGCCTCCAGGACCGCACCTCTTGTATCTTCTCCACGCATAATCTCCATACGCATTGTTCTCTAGCCTCAACACCCCGCATGACATTTTTGACCGATAAGATCTCAGTTCCTCCCTGAACTTAGTCCCGAAACCTCGGTTACATCCGAACCTAGTTTCAGTCCCGTCATCGACCATGTTTCGCCTCAAGCAACACCTGCACATGAATAAACAAGCAACCACGTACGAGCACAAGTCTATAACTTGACTCAAGTCAATCCGCACAATACCTCACACGAGCGTATCATGCAACATTCGACAATCCGTAATCACGCAACACACCATAAATACTATCATAACCAACGTTGTCAATTATTCATCATCCAAAATAACTGAAACCTGGTCACATGGTCTAACATCTTTATTTAGTGTATCATGTCATTTAAATTTCCAAAGCAACTCAAATGGGCGATTCTGGTTGGCCTTCTTCAAATATTTGTGCCACCTTACTAAATTGCCTATTCAAAACTTGCCTGATGGTGCATTCAGTAAGAGGCCAGTGATGTAGAAGTACATTCTACATACCAGAAGAAATCATCAGCCAACATATATAATCTATGTACTGATAGTTCCATAACATGTTTTCGTTTTACAGGATGCTTGGACTTGTAACAAGAAGACAAAGCATGCAAATTCGGTGGATACAACCAGAACTTGATGCACATCGTGGAAGGCGTAAAGAAAGCAATGAATGGAATGAAGCTGATGGATGCATGTGAAGCATCATGGAGCATCCACAAACCAGAACTTGATGCTCGTAGGGATATAAATTGATGCTATCTAATAGTTTAATTTGCTTTGCTTTTGCTCTTTACATGTTGTTCTAAGGTGAAAAAACATTTTCTTTAGCGAAAAGGCAGGAGCTCTGCCTTGCATTAAAGAAGAAAAGAGTTTCTTTCAAATCCAAGGGGCTTAAAACAGCCTAAAACGACGAGTGACTAGGGCTGAGACTACAGTAGAAAAGACTAAGGTCTCGCTCATTTGGATTTAGGTTTTTGACTCATTTTTTATTATTTCTAAATTTTATTTTTTTCTAGCTATTTTAGATTTTTTTGTATTTTCTTTTTTCTCGTATTCGTTTGCATTGTCAGTGATAGGTTAATTTGTTTTTTCTATTTTTAAATTTTTTTAAAATTAATTATGTTAAATAAGCTAATATCAACTACAGTGTAAAATAAATTATTTATAATATAAATTTAGCTATAAATCACTTAAATTCAGACTAGCTGAGCGCTCTCTGAAAAGTTATGTGTGAAAGGGCTCTCTCGCGTTGTCGTATGTCTTTTTGGATTTTGAAAGCTATATCCTGCGCTGTTTGGGATTGGTTTTGAAAAAAAAAAAACTTATATTCCTCTCCAACCAAATGTTCCAGCAACTGTAAATGATGAGCCCGTTGAACCATCGCAAAGGGTCAAGTTGGAAAATACCATCGAAACACAAGAAATTTTGGAAAATACCGCTACCGTTAAGATTTCCGTCCAAGGCTGCCGTTAAGGGCCTTGAGAAATTTTTTGAAATGCTAATCGTACCCGCAGTTCTCTTCTCCTTTCTCTACAGAAGAGAGGAGGTAGGAGTAGGGGTGCAAACGAAGCGGATATTTTTTGATCGATTATCCGTCTGTTTTAATTCGGATATAATTTGGAGCATATTTTCGAATATCTGAAGGTTTTACTGGATACAGAAACGGAGTTGGATATTTTTTTGCCGGATACGGAAATAGATTCGGAAAAGGTATTATCCGACGGATATGGAACTATCCGGATATTTTTTCAAATAGTTACCGGATATTTTTTTCAGATAGTTATCGGATTTAAATTCGGATTCAACTCAGAACTCAATTCAGATTCTGTTCGGGACAGTCCAACAGGCACTTACTCAAAAAGGCCATAACTTTCACAAACGGAGTCCGATTTGGGTGTTCTTGTACTCGTTAGAAAGCTTATTTCAAGACCTACGTAATAGATAAGGCCTCATCTTCAAATGCATCACGAATCATCTGCTATAACCGAAACAATGTGACGGCTGTAAAATCTAATTTCTTGTTTGTGTGAGTTCAAGTCTAAAACAATATAAGATTGAGTTGTATTCGGTTTGAGGACCATATGGATGTCCCAAGGGGCTATATAAGTCTTGTAATCGTATCCTTTAGGTCTCAAACTACATTTGAGAAAACTCAATCTACTAAAGTTTATTCGAGTTTATCGTTGCTGCCGAAATTACATAGAGAATTAAGAGTGTTCTTCAATCAAGATCATTTGGCCTTTCCGTTGGGAATTGGGTGCACAGGAGATCTTCGGATGTTGGTCGACGAAATCAACACAAGCGTGTTTTGGCGGATTAAAGAGTGTTTGTCCCTTACACTAGCATTAGAAGATTATTACGATTTATCAGGACTCCCGCGAGTATCCATCCTACATCGAGAAGATTGATCGACCCCGTATCAAGTGATGTACTTGACTACTTAGCTATAGATAATTCTTACTTTCGAACTATGTGGTATGTAGCTAATTAGCTACTACTTGTTTAACTAGTTTCTATCATTTACTTGCTACTTTGCTAACTAGAATTTACTAGTTGCTTAACTTGTCCCTGTCATCGTGTGAAATTTGCTTGTTAAGCTACTAATGTAATTCTATTATAGATATGTAGTATAGTGATTGATCCTTACATATGTGATATATATGATTTTTGTTTTCGCGCATTATCCGACTAAATATTCTTGACTGAGACTAACCGTATTTGGAGCGGCATGTATTCGCTTCGTATTCATGACCGAGAACATCAATATTTGTATCTGTATCTGGCACTATCCGTATTCAATTCTAACTCCGATAAAAATATGAAAAAGGATACGGAATGAGTAATATCTGTCCGTATCCGCTCTGTTTGCACCCCTAGCTAGGAGACCAGCCACTCAAATCCTGTCGCCTTGCCGTCGTGCCCATCCAATCCGATCCTCTTGACAACCACCGCCTTGATCCCACACCACCACTGTCTCGATCTGGCTTGAAGTCTCACCCACGGCTGCTGCCCCTGCACGACCTCCCTTGCTGCTCCTCCCCGCAACAGTAGGGGGTGAAAACGAATCGAATTCGGTCAAATATCACTCATTCCATATCCTATCCCATATTTTTTCTCGGATTCGAAGTCGAATACGAATAGTACCGGATAAGAATACGAATTCGGATAGTGTCGGTCACAAATATGAAACGAATACGGAGCGGTTGCGAATACAAAAACGAATATCTAGTCGGATATTACGCAGGAATACAAAGGACATACATAGTGCGCACGACACCCACCATGTATTTCTAAAGAAATTTTTTGGTAAGGTTCTGGTAGAAAATATTTCAAAGGTGGCTCCACCAGATTTTTTACACTTCCAAAAAACTTATTTAGATTTCTTGAAATTTGTTTGGATTTTTTTGGATTTTATTTGAAAGCACAGAGTAAGAAAACTTATTTTAACTATTTTCTAAAAGCTAAAAATAGTTTATATTATTTTCCTAGAGTTTTCCTAGATTTATAGTATTTTATGAATGTTTTAGAATTTTCAGAGTTATTTGCATTTTATTGGATTTTTTGAAATTTATTTGGATTTGTTTAGATTTTATTTGAAAGCTAAGAGCAAAAAAACTTATTTTAACAATTTTATAAAAGCTAAAAATTGTTTATATTATTTTCTCTAAGTTCTCTTAGATTTATAGTATTTTTGTGAATTTTCTAGAAATTTTTGGAGTTATTTGCATTTATTGGATTTGTTGGAATTTATTTGGATTTGCTGATGGGCTGAAAATGATGATTTGGCTGATGGGCCGGATATCCGAAAAATATATCCGGATATTATCTGATAAAATCCTGGATAGTATCCGTATCCGTCGAATAGTTCTTTTCCGAATCCGAATCCGTATCCGAAAACAAATATCCGAATCCGACTCCAAATCTGATAATTATCCGATATGACCATCCGAATTCAATCTAACTCAAATTCAGCAATCGATCGGTCGAAAAATATCCCATCCGTTTTGAAAAACCCCTACGCGACAGTGCCTCAGGGGACACGAGCAGGCCATCTCCTCCGCCTGCAGCGACCGTTAACGCATCGCCGCTAGCAGCAAGAAGTAGAGCTGCTCGCGCTGCAGCTCCTCGTCCGGTGCCGCCGCTGCCACGAGTTCCAGCCCGTCGGCACTGCACAGGAATCACGCACCCGCGCCCCCGCGTTCTCAGCCTGCGATGCCCCGTACGAATTGGATGGCAATGTGAAGCAGTTTTGATTTGGTATGCAGTGTTCTTGATCTGTCCATGCTTGCTCCGAATGGTTTATGGTTTCGGCTTTCCTTTTGTTCTCACGAGCCTTCATGCCAGGGCAAAAAAAACTATCAACCACGACTATAAACTTATTGGCTGACGAAAAAAACCCACCCTTAATTTGAAATCGACATCATGCTGACTCCACTTGCTCCAGGCTCACCATAACGAGGTCGGGGTGTGCCGCCGTGAGGCCATATCCACATGAGTAGAACAAGGTGCGCGCCATGGTGGAATGAAGTGGTGCGCCGGTTGCCGACAAAGATGCTGGGTCCACACGAACGAAGGAGAGGCAAAGAAAGGATGACAGGTGGGTCCCGATTGGAAGAAGGCAAAGAAGAGATGCATCGGCAAAATAGTCATTTTACATTCCTAACTGACAGCCCTGTGACGGTAACTGTATTTTCCATAATTTCCCGTGGTTGCGATGGTATAGCCAATTCCATCCCTTTGCGATGGTATTTTTTTATAATACAAATGTTTGCGATAGCACTGGCCTAATTTTACCACAGACTTGCATGTTTGCAAACATAATTCAATTTTTATATACATCTTTTAAAAAATGGTCAAATCGTGATTCTACTGTCTGATCCCGTGGAACGAAACATCATCGACAATCTTGGTTAGAATACACACTGTATGGGGAAACTTGAAGGATTGTTAGTGTTCTATAGTCCGTGATCCATCGTCCCCCAGTGCAAGGTCCGTATGCCAATGACCTGTCACAGGTATAGCCCAGATCCACAAAACTTGATATAGTAGCCCATGTCTAGTTTTGGAATGGCCTGGCCCAAAAGATTGACAGGTCCTGGCGGTCTAGTCCATTGGACTAGCCACCGCACGCGTGGTATGCCTCTTCTTTTCAGATTACAGCGCTTGTTTATTTTGATTTTAGTTTATATTTTATTTCTATATCTTATAGTTTTTAGATTATTCGTGAAAGAGAATATAGAGTAATAGAAACTCGCGTGTGATTTTGACCAATATAAATGAAGTCGCTACAGTGTGTACGACAATCAACTTGTAGACCTTATTTTGAAAAAATATTTTATTTGAAAACTAGTTACTATAGAAAAACCGAAAAGCAGTTTTTAGAAGCTGAAAAGAAACCCACTCTTATGGTTAATAACTTATGACTTTCTCTGAATAAACAAACAGAACAATTTCTCTACTGTCTTTTCGAAGTAGCATATTAGGACAATCTTTTCGAAGTGGCTTATTAGCTTATCGATATTCAATACATTCATACAAGTGCTCACGCTAGGATCAAAAATCATAACATAATCATAAATCATCAGTCGTAACCGAAAAGAACCCACCCATATAGGGGGTCTCTACCATCAGGCATGGGAGGGCGTCAGAATCGGCGCAAGATGCATGACAAAATGGCAGATCTGGAGCCAAGGGAAGGGCGACCAGTGTAGGAAAGGCCGGCTGAGACCTAAGGCTTCGACTGGTCCGGTTTCTTTAGCTTAAGCATGCCCTAGCTTACACCAAGTAATAATCAGCTATTCTGAGCTTGCAAGAACCATGCGCCAATTAATTTGTCTCTTTCTTCCCTCCTTCCAAGGGCATACATAATGGTATAAACAAGAGCTATTTACAACATCCTCCATATCATCTATATGCAACACTAAAGACAACTTCTACAATAGATTATCTTTTTATATGTCTCTATATCAACTTCTTCATGACACAATGTAAGTACATACTTCCACTTCTAATATACCCCTTTAATGATGTTGTCATACCTTTTTCTCTACTTGAGTGTACTCTAATAATAAATTATAAGATACTTCAAAGTGAGTTTCATAAAAAAAATTTCATCGAAATCCACTTTTTATAGCATAATTTATGTATGTACTTCTTTTATACATGAAAAGTGTATATAGCAAAAATAAAGAGATCCGATAAAAAAAAATTTCAACTAAGTTGTATTGGAGTATTTTAGAATTAGTATTTAAGTACAACAAAGTGACAAAAAGATATAAAATATTCATTTAAGTGGTGTATGAAAAGTGAGAGTATGTACTCCTAGGAGTACAGAAAAGGCTTCCTACATACATACATACATACATACATACATACATACATACATACATACATACATACATACATACATACATACATACATACATACATACATACATACATACATACATACATACATACATACATACATACATACATACATACATACATACATACATATATGTGTGTATATATACATATGTATATATATAGGACACTGAAATGGAGCACCAAGCCTCCCTATCTTTGGATTTCTTTTAGATGCATATAAGTGTAATAGTATATAATATATCAGGTAAATCCGTTAACATTCATTAATTCAGAAAGGCATCGATTTGGAAAATAAGTCATTGATTTTGCATACCGAATCAATCATAGATGAAAAGTCTCAATTATGGATAGAAAGTCGATCATAGAGTTCAAGCACCATGGTGCCTCAGTTAATTATACTCTCTATATACACACACACACATTATACTCCTCGGGTGTAGCTACTTCCATCTATGGTATACCACCTATATTAACTTAATATACTCCTTTATCACCTTATGTATACTCAAATACCAATTCTAAAATACTTCAATGTTCGCTACATGAAAAAAAATTGCAATGGAGCACATGATTTTTGGCATATTTTGCAAATACCTTCATATTCGTATCTATAAAGAAGTATATTAAAAAAATGTACATACAATCTTAAAAAACGTATACATACCACCACTACTATAAAAAAGGTTATTACAGACGATTTGAAACTGTCATCATAGACAGTTTTCTGAACCGTCTGAATTTATGGGTTAGTGATAATTGAAAGTTATCATAGATGATTTGTGAGCCATCTGTGATAAGTACAACACAGACGGTTTGTAACTAGAACCGTCTATGAAGAATACTATCACAGATGGCTCGAACCAAAAACTATCTGTGATACTCACATATCACAGACGGTTCTAAATACCAGCCGTATGCGATGGGCGAGTATCATAGACAGTTGGTATATAGAACTATCTGCATTACTTTCCCATCACAGACAATTAGGAAATAGAATCGTCTGTGATGTGTAAGTATCACAGATGATTTTTGGTTTGAGTCATTTGTGATAGTCCTTCATAGATAGTTTATACCATAAAACCATTGTGATAGTTTATTCCATATCTAAATTTTTTTATTTTTCGGCTAGCCTCAGGAACATACAAGAAACAGAGATCCTTCGAACCCAACTCTTAAACATGGCAAGAACTACAAGAAGTAGTGATCCTAGCAGACAATGGAAGCTCAACCACGCCAACGAGGCCTCTATTTCGCCCTGCTTGCAGGTGGAGCAGGAGTAGATGCTGTTGTCAGGCACCTTGTTGATGGGGAGAGACTCGCCGATGAGCGCTGACTGGTCGATCTTGAGCATGTCGCCCTCCAGCAGCCTCACATCCGTTGGGATGATGTCACCGAGCTTGATGCTGATGATGTCAAGGCTTGGAGGCGACGCTAGCCATGAGGGCGGTGGCGGTGTTGCCGGTGTTGTTCTCCTCAATGAAGCTAATGGTTGCATTGGTGAAGAGTAGCATGACGATGCCGACGAAGTACTGCCAGTCGGGAGGTCGCCCCTGCAAGCATGCATAAACGCATGCCACGAGTTATATACACGTTACATGCTTACACAGTGGAGTAGGGATGGAGAGGTGGAGCTACGATCCGTGGGGTGGGGGTTGGTAGGTTTCCATTGGCTGGGATTGGGTTGGAGAGAATCGACGGGCCCAACAGTTAAGGACCAAATTATCATAAATGGTTTTAACAGAACATCTTAGACTAAATAATCTACTGGGGTGGGGATTGGGTTGCATGATTAATTAATCTTACTTTAGGTAAGATATTCTACTGGCAATGTGTTCTATTAAGCGACTATTCAGCAGGGGTAAGGTTTTAACAAAACATCTTAGACTAAATAATTATGGTATCTGAGAAAATAATTATCTAATGCACAATTTTACTTTAAAGCAAAAGATAAGAGATGCTCTTCATGGGCAAGATCAAACTCAACAGGAGCTGTATCTATAAAATTGACGCTACCCATGTAGAAAAATGGCATCTAAGTAAGGCTAAGGGATAACTAGGAGAATGTTGTTGGCCTCCATATTATTCACCGTAGGTATATTCTTTATTATGAATGCACCTATTTATTGGTAACATACGAGTTACCTACACTTAGTCCAGAGATTGTGTGGTGCAAGGCGGAGTAATACTCGCATGCGGACTTCTGGTCCCAAAAAGAGCAATAGATCCTGGCAAAGTGCCTTCAGGGCTACCAGTAACACTCCCGAGTAGAGTAGAGGCGATACCTCACCAACTACCAAGTTTTTACCTTTCAACAGTAAAAAGAGTACAGCTACGTCAGCGTCATGCTTGACAACGGTATGACTGTATGCTAATGAAATAAGCCTAGGTGATACAATTGCAGCCATTCAGGGCGTGCAAACATCCACCTAGTGATGTCCAATATCGTACAATATTCATGCAGGTTTATACATGCTTACTTCTGGTAAGCAATCTCAACTGCATTAAATGAGTATAAATAGTATAGATTTACTTTTATCGATTCAGTAGATAAATTATTGTTTTCCAGAATTTCCTAGCAACCTTTTGGGATTTTCTGATGATTATTAGGGCATTTAAACAATTTTTAAAATTACTGATCCATTAAATAAATCCCCAAACACACAATGTTAGGAAATAAACCATAAAAGAAATATGATACTTTCAAGGTGTGCCAGGTCTAAGGTTTCACAAAATTGATGGAAGCTCATATACCTAAAAACCATGTTTTCTAAAATTTTCTAGAATTTTTTAGCAATTTTAATAATTTTCTGCGAATTAACGAATAATTTTTAGAATTATTATCTAGGCAGAAAAACAAAGTGCAGAATAAATTAATTCCAGTAATATGAATAACTAGTGCTGTAACACTAATTGAACAATAGTGGAGCTGAAAATAATTCATAAAATAAAGCATGTGAAATAAAGTTAGTTCACTGGACCAAATTATAATTACAATAAACAGTAAAAGCACATTCATAGATATTTTCTTTTCTTCCGGTGTTGGCATATCCCTTTGATTTTAACAAAATCCGGAGGGGAAAAAATGCTTAACCGAAAATTTAAGAGAAAACCCGAGGGTCTCTTTGCAAAACATTGGTTCAACCTTATCTTCTCCTACCTCCCCCATTTCCGGTTGCACACACGCTCCACTTCTCTGTTTCCTCCGGCCTCAACCGCCGCCCCACCTCCCCCTTGCCTTCTCCGGCCGTAACCGTCGCCCCTCCTCTTCCGGCCGCAACAGCCTCCCCTTCCCTTTTTGGATCAAGCGCGCAGGCGGAGAGGGCCGAGTGGCCTCGGCTCTCGTGCGGGCCTGATGCGGCGGCGCGTCTTGTGGGGCCGGTGTGACGGCGCGATCGGGCACGGCCTGCAAGGCCGGTGCGGCGGCGCGGCCCTGCGCGGGGGCTCTTGTAGCGGCGCAGCCCAGCGCAGGGGCTCAGGCGGCTGGCACGCGGGTTCGATGCTTGGAGCGGCGGCGACCAGATGCGGTGGGTTTCGGCGCATCTGGCGGCGGGCGGCTTCGGCAGCAGAGGCGACGGCAACTAGCTTAACGGAGTGCAGCAGCGGTGGGCTCCTTCGGCCCGACTGGCGACGGCCCGGCTCCCAGTTTGGTGCGACAGCAAGAAGACCTGGCGGTTGTGCCGCGGTCAGAGGCCTAGTGCTTCGGGCACTCCGGAGGAGGCCGACAAGCCATGCGCTGCCATGGCGGCTGCGCAGCATGCAGGTATGGGTCGGTGGTCCGGTGGCCATTGAGTGCCAGGCGAGGGCACCGTCGATGCCAAGGATTTTGGGTGTGGTTTCAATTTTTCGATTTGGATATCTAACCCGATTCTGGTGATTTGCTAATCCCAATTAGAACCCGTTCTAGATCTAAACCATATTTTACAGATCATAGATTAAACATGACTTTGTGTGATTATATCTAATATGTCCACAGAGCATTGATCTAATAGATTTTATCTAGTATGTTTGTAGAAAAACTAAAGATCGTGTGACGGCCGACAGCACCAAGATTAGACAAACGTGTTTCTTGCTCTGATGTGAGATTTTAAACCAATCTAGATTCTAGCCTTTGATCTAATGAATATGCATGCATACGAAATAGATCAAACTCGAGACTAGTATTAATTAGAACACATTTGGTATAATCATGGCATTGCTAGGAATACAAGTTCAATCTAGATTGAGGATAAAACTGCAATGCATAATGGATTGGTTTGAAAATTGCATACCGTGCACCTTTGTAGAAACTCGTGCTGATAACGTGTTGAGAATCAATGTAGATCGATGAACGGCAATGCAATTCGTGTAGACGATGGTTGAAGGCAATCACAAAGGAACACATAAGACACAGGGAGTAGAGTAATAGATTGGAATGTTTTATTGATCTTGTGATTGATCTTTACATGGCACAAAGCCTCCATATATATAGAAGTAATGACTAGAGGTATTTTAGGAATTTACCCATAACTTAGAAACCCTAAGATTTCGTAACAGATGGAACAGAAACTTTTTGGCACTTGTGGCTCATTTTTGAGATCTATCTATAGTAATCACGTGCCATACGGTGATTGTGTAGCATCGGGTTCCATCCATGGTGGCCATACGGCAGGTTTTGGACATATGGTTACTGTGCGATCCTCTGACATGTTGCTACTTTTGGCTCCGTTGCTCGGCGGTCAAACGGTAAAAGTGCTATTTTTTATATTAGCATGTAACTGACGCTATTATTGTAAATTATAAACTTAAAAAAGAATCAAAAATGCCCAAAAGTCCAGAATTAGTTGCTAATTAAGGGCCCGCTGGAGACGCACGAACGAAAAACACAGGAAAACACAGTAATAGTTAATGAATACTTGTGTGGAAAACATCGATGTAGAAAAGTGCTTGGAAAGGGAGTAGAAAAGAACTGAGTGAAATTTCTTCTCGAATCGAGACTAGTCGAGTTTAAGTAGCTTGTCGGGCTCGAGTTTTTTTTTTACACAAGATTTCTTTGGATGCACGGTCTCAAAGACTGAAAAATATAATCATATTTGAATATGAATGCAGCGCAAATGAGAACATGAACCCATACATTTTCATTTGGAAAAGGCATAAACCAAACATGGATCGGTGTTGGTTAGCTAAAAGTTGCATTCAACGTATGATTATGTCAGCTAGCTTCTTAAATAGATAGTGTGCCGTAAGTTTGGAAAGGCTTTTTGCGTGAAGTAATACATGTTGCAAGCTAGCTTATACTACTATCTTCTATAATTCCTTAAAGATATTCAATAAATTAAACAATGCTCAAGTTACAATCGGAATCTGTTCGTGCGTGCAAATCAAGCCGTACAGTGCTACAGTATCGCTATGATTCTATCCATTGTGACGTGTCAGCATCAGCATGGGCACTGTTGTGACGTGTCAGAACCAGCATGGGCTTCTAGAAGTGGGACACACAGCGCATGGTCGTTGTTGGAGCCATGAACGGGTATGGATGCCCATCATATTCCTTTCAGAGCGCATGCATATACAACTAGAAACATAGGTGCGACATCACGCCACGCTAACCACTATGTGTACCAAAATAAAAAAGGCGAAAATTCACAGTAGAAGAAAAGCGAAAATTAACAGTAGAAGGAAAGCGAAAATTCTCAAGTAACTAAGCCTACAAGATTACTGCATAAGACTGAACAGAATAATTCAAGAAAATAGCTCTCTAGAGTCTAAATCTGATGAACATTGGTTAATTGGTACATGACGATCTTAATATTTCTGAAGGACAACATCAAAGTAAGTATCAAGGTAACCATGGAAAAGCAAAGGTGCTCCAAGGAATGGCCGCTAATGAAGTACCGATTCACACTGTAAACCTTTCTGTCAGCAAGGCTTTCAAATCTTGCTAGAAGGTAAAAACCTACACCAGGATGTCAATCTAATAAGCATTTTTTTTAATGCTAGCAGGTCTCAATGCATTAGATCATTAACTGTTACGTTACCTGTAGCAAGAAACCAAAAGCTTGAATGTGTATACTCTGGAGGGAACAAGAATAGTATTGCAGGAATCGCCATGCAAGGAACAAAGTTTAAAATCACCCAGAAACGCATATCATCAAGAACCCTACAATCAGCCAGAACAACACATTAAACAGGACCCATTTTCAAAATTTATTTGACATCAAACTTAAAAGAAACAAGCTAAAAGAGTGGGCACTTGTGTATACCTTTCACATGCACTGCTCACCAGTATGAGAAACAAGAGCGAGACCAAACATGATAGCCCAGCTCTCTCATCAACTCTTTCAATTGCTAATATAGACAAAAGTGAGAAGGTTGATATCATCATCTGCATTGCAAGAGCATCCAGTGAACACTCATACCCATAAAATGTTCTTTAGGTGAGGCATTTCATCAAACAGCTGGTGGGTGAGTAAAGGCAAAGGCATTTCATCCAGTGAACACTCATACTCATATACTCATGACGAATTCGTCTGTCGAAGACCAAGAAAGAAAAGCACCAACAAATTAATCAGTCTAACCCATAATCAGCTGAAGATTTCCCGCCGCCACCTTTACGCCACTCATCCTGATCAACACGTGGTGCTAAGGCACGGTTGCTCTGTATGAGGCAGTATGGTACAGATGAAGCTATTCTATAAGCAATTTGCTGTGAAATAATGGACTGGAAAGCACAACAGAAAAAATAAAAACAATAGGCTGAAAGAAGTACATACCTTATCAGAAGCACAGCGACATTCCTTAGAGGGTGTCCCAACAAATGGAACATTTGCTTTCTCAAAAAGCTCCTGAATATTTGAAAGAACATTGCAAACATATGAAATGTCGCTAATACTAAATCTACAAACGAATATGCTAATATTGATGAACTGAGATTAAGTTCTGTACTGCAAGCATCCAACTGTTTTGGTAGGGCTTATCATCAATAGCAGAAGCAGCAATGTGGAAATCTTATAAAAAAACAGCTGAGAGATACTTAGCACTATATGTTAGTGCTATGCCAAATCATTATGAAAATCCACAAGCACTATGGGCATGTGGGTTAGGGTAGCTGTGCGTGGGTTAAGAGCTTTTTTTAGTTTTTACGGACAAACTCCTCTTTTATATTTGTATTATAGCTGTGAAAAACTCAGCATCTGTTCTTAGCTACTAACGCAACTTTGTTTCCTATGCCACTTAAATGGTTTTACACAAACATCACCTTAATCCCTAACCCCACCATTCAATCATCACCATGAACATCCTTGTTGTCCTAACCTGCATAAACATAACCATGAACTGACCGAAATTTGATCAAATAGCTTGCATGCTAATCACTAGTAATAATAATCAGCAAAAGAGGTGAATAAATTCAGCAACTCAAAATAGGAAACCTGCAGGTACTCTGAGAAAGTAGCGGATAACACGTATCTTAATCCCTAACTTTTTTCCTATCACACCTAGAGCCTCTTTACTGTCCTTGTTCTCCTTGTAGAAATGAAATCTAGTACATAAATTACAAACTATAAGTCAAATGTGCAGTCCTATGCATTGCTATACAAACACAACATAGGTTACAAATAAAAGGAAGATAGAAGGTACCATTACCTGAGGAACGTTCTGAGGTGATAAGCCCAGGTTGTAGATGGTCTATATCAAATGGCTTGTCATCTTTCCAACCTAAACTACCCATGCCCTTCCTATCCCCCTTGCATCCATGTAGCCCTGACCTCAACCACACCCTAATACACCTCTGAACCCCATCACTGTGTTTGACCGTATCCATGACAAAGAACTTGAATTTCCTCTTAAAGACGTCATGAACCTCCAAAAACAATGTAGAATAGATGACACACTCCACATCTAAGTATTCAACAAAACTACAATGCATAGAGAAGCAAATGCACTAAGCAATGAGCCTTATCGGGATCAGTAGATAGAATGATCGGTGAGGCATCGACATCGCCTCTCTCTGAAACCCTCTCAAGTAATCCCCTCAATGCCTCACAATCTGGATCATTGCATAGCAACCAAAATGACTCCAACACCTGCATTTGGTCTGCCTCGCCTTCCTTCACATCTACAGACTGCAAATCCACACAATGGCACCCCGTCAAATCAACCGAGGCCAAGAACCTATACAACTTCTGAAAGAAAAGGAGGTGAAGCGAACGAGGGCACCTTCATGAGCAACCTCGTGGGTGACGAAATCGGAGTAGCGCTACTTGAAGGCACCGTGGAAGCCTAAGAGGAAGGAGGCGAAGCGAGAGATGCCGACGAAGATGGAAGCCGAGTGGCGGCTGCGCGCGAAGCGGAGATGCTTGAGGAAGAGAAGATTAGCAGCGGCCGCATCGACCACGCTCGAGGCAGAGGCTCCGCCGTGGCACGGGGCCTGGCCGCCGGTAGACCGCAGGGGAGGAGATGGAGGCGCTGGGAGATGCTCGAGGCGGAGGCTCCGCCGTGGCGCGGGGGCCGGCCGTCGGTAGACCGCGGTTGTTCCGCCGTGGCGCGGGGGCCGGCCGTCGGTAGACCGCGGGGGAGGAAGCGGAGGCGCTGGGAGATGGAAGCCGAGCGGCTCCTCGTCCCCCGGGCACGACCGGCGGTGGCGGTGCGGGAGACGGAGGGGGGGCTCCGGGCGGCGGCGCTTGGCAGCGGGGGCGAGAGCGGACACATCGCCGCCGCAGGGCCGGCTGCGGACAGCGCCGCCGTCGGCGGCTGGGGTTTCGATCCCTATCTTGCGTCTTGTACTTGCGGCTCGGTCGGGTCTGGGTAGAGAGGCGCGGCTCGCTAACCACGGAAGAAACAAGCCGCGACTTGCTATCGAGCGCACACACGCGGCAGACGGAGCGGAGGCGAGGGCGCGCGCACGCTTCGGGCGCAGAGGGAGCGACGTGGACGTGGACGCGCTCGCTACCCAGGAACTCCCCCCAAATTGATATACGGTAGATTGAGTCCATGGAAACTTCGGGTAGAAAATTGAGGCTAACTTTGTATTCAAATGCCAATTAACTAGTAATATTGCATTAGTACTCCATCATCAAAAAACGAAAGTATACAACTTAATACCATGGAAAGAACGTAGCCAAATTGATCAACAGCAAATTAATTCCTAGCTTGATCCTTCCATAATGTGATTCCCTACGTACCTGTACATGTACTGCAACGTCTGCGCCGTACGTGCCCTACACATCTATGCATGTGCAGATGACGTGCACTTGATCAACAGCAAGCTAGCTAGCTACCTTCGAATGATCGATGACGACGTGCGTCGTTGCCGCGTGCCCTCGAAGCAGCTCGACCTAATATCGATTCAATCAATGCGGTGCAAGTGGTTGATGCATCGCATCGCTTGCCCAAGCTTGATCTCTAGATATGAAGTGATTATTGGACCTAGCATCCAATGGCTGATATGCATGGAAGGGAGAGAATTCTGTAATGACTGCACCTAAGATCCAAATTGTTAGTATAAGTTTGTATAGTGATCTATGTTGAAGTACTAGCTAGGTAATGTCGCTAGTACCTTTCCTCGTCAGTTTAAACGTCTGAAACGGGTGTTACCTTTCATTACCCGCAAACAGCTTGATATGTACATAGCTACGGCCATCTATTTGTTCTAATATATGCATCCTACCAAAACAGACGATCATTTTCATGTCGCTCCCTGCCAAACAGCTTAACATATACAGCTACTTTTCGAATCCTGCAAGCAGCTTAAAACAAGCAAAAAAAAAAAGGTTTTCTGAACAGCTTATTTGTCGATCAGTTTCATGTCCTCCTGTTCGCACCAAATTCCTACCAAAATTGACGACCTCTGCGCACGCATGTGTGAATTGAATGAAAGCGTCGTCGATGCATGGTTCGATCGCTAGCTAGTGGAACAGTGATCATGGTAATGAGGCTTAATGCTTGAGAGGTAAGATACACGTAGCCATCCCCGACATGCAAGCTAGGCTTAATGCTCCTATATATCTTGTAGGAACACGTCCCGATCGATCTGGTCTTCGAAAACGATAGAACATGTGACTTTGCCACATGAATTTATTTAGGGGCAGATCGACAATGTCACATGGAGCTTGGGATCGAGTTGGAAAATAACATCGTTGTCTATAAGCCTAGACTTCTTTAAGATGGGTACTATGGTGCTTATATACAGTATCACCTTCTCCTACCTTAGCTATATATGGACGTCATATGCATATATATGTACTATCTAAGAGATCTAGTTTAAACACAAGTAGTCTTCGAGCGGTACTATGTGTTGAGGGACGGGAATGAGGGAGTTTTTGTTGTTTTTGTTGATTGTTTTTTATCATAATTTTTACTAAAAATAAATATTATTAGTTGAAAAAAGTATCTTTTAGAAGGAAATGATAAACGGTGCAAAAAGTGACGGAGAGAATGTATGCGTGATGGGAGCGAGATAAGTCGGGTGAGTGATGTACTCGTGATCCTCTGTCTTATCCTTGAAGCAAAACAGTAGCGGGAGAAGTGGAGAACATGTTTCGAGAAGCTGGACGTTCGTATTAACTTTTGTTTTTTTAAATAGAAGCAAGAAACATAATCAATATGAATATGGCCTATATTGTTTGTCTTTTCTAAACGGTTTTAAGGGGTATTCAGAATGGTATTAGTTTATGCCTTTCTTTTACTGTAGCTAGTTTATTTTTATTGTAACTGAATTGACTTATTTAGTATAATTAAATTTTTTTAAAAATAAAAATAGAAAAAACATATTAGTCCATCACAAACAATATAAAGGAATACGGAAAAAAGAAAAACAAAAACCTAAAATAAAAAATAAAAAAAGATAAAAAATTAAATAGTAAAAAAAAGTCGGACGCTACCGCCGAGAACTGGCGGAAACGTCCGTTGAGTGCGGCCTAAGCTGTTGCTTGAATTGGTATAGTTAGAGCCAATGTTCTCGAGTTTGAGTATGGGCCGTCACGATTCTAGAAGGGAGAAAAATAGTGAGACCCCAAACGAGTCCAGACCACGGAATTATTAGAGGCTACGCAGAAGTCCGATTGTGCCCCTCCCTTGCATTGCATGTCCTCATATTCATCGTGGACCGATATTTATTTTGCGAGGCGGCCATTATTTGGCTGCCTATCTGATTTGAGAGTTGATCAGAATGGACAAGCCAGCATACCAGTTCGTGCCATGTGCAGCTCGTGGTGTTGTCAAACCAAGATCATCCGGACGTGATCATTTGGATACACGATTCATTTCGGCACCAGCTATGTATAGATGGACGCGTGGCGCCATGAATAATCGACTGATTAATTAATTGAGCTCCTGTTTGCAACCAGTGGCGATTGTCTTTTGATTTTCCTAAACAGAAACCAATAGCGATGTTAAATGCAAAAGTAAGCAATGGAGAAATGATGTATGTGCTGTAGTCATATTTGTTCATATTGTTCTCTGGTTCTCTCCTCCATTGCTAAACCCTACCGATTCGTAGCCCTGTTGTGTTGGCTATATACAGTTCCTCTACTTTTATTGGGACTCAGAAATACGGGCTACACAAATTGGAAGCCTAGCCACTATACGTAGGATTCATTTATATAGGCTTTTTTATGGTTTTTAGCTGCAGCTGATGAATAATAGTTGCTGATAAATAGTGGTGGCTGATAGAAACTGAAGCATTCATATTGGTTATGACTGATGAATAGTAGTGACTGATAGAAGTGACTGATAGTAGCGGATGATAGAAGCTGTGTGCAAATGACTTGAGAAATTGTGGCGTAATAAAATACATAGTGCGTTACAACATTCGAATGCGCTGACTAGAAGATTATGACATAGCAAGGCTCAACATGCAAATGCGCTAACTAGAAGATTACAACAGAGCTAGGTACAACATGCAAAATCGGAACTCATCATACCAAAACATGTGCTATGCTATATTGGAGCACATCCATGGGTCTATTAGACCTGCCAGTACTACCACGTGGAGACTCTGTGTCCCAGTCCTCGCCTATCACGTAGCCCTCGTCATCGTCCATGTGCAAGGAGTCATCATCAGGCATCACTGAGTCGATGATGAAGTTATGCAATGCCATTATCAGCACTATAGCTTTCTTCTGTGTCTCAACATCATAGCTCAGCACACTCGACAGGATGCGCCACTTGTTCTTCCAAACGTCAAATGCGCGTTCGATGATATTCTGAAGTGAAGAGTGGTAGTAGTTGAAGGTTTCTTTCATTCCAACGGGCCATCCACTACATGCGAACTCCAGTACGTGGTACCGTTGATCTTGTATGGAGCCAAGAACCCCTCTTTGTATGCATAGCTGAAATCCACTAAGTAGTACTTTCCTACCGTAAAATGCAATTGAAAGTCGAGTTAGTCACCACGCTCGAGTGCACATGGATACATTTATGTAAGAACACGCAACATGTACCTGCCGGTGGGTATGGGAAACGGTTCATGTAGGTTACCATGCAATCCTAGAGGACCTTCACGTCATGCGCAGCTCCACCTCATCTAGCACACACGAACGTGAATCGCTTGTCAAAGTCACACACCACAAGCACATTCTAACTCGTGTATCCATGTTGGTTGTAGTGCCTCAGTGCTACGAGTCCCGGGACCGATACTGCCACATGCATCCCATCAATCACCCCAATGTAGTTCTTGAAATGCGGGTCAAAACGCATCTCCTTCAACCTCCTGTGGACAGTGCGGAACCATGGATCCACGGGACATACAATATTACTGGCCATATTGCAAATGACGTCCAATACCCTGTTGAATGTGTCGCTCACACGACTCGTGGAATGCTTGAATATATTCTATGCCTGCCAATTTGACTGAGGGCGCCACATGTCCATAAGAATAGTTCAAGCGCCTCTTTAGAGGCCGTCTGACAAGTGGATTGAAGACTGTAGTCCCGCAATAGTGTTTTGTGTAATTTGTTAAATACTGACCTCCACATCTAGAACATGTCTTTGCATGATTATGGGTCCGGAACTGCTCCTCAACCCACTCTAGACCAATTTTATTAGGCACTGGTCACGGCCCGCGGGAGGACTCCCCCTCATCATCTCCCCATAGGAGAAAACGATATGCTCTGACAATCCAGTAGATGAACTTGTAGCAACTGAGATAGAGTCGGTATCTATCTCTGTTGCAAAGCGTGTCTCACTTGATGACGACATCTGCAAGCAGTTCAACTCATTGTGAGAACATAGGCTTCAACTCTTACGAAATAACATTGCAAGCTGTGGGGAGAAGATAATGGGACATAGGCCAGTAGACAACATAGCAGCAATTCTACTACACATGCAAAAGCAAGCTTAGGTTATTAGCATTTGTATTGAACCTAACCCTCTGTTTCTTCCCTATTGCACAGACTGCAAAATGCCACATGAATGGAAATACAATGCCATTCTACTGAACGTCCGCAAGCAAACTCAGATTAATGTCACACTGAACTATCACAAATTAGTTTTCTAACTTGATTCACAAAGAACTGATAAGACACATTGAAGTTTAACTCGAGTAAACAAACAAGCGCATGACGTAGTAGGAACAACAAGATAGTAGTAAATGAACTTGCAATACAATAGTAGTATGAAAAACACGCACGACAGTTTCATCACTTCATGCTCTTCCAGTCAGCCTAGCTCTGTTTGATCCAGGATGGTCGCCCCTAGGGTCTTAAAGTTGGCAAACATTTGATGGTACCAGGCGTGCAT
This sequence comes from Melocanna baccifera, assembly GCA_036346265.1. Classification (NCBI taxonomy): domain Eukaryota; kingdom Viridiplantae; phylum Streptophyta; class Magnoliopsida; order Poales; family Poaceae; genus Melocanna; species Melocanna baccifera. The sequence continues at coordinate 15,877,232 of CM070708.1, read as the reverse complement.
GAAAAGCTGACTTGCATAGTAGAACTCGTTGCTATCCTCCAGGACACCATTGGCAATGACCTGCTCCATCATCTGTGATATCCCAAAATTTTGCTTTTTATTTATTCTCTTTAATTGGAATTTTCTAGATTTAAAAATCCCTTTTCTAAAATTTTAAAATCAAGCTAAGAGAGTGAGTTATTAAATCAATTACGTAATTATGGTCAAAATAAGTTAAAATTATTTTATTTGGGTTCCTTGCTTCTTTCTGAATTTATAGGAGTTTTTCAGGATTTATTTGGATTTTCTTGCTATTTTCTATCATTTATTTGAATTTCTAGGCTTTTCTGAAAATAGAAACAAAAAATTAAATTTAAATCCTTCCCGCTCTCCCCTCCGGGCGATGCGTGGATGGCCTGGATGCGTCCACGTCGCCGCCCGAGCCATCCTACCCCTTCTCGCCTCACCCTTCTCCTCGACCGACGCACGGACAGCTCAGATCAAGCCAAACCTGTAACAACCCAAAATTTTTATTTCTCTTTTAAAGTGTTTTTCTGGAATTTATTAGATTTTCCTAGATTTTATTCCAAGCCCTGAAATGAGAGAAGTTAAAATGTTCATTTCATAAAAACCAAAATAAAGTTATTTCATGTTATAAAGGTCAAATTAAATGCATTTTACCTTGCTAAGTCAAATATGTAATTTTAATAATTTTCAGGAATTTATAAAGATTTAAAACTCTCCTTTTAAAGTTAATTTGTGTATTTGCAAAATCTAAATATCAAAGTGGGTTGAAAATATTTTTATTAAGTCTAAAGTAGCTCCAAATGATTCCCTGAATTTTTCTGAAATTTTTCAAATTTATTTGGTATTTTTCTAAGCTTTTTAAAGCTCCTAAGTATTTCTGGAAATCTTTCAAAGAAAATAAATCCAAAAATCCTTTCAAGCCGCCAAGTGTCGCTCCCGGATTAAATCCATCGTCGTCGTTTCTATCCATGCCGTCCACGGCCACTTAACCCTTCCCCCGCCTTCCCCTCCCCTCGTGCTGACATGCGGCGAGCATCGGACCGGCCACTCCTCGGCCCAGTTTAATCACACCCGCCCGCGCCAACTTACTGCTTCGCCTCCTTCCGCTTCCCTCTAGCCGACACGTGCCTCTATCTGAGCCCTCCACCGTTGTCAAAACCGATCTCGCTCGTTCGCAGCCACTTACCCCTCCGTCCAATACCCCAACGGCCCGATTCAACCCCCTGTTGCCGGATTGAATCTCACCCGCACGCGTTCACTTACCGCTTCATCCCGAATCCGACGGCCCTGCCCTCGCCCTCCTGCCACATGTCACAAATCCGACCGTCGCCTCCCTCTCTTTCTTTTCTTTCTCTCTCGCTGACCGGTGGGCCCCCCTTGTCAGACCCATCATCCCGATCGCTTTCCTTCTTCCTCGCGCGATCTCCGGCGCCGTTGCCGCCATTAACACCCGAAACCGAAGCTTTGAAAGTTTCGGTTTCCTTCCCGATTACCCTCCCGCACTATTGCACATCCAAATTTCTGCTCCCCCGCACCCATTCCAGGCTTAATTACCCCAATTATGCCCTTGTGCGCCGGCGCATTAAGCTGCCATGGCCGTTGCAACTCCGGCGAATTTCGCGCACCCGTTACCACCGCTCCTCACCTATATAAAGCCCTCCCCGAGCACTCTCACCTCACATCACCTCCCCCTCGCTACTCAATTCGAGCTTCCGAGCCCCGAAACCTCCCCGAGCCCGATTTCCCCTCCGCCGGCTTTGTCTACACCGGCGAGCAATTGCTGCCACCCAGGGCCTCCCCGTGCCTCGCCGACGCTGCTCCGACCTCCCTCGCCCCTCGACGGTCATCATCTACCCCTCCGCCGGGCAATTGCGCCACCGGAGCATCCCCGCCGCCGTAAAGCCTCCTCCGACCGCCGCCCCTCTCCGCCGCCAATGCGCTCCAGTCGTCCTCGGGATCCGGACCAGGTACCGGTGCACTCCCCGCACTCCCCTCTTGCATTTGCGCCACTCGCCCAGCGTCACCGCCCACCGGATCGCCGGCAACCCTCGGTCCCCGAGCGCCGCCGTCGCTGGCCATGCCACGTCAGCAGGTCGGACTGACGTGGTAGCCGACGTGGCCACCACGTAGGCACCACGTGCGCCCCAGACTGCCCACGCCAGCGCCACCCCACGTCCCGTCACCTTTTATAAGCTTTTATTTCCTTTAGAAAAGTAATTCAGGCTGACGTCATAAGTGCTTTTCGGTTTAAAAATAATTCCAGAAAATGGGTATTTTTTCTTTTTAATTGTATTAAAACTTTAGAAGGCTATAACTTCAACATTTTAACTCTAAATTGACCCGTTCAAATTTCTAAATTTTTCTAAAATCATGAACTTTCCATTTCTGTAATTGTTTTGAATTTTTTAATTTATTTGAATTTTGTTTTTGAATTTCTTTTGAATTGGCTCTTTACATTAGATTTTGACGATTTCGGAGAGTTCGATTTCGACGACGATTTCCAGCAGGACTTCGAGCATGGCAAGTTACACCTTTGGCCATATTGACCCTATTATTTCAAATGTATTTATATTGTTTTACTGTAGATACATGCGTACTTTATTCAAACGTAATTTAAATTTGATTTAAACTTTAGTTATGCCCATGACCCTTGATTATAGCCAATTTGAATCTCGAGTTCATACACCTTATCACTCTAGCTGAAAACTAGTTAGTATCTTAGTATTAACTAGATAATTTTATAGAATTGCTTAGCCTGGCTTAGTATAACTTTAGGTGGGATCAACTATTTCACATGAAATGACAGTCTCTTTAAATGAATTCTTGACTTCGGTGAGTCAAGGATAGTTTATGAAATGGTTTAAAAATGAAAATAGAAACTTATGTTTTGGACTTAGGCTAATGGTTAGGTGGTGGGTGCCGGCATGCCTCGTGTTTGGAGACACTTGGTGGATTGTCGTGCATGTGGGTTTGTGGTTGAGCCTAAGTTGGATTAAGAACTGTTTCTGTGATTCATTTTACGAAGTCTTTTCGTACTACCACAAGTCCGGTATGAGACGGACCTGGCTAAGTAATTTGTGAAGTTTCAAATATAGTTTCGCTATAGGCTGAATGTGAGCGTGGCGTAGGCCACAAGAAGTCTCACATAGCACCAGAGGGGGTTCCAACTCGTGGATTTGAGTTGTGGTGAAACCTTAGTGGCAGTGTGATTATTTTGGCTATGGAACATTGTAACAGCCTTGTCATAAACTCTCCGCTGCACACCTAAGACAGTGTATTTATCGCGTGGCTCAAGTGAGAGGGGATGTCTTGTGGGTAAAGCTGTACACCTCTGCAGAGTTAAACATCTATCCTGGATAGCCGTGTTCATGGTCATGAACATGCTGAGTAGAGTTCTCACAGATTAGACTTGGATTTCATAAAACTTGTTTTATAAACAAAATATTGGATTTGACAATGGTCCGGGTGGGATGCCCGTGGTTAGGTTGGTGCAGGTCGGAGCCTTCACTAACGGTATTACTTTGTTAAATACAGTTTCATGCAATATATTAAATTCAGCTTTTCATAATTACGTGATTGTATTTCAAATTTAAGTATTGCTTTTTCCACACTTATACCATATTACGCCTTCCTTTGAAATTCATGATGCATGCATTCACTCTGTTAAATCTCTTGGTGTAACTTGCGTAAGTACTCGATGTGCTTACCTTGGGAGTACTTTATGTACTCACCTTACTAAAATCTGTTGCCAGACTTCGATGGCGGCAACAACGGTGAGGACTACTTCAGCGAGTAGGACGCGTCTTACAGTCATTCGCCTGTGGGAGGTTGGATGGGCTGATCTGCTACCTTTATTGTTTTCCGCTGCTTTTATTTTCGGTTGGCCATGTGCCATTTTATTGTAAGACTTGGCCGTATGGCCGTAAATTTGCTTGATATATCTGTGGTAATCTTGCATGATATATATTACAGTTGACCCTGTGTGCACTAACTTTTCCTGGGATAGTGCGATTTACACAGAGGGACTTGGAGTTGTTGAAGGACTACGGGTAGGCTACACTAGCGCATATTAAAAATTTCTACCCGTAAACCAAGATCACTGCAGTTATAGATCACGATCTTACCACTAGACGCGCAGGTGCGGAAGATGATGCAGCACGTCGGGGCAGAGTAGTCGTACTACTTCCTTGTTTGCGGTTCGTCCAAACGCTACAGATACAGCGTTGTAGGATCGGAAATGGCAACAGAGGGGGGGGGGGTGAATGGTGCCTTCAAAAATTGCCCCTCTAAGTATCCACAAATATTTCTTCTCCAATAGCTACAATAGCTATGAAGTAAGAAATTGCATACGCACTGAAAATCAGCCCAATGAACAGTAGGTACTAGAGCTAGGAAATAACAATAAGATAAGTTACTATAGCTAGTTCATCTCCACCCTCACAACAAGAACAACACACACTGAAAAAGAAGAATGCTACAGCTGCCCATCCTTCAAAAACAAAAACCAGAACTGCACTACTTCACACCTTCGGCACCACACGCTCTCAGACCAATAGCAAAAACTTTAGTGCTGCACAACCTTGCAGACACATACATGCAGCAAGCACATCCCCTTCGGACTTCCACAACTACTAGCCATCACACATATGCAGCAAAGAACTTGCAATTACTGCACTGCAGAGACAGACCAAACCGAGCAAAGACAAAGAATAATTAAACCCTGGCGAAACAATCACAAAGAAGACAACTGAAATATCGGGACTGGACAAGCAGTGAAACCTCCAAATACAAAGAAGGAACTAAAATAATCAAGTCTATCGGGTGATCGAGCGAGGATGTGATAAGCAACTAATCGCAAAGCATTGATTAACCGAAACAAAGAGGATGCGGTTTGGCTAATCGACAAGCGAAAAGTGCTACCTAAAAGCAAGCGAAAACCAGTCTACGTAAGAAACCAAAAGCACCGATATTGCCGTGAGAAGCGGATGAAATTTTTGGTACGATAATTACTGCACACTGAGGCACACCGCAGCAGCAATATTTGTAGATTAACCAAAATCGCACACAAGAAAGAAGAGCGATCTTTGCTGCACTAAAAAAATCGAACCTGCATACTAACCGAACTCAAAAGGGCTACAATACTGCTGCATTTAACTCCTCTCTACTCCATACTCCTCACCAAACCGAGAGCACACGAATAAACAAAGTCGCGAACCGATCACTGCAAGCAGTAAGAAGTAAAAGTCACAATCATCGAACAACAGAGAAATTGACAAGAAAAAGCTTGAGATTTTCAGACCAAGAAATCAAATCCACAAACTAAATAGCATTGAGTCTTGAGAAACCAAGGGGATTCATCACAAGACAAAGAAATCGTGGATTTGAGCTAAAAATCGAAAATGAGCAGAGAGAGGATATAATTCCAATTTCTTTCCATTTTCTCATTCTTTGCTCATGAAGTTTTGCAAGGAGTTTAGCAAGGGACTCATGACAAGAAAAACCAAAAACTCAAACCCTCTTATGACAGAGAATAAAGATTCCTTCAACCCCTTGCTAAGAAACCCTAAAAAGGATTATAAGCAGAGGAAGAAGCTGATTTCCAAATTACCTCTCAATCTCCATTCCTTTGCTCATGAGACTTTATAGAGGAATGTTTACATATGAGTATTCTGCAACTATCCCATCTCTACACCCTTTTTCACTATATGATTCAATGGGAAGAACACACACTCTCTAGTACGCACACGCACTGCCCAAACCAACAAGAGTGAGCAACTCACTCCATTCTCCTCACCATACAGAGAACTCGAACATAAATACATCAGGAAATAAATGCAGCTCAAAAACTTTCCTTCTCATAATGATTCAATACCATGAGTGCTTACATGAAGTGGAATGATTACCGAGGAGTCCCAATACACATGGACATTGAAGCAAGAGAAAAGATTACATGGATTTTTCAAATCATCCTCTCCCTCTCCCAAACACAAGAACACACTTCTGGAGGCATACACGCAGGGGACACAGCCACCTGAGCTCAAGCACACACGCACTAAAAACTCACTTCATGCTAAAAAAAAATGTGCAGCTCACTACACTTGCATACACCAAGTGGAGGACACACCCACACGCAGGAGGCACACACCCCGCTTCTTTCTCCCGCGCATCCAACCTCAAAGGAGCCAGACCTCTCCTCAAGAGGAATTTCAAGAAGTGGCAGCCTAGACACACTCCCTTGCCCCATATACACTTAAGGCAAGAGACAAAGTCAACATGACCAGATTTTGGAGGAAGAATCAGCCCCTCCTCTCATTTCTTGAGTTAATTTACCAAAATGCCCTCAAGCACTTTCCCGGAAACTTCCGCATCCGATACCTCGACCGTCTGGACCTCGACTCCTCCCTGAGTCTAATCCCGGTCCGCTCGTATCGCCCGTCGTGTTCGTCACGGGTAGCTCCGATTCCTCGTGTCCCGACTCGCAACCACCTCAGCAGTCTCGATCATCTTCGGCATCTTTGACCGTCTGGACCTCGACACCTCCTGTGCCTAGTCCCGGTCCACCTCGCCTCACCATGACCTAGCTCCGAGGTCCTGCAGTCACACAGACAGGCAAACCATCACATAGCACCGCACGAAACAATATATTCCACATTAGCACAGATAAAAGTACTCAACCCTAGAATACCCAAAACAAACTCTAACTCACTAAACAAACTGTCAATATCTCATCACAAACATGGGGATACTCCACATGGTCTCTCAATCTCCCCCTTGATGAGTGTATTGACAAACACAGAAAAAGTATAAGTTGAGTTTGTTTGCAAGTCATACATGGTCCGAGAGAAGAAATTGATGCTAATGACCATGTAGATACAAGGAGCAAAAGAAAGAGCAAGTTTTCCTCAAACGCTCCCAAAACTCCTAAAAGGACTTTTTCTCCAATATTCTCCCCCTTTTTGGCAATAGAATCATCAAGATACAAAAGAGAGAATAGAGCATTGTGTGGTTGAATGTTATGCAATGCTAAGCAATTAGAGCCATGAAGATTATCCAAAATGACTATTTGAGTATTACACCAAGCCATAACAAATATGAAGGCTATCAACATCATGACAAGATATGCATAATCAAGCCAAGCCACGTAAGTAACAATATGAAGAATAGATGAATTTCTTAGCATGTCAAGTCACTAAAGAGTATAGTGTGGCTAGAGGTATCCAAAGATGATGCAAGCCATGTCAATAATCTAAGTGGAACCAAGAAGCTAGAATTGAGTCAATTTAGAGTGCTACAAGTTCAAGAAGGAATCATTTGCACAAGTACTTAGTTCTCTTGGCAATTAAGCAAATTTAGTACAAATCACATGTTTTCATTTGAAACTCATAATTTTGGTGATGTGCTAGATCTCAAGCCTTATGCGACCATTCCAAGCGAGAAGCTTAAGGAGATGATCTTGGTCATCCAAAACTCCCCCCGAGTTCATGCCTAGTGCAATGGCAAGCAGTCTCACGAGAAAGAATTGGTGAGATCAGTTCTTTCGCACATAAAAGAGATCTTTTGCTTTCTCAAATAATTGTACTTACTCATGCTTCATCAAGAAACTAGCATAGCTCAAACTAAAGCTCAATTAAAGATTCAAGACTCAACTTAGCCTATTTGACATGGCATGAATCATAAGAGGATAACTAAAGACAGACTAGTCTCAAAAGCTAACATGACATGTCTTAGTTCAAGTTATGCAATTTTAATTAACTCAACAATGGCAAAGGCTTGACGACACATATGAAGCAATGATAAGTCTAGCGATTAAGCATAATCATGGCAAGATGTAATGCATTGTAATCATGTCAACTATGGATAATAGTCAAGGCTCCATGTAGTTATATTACAATGAAATGCGTAAAATCCAGCTCCCCCTCAACATGTGAAGCACCTTTTTAGTTCAAGTTGAGTTATGACAATATTAAGCTCCAGAAGCTCCCAAATGAACTCCCCTTGAACCAAAGCTATAAAACGAGAAGCTGGCAAAGAAATCAGAAAAGGCAGTCCTTAAAGCATAGACAAGATGTAGAGGATACTATGACTCGATGACTCTCATCTACCCCATATGACACTAGGATTATCACTGCCCAACCAACACACTAAGGAGCAAACACGTTCCCTGTCTACCCAAGGGTGGCCCAACCCTTGCTAGAACCTATAAGAAGTGAGTAAGCTCAACCTAGTGAGAAGAAAAACAGCTAACAAGCAGCATCCTAGAATCACAAGATGAGAGGAAGAAGTCTGACCATCTAGATACGAGAAACACTCTAATCTATGCTAGAAAGACTAACCGAATGCACCCAAATGCAATGCACGAAGAGGAGCAACAAAGCATAATATACAAGATAAAGCAAGAAAGCACAAAGCTCCCCTCACAACAGTCCATAAGGACAAGCCACCCCAAGCTCTCCCGCAAGGTGAAAACCTAGAGCTATCCAAAGGCTTGGTAAAGATATCACCAATGGCGGTCACTCTCACAAATCAAGCACTATATCACCCTTCTCCACATGGTCTCTAAGGAAGTGATATCGGATATCAATATGCTTGGTCCGAGAGTGCTGACCGGGTTCTTAGCAATGTTAATAGCGAAGTGTTATCACAAAAGAGTGGAACACTCTCTATAACTAACCCAAAGTCCCGCAGGGTCGAAGCCATCCAAAGTATCTGGCTGCAGCAACTGGCGGCAGCAACATACTCGGCCTCTGCGGTGGACTGCGCAACACCGGACTGCTTCCTAGAAGACCAGGAAACAAGAGAAGTACCAATGAATTGGCAGTGCCGAAGTGCTCTTCCTATCTATCCTCTGACCCAAACAAAGTCTGCGTCCGAATAGGCTCTGAGGAAAAGACAGGATGAGGAAGAGTACCATATACCATAGTCAATGGTAGCTCGAAGGTACCGAAGAATGCGCTTCACCGCCTGGCGGTGAGATACGCGAGGAGAAGCCTGAAATCGAGCACACAGACACACGGAGAAGTGTATGTCCGGTCTCGGCGGTGAGGTACAAGAGGAGCCAATCATGCTGCGATACTCCTTACGATCAAGCGGCTCGCCGTCCTCATGCGGGTCGAGTGAAGTGAAGAAGCCATCGGAGTGGACACGGCTTGCCATCACTCATATCAAAGCGTTTGGGAGGTCACGAGTGTACTTGCCCGATGCAAGAAGGTATCCTCCGAGTCCGCTTGATCGAAAGCCAAGGAAGAAACTCAACTCGCCCATCATACTCATCTCAAACTCGAGCTCATGACATCGGAGCGAGAAACAAGAGTATGAGAAGAGCCACCAAAGATGATATCATCCACATAAATCGGACGAGTAGAAGATCATTGCCATGCTGCGAATGAACAAGGTCTTGTCCACCTTACCCATCTCAAATCCATGACTCAACAGATAAGACTTAAGCCTCTCATACCAAGCTCTAGGGGCTGCTTAAGTCCATACAAGGCTTTGGAAAGCTTGTAGACATGGTTTGGATATTTGGGGTTCTCGAAACACGGAGGTGTCTAACATAGACTTCTTCCTCAATAAACCCATTGAGGAAGGCACTCTTGACATCCATCAGTAAAGCTTGAAACCTTTAGAAGCTGCAAAGCAAGCGGGATTCTAATGGCCTCAAGTCTAGCAACAGGGCAAAGGTCTCCTCAAAATCTAGACCCTCAACACAGGAGAACCCCGAGCTACCGTCTAGCCTTGTTTGAATGACTACCCCGTCCTCACTCTGCTTGTTTTTGAACACCCACTTAGTCCCAATAACATTGTGACCTCGAGGGCTCAACAAGCGACTGACCTTGTTTCTCTCAAAGTTCTCCAACTCCTCATGCATGGCATTGACCCAAGACTCGTCGAAAGGGCATGATCAACATCCTTGGGCTCAAGGAGGCAACGAAGCGAGAATGGAGACAGAAAGAGAAGTGCAGATTTTGAGCGTGTGACACGCTCAAAAGATCTCCAATTATCTGCTCTCAAGGATGATGTTCTCGGACTCGCGAGGAGGTCCTTGATGAGAAGAAGGAGAAGTGGCCTCTACCTCATGAGTCGACGAGGTAGGAGCAGAGCCACTAGCTCCGGAAGAAGCGGAAGGCATGGTGATCTCCTTGAGGTGCGGTGGTAGACGCAGCACCTCGGGGGAAGAGGAACTGGATCGGTAGACAACCTCATCTCCATCCTCCGATCATTCACAAATATGGTCTCGGATCGCTCTCTGAGAACACGAGATATCGGGCCTAGTCCCCGGACTGGCCTCATCGAAAGTCACCTCACAGGTTTCTACCAATTTACTAGACTCGCAGTTCCAGACCCTATAAGCCCGCGAAGAAGTCGAGTAACCTAGAAAGATCCCATCACAAGATCGTGACTCGAACTTATCTAGGTTTCGGACTTTGAATAAAACACTTGCAACCAAACACGCGAAAATGAGATATCTTGGGCTTTCGCCCATATCTCAACTCATAAGAGGTGCGATGCAAGTGTGCCCTGAGAAAAACTCGATTTGAAACATGGCACGCGGTGGCTATCGCCTCAGCCCAAAACTTCCTCGGTGTAGAGTATTCATCAAGCATCGTCCTGGCCATCTCGACCAAGGTACGGTTCTTCCTCTCCACAACGCCATTTTTTTGAGGGACGTATGGAGAAGAGAGCGGTGCTCTACACTGTCTCATCACGAAACTCTTAAAGTAGGAATTCTTGAACTCCGTGCCATTGTCACTGCGGATCGCTCGTAAGGCACCCGGAAGTTCAACAGAAATCCTACGAAAGAGACCTCGAAAATGTGTAAATGTCTCATCCTTCGAGGCTAAGAAAAACACCCAAGAGTACCTCGAGAAGTCATTGACCACGACAAGAACATACCACTTCCCTCCTGCCGATCGCACTCGAGTGGTCCAGCGTGTCCATGTGGAGCGGCTGTCCCGTGCATCGGTCATAGTCACGTGGTGGGAGGATGAGAAGCGGCAACCATCTTGCCGTGCCGGCAAGGAGCGCAAACAAGATCTTTGACCATCTTGAGTTTCGGCAGACCACGAATGAGATCATGGCCGCTAACTCGAGTCAAATGGTCAAATCCAATATGACCAAGTCTCCTATGCCAGAAGGTAAGGTCACGGGACTCGAAGCAACTAAACACCTGAGAGGATCACCAGAAGACTCAAGCAAAATCAGCACGAAAAATCCTCCCATAACGAGAAATCCAAACCGGACTCCCGAAGAATCAAGAATTTTGCAATTGTTTTTCTTGAAGCTCACCTCGAAACCGTCATCGGTAAGCTGAGAAACTGAAAGCAAATTGTACTGCAGCTTACTCACTAAGGCAACATCCCTTAAAATGAATGAATCATTAACATGCACTGTACCTTTTGCGATGATGCGCCCAGACGAAGCGTCTCCAAAAGTGATCGTCTCATCACCTGGAGCACGGGCTAGGGAAGAGAACCAACGAGAGTCTCCGGTCATATGACGAGAACAACCGGAGTCCACAAGCCAAACCTCTCTCTTCCCAGCCCGGCGAACCTGAGTCAAACAGAGTGTAAAGGCTCAGTACTGGGATAAATCAAAAGAGATTTTGGCACCCAATACTGAGTCACACGCCGAGCAGAGAAAGTAGCCACACACGACTGACCTCTAGCTACCCTACGCTCTCTGTCGCTCGAAGAGCCAGAAGGTCTACTAGCAGACCTAAAGCTGTTATTGGGTCCGACTGCTACGAGGGAGCGAGTCAGAGCACCAACAACATGCTGATCACGCCGCGGATAGCCATCTCGATGGGGGAAACGAGAACTACCCTCAGAACGGCGAAAGTCATAACTAGGCGCATCATGAGGACGAAAAACAGAAAACTCAGAAAAACCAAGTCCTCGATGCTGCCCAAACCCATCAACAGCAGTAATCCTAGACCTCATGCTGGTCCTAGGTGCACTCAGGGTCTGAGGCTGACCCTGAATACGCCTAAGTGCTACTGCACGGTCTCTACGCGCAATCTTGGCGCGCCTGAAGCATCGATCGACTGTGTGTCCATCCTTCTGACAGAAGGTGCAGTGATACTTCACCTTCTGAGAGGTAGAAGTGACAGGTGGAACCACCTTGTCGCCGAGATCCCTGGACATAGCCCGCCGACTTAAATTGGACTTTCTCGGTCACAGGCTCGAGTCTCGATCACACCTGGTGCTATGGGTCTGAGCACGGCAGGTGGATGCTTCCTCATGTCCTCATAGAAATCATATCCTAGACCCTGATTAAATCTGCAGATCTTAGATTGGTCTAGAATAAGATTGAGCTTCTTCTTGCCTCCAACAAACCTCTCAAGAGTGTTCATAAGATACCGACACTCCAAAAGAGAGATGCAAGAAGAGCAGGGGAAGAAGAGATAGCAGAAGGTAAGGGAGTAGAAGAAGAACCAATAGCAGAGGAACGAATGGCATGTGCACGCACAGCCGACTCAGAAGGGACAGTCCTACTGCTAGCAATTTGGTTCACGTCGCTAGTCGTCTCTACCTTACCCTTTGGCTTCTCCTCAATCCCAGCACACACATCACAAGCAGATGGTTGCTTCTCTAGAAGGTCCTTAGTTAGCTTCACATATTTTTCATCCAAAGCAACAAGTTCAAGTTTTAGTTTTTCACAACTATTGCATGGTGAGCTAACTGGGGCCTTAGTTGCATACTTAGCCAACTTGTTGTTATGGTCAATCATTTCTTGAAACTGTCTTGAGACAGATTCAAGTTCAGCAGTTAATTTAGGACAGTTCAAACAAGAAGCAATTGGCTCAAGTAGTGAAGCTTGTAGTTCAGCAATTTTATGATCTGCCCGTTTTAGGTTCATCTTTAAATTATTGCAGGTTTCACATGACTCGGGCAAATCCAGAAGCATGGCATAAGGTCCTCTAGTAGCAATATCCTTAACATCACATGAGGTGGGAGAAGTAGTCTCATCAGTAGTAAGTAAGGTAACAGCCATCCTACTCAGTTCTAATTCGGCAAGCAGACTAGCATTCTCCACCTTAACAATATCAAGCTCAGAGGACAAACTATCATGCGAGGTCCTTAATTTCTCCATATCACCCAACAGAGCACAGCATGTATCACACTCATCACAGGAGGGACCAGATGTAAGAGCAATAATCTCTAGTGACAATCTATCTACTTCCTTCTCTAACTCAGTACACCTAGCCCTAGCTCTAGCATGAAAACCGCCTAGCTTAAGAAAAGCATGATTGAGCTGGTCGTAGGTGGGGTATACCTCGTCGGAGTCGGAGTACAGCTCGCTGTCGCTCAGTTCGCCCTCGAGGCCATGAAGCACATGCCGAGAAGTCGTCACCGCCATCCTTGAGCTCTTGGTCACCCGTCCCGTCGTCGTCGCTCCATCCTTCCACCTCGCTGAGGTCGAGGTCGTCGAAGGCGGTGAGGACGCGGTGGAAGAGCTTCTTGGCCTTGCCAAGGTTGCGGAACTTCTTCTTGCCTTGTGTAGGAGCTGGAGGCTTCTTGTTGCGGTTCTTGTCGGTGTAGTCGTTCTTGCCCGAACCACCGTAGTCGTTCTTGCCCTTCTCCAGCTTGGGGCAGTTTGCCCGAATGTGGTTGGGGCCACCACACTCGAAGCAAATCACGTGTCCTCCTCTCTCTTCTCCCTCCTCCTCTTGTAAGCATGGGAAAACTTCCGAGCTAGGAGGGCCATTTGCTCATCCTCGAGCTGCTCTAAGCGATCATCGATTACATCACGAGAGAGCGACAAGGAGAAACCACACAACAAATCAGCAGAAGAACCAGAAGCCAAACTGGGATCGGTGACTAGGGCCATCGACTGTGACTTCGACTTTCGAGAGACAATGTCAATCTCGTGAGTCTTGAGACGCGAGTACAGCGCATCAAGAGTCAAAGTCGAGAGGTCCGTGGTGTCCTTGATGGTAGTCACCTTCATTTCCCAAACACGAAGATCAAGTGCAGCAAGCATCTGACGAGCGTTATCCGAGTCGGGGTATGTGAGACCGACCGCTCGGAGGTTGCTCGAGAATCTTGTGAAAACGCCGCAAAGCACTCATCCGGGGACTCTCCAATGAGCATTTCAAACTTGTTGTAATCTCGCTTGAAGCGTCTCGTGTCATCGTCTTTATTTGGGTGGTGCCTCATGGTAAGCATCGAGGTCTCCCAAATATCGAAGGCGGATGAAAGATGAGATATACGATCAAACTCACTCGACTCGGGCCACGGGCGATGATGTTCCTTGCCTTTGCATTCGCCTCAACATCAGCCATATTCCCGGCATTGATGTTCTCATCGGCAGGAACAACAAACCGGACCTTGACCTTACGCCAGATGGCGTACCCCTGGGCCTGGATGTATGTCTCCATTCGGCTCTTCCAGAAGGGGTAATCGATGCCATCGAAAATGGGCGGCTTGGTGGAATACTTGTCCGTTGCCATGGCTCACAGACCGGTTAAAGATCTATCGAGAAGAGCTAACCGGCTCTGATACCAATTGTAGGATCGGAAATGGCAACAGAGGGGGGGGTGAATGGTGCCTTCAAAAATTGCCCCTCTAAGTATCCACAAATATTTCTTCTCCAATAGCTACAATAGCTATGAAGTAAGAAATTGCATACGCACTGAAAATCAGCCCAATGAACAGTAGGTACTAGAGCTAGGAAATAACAATAAGATAAGTTACTATAGCTAGTTCATCTCCACCCTCACAACAAGAACAACACACACTGAAAAAGAAGAATGCTACAGCTGCCCATCCTTCAAAAACAAAAACCAGAACTGCACTACTTCACACCTTCGGCACCACACGCTCTCAGACCAATAGCAAAAACTTTAGTGCTGCACAACCTTGCAGACACATACATGCAGCAAGCACATCCCCTTCGGACTTCCACAACTACTAGCCATCACACATATGCAGCAAAGAACTTGCAATTACTGCACTGCAGAGACAGACCAAACCGAGCAGCACAGCAATAATTAAACCCTGGCCGAAACAATCACAGCAGTACAACTGAAATATCTGGGACTGGACAAGCACCAGCGAAACCTCCAAATACAGCAAGGAACTAAAATAACTGAAGTCTATCGGCAGCTGATCGAGCAGGATGTGATAAGCAACTAACTGCAAAGCATTGATTAACCGAAACAAAGAGGATGCAGTTTGGCTAATCTGACAACTGAAAAGTGCTACCTAAAAGCAAACTGAAAACCAGTCTACACAGAAGAAACCGAAAAGCACTGATATTGCCAAATCTGAGAAGCAGACTGAAATTTTTGGTACAGTAATTACTGCACAGCCGAGGCACACTGCAGCAGCAATATTTGTAGATTAACCGAAAACTGCACACAAGAAAGAAGAGCAGTGCTGCTGCACTAAAAAAAAACTGGAACCAGACAGCTAACCGAACTCAAAAGGGCTACAATACTGCTGCATTTAACTCCTCTCTACTCCATACTCCTCACCAAACCGAGAGCCACAAGAATAAAGACAACAAAGCTGCGAACCGATCGCTCGAGCAGTCAAGAAGTAAAAGCTGTCAATCACTGAACAACAGATAAATTGACAAGAAAAAGCTTGAGATTTTCAGACCAAGAAATCAAATCCACAAACTAAATAGCATTGAGTCTTGAGAAACCAAGGGGATTCATCACAAGACAAAGAAATCAGGATTTGAGCTAAAAATCTGAAAATGAGCAGAGAGAGGATATAATTCCAATTTCTTTCCATTTTCTCATTCTTTGCTCATGAAGTTTTGCAAGGAGTTTAGCAAGGGACTCATGACAAGAAAAACCAAAAACTCAAACCCTCTTATGACAGAGAATAAAGATTCCTTCAACCCCTTGCTAAGAAACCCTAAAAAGGATTATAAGCAGAGGAAGAAGCTGATTTCCAAATTACCTCTCAATCTCCATTCCTTTGCTCATGAGACTTTATAGAGGAATGTTTACATATGAGTATTCTGCAACTATCCCATCTCTACACCCTTTTTCACTATATGATTCAATGGGAAGAACACACACTCTCTAGTACGCACACGCACTGCCCAAACCAACAAGAGTGAGCAACTCACTCCATTCTCCCTCAGCTCATACAGGAGAACTCAGAACATAAATACATCAGGAAATAAATGCAGCTCAAAAACTTTCCTTCTCATAATGATTCAATACCATGAGTGCTTACATGAAGTGGAATGATTACCGAGGAGTCCCGATACACATGGACATTGAAGCAAGAGAAAAGATTACATGGATTTTTCAAATCATCCTCTCCCTCTCCCAAACACAAGAACACACTTCTGGAGGCATACACGCAGGGGACACAGCCACCTGAGCTCAAGCACACACGCACTAAAAACTCACTTCATGCTAAAAAAAAATGTGCAGCTCACTACACTTGCATACACCAAGTGGAGGACACACCCACACGCAGGAGGCACACACCCTGCTTCTTTCTCCTGCGCATCCAACCTCAAAGGGGAGCCAGCACCTCTCCTCAAGAGGAATTTCAAGAAGTGGCAGCCTAGACACACTCCCTTGCCCCATATACACTTAAGGCAAGAGACAAAGTCAACATGACCAGATTTTGGAGGAAGAATCAGCCCCTCCTCTCATTTCTTGAGTTAATTTACCAAAATGCCCTCAAGCACTTTCCCGGAAACTTCCGCATCCGATATCTCGACCGTCTGGACCTCGACTCCTCCCTGAGTCTAATCCCGGTCCGCTCGTATCGCCCGTCGTGTTCGTCACGGGTAGCTCCGATTCCTCGTGTCCCGACTCGCAACCACCTCAGCAGTCTCGATCATCTTCGGCATCTTTGACCGTCTGGACCTCGACACCTCCTGTGCCTAGTCCCGGTCCACCTCGCCTCACCATGACCTAGCTCCGAGGTCCTGCAGTCACACAGACAGGCAAACCATCACATAGCACCGCACGAAACAATATATTCCACATTAGCACAGATAAAAGTACTCAACCCTAGAATACCCAAAACAAACTCTAACTCACTAAACAAACTGTCAATATCTCATCACAAACATGGGGATACTCCACATGGTCTCTCAAGCGTCGCCAAAGGTATCCACATGTACGGGAGGAAGCGACGCACGCCGGATTACTAGATCCGCGCGAGCGACAAGGGCGTGGGAGGGGTGGCGGCCAGGGTTTGAGGATGTCACGAAAAACTCTCTCTCAAACCTGTGCGCCCCTGCCCTCCTTTTATAGACGTCCTTACAATGGGCTTTTACGAATAGAGGCCCATTAGGACTCAATGCCCAGTCCAACCCGGATCCAATCCGAATTAGGCTTCAGCCCTTAAGTGTGTGACCCTATAGGTTCACGTATGTTTAGACATGACGCGAGTACACCTACTCGGTCAATAGTTGGTAGCGGCTTCTAGCAAGACGTACCAACTCCTAAACGCACATAAAGATCATATCAGACGAACCATCACAACGTTATGTACATGCCAATCCTTTTGTCTCACGATATTCGGTCGAGCTCCAAGCTGACCACTCTTTCTCGATCCTGTGATTCGAAATCCCTTACTAGGTTAACTCTTAACCTTAAGTAGCATGGCCATGCATTTCTGGATCCGATCACTCGAGGGGCCCCAGAGATATCTCTCTCAGGTAGAGAGGGGCAAATCCCATCTCGACTGACCATGCTTTGCAGCATGCTTCATGACAAACCCGAAAGCTACCTTTATAACTACCCAGTAGCTAAATAGGTCGATTCACATCTCAATTACATGCGACAATCTCAGGTCTAAGAACAAGGTGTACACATTGTGTAGAGAGAATCATAAGTATAATAGCTATGTCTCATGTTGGGTCGGTCTAACCCCATGTCTTAAACATGTGTCCACATTATTGGTTTGACATCTCCATGTCTATGACCTGTGAAACATGGTCATCAACCGATACATGTGCTAATCCATCATTCACGTGTGTCCTTACATGAACTCCGACTAGGGACAACTTTAGAATAACCATACAAGTAAAGAGTTTCACAAACAAGTCACATACTTGTTAATCAATACAAAGGTAATATTCAAGGAACATTTATTAAATCATGGATACAACGAAATATCATCATTTCTATGATTGCCTCCAGGGCATATTTCCAACAGTTGTTGCTCCGGGTCCTGACAAAACCCGCACCAGCCCATCCCCGCCACCCCTCCTTTTCCTTCCCACGCCCTCGCTGATGTGTGGGTCCCACCCAACAGAACTATCATCTTCGTTGTGCCCCACTTTCCTTTCTTCTCTCCCCCTCTTTCCTTTTTCCGCTAGTGACCGAATCCACGCCGACTCGCTTTCACTTCTCCGCCTCTCTTCAGTTTTGGAAACCACGCACGCCACCGAGACAAATCCCCCAAATCACAGCCCTCCTTCCTTTCTCGCCCATCCCTCCTTCCTTTTTCTCCCCAACCGCAATTCCGTCGTCGCTATGTCTGGCGAGAAATCCCGCCCAACTTTCTCCCCCCCTCAACCCTATTTAAACCACCCTACTGAGCACCCCCAGCCACCACACCACCCCTTCTCACCTCCAATCACCTCTCCCAAGCTTCGAGTTGACCCCACGCCGTGCTCCTGCCTCCGCAAAGCCCCGTCGAACTCCTACGAGCAATCCTCACCGCATCGACCACCCTCAAGGAGCGCCACTGCCTCCATCAGCTTCCCCGCGGCCCAGCGAAGCTTGATGACCCCTCCATCGCCCGTGATCACCACCGGAGGAGCCACTTCACCGGAGTCCTTAGCATCGCCGCCGCCAATCCTCGCCACCAACCAATCTCCAGCTACTTCTGGTAATACAACCGTCCACCACTAAACTCCCCTCGCTCTTCTCTCTCGATTGTGCCACTCGCCGGCCGTCGCCGAGCCCCGCATTGCCGGTGACCATCGGATTCCGTGCACCGCCCCTCGCCGGTGAGTCCACGTAAGATGGCACGGCCGAGGTGGCTGTGACATGGCGCCAGTTGGCAGCCTACCTTAGCGCTAAGCCGCCACACGTGTCGTCCATGTGGCATGCCACGTCAGCCCCTTAAGCCCACCCAGGACACGTCAACGCACCTGGATGCCACGTCAATAAATCATCCCTGTCGGCTGCCACATATATGCCACATCACCCTCTCCACCACCTCAGCCAATCCATGGTCCATAGACCTGATCCACGGTAGACCGAGCCCACTAGTTAGTCTCAGTTAACCCAGGGCTGACGTCACCATGACATTATAATTCTGATTTTCCTTTAGAAAATAATTCCCAAAATATGTGCTAACATCATAAATCCTTTATAGTAGAAAAATAATTCCAAAAATCTTGATTTTTCTTTTTCTTTAGAATTTAAATTTCTAGAGTCTCGTTCTCCTTCATCCTAACTCTGATTGAGCCTGTTTAAATTTCTAAATTCATCTAAAATCAATATCTATCCAAATATGCAATATTTTCAAATTTGTGAGTTTATTTGAATTTTATTTAAATTTAGAGAGTTATTTTTACGTGTAGACTACGACGATTCTGGAGAATTTTATGACAACGATTCACATCAAACTGCAGAGCAAGGCAAGTCACACACCCTTGATTATGTTAATCCCAGTTTACAACTAAATTTAATTTTTAAATTATATTGCATGCTTAATTTTTAATCCTTGTATTTTAAATATAGTTTTACTTTAGTTATTACCCATTTGTTGTGACTTCTTTGTCTTTGCAAAATCTTGTACCTTATCACCTTAGATTAAAACTCTAGTTAGTACACTAGTATGACTAGAGAATTTTTGTAGCAAATACTTAGACCTATATAGATGTAACTTTAGATTGAAATAACTTTTTCAAATGAAATAATAAGTTTTAAAATGTATTCTTGACTTCGGTGAGTCAAGAAGGTATATGGAATGCTTCGAAATAAAATATAAAGCTTGATTTAGACTTTGGCTAATGGATAGGTGGTGGGTGGTGGCATACATTATTGTTCGGTGATATGATGTTGATCGTCAGGCACAAGGGGTATGTGATTTTAGCCTAAGTCAAGTTAAAGACTGGTCTGTGAGCTACTACTACAAAGCGTAATCGTACTACCACAAGACTGGTATGGGACAGTCCTAGCTGACTAATTAACGGGTCCCAATCTGAGTCTCGCTATAGGCTGAATGTGAGCGTGGCGTAGGCCATGGGAAGTTTCACATGGCATAAGAGGGGGTCCCGATCTAGTGGATTCCTTATTGGAGTGAAACCTTAGTGGAGGCATGGCCAGCATGAAAGCTTAGCTTTGTAAAGAACTTGTTATGGTTACTTAGTCGCACGTCCAAGAAAGCGTGTAATGGCCGATACAATGAGAAAATTATATCTTGTAGGCAAAGTTGTACCACCTCTGCAGAGTGTATAAACTATTCGGGATAGTTGTGCCCACGGTCAAGGGCATGCTGAAGTTTTTCACATATTAGACTTGGCTTTTCATAAATAGTTTTTAGTTGAAAATGTGGTATCTTTTTTGAGAAAAATGGTCCGGGTAGGATACCTGTCGTTAGGTTGGTGTTAGGTCGATGTCTGCACTAACGTTAATATTTTAAATTACATTCTTTATTTTATGTATCAAAATCAGTAATTTTAATCTACTTATTATATTTCTTTAAATGTTGTTTATGCTCAAATAACCATATAAGCTTTCTTTTATTGTCTTTATCATTATATTGTATTTGTCGGTGTGACTTGTGGTGTACGAGTTTGTACTCACCTTTGCTTTATCATCTCAGGGGAGGATGACTTCGACTAGGGTGAGGACCAGGACAATTAGACCGCGTCTTATCGTCGTTTGCCTCTGGGCAGGCTTAGGCTTCGCTTTCTTCAGTTGCTTCCGTAATTGTTTTCTTTTTCTATTTTTGCCAAAGAGCATAGATGTGAACTTTGGATCATATGACCATACTCTGTTATTTAATAAAGATCATCATTTATATTTGATATTTACCCCTATTACTGCTGTGTGCACTAGCTAATCCTGGACTAGTGCGATTTACACAAAGGATCTAAAGTCATTGCTCTAGGGTCCGACATCATCTCAGCCATTTTGTCCTTCTCCACGCACAATGGTTATGTGGTCACCAAAAGAGTGGAGCTGTGACGACCTCTGGACTACTCATAGAGGTCAACAAATCTCTAGAGCTACACATCCCGGTAGCTCTTCTTGGGTTTCTTCCCTTCTGGAGAATTAGGCATATGAGGTCGTTTGCCCTTGCCAGTGACTGAGGGTGCACTCTAATCCAGCTCAAGTCGATGGGTCGCTGCCCTCCTTGTCCTCACAGCCGTGGCTAGGCTCGACACTTGGTACATATGCGTTCGTATTAGTGCATAGTGTCTCCTCGAAAAGTCTCTCCAGGAGATCCTCATTGGTGAGTGTTGCCTTGCAGAACTTCTTAATGTCCTCCATGGTCTGTAAACAATAGAGAAACTAGGGCATTCATGAGTCAGCGCACCTAGCATAGATCACGATGAAGAGTATGCGCGAAGGCTAAACTTGGTTTGCTCCTCCCACCAATCCAGGTCGGCAACAATAGTCTTGCATGGTGATTGGATTGAAGCTAAGGCCAGTTGCGCGCAGCTTGAGGGTCTTCCAATTAGACAAATATCTCTTCAGTGCATCCCACCTGTTCTTCATTTGTTTGCAAGTGTGCTTCCGGACGATCCACTCATCAAACTTCCGAAGAAGATTACTATAACCCTTACCGAAGAGGCAATTCTGTAGGTGGTTCCTAGCGTCCATTTCCTCCAGGTAGACGGTAATGAACATGCTGGTCACTTCATCGTCCCAAACTACCGGGGTTGCATGCTTGGGGCTCATCTCTAAAACCTCCGGTGCTTTCAGTCGGCACAACAGATCGTGGAGCACAAAGGAGGACACAAAAATCACGCATAAAGAAATGCTACTAAGGAGATAACAAATGAAATCGTGTGGGAGAGTAAGAACGGAGGAGATAATAATCACAGATAAATGCTACTACGAAGGAGATAACAATCGCAAAGAAATGCTAGTACAAAGTAAGAACAACGACTAGGAGAGGCGGATTATACCGTGAATCAGCAACAGAGATGGAGGGGATGCAGTGGCTCGGGGTGAAAACAGATCGGATACGGATCGAATAGTGCTCAAACTATATTCGCATTCATATTGTTTACTTGGATTCAAATACGAGTCGGACAAACGCCTGATATGAATATGGACCGGATAAATGTTGGATACAAATTTTGATCGAATTATACTCAAAATTAGATTGAATTCAACTATTTTTTTGGATCCCAATAATTATTTGTGGCCTCTCCTATTTAAAACATAGTATCAAATTATCTTAATATTTTAAATTGATAAATAACTGACTCATTAACTCTGACATGTAACTGCATATTAAATTTTGACAGTAACAAATGAATCATTCATCTCACGTATTTGTATAATGCAGCTTTTGAGGATAGCTTCATATCCTATGACGCAATGAAGTTTAACAAATCAATATCGATTTATAGTAATATCTATGTCCCTTTTTCTCTAGTTTATCACATAATCAATATCGATTTTATAACTAATTCTAGATATATTACAAATAAATCGGTTATAAATATATCAAATTTAGCTAAGAAGAGCATGCAAAAAGCTTTATTGGAGGATGTGCCAAAATAAAAAAATAAAATGCCAAATTAAAGTCTACCATGATGACTGGCTCGTCGAGATGATCGAAATGTATATATAATGTACCCAATTTGGAGGTCAATTGTAAAATATATGTATTAGTAAGTTGCTGCTATTATATCTGCTAAATTATCCGGATCTGAATCCGCACCGACCCATACCACATTCACATTTGCATCTGGGTATTAGGTATCCAGATTCATTTTTTATTCGAATTCAGTAACTGGATATCCGAGTAATATCCAGATTCATTTTCACCCATAACGGTGGCCGCGGAAACTCCGAGCGACGGGGGGGGGGGGGGACAAGACCTAGTCAACGTTGAGCTACGTAGGTGAGGCTGGACGGGGGTGGTGCACGTTGGGAGAGAGGGTTCGAAAGCCTTGCAATTCTCTCCACAAGGCCGGATGGGGCTGATCTAGGAGTAGGGAGACTGGCGAGGGTGGCGCTAGATTGGGCCGTAGGGAGAGCGGATCTAGCGGGGGGCACTAAAAGGAGGCGGAGGGTGGCAGGCAGACGGGATTGGAGGAGGGAAGGCATCACCGCCGAGAGCTCGCGCGTGACAAAGAGGGCAGCTGGATTTGGGAAAGTGATAACTGCTGCTACTGTGCATGCCCTCATGTGAGATGTATCAGATGCGACTTCCATAAGCCGCTTATGGAAGCTGACCGTTCGAATACGCTTTGGTTTTTGGAAGTAGAAGCTAGAAACCAAAGCGTATATGAATAGGCCCATATATATTCCAATATTCCTTCTTGTATTATCTCATGATTTGTCACTTTGGAGTGGCATGCAACTAAAAACTCTCTTCAGTAAACATAAATCTTTCTCAAAAGTTCGTATACTCTGTTTCAAAATACTTGACACTGTTGACATTTTATGGTCTCCAAAGTTAAAATATAACTCTTAATTTTATACTAATACATTTATAAAATATTGTGGAAGTATAATATTATGAAAGCATTTCTTACGGCAAATCTAACAATACTATTTTGATATGACCAATCTAAATATTTAGACAAATATCATTGGTCAAACATTTATGATTCTTGAAGAGGTATACTTGTACTTCGCAGTCTACATTTGGCTTTGACTTTTTAGATATTCTCTAGTCTAGTGGCAATTACACGCAACTAATACACTGTAGTTGAGCCTAATATCAACTAAGATGAAACTATATTTATTAATATGGTAAAAATAGTCCTCGAAGCGACCCCACACTGTATGATTGCCCAAGAATCAGCAAATATATGCTAAATATTTAAATAATTCTACCTTACTCTAGAAACTTTTAAATAATTCTACTGGCAAACCGCCAACTCACTTAGTAGTACAAAATTTTAAATGAGCCTGTCTACATTTATTTATACTACAATTAAATATTACTAAGACTGTCAAGATGAATATGGCCTACAAATTAGAATGAGGCATTTTTTAGTAGTAGGATGTAACTAATTAACAAGTCATTCTAAATATTTATTTTAATCAAATAGTTTGGGCAAATAATATTAATGCAAATACTGTAATTAAATAATATGAACACTTATGGTATTCAACACGATCAAGGACTTGTAACGCGCCTTGCTGCTCGGCAACTTTGACCACTTCGAAAACTTCCGCGCCTTGATCTGGTCCTTGTACCGATGCCTTGGGAAACTTGGGAGTTAGCGCAAATACATAAAATAACATGAGCCCGTTCTTGAGTCTAATCAAGTTGAGAGAAATAAATAAAATAAACAGGAATAAAATACAATAAAAACCAAATAGGGTTAGTTTGGGTTTTTAGGGGTTTTATATGATGGAATGGATGCCGAAAATGGGTTCAGGGCGTCGAATCGGTTCAAATGGGGGTATTTTGTAATTTTGGACTTGGTGAACAATGTTGTTACAGTACCGTGCAGTAACCGGCCGAGTCACTACAGTGTGCGCGGGAATCGAATTTTTGAAACTCGACTGGTGAGTCGACGGCTCGGCCCAATGTGCGCGTGGCCGATGGCCCGGGTGTAACGCATGCTCGTGCTCGCCGTTGATCCACGGTGCACGAACAACCAGGATTGAGCCATGTCATGCGCGAAGCCTTCATCTACCTCTGACTAGGCTCGACGACAGAAAACAGGGGTGGGATCCCCACCGTGATTTGGCGACGGCGGTGAACTTTGGCGGCAAGAAGCAGCACGGTTGGATTCATTGGAGTGCGGGGAGTTCATTTTGGGGCTTTGGGAGGCACGAGCGGTGGTGGTCGGCGGCAAGAGAGAAGACGACGGCTCTTGAGGTGGTTTGGATTTTCTCCGGCGAAGGTCTAGTGAGCTCAGGAGCAATTTAACCATCTGCAGAAAATGGGTTTCACTAAGGTGGAGCTGGTTTGGATCGGGGAAGCCACAGGCGAGCTATCCACGGGCGCAGTGATCCGGTCGGAGGGGGCTCACGGCGCCAGGCCAGAGGAGGAATGCTTTTGGAAGATTGACTTTGGCTACTAGTTTGTGTTGCCTTGAGGATGTCATGGTCGAATGCAATTCAATTCTTATTGAGGGAGGAAGGAGATTGCCTTTAGGGCTCAGCGACGGCGGCGGAGGAGCTGGGGGAAAGGAGAGCTCTATTGGATCATTTTGGGGTGAGTGTAGGAGTGGTGTGAGGCATCCAACGAAAGCAATTGAGCTTTAAGGGTGGTAAGTTTTAAGCGTGGTGAGAGGCGGTGGGAGCAGTGGAGCCGATCTGGCAAAGCCGACGCGTGGAGCATGGAGGAGGCGAGAGCTCTGCCAGGAGCATGGGTGAGTAGGCGAGGTGGCGCACGGCCTCTGCAAAGTTTGGCAGGTGGTGACGGCATCGAGTACGGCGGGCCAAGAAATTGTCATTCTCCGGGCTTTGTCCAATTTAGTAGGGTTCTGCATTCTCTTACATATAATGCCTCGAACGGTGTCATTTTGATACTGGTTTGATAGCTGTTGTTATAAAAAAACTACGCAAATGGCAAACAAGTACTACATGCTGCTCCATACACAAGCGCAAAAGCTCTTAACATATCCTCCAAAATCTGATTCGTCCTTTCCGTTTGACCTCCAGTCTACGAGTGGTAAGCTGTACTGAAAGCTAGATCAGTGCACATTGCTTCATGTAGTTTCTCCCAAAATTTTGATGTGAACAGAGCTTCTCTGTTTAAGACAATTCTTTTAGGGACTCCATGCAATACTACAACCCTTTTCAGATATAGCTCAGTTAGCTTATCTTTTCCATATATTTACTTAATTGGCAAGAAATATGCCACTTTATAGCTTTCAGGCGGGGGGCAAACCCACTCACGCTCGAGGGAAAGGCCATAACGATGTCTCATGCGAGCGGATGGCCGATGCGCGCAGTGCATGCAGTGCAGTGGCATCGAAGCTGCAGTGCACAACAGCGTGCGTGCATATGCATCTGTAGTACTAGTGCTACACGGTCATGCGCTCCGAGCATTAGCACGCATGGGCCCGCATGTAAGCTCCACACGATGGACCCGATTAGGGGTGCAAATGGAGCGGATACAGACGGATATTGCTCATTCCGTATTATTTTCCATATTTTTTGTCAGAATTGGAATCGGACACGGATAATGCCGAATACGAATACGAATACGGATATTCTCAGTCATGAATATGGAGAGAATACATGCCACTCCGAATACGGTTAATCTCAATCACGAATATTTAGTCGGATAATGCGTGAAAACAAAAACTATATATATCACATGTGTAAGGATTACGATTACAAGGCTATTATTACAAGGCTTATATAGCCCCTTGGAACATCCACATAGTCCCCAAACCGAATACAACTCAATCCTATATTGTTTTAGACTCGAACTCACACAAAAAAGAAACTAGATTTTATAGCCGTCATATTATTTCGGTCATAGCAGATGATTTGTGATGTATTTGAAGATGAGACCTTATCCATTGTGTAGGTCTTGAAATAAGCTTTCCACTGAGTACAAGAACACTCGAATCAAACTCCGTTTATGAAAATTATGGCCTTTTTAGTAAGTGCCTGTTGGGCTGTCCCGAACCGAATCCGAATTGAGTTCTGAGTTGAATCTGAGTTTGAATCCGGTAACTATCCGAAAAAATATCCGGTAACTATCTGGAAAAATA
Organism: Melocanna baccifera; assembly: GCA_036346265.1. NCBI lineage: Eukaryota > Viridiplantae > Streptophyta > Magnoliopsida > Poales > Poaceae > Melocanna > Melocanna baccifera. Next base: position 15,850,412 of record CM070708.1, on the reverse strand, counting down.
TCCAGATAGTTTCGTATCCGTCGGATAAAAAATATCTGAATCCGTTTCCGTATCCGGCAAAACCTCCAGATATCCGAAAATTTGTTCTAAATTCTATCTGAATTAAAATGGATGGATGGACGGTCGGAAAATATCTGATCCGTTTGCACCCCTAGACCCGATGTTCAGCGCAAAAAAGAAGCGGAAGCAGCCGGCGCAAATGGGGCAAATGACAAGAAAATTTGTACATGTTTTGTTCAATTTTAAGAGAACTTTGTTCGAAAGACACCATTGCTAATTTTGTTTAAAGAACCACGAAGAGATAAAAGGGATAAAAAAGAGCATCGAAGTAATGGAGAAAAAAATACTCGTACTCAGGCTTCGACTTTCGGAGAAGCCGAAACAAACATGTAGATTTCTCCAAGCAGTTCCTCAAAGCCACTTCTTCAAACAGCTTTTTAAGTCCAAAATTGGGTGCATCGTCCATATCTTCACCATCCATCATCGTCTCAAAAATACAGACAAAAAATATTAGCTACAGCACAAAAGAACAAGGCCTCATTTGCTCCAAGGACAGCATTGCTCATTTGTCATTTATGCGATGCCACAAGATCTTATCTATGTAAATAAAATAATAGGTGAGATTCAAGATATCTCCTTCGTTTTGAGAGCAAAAAAATTCAACAATAATCTAAAAAATAAAAAGTTCTAGAAATTCTCTCATTAATCAATAGAAAAAGAGAATAATCTACACCACTTATTTTGGTGTGGCCAGATTACAACAGTGTAGATTAATTATGAGAAAATCGATTATATGCCACTGAATAGCATCTGGTTATATGATTTGCCACTGAATAACACTTTCTCTATTACATACCATTGAATTGCAAAATTATTCAATTATATGCCATCGCTATCAGGTAGCCTTCTTTTGGCCTAAATTTGTCCCTGTGATAAAAATTAAATATAGAGTAAATTGGCTTAGCTAAAATACTAAAATTTATTTGGTGGATCATTAGGATCGTGTACAACTCAAATATAAAATTTCATGAACTGACCCTTCCATTTGATCTATTTTTGAAATTCAACTCCAAAATTAGTCTATTTAAGCTATTTTATAAAAGGGACAAATTCACTATAGAAAAATATAAAATCATATTTTTGTGAAGCTATGTGACATCATATGAGCATTTGCAAACTTTCTAGAATGTTTAGACTTCATTTAGTCCATGTTTGTAAATAATGATCTTTGTTAGCATTTAAATTAAAAATCTAAAAATTTTCTTTGAACAGTGCTTTGAAATATTTTTCTAGCTCACTGACATATTGAACAATAAGTCTACGAATTTTCATAATTTTTGAAGATTATTTGCTATTTTAAATAAATCGGATCTTTGATCTTTTGGTAGGGGCACTTTGGACTTTTTTTGAGAACTAACGGCAGTAGCATATAATTGAATAATTTTGCAATTCGATGCCATATAACGTAGTGGCAAATCATAGAACCGGATGTTATTCAATGACATGTGATAATTCTCATTAATTATTAATAGATGTTGGAGTTGTAAAATAAATATAATTATATTTTTAAAGTTTAATCATAAACATTAAAATTGCATAATAAATATAATTATATTATATATATTATACGGACAAATAAATGAGTGCGTCCCGTTGAATTCAATTCGCTCGGCGGGACCTCCTCGAGGTCCAGGGTTGGCGACGAGCAGATCTGAACCTGACGAGCTTGCAGTAGTACTTGCGTGTTGGAACATTTGGGCTTCATTAAAATTCTGTCGCCAATCTTTGACTACGTTCGGTTGCCCGGCCACGGCTTGACTAATTTTTTTTTTTAAAAAAAACGAACACGCATGAGAGCTGTCTATTTATTAGACCTATTCTTTTAGATTTCTAATTTATAATGTAGTAATTAATTTTTAAATAGTGTGATTTTTTTAAGATAGATCTATAAATTGATTATAATAGATATTATATCAACTTTAACTATATTAACTAAAATCGTACATGAGTGTATCTCTTCGTACTATTTTTGCGAACAACTGGAATTGACAAATTCAAGCCATAAGCCATAAAGGGCCCAAAAGAGAGAAGCAAGTGATACGTTCAGAACAACCAGAATAAATAGGACAAAAGAGGAAGAAAAGAGAAAACACCAGGGAGAGCAATAAGGTTCTGCTCAGATCGGCTTCTCTCCGCACGATGGCGATGGGCATTGGTGTTGGAATCACTGTAGTGCACTGTAGCAGTTTTATTTTTTTATTTTTTTTGTGTTTTGTTTTTTCCTGTATTCCTTTGTATTGTCTATGATAGATTAGCGTGCAGCTTTATTTTATATATTTTTTTAAATTTAATTATACTCAATAAGTTAACTCAATTACAATAAAAAATAAATTAATTACAGTAAAATTTCAACTAGAAATCAGAAACCATAGCTAGCCTCCCGAATATCACTTGACTAGTTGGCCGTTAAAGTGTCGAACACAAAAAAGAGGACAAAACACTCCTGCTCTTCCTTCGGGAAGAAGGGAAGCCACATTTACTAATACTAGTATCTTTTACAAGTACAGGGAGGAAGGCAATAAAAGGCAGCCAGCAACGAACACCCAATTGATATAAGAATTCGTCCTAGTCTCGCCCTAGTTCGTAGAGAGAAATTTAAAAAAAAAAACATCTGGATCAGTTATATTTTTTTGACTGTAGTTAAGGTTTTTTTGATAATGACTGTTGACTTTTATTTATATTTTTTTGAGATGAGAGTAGACTGAAGATGCTAACTTGAACGCCGTACACGATTTGAGATTTAAGAAATCGTTTGGAGAAATGACTTCTCAGAGCCAAAGTTGTTCGGAGAAACCGAATCTAAAAGCAAAAAAAGGCTGTATTCTCAGAAAAATAGAATAAACAAAGGATAAACAATTTGCGAAAATCAGGGAGTATCAGGATACGCATAGCAGAGTTTATTTTTCATGGCGCGCAATATCTGGCTGCCGCGTTTGAATATCCGCGGCGAGACCGGTCGGCGTGGCGCGCATGACCTCCCAACTCAACCGCATCCCGACGCTTCAGTTCAATCTGTTCTGAACACAGGATGCCTGCACCGCACTGCACGCCTCACGGCAGGAGAAGCGGGAAACGCCGCGCGCGCGTACAGCCACGACGACCATGTCAAAACACCCACCGACAAACGGAGGCCCACAGAGATGCCGCGTGTCGGTGACTCGCGCAGAGGTTTTTTGGAAGTCGACGTGCCACCGCATGGGATCGATGTGGCTAGTCGGTAACTGACACGTAGGGCGGATAGTACTTCGCTCACATTTGGAGCCCACCCGTCAGCCATCATGCAACGTGACACCCCGTCGTGGCGCCGAGAGACGGCACGTCGGCACGGGCACATGAGCTTCCCCACCAACCCCACGGCACGTGTCCCTCCCCGCAAACAGTCGATGACATGTGGGTCCAGCCTAGGCCCGTCTTTATAGTTACAGAGACCCTTGGGCGAGCGCAATACTATAGGCCCTATAGGCTAACATAATAATTGATAAAACATGTATTATAGTACTAGTAAAATTAACTTGCAGCATGTATTTGGTTCATAAAAGACAATGTCAATATAACAATAGAAGAAAAACTAAGGAATAACAAAATAACTATTATAGTTACCTCAATTTAAGATGTTAATCAATCAATTGCGTATTCTACGCTTTCAGATGGGCTGGAGCACATATACTATGATGAAGGAACACATATACAGATCCATCCTATATTTGCTGATGGGCTCATGGCCCCCCTCTTGCTTGGGCCCTTGGCCGGCGCCCCTGCCGCCTAGCCCCAGCGACGGGCCTGGTCCAGCCTAACAACCCTGGCCCCACCGCTCAGGTTCCCCTCACAGAGCCCGCGTTAGTCTCACTCATTTTGGATTAAAATCAGTTTCTACTTTTGACTTCTGTTTTTTCACTATTTAGTAATTTTGTCTTTTTTTCTGTTTTTTTAGATTTTTAGGCCTTTTGTCTTTTCTTTTTTCTCGTATTCCTTTACATTGTCCGTGATGGGCTAATATGTTTTTTCTATTTTTTTAATTTTTTTTAAATTTAATTATGTGAAATAAGCCAACTCAAGTACAGTAAAAAATAAGCCAGCTACAGTAAAAAACCATAAGCCATCGCTATTCCGAACGCTATAATGTGTAAAGCGGTTCGTTTCATTCGGGTGCGGTTCCCGTGCTGCCTACGTGGAGCGATATCGGCGCCGTCTTCATGCCGGTTCATATTCGTGGTCTTTTTTTGCTACGGTTAATGAATAATAATAGAGAATAAAAATAATTAATAAAAATGATTGATAAATAGTAGTGTATTATATAAGAAAGACGAACTGCCATGTGACTTAAGTAATTATGATATAATAAAATACAAAGTACATTACAATATGTAAAAATGTATTTTTGTAGTGGCTAGTGAATAATAGTGGCTGATAGAAATAGTTTATAGAAACTAGGGTGTTCGTATTGGCTTCAGCTTCTGGAAACAGAAGCCAATATAAACAGGCCCAAGCCCGCTCATTATATTAGCTTTTTCTTGAAGAAGTAAGAAGTTAATATAAATTTCTGATTTTTTTTGAAGTGGTTTTTTATTTCTCGTGTTCCTGTCTTGTTTCGGAGATAGGGTAAAGGGGGTACAGGTGCATCACGTATCTCACACTCGTCTTGCATACACATTTCTTTCTCTCACTTTCCCCACCACCCATATAAAAGTCAATTCTTTCATCCACTACCATTTATTTTTAGCTAAAAACTATCAACCGTAGCCAAAGAACATTAGATGCGGTCAATATGAACATGCTTTAAACTCTCTTCCCTACGTTCGCGGTCGACCTAGACTAGAGTCGTAAACGAGCCGAACTCGAGCGAGTATAGTCTCTCAAGTTCGAGCTCGGTAAAAAATCAAGCGAGTCTGAGTTGGGGTTCGAACTTGGACCTAGACTCGAGCTTCTCTCGGTCCAAGCTCGAGTCGGCTCAAGCTCGACTCAAATAAGCTTGATAACAGTTAAAATAATTCAACATACACTACTTTTCAAAAGATAAGAAAAGCTTAAGTTCGAACTCGGCTCAGATAAATTCAGTAAAAAAGTTAACATGCATAAATAATCAAACTCAAATTGAGTTCTAACAAGTTATTTGAGCTAGGCTCGTTGAAGCTCACAAGTTTGAAATCAAGTTCGAGTTCGTCTCGTTAGTTTAAATCGAGCTTAAATTAAATTTAGAATAAATCAAACCTGAGTAGCTTGTGAGTTTCGGATTTTTTTCACAGCCCTAGCATCCAGACAAAACGCGTCGTCTGCATGGTGAAAACGACTACGGGGGTGATTGTTTTACCGATGGCTTCTGGCTTTTGGCTGAAATTTCATTGTAACTGGCTTTTTTTACTGTAGCTGATTTGGCTTTTTGAGCATAATTAAATTTAAAAAAAATGTAAAAATAGAAAAAATATGTTAGCCCATCACGGATAATGCAAAGGAACACGGGAAAAAAAGAAAAATTTTAAAAAGCCTAAAAAATTTAAAAAAATTCAGAAAGAGACGAATTACTGAATAGTGAAAAAAAACTAAAGTTAAATACTGAAACTAAAAAAAAACTGAAATGAACGGAGCCTACATTTCCCCTCTGACTTCCTAGAAGCGGAGGCTGCTGCAGCAGCAGCGCGACAGGGGCCATCAGCCTAAGCAAAGCTCAGGAGTCAACGGGGTCTCTCTCATGGTGAGAAGCGAATTCAGCCTGGTTAGTTCATCAGTTCGCCGGTTAAGAGCACTGTCACACGTACCAGAAAAAGTTGCATACTGAACAGTGTGAAAATTAGATACTCTTGATTTAGACACACGACAAAATATGTACGTCTGCGGTTATTTCTGGGAGATTCCCGAGACTATTGACAAGGACGTCCGTAAATGTATGAGTACTGATACTCAAGTCATCATGTATAATAGTATTGTTAACTACTGTATATAATATTTTTTATATTATTTATAGATAATATTAAAGACAGTTTCTACAATAAATTATTTTTTATGTGTTTATAGATCGTTTCTTCATAACATAATATATCATATTTCTTTTGTGACAATCGACTATTGTATAATTGGACATGATCTCAAACGCATGATCTTGAGATATTATAAGTAGGCGGTTGGATAATCCTGCTGATCTTAGTCAATCGACCGTGACATTGCTTTTCAGCCGCACATATTACATGCCAAAATTACGAAATGATACTGGGATGTGAGACGAATAGAATAGAAACCGCAATGGCAGTTCGCCATGTGTTTCTAGAAACAGGACCACATGCCACGCTCTGTTTTGTCTCCGCACTCGAAAACCCAAACAAACCAAATCTCTGTCGGTCACTGGCTCCATCCTTTTTATTTTTCGTGGCTCTTAGCTCCAGTTTTTTTTCAAAAACTAAGATAAATAAAGTGGTTTTTTAACGGTTTTTAAGAACACTTTTTTAAATAGTTTTTAGAGTCTAAAATAATACATATTTTCTATCATCATCTTAAAAAATATAGGTAAAAATTACCGACGTTAAAAAAAGATAAATAGCTAGAAGCTTAGAACCAATTAATTGGTACAGCACCAATTAATTGGTACAGCAAAACGATGCCTACCATGGCCCAGGAAGCAAGCAGGGAGGGGATTACACTGCCGTTTCGTTAAACCGAGGTATGGGCGTACGCATGGTGGTGTACCGTGCGTGCCGTCGTACGTGCACGGAATCCGCACCGTACGTGTGATGCGCGTCGTCGTCGTCACGGGGCTGCTTTCAGATACGGAGACGACAGAGCCGTACCAGATGCATGGGTGATGCGCTGCTGATACCGATGGGTTCCTCGGCACATGAGGGCTGGAATTCCCAGCCTCACCGTTTAATCTGACTTTAGTTGATTTATTACCTATTTATCGATAGAATAATGACTCCACCGATAAAGGTAGTATTTTTAATAGCAAGAGGATTTCGGCCCTAATCATCACCAGAACAACTGAAATGTCTTACTAGTTGGAATATGAAGCACTTTTTATTTTCTAAGAGAGCTCCACGGTCCATGAATTGAGATTTGAGATATACTACATTTGATAAATTAAGTTGAGTTTATTTGTATGGGATAAGTTAACTGATTATTTTTTTAGCAATGCTTCTATACATCGTCCTCTTAATATAAGTTGCACAAATCTTTAAGTAAGAGAAAAGATAAGTAATCATCATCCAATATTTATTCATACTTTAATATTTATGTAACATTTAAATATTTATGTAATCTTCTTTTCAACTTTTAAAAGCTGCTTTTCGACTTTTCTATAGTAACTATCTTTCAAACAGAGTGTCTTTTCAAGACGAAGTCTACAAGTTTATTATAGTACACACTATAATAACTTTATTTATATCAGCTAAAACTGCACGAGAGTTTCTGTTACTCCATACTCTTTCTCATGAACAGCTAAAAAGCCATAAGATGTAGCCATACACCAAAGCTAAAAAGAATATGCCCAATGACTTAACGATAGCTCGGACCAACACACTTAACGACAGTGGTACAAAAGGGATAAAAGTTGAAACTCGGTGGAATAGGAGGAATTATAATTTTTCAATGGCAAATCAGGAATTAAGATAAATTCCAGTGGTATAAAGGAATTTTCTATTAAATATAAGGTTAAAAAGAATGATCTCCATCTAAAAAAACAAAAGGATAAGATAAAACGAACAAAACTCCATGTCACTGACTCTTCGATATCTCCACTTCTAAAACTCCAAGGGACCAATAGAGAGAGAGAATAATCTCTCAAGGGGGTGATCGTTTTAGCAATGGTTTTGGTTTTAATCGAAATTTCATCAGAATCGCTTTTTTATCAGAATGATTTGGCTTTTTAGGCATAATTAAATTTAAAAAATGTAAAAATAGAAAAATATATTAACCCATCACGGATTATGCAAAGAAACACGGGAAAAAAAGAAAAATTTTAAAAAGCCCAAAAAATCTAAAATAATTCAGAAAGAGATGAATTACTGAATAGTGAAAAAAACTGAAGCTGAAAAAAAGCTGAAATGAGCGGGGTCGAAGTCCAAACGTATCTCATCGCCCAAGGAAAAATATCGATAATTTTATCTTACTCTCTCTACTAATCTGTGAATTTTTTATCTTCTCTCGTAAAAATTATCTCTAAATCGAGATTTCTTCTTCTTTAAAAACAATATTTCAAACCAAACAAACCAATTAGGCAAGCCGGTTGGCGTATTTATAGGCAGGGTCCATCCCTGCATACTTCTCCCTTACGCCCACCTGTTCTCCTTGCATCTCTCTGTTTCTTGCTTCCTTATCTTCATTGCTGCGGGCGAGCAACCGAGAGGAGGAGCCCGCTAAAGAAAGGGAAGGGAGTCATGGCGGAGGTGGCGGCGGTGGCACGGGAGCTGCGCGCGAGCTTCGCGGCGGGGCGGACGCTGCCGGCGGAGTGGCGGGCGGCGCAGCTGCGGGCGCTGGTCAGGATGATCGAGGAGAGGGAAGGGGACATCAGCGACGCGCTCCACGCCGACCTCGCCAAACCGCACATGGAGTCCTACCTTCACGAGGTATTTGCATATATGTATACACATACATCCGCTTCTTACTGTTGAAAGTTGAATCGGTGGTGATGCTTCGTGAAGCGAGATAGGATTGCTATCTCTTTCTTTTTGCATAGAGTTTTGGATTAGTGAGAACTCGAATTTTGGCTCTGTATCCATGATTTGTCTTCTTTCCCATGTGCGATTGCATCCAATGAAAAAAAATAGTTTTTCATTAACCGTAGTATGTGTTGAGCTTACTGGTGCTGGATCAGTGAAGGGTGTTTTTCTATGCAGCACTTTGTGGTCTTGTAAGAAAATCTGTTTGATTATTCGGATTTTTTGGTATTTGAGTGGTGCTTGTCTTACTAGAAAAGAGAGATTGTTTTCACCTGTCACTTCCAGAATATAATTTTCCTGACCTGGTAACTGATAACCACATTTTGCTGCCCTTGTCTGCTCATGGCTTAGATATCGCTGGCGAAGGCGTCCTGCACATTTGCCTTGAACGGGCTGAAGAATTGGATGAAACCCGAGAAGGTAAGCATTCTGTATGCAAGTGCAGTCTCCAGATATGTTTCAGCCTTCTTAAAACTCAATTGTTTTGTTGATCTGGGCTGTAAGCTTTACTACTTTATATCCAGGTACCTGCTGCCGTAACTACGTTCCCATCCAGTGCGCAAATTGTGTCGGAGCCCCTCGGTGTTGTGCTCGTCATCTCAGCCTGGAACTATCCTTTCTGTAAGTTGATGACGTGTTCTTAGTCGTAGATGCCATAACAATATATATCAACGCAGTTGAGTAGGGATTTAATGCAATTTGTGTGGAAGAGGTTTCGAGGATATGGTAGCCGTTGACTAGTTTGTTGGGTGCTGGAAGTTTGAGGCATGAGTTTTATATGTTCCCCTCTCCTGTGCTTGAGGATTGGTTAGATGTCATAGTTGGTATCTTTCCTTGTCCTCAGAACAAACTTTGCATATCGGTTTCTTGCAGTTATTCTCTGTTGCAACCTATCTTATGTCACAAGTCTTGATTTCTTCAACATCTGAGCATTTGGAGGTCATGTTTTCAGCACTATTCCTTTATAAGTGAGGATCCTTGGACCGTTATTTATGTTGGCACCAAGCACTAACTTTTAAAGATATTTGTACCATCTTAGCACTTTATGTCTTGCATGGACTATTCTGACTACTTAATTTGAACTAAAAATAACCAAATCATTTTGCGTCTCCTGTCTGTGTGTTATGAATGATAATTTGGCATGTTAGCCTGCTTGCTGACTGTTCATAAGAAGGACAACTAATCACTTCATCTTCATTATAGTGCTCTCTATCGACCCTGTCATTGGAGCAATCGCTGCTGGGAATTCTGTTGTTCTGAAGCCATCAGAAATTGCGCCAGCCACCTCATCATTGTTCGCAAAGCTGCTACCTGAGTATGTTGATAACTCTTGTATAAAAGTTGTTGAGGGAGGCATTCTAGAAACAACCGCACTCTTGGAACAAAAATGGGATAAGATCTTCTACACAGGTTAAGTGCTCACCTGTGAAAATTTCATGGTTGAAATGTTCTACCTGTATGGTGATGCATTAATTATTTTTCCTTATTTCCTGCTTCTTGTACTTAATTGTATATCGCTCTTCTGTTTTGTATGACTACAGGTTAGGCATGCAGTAATATTAAGTTTCTAAATTGCATATATTCCTATGAAATTGCAGGTAATGGAAATGTAGGCCGCATAGTGATGGCAGCAGCTGCAAAGCATCTAACCCCAGTGGCTCTGGAGCTTGGTGGAAAATGCCCTGTTATTATTGATTCTGACGTTGATCTTCATGTAAACCATCTCTTCATAAATTGTCATTCTTAAAGAAAACTTTTGTTTTTGGATTTTTCCCAACGGATTTTTTCCCTTGAAGGTTGCTGTCAAGAGGATTGCTGTTGGCAAATGGGGCTGTAACAATGGCCAAGCATGTATTGCTCCGGATTACGTCATAACTACGAAATCATTTGCTCCAGAGCTGGTACACACAACCATGAGCATTACAGCTAAAGAGCTCCTTGTGCCAACTAAACTCCTATTTGCTTACCCATGAAAATTTTTACAGGTGGACTCTTTGAAGAGAGTTTTAGAAAGGTTCTATGGAAAGAATCCTATGCAATCAGCAGACTTGTCTCGTATTGTGAATTCTAATCATTTCCACAGATTGACAAATTTGATAGAAGATAAGAAAGTTTCTGACAAGATTGTGTACGGTGGACAGACAGATGAGAAGCAATTGTGAGAATTTATAATGTTAACTTTGCAGACACTATTGCACTAGTGAAAGGAGTTTGCTTTATTGTTAACATTTGTTTCCTGCATTGCAGAAAAATAGCTCCTACGGTGTTGGTAGATGTTCCTCTTGATTCGGCACTTATGACAGGGGAAATATTTGGCCCCTTCCTTCCTATCATAACGGTTAGTAGTTTTTCTCTGCCTTCATCCATTACCACTAATAACTTAGACTGGTAGTTAACTCTGCCATTGGTGGTATGATGAAAAATCTTCTTGGAATCGCACAGAACAAAAAAGTACCAAAAATATGCACATAATAAGAGTGCACCGTAATTGATTTCAGACAAGAATTATTACTGGACCATAATTGATTTGAGACAACAATTAGTACTGGAATACAGCAAAGTCTACTTGATATTATCTAATATAATCTTTAGAAGTAAACTACCATAATTATGTGACAAGAATGAAAAAGAACAAGCTTCCCAATTTACAAACAAAAGTGGTCTTACATAGAAAATGATTTTTCGCTGGTTGTCTTAAGAGGGGCAAAGGTTACTGCTATAGTTACTTATATGATCGTGTGCTAGATTCATGCCATATTTGTTCTAGCTGTGTCAAGACTGCTATTAGTATCTCATTCTGTTTGGACTGGTGTTGTCAGGTTGACAAGATTGAAGAAAGCATCGATTTTGTGAACTCCAGGAATAAGCCGCTTGCAGCCTATCTTTTCACCAAGAACAAGAAACTGCAAGATGAGTTTGTATCGAGTGTCTCGGCAGGAGGAATGCTAATAAATGATGCTGTCCTACATGTAAGTCCTGCTCACTGAAGCTCTGAGTAACATTTGCTCATGAAGATGTCATAGTTGCAAGATGCTAAGTTGTTTCTATCTTCGAACGCAGCTCACCAACCCACATTTGCCGTTCGGTGGAGTTGGCGACAGCGGGATGGGCTCCTACCATGGGAAATTCAGCTTTGGTTGCTTCAGCCACAAGAAGGCTGTGCTAATCCGCAGTTTCGGAGGGGAGGCCAATGCGAGGTACCCGCCGTACACGCCAGAGAAGCAGAAGATTCTGAGAGGCCTGATAAACGGCAGTTTTATAGCCCTAATTCTTGCCCTCCTGGGATTCCCGAGAGAGAGGCGTTAGTCTCTCTCTTCAGTACAGTATTTGTTCACCAGGGTGCAGAGTATAAGTTTACCATGCTGTCAATGTAAGACATTTCAGTGCATGTGTGTGGCAGAGGTGTATAATATACATATCATTTTCGGGTGTAACTTATTGAATTTTACAGCAGGGGGCATATAAAATTAGTATGATTTGTCAGTTAATTCAGTGTGCCGAATGGAAAGGATGATGTCTCTGTGTAATAGCTGTCCCTGATAATTCCATCTCATGACATGAACTACCCATGCAACTGCACATCTAACCCTGCACATCATTGCCCATATTATACGAACAAATGCATGCATATATATCCTGTTGTTGATTGTGATCAATGAAGCCAATCTCTGGAATAGACTGCAAAGCCAGACGTGCTTGGGCTTCCAAATTCAAGAGACGCTGGAAGAACAGAAATGACCTGGGTATCCCATTAACCTGTAAGTCTGCCTTTTACCAGCAGATGATATCAGCCATTGAACAATGCTGGATGCCATTGAACGATAACTGGATGCTTGGGGCTTGACAGGTAAGCAATAATGGAATACAGAGTAAAAGTGCAAAGCACCAGAGTATTTTGATCTGCTCATACATTCACTGCATCCAGATGACTGCAATCTGCAGGACTGCGTCGTATTCTGCTCTTTCCAAACTCGGTCCACTGGGCTATTGCTCTGGTTGGGCGATAAGAAGCATATTATTACGCACTAGCCTAGCTAAGGTCCACCGCGTTTTCTCTTGGGCTGTAAAGGACTATGGAGCTCCATGGTTTTGTTAGGATGAACTATTATTATTTTGGTGTAGTGAAAATTTGTAATTTATAAATTTGTAGATTTTTTTGAACAATTTGCAGAAATGAATGGTTTTAAAAAATTTGAGTTATGGGATGATTTAGTAACTTAGGTCAGTGGTTATAGATTCTATGAGACATGTTATTATTAATGTGGGTTAAGTTGTGAAGAACTTATATATAGAAATAATTTTTTTTATATCTTTAGATGTGCAGAGTCGCTTGAAGTCAACCACAGTTAATGACAAGTGATGTGGATATAACAATTCTTAAATTATTAATTATCTGTAAATGATATTGATTACATCATTATACTCTTTGAGTATACCCCTTAGCTATAAGAGAGAGATTTTATATGGTAGTCGTAAGCTCTTCTACGATCACTTAGTCGTAAGCTCTTATATGATCACTTCATAATCGTAAACTCTTCTACGACCACTTAATCGTAAGTTCTTCTACGATCACTTCATAGTCGTAAGTTCTCCTACGAGCATGGTATAATTGTAAGTTGTTCTGCAATCACCCTATGGTCATAGATTTTCTTGCGACTAGCCTAGCTCCGACTGGCTTGTCTACGACAACCTACTACATCATGGATCTATCTAACAAGACGGTTAGCACGTGCAATTATTCTCTAGAATAACTGCGCATAACCTCTCTCTGACAACAATTGCTGCACGACAAATGAGATATCCCGTCTCTCTGATATTAACTTCTGTTGGACGGTTATCACCCGAAGCGTTAAGATGTCTCTTGGCTTGGAACAACTGTCGCTGCTTCGCAAGCTATATAAAGGTTGGTGTTAGGGAGAAAAGGAGGAACCAGACAGACTCGGGAGAGATCTGATAGAGTGCAAGATATTTCGCATTACTCTCTTAGTTGTAATCAGTTCTTTAAGCAATAGCCATACAGGAGTAGAGTTATTATTCTCCTAGCAGAAGGCTCGAACCTGTATAAAAATCGTTGTGTCTTTTCTCTGTGTGATCATAGCTAGGTCTTCAAGAGTTTCCCCGAATCTAATAAATCATACATAAGATCGGTATTAAAATATTGACAGTTGGCGTCGTCTATAGGGAACGTCTTCGTTGAAACTCCAGTAATCCTTTGTCAGCAAAGTTCCTTTCCTTTTGATGTCCTCATGGCAGGAGAGTGGAACGAAGAGAACTGGTTCGACCTGGCCGACTATACAGATTTCGAGATGGATGCCTGCTACGACTTCGAGCAGACCATGCTTTCTTCTGACGGTGAGGTTATGTCTGGAGATCCATCGCGAGATCTCGGAGATCGCACCATGAGAAAGGCTGAGGAGGAATCCTTATCCCTCACAGCATTACGCTCAACAGAGGAATGAGTTTCTCCAAAGGGCAATGGTCAATCTGACCACAAACAAGACTCACAACATGAGGAGGGATTCACCTCCAAGTGTTCAAGTCCCTCTCCAACCACACGATCTGGGTCAGCAAGCCCTGGAATCTTTCATTCTAGGAATCCATCAACATCTGGTGATCGTGAACCTTCACTTATCCCTGCAGAGAATATGGGTAGGCTCCTTGCGAGTCCATCCATAGTCACGTAGGGTTCAACTCTTGTCGGAGACGGTTATAATCCAGTGTTCCCCTTTCTGGAGAGGCCTTTTTGGTGCCATGAGGCTCTGTCATTAGATGACTCCTTAAGCCAGGAGACGTTTGACGCTAGTGGAGATCTTGTTCGGGAGGTCTTTGCCCTCCCCGTAGATACTGATCACTCTCTTAGAGCAAGGACTGACAATACTTCCTGTTTCTCACACACTGCGACCCCTCGTGATGATGGCAAGGAGGCCTCCAATGATGAGCCAGGGGAGTACTCTGATGAGCGTGGGAGAAATTCTAGAAATAATTGCTCTTCTTTAAGGTGGCCTCAACTAGCCTTAGATATTGAAGATCCCGAGACCATTCGAAGGAGAAGATTGGTTGCAATTTCATAATTTAAACAGAAATAACTTGCATTCAAAAGTAGGTGCAATATGATCAAAGTATTGACTCACCTTAGTCATAGCTGGCTTGGTCTTGCTGGTCTTGACTTGCTTCGGCTTCGGCCTCCTCTTCTTGAGTTTTATATGCTATTTTACGTTGCGCGACAATTCGAATAAAAAAAATAGCAAACCAAATAAAGTCACATATAAAAATCTGAATGAGCTCCAAAATTTTTGGTTTTGGTTCCATTATATAGGCCTTGAATTTAAATGAATTTAGAAATTTGTTTCATCAAATTCGGAGCTAGGATGAAAAAGTTATGCCTATTCAAAGTTCTCTGGATGAATTTAATCCGAAAATGAGAGGGGAGAGAGAGACCACTCACTGACAGGTGGGCCTAGTTAAGTTCAGACCGGTCCAATTATTTGAGAGAGTTTGGACCGTCTGAACGGCCGGGATGTGTGTGCCGTTTGATCAGCGAAGGGTCGCTCGGACCCGTCAGATCACCCGAGTGGGTTCAGACCGTTTGAATGGCTAGGACTCACGAGCCGTCCAATCAACGTAGGACCGTTCGATTGAGTGGGAAGGTTTGGACTGTTCGAACAGCTAGGATGCGCGAGTCGTGCGATCAGCGAAGGACCGTCCAAGCGAGCGGGAATGTTTGGACTGTCCGAACAGCTAGGACGCGTGAGCCGTCCGATCAACAAAGGACCGACTAATCGAGTGAGAAGGTTCAGACTGTCCAAACGGTTAGGACACGTAAGCCGGATCATCCGGGAAGGTTTGGACTATCCGAACGGTTGCCTTCGCCAACACAAGGCTCCCGCTCCTTTTTAGCTGGTGACAGAAGGGCTCGCCATCGGCGATAGAGGTGGCTACCAGACATGAGCATTTCAAAATAGGATGCTCGTGCCTGAACACATGCTTGGACTTAGTCCCGCTGACCAATTTGGTGGTGGTGGCGGTTGGCGACGACCATAGGAGGTGGTAGAACAGGGGCGACAGGGGGCGGCTATCTACGATGTCCTAGCATGATTTACTGGTTAGGGGAGATGAAACCGTCAGTGAGCTGTGGGGCACGGGAGGCCAATTCCTTGTGGTGGGAGGAGTGGGGTGTGAGGAGAGTGTTGGTGGCTTGCCATGGCTTTTATAGGCGACATAGTGGCCTGGCGACGTGCGATCCTATACAGTCTTATGGCCGAGGCGTGGGGCGGCATGGCCAGGCACAGCCATCGGGAAGGAGTGATGGAGGGGACGATGCGAGGGAGGAATGGCGTTCTCGTGGGCGAAGGATACGACAACGGTCCTATGGTGCATGGAGAGGAATGGTAACACGACGGGGCAGGGCTATGGCTGATCGGAGTGATGTGCACCAAGCAGGTGCTTGACGGGGGTAGATGTGGCATCAAGTTGCGGTGGCGTAGGCACACACATTGTGGCTAACTCGAGCAGGTACAGTGCGGTGGTCCGTTCGGTGCCTCATCGACTTTCTTCCGAGCGGTGGGTCAAAAGAAGGAGGGCTGGGCACGATGGCATTCCTATGGTGATGCGGGAGCGGAGATATGGCAACATAGGTGGTCAGTAGCGGTATGGGCGTAGAGGGCACATCGACGACTAGCGGTCATAGAGGTGAGGCGTGGTAGGGAGATCTGCTGCCGTGACAAGGGCCAGCGAAGCAAAATTTTACTGCGGCAAAGCACGGGCAAGTAAGGAGGGAGCTAGGCTGGCTCGGCCAATCTGAAAGGCTAGAGAATTTTTGGGGCTAGGCATATTGTCCATTAAATTTAATTTTCCATTAGCCCATGACTTTTATCGATCGATTTACCACCATACTCCTAGTAAGTCCTCCTACCTGATCCTCCTCAGTACATTAGGAAAGTCATAGCTTTCTTTCAGTGTCTCGAAGCCAGTCTTCAGCCTCAAGGAGAAAGTCAGAGGCTGAGTCCTTAAGAAGGCTGCCAGTTTTGAACTTTGGTTGTCGGCACTGGCTTGCTAGCTGGTGTAGATAGCTTGCAGAATCTAAGTTTGTTGTGCTATGACCTAAGCCATGGCGGGGTTAACCGGCAGGGGTGGAAGGTCGACTCCTTGACCCTGGCCTCTACCCTGACCTGCTGGCGGGGTCCCTTGGTTGGCATCTACACCAGCCTGCACATCTGGGTCCACGCTGGCTTGGGCCCGGGGTGACTCTCTGAGTGGCCATCTATAGGTACCATTTTTTTATCAGTTAGGTGCTAGTGTTAAGTAAATGGGTTATCAGCCCACAACAATTACACAAAAACCAACTAAGATAAGATAAATGATAAAACACATTTCAATACAAGGCCTACGTTTGGCCGTATAGCATTCATAGTTAAGGGGACACACGGCTTAGCTTACGTAGCACCTAGGCTAGACTGAGCATTGTAGTTGCAATACAACACTTACGACACATAACATCCATAGCTACCATACTAGCTCCTACAACAACTTCTTACTATTACAGTGGGTTAGTGCTTGCTCTCTCCATACAACTCCTAGCAAGCACTGTACTAAATTACCTACTTCTCCATGAAGCTAGCTCCTCGGTAGAAAGGACTGTAATATGGAGACTGGGACCAGGAGCAACTACCACTGAAATCTGATGAGTCTGAATGAGAGCGGGAGCGGCTGCAGCCATGGAGGGTCCCTCCGAGGGTGATGGTCGCCTGCGAACTTGGGGGGTCACACGCTTTTACGAGCAGTGAGCCTCATGCAGGGCCCATCGGCCCATGGTTGGGGTGGAGTAGGATCCGTAGTGACAATGGCAGGTGTAGTAGGAGCTGGAGTGAGAATCACTGCTGCAACTGCCATCCGCTGTAGCTCGACAAGGGCGATGTCCTTCTCCTTATCCACCTCTACGAGTGCCTTCTCGCATTTGGCGAGCTGCTCCTAAAGTGCCTCCACACGGCTGTAGCTGGCGAGTAGATGCTGGCGAAGGTCGGTGATCTCCTCCAGTACTGCGGTGTAGGTGGCCCTCATGGCCCTGGTGAGGTGCACCTAATGAGTGAGCATTGAATTATCTGCTACCACTGGGATGAAGGTCTCGTTGTGGTTTGCTCCATCCTGGCGGGATGGGTAGTAGAAGAAAGGAGACTTTAGCAGTGCGGGTCCATGAATGTCACATAGCTGAGCAGCGGCTAGGCGAGCGGCGTCCTGAAGAGCAGTGGATGCGGTGCTCCTCCTATGCAAGCTTCGGAAGACATGAGGTGGCTCACTTTCGTCTAGTGAATAAATGAAGACCTCCCTGATCCAAGATTCTCTAACTCCTTCTGCGGTCTTGCGTCCCTGATAGATAGGCTGATCCTTGTATCCCAGATAGTGTAGCAGCTTGCACAGGATGCTCGCGAAGTCCCCCTTGTACAACCCATGGGTGAAGTAGTCCCATGTACCACCAACTGCAGCTTCGGCCATTTGTAGGTTAAGACATTAATGTCAGTATCTATTTTTTTAAACATCAAGGAAAGGAGGGTGAGATTAGATCTAAGAGGGGAAAGAAAAGAAGTAATACACTATGCTTTTAGAAATTCCTTTTTACAATTTATAAAATTAGGTTCTAGGACTCTATCTAGTGACCCTCCTAAGACTTTACCCTATAATCATATGCTTTGATACCAGTACTGTCGGATCCAAGGTTTTGCAACCCAGAATCCTCTGTGATCCCACTGTACTATTCCCTGGATCAGTAGCTAGTGCTAACAGATATATTGCTATCTCAAGTCATACATTGCACAAAATAGATTGAACTAAAATATTACATATCAGAGTTTAGAATACACCACATCAGGTGACAGTTGTACATAAGGGCCAATCAGGCCAAATATTCACAACACAAAAGCTTGCAGTGGAAATCATAAATAAAAGTAGAACCATTAGCCACAGGCAAGCGACTGGGGGTAAATGGGTGAGACAGATATTATCTAAGACTAGAAAATAGACGTGAAAACACCTCCATTGAATCTATTTGCCTAGGACCCAAACTTGATAATATTTTCTATTTCCCTTATCAGCCCTCCCTTTCGTGGCAGGTGCATCTTCATATGCATAATGATCCTGGTTTTTTTATTTTTGGTAATACGAGAGTGAGCACAAACCACCGTGCTCCGTGAGCCAATACATAGGATACAATTAATTAATATGCATGGCTTACCAAAGAAAGGTTAGGGTTATTTTATTTGCCATAAATTTCTTTTGAGAATAAGGTATATAGAAAACTTCTTATGACCTAGCATTTTGAACTAAAACATGTTATTTGAACCAAAGAGTACAATAAAGTATCCATATTCTAACCTTTCAGTGTCATAATCGTCTACCTTATCACTGGAATGACACACAGGACAACATCAAATCAGGTCTTTCTGTAGCCCGCCATTTTTCAATTCCACCCACAAAGTTTTTGAAATAGAACTATATCGATGTAAAGTTTCCAATGTCCACCCATGACCGTGGGCATGGCTGTTCAAGCAATTTAAATTCTGTAGAGGTTGTACACTTTACCCACAAGATATGATTATTTCACAATGTCGGCCATTACACACTTTCGTAGATGTCCAACTAAGTAATCATAACTTGACTGTTACAATGCATTCTTCTAGTGTGTTTACGTTTACTAAGGTCTTTCTTCTGTAGGATACGACCATCCCTCGAGAAGGTTTCCTCTTGAGCCGTCAAGGCAGAGGTGGGGATGAGACCATCCTTCCCTTTGTACGTGTACACACCTTTATATAACCACGCTAAGAGTACACAAATTAGTTAGCTATGCCTACACTTTGACAGTTTATGGTTATACTATTTTACACTCAGAGATCATCACAAAGTTAAATCCTTAGGGTTATCTAGGCAGTTCTATCACACTCCACGCTCTCGTGCAACCACTGCACCACACCCCCGAACCATCTGCCCAGACAAATAAGCAATTTGGGGGGTTTTTGGAGCATAAAATAGCCACGTCAAAATATACCAACCATTACCTATCCATGACTACCCAAAACTTGTTTATCATGTTTAAAATGATGCTTGGGGCATTTTTGGTGCCCCCGGGTATCTAAAGAATACTAAACATGGTATGTAGTTATAGACTTATCTTCAAAGCTTACCTTCATAATTTTTTCTAGGATGACAAGGTTCACATGCTCAGAATGTCCCAAGAAAATGTAATACTAACAAGTTAAATAATGGTATATAACTAGTATCTTAAAACAGTCATAGATTTGCATATAAAATATCAGCATGCAATTTGATAATTTAAATAGAAATGACTTGCATTCAAAAGTTGATGCAATATGATCAAAGTATTAACTCGCCTTGGTCACAGTTGGCTTGGCCTTGCTGGTCTTGACTTGCTTCAACTTCGGCCTCCTCTTCCTGAGTTTCGTATGCTATTTTACGTTGCATAAAAATTCATATAAATAAAATTAGCAAACCAAATAAAGCCACATATAAAAATTCAAACAAGATCCAAATTTTTTGGTTTTGGTTCCATTTGATAGGCTTTGAATTTAGATAAATTTAGAAATTTATTTCAACAAATTCGGAGGTAGGATGAATAAGTTGTGTCTATTCAAAGTTCTTTGTTTGAATTTAATCTGAAAATGAAGGGGGAGGGGGGGAGGATCTCTCACTGACATGTGAGCCTGGTTAAGTTTGGACCGGTCTGATCATTTGAGAGAGTTCGGACCGTCTGAATGGTCAGGACATGCGAGCTGTTAGATCGATGAAGGATCACTCGGACCGTCCGATTGCTTGAGTGGGTTTGGACCATTTGAACGGCTAGGACGCGCAAGCCATTCAATCAACGAAGGACCATCTGATTGAGTGGGAAGGTTTGGACTGTCTGAACAGCTAGGACACACGAGTCGTCTGATAGGACACGAGTCGTTTGAACGGCTAGGATGTGCAAACCGTCTGATCAGTGAAGGACCGCCCAATCAAGCGGGAAGATTCGGACTATCCGAACGGCTAGGATGCGCGAGCTAGATCATCCAAGAAGGTTTGGACTGTTCGAATGACTACCTTCACCAACACAGGGCTTCCACACCTTTTTAATTGGTGATAGAAGGGCTCACTGCCATCGATAGAGGCAGTGACTGGACATGAGCATTTCAAAAATGGGATGCT
Organism: Melocanna baccifera; assembly: GCA_036346265.1. Lineage (NCBI taxonomy): Eukaryota > Viridiplantae > Streptophyta > Magnoliopsida > Poales > Poaceae > Melocanna > Melocanna baccifera. The sequence goes on along the minus strand of CM070708.1, from coordinate 15,829,518 downwards.
CGTGCCTGAACGCAATCTCAGGCTTAGTCCCACTGACCGATTTGGTTGTAGTGGCGGTCAACAGCGACCATAGGCGGTGGCGGAACAGGGGAGACATGGGGCAACTATCTACGGTGTCCTAGCACAATTTAATGGTAGGGGAGCATCTACGGGGCGACACAACTTCAGTCATCGGAGTGGAGGCTTAGACAAACTTGGGGATGCTGGGAGTGGCCTAGCGGCATGAGACTGCGGTGGGTAGTGGAGGTGCATGGTGCGGGCTTTGCTCGGGTGGCGGGAAGCTCAGCCAAAGGTGGGGATGGCGTCATCGTACTCAGTGGAGGCTCTGACTTGACGAAATTGGCTCGTGGTGGATTCAGTCACCGGATTGCTAGTTGACCGAAGTTGGGGGAGACAAAACCATCGGTGAGCTGTGATGGGAGGAGGAGTGGGGTGTGAGGAGAGTGTTGACGACCTGCCATGGCTTTTATCGGCGATGCAGCGACCTGGCGATGTGTGAGCCTATATGGTTAGTATGGTTGAGGCGTGGGGTGGCATGGCCGGGCATAGCCATCGGGAAGGAGTGATGGAGGGGACGTGAGACAAGTCCGAGAGGACCACAACGCTGCGAGGGAGGACTGACATACGATGATGGTCCTGCAGCACATGGAGAGGACTGGCAACACGATGGGGTAGGGCCAGGCAGGGCTGTGGTTGATGGGAGCGACGTGCACTGAGCAGGTGTTTGATAGGGGCAGATGTGGTGTCAAGTTGCAGCGGTGTAGGCGCACGTTGTGGTTGACTCGAGCAAGTACAACACGAAGATCTGTTCGGTGCCTTGTCGACCTTCTACCGAGTGGCGGGTCAAAAGGAGGAGGGCTGGACACCATGGCATTCCTGTGGTGACACGGGAGCGGAGATATGGCAGCGCAGGTGGTCAGTAGCGGTATGGGCATAGGGGGCACGCCGACGACTAGCGGTCATAGAGGTGAGGCGCGTTAGGGAGATGGGCTGGCGTGACAAGGGCCAGCAGAGGAAAATTCTACCGTGGCAAAGCACGAGCAAGGAAGAAGGATGGAGCTAGGCTGGCTTGGTTAGGCTAAAAGGCTAGAGTATTTTTGGGGCTAGGCCCATTGTCCATTAAATTTAATTTTCCATTAGCCCATGACTTTTATCGATCGATTTACCACCATACTCCTAGTAAGTCCTCCTACCCTAATTGCTGGATCATCTTTTCAGATTCATCTTTTATTTTGGATTTGACTTCTATTAATTGTATCTTCCTTTTTGAGTTAGGTTTTTATTGTCTTTATTTATTGGAACCTTAACCAAGAATCAAGAAAAATCCAATAAGATCCAACTATAGAGAGTATACATTCTAAAAGATTTTTATAATTACACTTTTTTTGGATCCAAACTTTTAGGATGTGACACATGTGGTCCTTCGTACTAGAAAGAGCTTCCTAGTGTTGTACTATTTCTAACTCTTACTATTAGCACAAAATAATTGAGTTGACTAAAAAAAAGTTGAATGTATATAAAAGATGGAACTCTTAGTGTTTTTCTGTTATCGTTTATGCCTTTGATTTGATTAACCTTGTCAAAGAAAGGTAACATCATCTAGTCGAAGCATTTTCTCTCTACACGTAGTCTTGTCCACTAGAAGGAACTTCCTAGCATCGACTCATTCCTAATTTTTGCTACCAGAACATGACAATCGAAGTCGACAACAATGGTCGAATAAATTGCTCTGCTATCTACATACCTTATTCTCTACAATTTGCTTTGTTTATCCACATAAACTAAGTAAATAGTCAGGGACTAGGATAGAGTTATCAGTATACTTCGATTCTTAGTCATAATTTCACTTTCTTTCCTTAGTCATAATTTCACTTTCTTTCATTTATTTATTATTTTATGAGTACTAACTACTCAACAAGATGAATTGCAGGTAAAGGAAGATAATTTTCATTATCAAAAAAATTGTTGTTACAAAATTCCCTATTACAAGCTACTCTGACGAAGGAGAGCCGATTTGCATCTCCTCGGTAACCTTCTGACCGGCTAGCTCTTTTTCTTCGATCAGGTGGGTTGCCTCTACTTCAAAGCAGATGATGCCATGCTTGCTTGGTCGAAGGCTAATGCTTTGGTTACATACCTTGAGTTTTGCCAGGGCAAAGCTTACTGCACCTTTAACCGTGTCTCGTAATGAGTCAGCCTAGTTGGTCTTTAGAGTACTTATGAGCTTCTCTAAAGCTCTGACTTGTTGTCCAATCACACTCGTATGGGTGGTTATGGTGTCCTTAGACAGATAGATCTTCTCAGCACCAACCCCTCCAAGTAGATTATTTAGAAGTGAAATGTTGTCCTAAAAAATGATCTTCATGGACTTCGTTTCCTCCTGACTACGAGTTGAAGCTTCTATGAGTCACTTTATTTCGATCACAACCTATGCAAATACAGTAGATATGGTCAGAAAAAATACTTCTCAAAAGACTAGTTATCAGAACTGGTTGAAGGTAAAGATTTTCTTACCCGCTACTTCTCAAAAGACTAGTTATCAATATAAGCTAAAAATATTTTATTTGGATTCCTTGTGTCTCAAGGGTTTTTTTGTGGATTTTTTGGATTTATTTGCTATTTTCTAGAGCTCCTTTTTATTTGTTTGAATTTCTGAAAAAAAAGAAAAGGGCCCAAAAACCCTTGTGAACAGTGCTTGGCCGGCCCAAGACTGCTCACGGCCCAACCGCCCTCAGCCGCTCGATCCCGCTCCCGCCACGTGTCAATCATCCGCGCACCCACCCTCGCGCCCGCGCCCCGCCTTCCGATCCGCTCGGTCGTCCGGTGCCTTCCTCCTGCCACGCAGCGCACATCCCGCCATCGCGCCCGCACCCGTACCCCGGACTCGCCCACACCCCGAACTCGCCCACCACCGTCTGATCGCTTTCCGCGTGCCACGTGTTGTCGTCCCATGCATCGTCTTCGATCGGGACTCGTCGCCGCCGCTCGCCCGTCTCCGAGCCGGACACCTCGGGCTTTGTGCTTAAAAACCGCCGCCGCCGCACCTCCCTCGAGCACCCACCACTGAGCCGCCTCCGTCCTCGCCGTGTGCCGCCGCCCCCTCATTGGACACACCCGCCGGACCCGCCGCCTCACAAAGCCTCGCCGCCCCTCGCTGCATACACATCGTCGCTGTCCTCACCGACGCCATCGTCTTCACCGCCGCTCCCGCGCCTGTCGCCGGTAAGCCCACCGCTGACCCGGACCCTCCGCCGCACGCCATCGCCGTCGAACGTCGCCATCCCGAGCCCTCAGCCGCGCCCGCGTCACCCTCGCCACCGGACTCACGTCGGTGCGCCCTCACCCCACCCTCAATCCACGAGCCACGCCCGGACCCGCGCCCACGCTCGCGCTGCCTCGTGCCACATGCCGCAACGCTTTCCGTAGCGTGCCTGCCACGCGTCGGCCATCCAGCGGCCCGACCCCCGCGTTGGCACCGTCGATCCAGATTTGGATCGACGGCCCAGATCTCACCACACGTCCTAACCACAGCCGTCTGATATCGCTGACATCAGCACGCACCACGCCCCCGCTAACGGTTCACCTCCTCCGTGGACATGGTCCACTGTGGACCGTGCGACTGACAGCCCGAGCCCACTTGTTAGAGTTGCTATTCTATAGACCCGAGGACCCGTTCCCTGTCCGAGTTAGCACACCATGTCAGCCCTAGAAGCCAGGTCAGTGCCATGTGTTAGTGCCACGTCAGCATCACCCGACCCCAATGCCACGTCAGCATGCCATGTGTTAGTGCCACGTTAGCCACCCCGTGCAACGTGTCATTGCCACGTCAGCCATGCCCGCCGTGTCGGCGCGACCCCAGGTGCACTGTTCTGTGGACCGAGTCCAACGTGAACCCGCCTTTTCATGCATCGATTCCACAACATAGTAACTTTTTTGAATTTTCAGTATTTTCTTTAGATTTAATTTTTTGAGAGCTCGTTCTCCTCCGTCCTAGCTCTGATTGACCCCGTTCTTTTTTCTAAATTCATCTAAAATCGAGCTCTATGTGTTGGTTCTAGTTTTGAGGTGTTTGGAGTTCATTTGAATTTTATTTGACTTTATTTTTGTTGTTCGATCGCTTTCTGTCTCGTTAGATCCCGCCTTCGAAGGAGCAAGAGTGACGCTAGAAGATCCCGAGTACCTCGCTGAGTCCAACCAAGGCGTCGTGTTTTTTGATCACGTTGAACCTAGTTTTCAATATATTACTTAATTAATTTGTTTTACTTATCGTGCATCGCTATTTTATTACAAACCTTATATTTGGTAGTTATCATTCCAATTGAAGTAATCTCTCCTTGATAATTTGAAATACCATGATGCCATTGTCACCATAGGTTAAGAAATTATTTAGTGATACCATAGATGTCACCTGGGCGGTATGATTAGTATGCCTAGCCTTGCTTATGTTACGAATAGGTTCATCATCGCATGTAAATAATTAATTTGACTTAATGAGATATGGAACCGTGGTTGGTGCCACAATTATAAAATTTGTACCATCACATTGGTATGTCATTGGTGTTGGTTATACAAATCTGATTTTCACTTGGGCGAGTGATTGTGCAGTAAAGGGGGAAGTGTGGATTCACTTCGACGGATGTGAAAGTCTCACCCGCGTAGATTTAATGACTTAACTTTGTATGTTATTGATTTGAGCTTACCGTGCAAACCACATGTCTAGTATGGGATGGATCTGGCTGATTAATTTGAGATATTTTAACTTCAATCTCATCATTGTGATGAACATGATTACTGATTTCCATGAGGCGCAAGGGGGTGTGATGCGAAACCCTAGCGGGCGGAATTGAGTTGAGGTTGAACATTGTAAAAGTCTTGTTGTGATTTCCTTAGATCGAGGCTAATCGCATCGTATGGGTACAGTTGTGCAACCTCTGCAGAGTGTAAAGCTTTCGAATAGTCGTGTCGTGTCCCTGGTTATGGACAATACTCGGTGATTTCACACGAGGGGTAATGATTTCATAGAAACTTATGGCTTATGGTTGGAAAGTGAACGGGTAGTTCACTGTTGTTTTAGCTTGTGGATGGGAGGTTCACAAGTGGTTTAATTTTAATTCCGTTGATTATTTATTTATTACTGTTTCTCCATTAAAGTTCACTTTCAATCTATTTATCATATTTATCTTAAAATGTCATTTTATACAAATTAACCTTTCAGCCATTCATTGGTAAGCCTTACATATTATATTGCATTTATTTGTTACAATCGACTTACTGAGTACCAATATACTCACGGTTTTACGCCCATGTTGCTCAGTTGAGGAAAAGAAGTTATACCAGTAAGAGGTACCAGAGGGAGGATACTTCAACGACTTCACGGATTAGGATTTCGCTCCCTAGTCGATTATCTGTGGGCATGTCAAATGGCTACTACGCTTATTTTTTGTTTTCCGCTGCTAATTTTTTAGTCCTTCAGACTAGTGAGTTTGTAAGTTTGGCCATAAGATCATACTTTGGATAATTATCAATATTTGAGTTCTTCCTTTATTTTAACGTGTGTATGGTCGATATTTCATCTATATTTAATTGTGTGCACTAGCATGATCCTGGACTAGTGCGGTATACACAGAGAGTCCAGATTTGCAAATTCAGGTCTCGATAGGAGCTTACTAGTTTTGATCTCTTTATCTGTAAAAAAAAAGGAGTTAGAGGAAGACAACTAAATAAATAGTCTTAAGTTCAGAACTTATTGTTTATTTTATCCTGCAATGCATTAATTACAGAGTTGGCCTTCAAAAGGCTTATTGTTAAATTGACATTTTCTTTCTTTACCTTCTACGTCTCGACCTTCTCGTTGTCGAGTGCATCAGTGAAAGACTTCTCATCGCTCTTAAACCTATGAAGGTTAAAGATAGATATGAAAACCTGGATAAGTGGTCGAAACAAAACAAGACTACATGTGCCAGTAACTTACAATTCCTCTACCTTCTTACGAAGTTCAGCATTTTGCTATCGTAAGAGCGTAAGCTGTCTGTGGTATTCAGTCATAGTAGCCATGTCTTCCAACACTCTTTGGATAAAGGACAGTGAGAGACCAGAAAAGCCAAGTAAGAATGTTTATATACTTGATGCTTACGTTCATGCTCGTATGAGCAAATTTGGTAAGTACCCATTGAGAATCTTCGAGTTGATCAAGTTTATCAACCTTGTTCTACCACACCTTCTCAAGACGCTCGTCATCAAAGACATTTTTCTTATCGGGAAGATCTTTGGGGTGTAGGATTTGGCTGTGAGATCAACATGAAGAAGATCCCACTACAAAAGCAGGGTTAAAAAACTCAAAGAAGAAGATGGGTTGTTGTTCTTCTTCTTCTTCTTCGGCTATGCCTCTTTGGAGATGAGGAGGAACCTCCTCGATGTCTTCCTCCACGGCGTGGCAGTCAGAAGGGTTTCCAACCTCTCAACAAGGTACTTCTACCCTATTTTTAGCCACCCTTATTTCTATTTCTTCTACCACTTCGGTGGTCGTGGTTGTTTTAGCTTCAGCAGCAATCTCCATTGCTGTAGTGGTCGTTTCTTTGACCACCTTCTCTACCATGTCTTTGACTGTGGGTAGAGCCATAGGGGGCTTGTCAATAGAAGCATCTTCAAACGATGGAGAAGCCGAGCTAAAATCACAAAAAGAGAAGTCGGTATTTAAAAAGACAAAAGGGGTGAGATGCTATCCATGTGATTTTATTTTCATACCTTGCTTACGTAGCTTTAATTTTGAATTTATAAGAAACCTTTCCTAAGGAAGGCTTCTTCGATTTCTCCTCCACGACCACGTCTAGTCGTTAAGGGACAGGGTAATCCACGACCATGTCTAGTCATAGATCATGAGCAGATACTAATGCTCTTTGTTCTTCTTTCCCCTTCTGGTGGTTGAGTCCAGTTCTGACCACCTGAAGAACACTTTCCTTCTCGATCATAGGTACTGCTATTGCAACAGTCTCCTTCACAAAAGATATAAAATTCTTTCAGTCTTTTTGAGTTGCTTAATAAATCCATAAGAAGCTCTAGCTGAGAAAGTTTTGTCATCATAATAGAAGAGTACCTTGATCTTAGGAGTTTGTTGCTATAGTATGATTGCCCCTATTTCCTCTACAACAGTCATATCTACAATAAAACTACTTGATGGGGCTAGGCAGAGCAGCAGGAGGAGGAGCAGCACTTGAGCTCCCACTTTACTTGTTGATAGTTTTCATTAGTCGATGCCTCTTGGCCGGAGGAGCTTTGGCTTTCTTTGCCTCTTTTTCAATAACCATCAGTTCGACCTCATGGTTTTCTATGCCTACTTTCTACATGAAAGAAGAACACTACTTAGTTGTTCCCTACGACTATGTATTCCTAAAGATGAAGTCAATTTTTAATTACCTTTAGGTGTTCTTCCTTTTCTTTAGCAGATATATCAATCAAGATATGAGAAGCCTCCACATCGAACAATGGAGCTTTCTCACAGATGAGTTTGACCCGAGCGTTAATCTCCCCCAAAGCAAGATCTGCTTAAGCAGATAAAGTAGTTAGTAAACAAAACTCAAAATTCATAATCTAACTGAGAGAATGAGTCCGATTGTTACTTACCATCCTCATAGTCTCTGGTCGTACCTTGGCTCCTGAGTACATCTATATAGGATGTGCTCATTTCTTCAGAGAGCTGATATGACGAGTGATGAAATCTTTCACCACGTACCAGCCGGTAAGCCCCTTTTTTTTCCTTCGCTCTTTGATGGCTTGGATGTAGGGGGCTATCTGAGTGAGGTCCTTGGGGATTGCATTCTAGGAAGAGTTTTTCTCCATAGCTTTCCCCACAAAGAAAAAACTGTCTTCGCTGGTGATCTTCTAGTATAGCCACCTTTTCTTCTAATTCGGCGATGAGGACTGAGTAAACATTTGGATGTATTGCTCTGTTTTGCCATTGTGGAGCTTCAAACCACAGCTCCTAGTAATCCCAACTTGTCTGCTCATTTCTTAGTAGTACCGAAAGAGCTCAAGATCTAGAGGAATCCCCAGGTAAGCCTCGCATAGGTACACGAACACACTTAGCATAGAGATAAAATTGGGAACTAGGTTCACTAATTCTACACCATAGTGCTCAAGTACGACTATGAGAAAGGGGTGAGCTAAAAGTCAAAGGCCACACTCACAGTAAGCCTAGAACACTGGGATTTATCCGATCTCCCTCGAAGGCCAGTGATGTCTGGCAGCTTCGATCTATTTGATGAATTTCTAGGGAGAAATCTTCCCAACCTCCTCCAATGCCCTCAATTTCACAGCATCCATCTCTGATACTAGCCAATTGGACGAGGAATTAGTCATTTTTCCTAAGTGGTTGGTTTGGATTTGGAACAAATTGGAGGAAGAAGATGATTTGTTTGGCGGCGGAAAGCTCGAAGAGGATCGGAGTAGAAGGGGAAAGTAAGAAGCTCAAAGGTTAGCCCTCGGTAAGTTTTATAACCATGCGAGTCGGTTACCTATCACAGGAACCAAATAGCTATTACCTCTTTGGAAACCACCCCAAAGGACAGATCAGCGAAAGTCGATTGGAATTCTTCAATTCCTTTGTATGAAATCGGTTTGTTTTTACAACTCAAGTGAAATTACCTTTTTATCCAAGTTCACTTCTGGTCTAATTAGATTGAAAAGGTCTTGCTTTCGACCTTCTCTCGTCTATGACTTCTCTTCCTCAAGTAAGTTACTTTCACTTGAAGTTGGGGGCTAGATGATAAGGATATAACAATCCTCAAATTATTAATTATCTGTAAATGATATTAATTATGTCATTATACTCCTTGAGTATACCCCTTATCTATAAGGGGGAGATTTCACAGGGTACAGGGTAGTCATAAGATTTTCTACAACCAATTAGTCGTAAACTTTTCTATGACTACTTCATGGTAGTAAGCTCTTCTATGGGCACTTAGTCGTAAGTTCTTCTACGACCACTTCATGGTCCTAAGTTCTTCTACGAATATGAGGTAGTCGTAAGTTGTCCTGTAACCACACTGTGGTTGTAGACTTTCCTATGACTAGCCTAGCTCTGACTGACTTGTCTACAACAACCTACTACATCGTGGGTCTATCTGAGCACGTGCAATTATTCTCTAGAATAACTGCGCATAACCTCTCTAACAACAACCGTGCACGATGGATGAGATACTACGTCTCTCTAATAATAACTTCCGTCGAATGGTTATCACCCGAAGCGTTAAGGATTTTCTTGACTTGGAACAACTGCTACTGCTTTGCAAGCTATATAAAGGTTGGCGTTAGGAAGAAGAGGAGGAACCAAATAGACTCGGGAGAGATCTGATAGAGTTCAAGACATTTCACGTTACTTTCCTAGTTGTAATCAGTTCTTTGAGTAATAACCACACAGGAGTAGGGTTATTATTCTCTCAGGAGAAGGCCTGAACCTGTATAAAAATCACTGTGTTTTTTCTTTGTGTGATCGTAGCCAAGTCTTCAGGAGTTCCCCTGAATCCAATAAATCATATGAAAGACCGGTATTAAAACATCGACAGTGAGGATCAGGGCTACGCTCATGGAGGGGTAAAGGACCAAAACTATCGAGGATACCGGGTGAGGTGTTAAGCTCAAGTATGGTATGAGAAAGGTGGAAAATATTGAAGGGAAGTTCGAACGGTGGGTTACATCATGTGGCTTGGTCGGTCCTAGTGAGGTGTGGTCCAGTGGAACCAAAATAGGAGAGACTTACCAATACGTGGTAAGCCAGTGGTGCACCTATACATAGCAAGCATAGCGATTTCTTGCAATGGAAGGAAATGACTGGGTCAAGAAAGGGTATTTTAGTAATTTGACCAAAATACCAAAAACTACCTTAGAACAAAACCGTGGTGCTTGGGAGAGCAATTTAGGTCAATGAGAAGATAAGAATATCAAGTTGGATCAAGGCTAAAGACTTAGAGAATTTGGGATTATATGCTTTGAAAAGTATGCATAAGAGTAGTGTATGAGTTAAAACCTGTGTGTATGGGGTTATCAGGTTTCTCCCATTGTGTTAAGTAGATAGTATCCACTAAGGGTTAGATGGGGCTGGCTAGCCTATCTATTTAACAAGTTAGAATGAAGATTTGTGGTTAATCATCCAACCATCATCTCTTGAGACCAAGTGTTCATGAGTTCTAGGGTTAGGGCTTGAGAAAAGTTGAGTGATATGGCATGTTCTCTTATCCTCCAGATGGAGTAGCTATAAAACCTTCATCCTCAAGTAGCAATATATCAATATTTGTTTATCTCTATAAATCTTTCTTATGTTGATTGATTTACTCTTGAATTGGTTGGTTTTTCCACCCCTCTCTCCCTTTCTTGATCTTTGTAATATCCCAATTTTGGGAAATGTTGAATTGTAAAGAATTTAAAACTTTTTATTTCTTTTCAATGTTATTCAAATTTTCCTGTATTCTTTATTTGGATTTTTGCTAGACAATTCAAATAATGAAGATAAAAATCAAGAACCAAAGCAACTGGAAATAAAATCAAACAAAATTTGAATTTGAATTTCGAATAAAAAAGAAATTTAAAATAAAATTTGATTAAAAGCAAAAGCAAAGCAAGATTAAAATCATCCAATTATTTGAGCCAAGAATTCAAATTTGAATTCAAATACAAACTCCAAAATCACAATTGGGAAGTGAAACCCGAATTTTAAATTGTGCTAAGCCCCTTTTCCTTTCCCTTCCTCTCTCACTACCATGTGGCTCCACCCCTCCTTCTATCTTTCTTCCTCTCCTCCATTCTCTGTTCTACACGCACCCACGTCGACTCGGCTCTAGCGCGTGCACGCATGCCTGACTACGCCCTGGCCTTGCCGCCTGCACCATGCCCGCGCTGCTCACCGTGCCGTGCTTCCCAGTCGCCCATGTACTAGCGCTATGTCACACCATCACTGCTACACTGACTTCTACTATTGGAGCATAGCAATGCCACAACACCCCCTCGAGCTATAAGTAGGCGTGCTCCCCTTGCTCCTCCCCTCTTCCCCCTTCTTCCCCGAACTAGGCCACCACCACTCTCATGCACTACAAGCGCGTCATTTCGTGTTCCTAAGCTTCTTTATCCCTCCCTCTAATTCAATTGAAGCCTTATGCCCGGAGCTCCCCGCAATGGCCATCTTCCTCCATTCCAGCCATCAATGCCTCCACTGTTGCCCTCTCTTCTCCGGCACCCCCCGGCCAGATTCCTTCTCCCTGGAGCTTTTCCTTGGCACCCCTAGCTTTGAAGGATCTAGACCCATCATTATGAGTTAATAATATGTTTTGGTAATTAATAACAATCGAATTATGGAACTAATATTTTCATTGAGATGGATGAATAGGATGTGTCCCATGGTGATGGATGATTTGGGAAGGCTTCACACAGTTGATCATCCTCAAGTCAAAGAAAAGATATCGTGTGATCATGAATAAAGTCAAAGACCTGAACTTGAAGTTGATATGTGTATCATCAAGCTTCAAAAGGATGTGCAAGGCAAAGGTTTGCAGATGTGTTTCATGACCTATTAAGAGTCTTATACCAACCTTGAATGCATAATATTCAAATTGCAATCTTGTTGTGAAAATTTCTCATGAATTATGTGGTACTTTGGTCTTGTCCTAGAAAAATGGTCTGACTGACATCTCACTTAAATCTGACTAGCCGGAGGTCAAACCAGCGGCCACAGGAATGTTCGGCTAATGGTTACGGTCTGACCGGGCCCAAAGTGGCAGTCAGACTGCAGCATGGTCCAACTGGCAAGAATATGGCGGTCTAATTGGTGCCCAAATGGTGGTCTGACTGGTCTTCAGTACAACCACTTTGTTAGCGGTACGTTTATTATAGACTTATTTTCTTGAAAAATTCAGCTAGCAGTCAGACTGGTGTTTTTGTGGTCAGACTGGTCCATGTGTGGTAGGTCTGACTGGTGGCCCGAGTAATGGGTAGTTTTATAGCCGTTGGGAAAGTCGTGGTAGTAGAGGCCATTAGGTAGTTTTATAGCCTTAGGTTGTTTGTAGCTAGTTTTTTGCTCCAATGGCTATTTTTGTTGTGTGGGGTATACATACCTCCTTGTGGCCAATTGAAAGGTTAAGCTGGTTCCATTCTTTCATCCCTTGAGCTAAGAGCAAGTTCTTTCCTACATTTGTGCATGTGTTGCACTTAACCACGTTTTGGAGAGATATAACATTGTGCATATGTTGCACTTGGTGGTGGATTTGGTGTCTTTGAACTATGATACTTAATTCATTTAAGCAAGGGTTTCTAACTTGTTATTCTTAGAGGTTACCGACTCCTAGACGGCTTCAGAGGTGTGGTGGTCTTGTGATCTTCTCAAGAAACTTGTGAGAAGGTTTGGCTTTTTTTGAGTGGTGTGGTGCTCGCCATTTCTAGAGTGGAGAAAGAGTAACCTTAGTGGATTGACGTGTTTAGGCTTAATTTATAGAGCCGATCCAATTTATTTGGATTTACCTCAACATGGATTAGGAAAAATCCATAAGTTTTTGAACACCACGGTAAAACATCGTACGTCAAATTGTGGTTTGCCTTCTTGAGCTTAATCTCTTCTTGCAATTTACATTTATAGAACGTGAACTATTTTCTTGGCAACCTAGGATTGGTTACCTTGACTTAGAATTATATGGTTGGTGCACTTAGTCGAATTTAGAATTTCGGTGTTATTTGTGCAAAGCCAAATTGTTTACACTTTCGTATTATAAACTCAGTTTTGGTCAAAGAATATTTAAAACTGTCTATTCACCCCTCTCTAGTCAGCCTCTTTGATCTTACAAGCTTCCTTAACCACCGGTTGAAGCTCCCCTTCGCTCAGCCACCGCCTCCATGTTGACTTACCTGCGCTGCCACCGGACTCTCCTACTGGGCCACCTCAGCTCCTCCTCGGCCACACCATCACTACCGATGAGTTCACCTTGCCACACTTGTGCTCATGCTCCCTCAAATTTTCTCCCACTTCCTTCCGGCCGTCGCCACTATGTTCGGCCTCACCTCCGTCTACTGCGCATAGCCACCCACCCATCTCAGCGCCGTTCGAGCCCCAACGCAGCCTCCCTTGGCCTTCTCCATCCCTAAGGCTTCATTTTAGCCGTCACCTCCGCCTTCCTAGCCATCCCTCGTCGGCGACACCACCGTCTGGCCATGTGCCAGCCGCTTCCCAATTCTAATGAGGGGCAAAGCCTCTATTCAGTATTGTGTTGCCCCTCTCTCTGTCCCTCTACATACATATGACATGTGTGCCCCATATAACCAAAAGCTACTTAAGACATTTACTAGTTCGTATATGTTCAATCTTTGAATTCAATGTTTAAGAATTATTCAAATAGAAATTTGATAAAATATAACTTAATAAAACAAATAAGAATAATATTGAATTATGAAATTAGAATAAGATCCATGCAAGATAAAAATAGTAGAGCTTTAATCTTGATTAAATTTCATGTGATTAAAAATTATCAAATTAATTATCATATAAGAATAATTAGTGTAAAATTAAGCTATGTAAAAATAATAAATATTGTTTGCATGTCTCAAAAATCATTAGGGCCCTTCCTCAAATAATACTTGAATAATGCAGGTGGTTAATTTGAATGTTAAGTCACTAATATTTAAGTTGTAAGTACACTATTTAAATTATAGATTTCCTTGAAAATAATTAAATGATACTCAAAATAATTAGCATGTCCTTAATATTTATCTAAAATCTGAATGCTAATGAAAGACACCATTGATGCTTATAACCATGTGAAAGTGACAATTAAGTTAAAAAGGTAATTAACCAATATGTCTTAGCCACTTAAATTTAAATGCAATTTAAATTAGAAATCTTGATAAAATTACAATCTTGCCTAAATAATAGTTGTCCTGTCATTATCTCTAGATTTAAAATTACCAATGACAATAAAAAATAGTTAATGTACCAATAATTCAAGGCACAACCTTAAAGGAGAACCCTGTTAAAATATAACTCCCTGTTCCATAGGTCTAACATAACTGAATGAACTTTATTAATGAATAGAAAATAATAAAAGAAGTTATTAATTAAAGATCAAGCCATGGTATTCCGCAATCAATTATGTCTAGCCATCTTTGAATCTGAAGCAGAGTACTCCTGTGAATATTCCTTTGTCATTGATTCTTCCTTGGTCTCCTGGTTTCTCAACCGTTTCTCCCTTTTCGCTCAAACTCTGTTTAACTTTGTCGAACATCCTGTGCTTGCTAAACCTTATTATTTCATATCACCAACTCAATTATAATAAAAATCAATTGTCATTTCATATTTATTTGGATTTTTGAATGTTCCTTGGATTTATTTGGATTTCGATCTTTTATCGTGTAATTAGACATTGAAGTATCAAAGAAGCAACAATTTGAGGAGGATCAAGATCCGGACAAAGACAAAGACCAGGAATTTCAAGATCATTGACTAAGAAGGCTTTAAGTAAGATCAATGCTGTGGTAAATTGAGCGAGGCAAGTCATTATTTCGATCATATCACACCTACTTTTTGAATGCAAATTATTTTACTTGAAAATATCAAATGGCATGCTTTACTTTGTTATGTAAATTATATTCACACTTATTCATAGTTAATTTCCTATTGATAATTGTTTAATTATACCCTACTCCTTGGCTTTGAACACAAACCTTTGTTGCCTTAGAATTAATGGTAAACATACTAGTTATAAGTTTATATCTAAGCGTTATGCTTAGCCTTGCTGAGATACTCGGAGGTATTAAATTGCCTTGTCATCATTTCAAAACATAAAACTGGATTTGGATAGCCATTGGAGGGAAATGACTGGTATGTTGAGATAACTTAATTTTATGCTTCTGAAAACATCAAAACTTGCTTTACATATCTGGGCAGATGGTAAGAGGGGTTGGTACAGATGTAGTACAAGAATGTGTGGTTTGTGGTAGCACCGTCCAGATAACTTTAAGGACTAATCTAGTGATGACCTCCTAATGTAAAATAGTGCAACCACAAGTCTATAATGGTATAACCTGTCTAACCAGCTTGCATCAACCAAGTGTGGATTGCGCCATCCGATGGCACACGGTTAAGTGAGTGAGTGGAGACCCTTGATGTGATGGCGCAAAAGGGGGCTTTTAGAGCGGGTGGATGTAGCCCCATAGCGGTGAAAACCTTAGCGGGTGTGGCCTCGCTGGGAACATGCATTGTTAAGGCTCTGTGATAATCTTCTTGATTCACATGTCTAAGGAAATGTGTGAAACATAACAAGTTGATTATTTCTTATGGGTAAAGTGTACGACCTCTGCAGATTGGAAACAATTCGAACAGCCATGCCCACGGTCATGGGCGAGCATGGAAATTTACTCAAGTTTGTGTCTATTTCTAAAACTTTTATGGGTGGGATGAAAACTTATTGGGCAAATATAGCCCTAAATTGATTTCCCTTGGGCGAACGTAACCCAATGATTATAATAGGTGGATGTAGTCCAAATAACAAAACTAGCATATGGTGGAGGTAACTATGTATTGTAATAGGTGGATGTAACCTGCACTACTATTTTTACTGCATTCTCTCAAACAACTTTAGAAAATCTGGTTTAGTTAAAATTGCTAAGTCTCAGAAACTTTCCTATTTATTGTAATTTTTAAAACGATGCCTTTAGCAAATAAAAGAACATCAAGCCTCCATTTGACATCCTTGCATATATTATTACTGCATTTTGTGTGGTGGCTTGCTGAGTACCTTTGTACTCATTCTTGCTCAATTACTATTATTCAGTAAGTAAGAAGGGAATAGTCAAGCCCTACAGTCATCTAACGAAATTAATAGAGCTAAAAGATGATGAGGTTAAGAATTAGGTCACGAACTCCAGTTGGCTACCCGTGGGTATGTCTTGAGGGTCCCACTTGTGTGAAGTTTTTATTTTTATTGTTGCTTTTTAATGATTTTGGCCTAATAGGCTTATGTGTAAGTCCACTATTATATTTATGCTTCCACAAGATATGTATTTGATGTACAGTAATGTATTTGTGAACACTATCTAATGATCCAGGGAATAATGCGATGGAATTACAGAGGATTTTGGATTGGTAAAATCCGGATCCGACAATTTTACTGTGCTAAGAACGTGTAAGAGACAGAGATAAAATCTAAAAATCAATCTCTACCCATCTAGACACTTACATGGCAAGTTCATGAAAAAACACAGTTTTTGGCTCTTTTTAGCCTCTCTAAGTGATTTTTTGATCTAGTTATTTCTACCTGAAATTTTTTGGTGTTCTATCATTCACCCATGAGCAAGTCTTATTTATCGTTTTTGGTTTTTGATGTGTTTTTGGTGCAACCTTCCTTCAATCTGAAAAAGGTCAGAAATTGGCAACAATTGTTTTGATTGTTAATTGGAATAGGTTTCTAACATCCTAGAGAAGATGCATACAAAATTTTAAGTGATTTAGAGTTATGGTTTGAGAGTTAGCTCAATTTTAGATTTTATCTCTGTTTTGATGCAGTAGAGCTTCACGAATCAAAAGATCTCAATTTTGAAGTTCTTTCAAGATTTTTGATTGGGATAGGTACTTAAGGTTATGATCTAGTCTTGGTTCAAATTTCTAGTCTTTTAGATCTACATATAAAAAGTTTTATGTATTTTCGTTTTTGAAATTGTGCTGGATTTACTGTTTACGGGACTGAAAATACCATAGCATAGTGATTTTCAGAATTTTAGGTTCTCATAGCTATTAGAGTGAATGATTGATGAATACTTAGAAGAAAAATTTAAAAACAACATTCATCTTTCTCTGTTGCCATACCGATCCTACAGGTTGTATCTCTCCCGTTCCCACGACCAGCAGATTAGAGTGAGTCCGCAAAGACCTGCATGAAGAGGTATTTCAGAGTCCACTGTCCACTTTTGATTTTATTCAGATCTTCCTTGCTAAACTTGATTTCCTGGAGAAGTTCACGATGAAATCACAGATTGAGAAAAGTAAGAAGTATGTAAAACCAAAATGGCAGGCACCACCAGGTGAGCATGTCAAAATTAATGTGGATGCTGCATTATCTCGCTCAGGCAATAGAGGAGGTGTTGGAGTTATACCCTGCAGTGAGGCGTTGTGTCTAGCGGCGGACTGCACGTTCAGAAAATATGTGTGGCCTCAGATTGCTTGGAAGTTGTTAAGAACATTTCAGAGAAACCAAGATGCAAGTATTCAACGATTCTGCAGGAATCGAAGCGAGGAGAAAACAATTTCAGGCTGTCAGCTTTCGGCAAAAAGGCAGAGAGTCAAACGCAGAAGCTCACTTGTTAGCAAAGTTTTCATGCACTCTAGATGTGGGTAGGCATATGTGGCTCTTGAACCCACCAGACTTTATTAATGTACATGTAAATCCTGTTATGAATAGTGGATAAACTCCTGCCTTTCCTAAAAAAGTAGTGAGTCCGCGAGGCAGCTGCACAAGTGTTTATCACATAAATGGGACATAGGGTAGGACTGAAACAATGCTACATGATGTTCAGACAAAACCTTTTTAGTTCTTATAGGTTTTTATCTTTAGTTATTGGAAATCACTAAACAATGCTACATGATGTTCTGACAAAACCTTTTAAGTTCTTATAGGTTTTTATCTTTGGTTATTGAAAATCACTAACCATGGCCTCAAAGGAGACATGCATGCATGGAACAGACATTACAAGCGACTAAGCATTTTTATTTTTTTTTATCTTTAACACAATGGTTTTCTTCCTTGTTGTTTTTGCCTGCATGGTGCAACAAAACCTGGGGTGTGGCCTGTTTGGTCTCTTCGCTGCTTCTCTCCTCACTCCCCGCTTAATGCTCCCTTCCCTCCATCCAAACTTGCCACCCGGGCTTAAAACACGCATTAATGCCACCCCTTTTGAACAAGAACAAATTAAGACCAATGGACATGGATGGAAGCTCGTGGTTAGGAAATTGGCTGGAAGATTAAGGCAGATTGCTCTTGATTAAATTGCATCATATCCACTCCGAGAAAGTCACTCTTTGAGGTATATTTGTTGTTCTTGTTTTCAGTTAAATTCATGAATTGATCACTAGAAAACGTCACGACTTTACTTTTATTTTCATGTTTTGATGTAAATCATACACATGTGCCAGAAACTATACGCTCTTGAATTGTTGATTTGTTCCTCAAATTGCATTGCAGGGGACACCTAGATGCAGAATGTGATTAGTTTCGTAATTAAATTCCTCTTATTTGATGACTCTGCAGAGAGAATTTTCTGAAGAAGCATATAGAGTTGCATGAGTTGAAAAGGAAAGGATGGCCTTGTTCGATCGGAACCAAAGGCAGCGGTCGTCGCTCTGCTCAACGGCGACCATCGTCCTGTTCGTCGCGCTCTGTCTCCTAGGTCTGTGGATGATGTCGTCGCCAGAGACCATCCCGGCAGCCATGTCGTCAGATGTCAAGAAGGCGGAGGTCGTCAAGGAGGAGGACAGCTCCATCGACGCCACCAACAACGTCAAGCAGGACAGCGCCAACGTCGTCGCGGAGACGACCACGACCGCCGCGGAGGTCGATAACCCCGCGAAGCCCGCCGCGGACACGAAGGGCGGGGTGGAAGGCGACGGCGAGAAGCCGTCGTCCAAGAACCAGTCGTTTGATGACGAGTACGACAAGACGGAGGGCGGGGAGCTCGTGAAGGCGGAGACCGGCGAGACGGACGGCGCCGGCGCCCAGGGAAAGGGCGTCGATGAGACGGTGACGGACGTGAAGGAGACCGGCGGCCAGGAGCAGACGGCGATCGGCACGAAAGAGAACGGCGGCGGTCAGGACATGAGCGCCGAACAGACGCCGACTGACACTAAGGATAATGTCAGCCAGAACAAGAACGCCGAGGATACGACGGCGACCGACGTGAAGGAGGCCGCCAGCGGCTTACCCAAGAACCAGACTTTCGACGACGAGAACGGCAAGCTGGACGGCGTCGACCTGGTCAAGGATGTCGGAAACAAGACGTTCTCAGACGAGAATGGCAAGGGCGAAGGAGCTGTATTTCCGGTGAAGCCATTGGCCGAGGTGACGACGACCACCACCATGGACAACACGGAGGCTGCGGCGGTAGTTCCAACCGAAACCACCACCATTTCTGACGAGATGAGGCCGGACAATGGCGAGCAAGGGCAAGGAGAGCAGCAGTTGCCAGCGGTGGCGGAGGCGCTGCCGAACGGTCAGGCAGAGCTGCTGACGGAGCGGGCGGCGCAGAACGGGTCGTTCACGACGCAGGCGGCGGAGTCGACCAAGGAGAAGAACCGTACCAAGAAGAAGAACAACGGGAAGCACAAGAAGAAGCCGGCGGCGGCGGAGGGGGGCGGCACGACTTCGCGGTCGTTCAGCTGGAAGCTCTGCAACTCGAGCGCCGGCGCGGACTACATCCCGTGCCTGGACAACGAGGCCGCAATCAAGAAGCTCAAGACCACCATGCACTACGAGCACCGGGAGCGACACTGCCCCGCCGACCCGCCGACATGCCTCGTCCCGGCGCCGGCGGCGTACAAGCAGCCCATCCCTTGGCGACACAGCCGCGACAAGATCTGGTACCACAACGTTCCGCACACGAAGCTGGCGGCTTACAAGGGGCACCAGAATTGGGTGAAGGTCTCCGGCGAGCACCTCACCTTCCCCGGCGGCGGCACGCAGTTCAAGCACGGCGCGCTGCACTACATCGACCTGATCCAGGATGCGCTCCCGGACGTGGCGTGGGGTCGCCGGAGCCGCGTGGTGCTCGACGTCGGCTGCGGCGTGGCCAGCTTCGGCGGCTACCTCTTCGACCGCGACGCGCTCACCATGTCGCTGGCGCCCAAGGACGAGCACGAGGCGCAGGTGCAGTTCGCGCTCGAGCGCGGCATCCCGGCCATCTCCGCCGTCATGGGCACCCTCCGCCTCCCCTTTCCCAGCAACGTATTCGACGTCGTCCACTGCGCCCGGTGCCGCGTGCCGTGGCACATCGAGGGCGGCATGCTCCTCCTCGAGCTCAACCGCCTGCTCCGCCCCGGCGGCTTCTTCGTCTGGTCCGCCACGCCGGTGTACCAGAAGCTTCCAGAAGACGTGGAGATCTGGGACGGTCAGACTCTTCTTGCGTCCTTCCTCTCCTCCCTTTCTTGCCTACTTGCAGAGCTGCATTCATGGCTGATGTGATCTTGTGGGGTGCAGAAATGGTGAAGCTGACGAAGGCCATGTGCTGGGAGATGGTGAAGAAGAGCAAGGACACCGTCGACCAGGTCGGCCTCGTCGTCTTCCGGAAGCCGGAGAACAACCACTGCTACGAGAACAGGAGGCAGAAGGAACCGGCTTTGTGCGAGCCCTCCGACGATCCCAACGCAGCTTGGTAAGAGTCGTACTGAAATCACCAGCATTGGTTTCGATTAGGCGATTCACATACCCACAAAGACAATTGTTGTCTCTTGACTGAAAATATATGGGACCAGTACTTGGCACCGTTTCCTTAACGCCTATTTATATGAGGTGTCTGTATAATATTCATATATTTTAGGTTAAAATTAGTTAGATTTTAGAACGTTAGGAGATCTAACGCTTTAAATTTGGACTACTTATTTTTTTTAGAGAGGGTATAAGGATTCTTTGGATGGAGATCCAACGTCCTAGATTTAAAACATTTATTTTTTTAGAGTGGAATATGGTGGGATCCATTGGATAAAGTTTCAACGTTCTAAAATCTGACTAATTTTGCTCTAAAAATATACGAATGTTGTATTGCAATTCTCTATTTACATTGCCTAATGCGTGAGAAGTTAGAAGTTAATATGAACATTTGGTTTCTCAAAACGATTTTTCTACTTCTCTTGTTTTTGTCTCACTTCATGAATAAGATAGAGGGTCATATGTGTATCACGTACCTCACTCCTCGTATGCACGTATCTCTCGCTCACTTTTTTACCTTTCATCTCATTCTTCTAAAAATTACTTCTTTCAATCACTACTATTTATTTTAAATAAAAAATATCAGTTTTAGCAAAAAATTATCAACCGTAGGCAATATAAACAAGCCTAATTAAGCGTCTGGCGAGCCAGCAGGAACATAACGCTGCGGGCGTGCATGCACCGGGTGCCCGCGGACCCGTCAGTCCGCGGCTCGCAGTGGCCGGAGCGGTGGCCGGAGAGGCTGGAGAAAGCGCCCTACTGGCTGAACAGTAGCCAGGTGGGCGTGTACGGTAAGCCGGCCCCCGAAGACTTCGTGGCGGACTACGAGCACTGGAAGAAGGTCGTGCGGAACTCGTACCTCACCGGCATGGGCATCGACTGGAGGGCCGTCAGGAACGTCATGGACATGAGAGCCGTCTACGGAGGGTAAGAAGAAGAAACGTTGTTCATCCTTCATCATGTCTAGCTCTGAATTTTGTGTTACGAGTGCGTAAAGTTTTGCTTAGATTCGCCGCGGCGCTGCGGGACAAGAACGTGTGGGTGATGAACGTGGTGACGATCGACTCGCCGGACACGCTGCCGGTGATCTACGAGCGGGGATTGTTCGGGATATACCACGACTGGTGCGAGTCCTTCAGCACCTACCCGAGGTCGTACGACCTCCTCCATGCCGACCATCTCTTCTCAAAGCTCAAGACCAGGTACTAGAAAATCAACAAAAGTTTCTGACAATACATAGCTGCGCATTGTCATGCGTGTTTCAAACATGGCAAGAACCCATCGATCACTTGTGTTGCGATCAAATTTGGGTCATTTTTGTAGGTGCAAGGTGTTGCCGGTGATCGTGGAGGTGGACCGGATGCTGAGGCCGAACGGCAAGCTGATCGTGAGGGACGACAAGGGGACGGTCGACGAGGTGCAGAGCGTGGTGAGGTCGCTGCAGTGGGAGGTCAGGATGACCGTCTCCAAGCACAAGGAGGCGCTGCTCTGCGCCAGGAAGACCATGTGGCGGCCCACGGAAGTCGAGGCAAGATAACCGTGCCGGCCAGCCATGCCTCCTTGACTGTTGGACGATGTAGGAAGAGGATGATCGATCGAGTTGAGCCGTCGTCGTTTTGGTATAGTACTCACTCAATTAGCACGTACTATATGTAGTGCGACGAACAATTGGGAGTTGGGGTTGCGGCATTGCAATAATAGCTAGCTGACCTAGATGCTGTACAGATTCCATGCCAAAAAAAAAGATGCTTTATAGATTTGTTGCTGCTGCTGTTTTGATTACCTTCTGGTGAAATGTGATGTGTATTTGAGAATTGAGAGTACATGGATATTTGTGGGGGCATGTATACATGTTCTTGTGTTGGTGTCAATGAGCTAGTACTGGGCATTCCCGAGTTGAAAGATATTTTGTAGACAGTTAATCATGCTGAGACAAATGGTTAAGCAGTGTTGGTGCCAATCAGTGTGTTTCTTAAACGGTCATGCTGAGACAAAATGAATAATCATGTGTCCAACATCACAACACATAAAAATTCACATGAAATGGGCGTGCTTCTCAGCCTTTGAATTATCTCACAAAGTTACAAGATGAGTTGCTCTACCTTACAGATACATCGGCAGTTGAGCACAGCTAGGCACCGACCATCGCTATCTCGGTTAGTTGTTACTGGCAGGATAAACAAATTTCCTACCAGCTAAACAAGAATACAAATGAACCGCACAACAAGCCTACTTCAGTAATTGGTTCGTGTTGAATACATAAGCACATGTAGATTCAATTTATTCCATAAATAAATCATGACATCATGCAAGTAAAATAGTAGAACCATCACAGGCATAAAAGATCTAGACATGTAAACCAGGAAACTATACATGAACAGATCTAATACGGAGAACATGACTGCTACGTACCGATGGTTCTGTTCTGATCGGTTTGCCGATGTTAACGCTGCAGGCACGGTGTGGATGACACGAGGTTGATGACGACTCGCCGAAGCCGAATGACGAGGAAGACGAGCCAGAGCTACAGCAAGCAGTCGCGCAGAGCGCTTCCCAAAAACCTTATTCGCCCTCTCCCGGTGCAAGACTTCGAAGGCGACGGTTCCGGAGACCTGCTCTCCCGAACGACAGTGCACGCCGACGGACGGGACGGAGTAGACTACGTGGGACGGCGCATCACAATGGAGGAGGCAAAAACTCTAGGTCGATTGTTTCATCTTACTGTATGGAGGCGGCGTTTCAGTATTTATCGAGAAATCAGGACGCGTGATCAAGACGCCTGCACGTTCTCCATAATTGGTAACTGACACGGATTAGTCTCGCGTAACTGATCCGGAATCACTGCCACTTAAAACAGTAAAAATAAAACTACAAAAGGAAGTCGCGTCTGCGCAAGCACCTGGAGCCAATTTTGGCGGACCATTCACGCAGCTGTCGTGCGCCCGCGCCCCCCACCCGGCCCGGCCCGGCCCGGCCCTGCCCGGCGAGGCGAGGCGAGCGCGCGCGTGTGATCCTCTAGTTCTCTCCCACACATGCCTCAAGTGGCTAGGAGTGCACCATCCCTTTTAAGGTGGTCTTCCTCTCCTAGAACTAGCAATATGGTACTAAAGTTCACATGCATGCCTCCTTTGCATGAGTGGGCCTTTGAGATTTAATTTAGGAATTATTCTTATTGTATGGGCTTGGCCCACATAATTCAACAATCCCCCACCAGATCTCAAAGTCCCACAGAGATTTGCCTGAATTCCAATGTACTGTTTATATATCAGTGTTTCGATGGAGACCAATTAAGGTTAAACATCCACCTAGAACTCCAAGCTACACTTACTCACAACTTGAACAATGGACTACGCCTTGAATTGCAAGTTTGGTGCAAGCAAGCTTCATTTAGAGACTTAACTGATACTAGGCCGCCAGTAGGCTACCCCTCGATTGAAGCGTATAAGTCATACTCCTTGGTCTCTTCATGAGCTTAGTAGGAGATTTACCCAAGATCTCCATAGACTGCGACTAACAATCGGGCTCATATAGGTGTGTTCTTTCAAGAACGCTCTGCAGGATAGCATCTTCGCTTCTAAAAACCAATAGAACACATTAAAGCCTTAGCCAACCTGCCTTGCAGTTTCTGAGAGTATTGCATCTTCACATAGAGAGGGTTGAAATTACTCTCCTCCAGTTAACTAATGGCTTGTTTTTCCCAGATCCTAATTCACGGGATCTCCGATCACATAGGTTGGGTTACTACCATAGATAACTCACATGGGTCTCATACCCATCTCCTTCGATGCACTATCTATCACATTCCGTGATAGTCCCTTTGTAAAGGGATCTGCCAGGTTTTTATCTGTTTGGATGTAATCCAAGGTTATAACTCCGGAGTTTCTCAGTTTCCTTACAGACTTCAATCGTCTCTTGACATGCCTAGACGATTTCATATTATCCTTAGAACTGTTCACTTTAGCTATAACAGTTTGATTATCACAGTTCATAAGGATAGCTGGCACTGGCTTTTCCACCGTAGGTAGATCCATCAATAGATCCCGTAGCCATTCTGCCTCAACAGTAGCAGTGTCTAGTGCCGCAAGCTCTGCTTCCATGGTTGACCTTGTCAAAATGGTCTGTTTGCAAGATCTCCATGAAACAGCACCACCACCAATAGTGAAAACATATCCACTAGTGGCTTTGATCTCATCAGCATCAGAGATCCAGTTGGAATCACTATAACCCTCCAGCACCGACGGGTACCCAGTATAGTGAAGTCCAAAGTTCGAGGTACCTTTCAGATAGCGCAACACTCGCTCAAGCGCCTTCCAGTGATCATCTCCTGGGTTAGATGTAAACCGGCTCAACTTGCTCACAGCAAAGGAGATGTTTGGCCTTGTTGCACTAGCTAGGTACATAAGTGAACCAATTATCTGGGAGTATTCCAGCTGATTCCTAGCAATTTTCTTATTCTTATGAAGTAACACGCTAGGATCATAAGGTGTTGGAGAAGGCTTGCTGTCAGGAAAGCCAAAACGGCTCAAGACCTTTTCCACATAATGAGATTGCAAAAGTGTAATCCCATCCTCACCTCTAACCAATTTAATGTTTAGAATAACATCAGCCACTCCCAGATCTTTCATATCAAAGTTTTGAGACAAGAATGACTTGACCTCATTTATCACATTGATATTTGTCCCAAAAATCAAGATGTCATCCACATACAAGCATAGAATAACTCCCTCACCCCCACCATAGCGATAGTATACACATTTATCTGCCTCATTAACAGCAAAGCCTGCAGATGTCAGTGTTCTATCGAACTTCTCATGCCACTGCTTAGGGGCTTGTTTCAGACCATACAAAGATTTCAACAGTTTTAACACCTTGCCCTCTTGACCTTCTACTACAAATCCATCAGGCTGTGCCATGTAAATTTCCTCATCCAGCTCTCCGTTAAGAAAAGCTGTCTTAACGTCCATTTGATGAACGAGAAGACCATGTGAGGCAGCCAAAGCGAGTAGTACTCGAATTGTGGTCAGTCTAGCAACAGGTGAGTAAGTGTCAAAGAAATATTCACCTTCTTTCTGAGTATAGCCCTTGGCGACAAGCCGAGCCTTGTACTTTTCAATAGTACCATCAGGCCTAAGCTTCTTTTTGAACACCCACTTGCACCCTACTGTGTTTGCACCCATAAGGTCTATCATCGGCTCCCGAGTTCCATTAGCGATAATGGAATCCATTTCACTACTGACTGACCTCCTTCCGATGAGTCCGCATCGGTAGATGCATACGCTTCTGAAATAGACTTGGGAGTGTCGTCCACAAGGTACACAGTAAAATCATCACCAAAAGATTTGGTTATCCTTTGTCTCTTGCTCCTTCTAGGAGCTTCACTGTCATCCTCCTCATTTACAAGTTCATGTGTATGTTCAGAAGGTTCAGGTGGTGTGAATGAACTGGGAATTATTTCAGAAGGTTGATTAGTAGTGTTATGTGCATCTTTCATTGGAAAGATATTCTCAAAGAACGTTGCATCTCGAGACTCCATAATTGTACCAACGTGCATGTCAGGTACCTCAGATTTAACTATCAAAAATCTATAGGCAATGCTATGATTAGCATATCCCAAAAAGACACAGTCCACAGTTTTAGGTCCAAGCTTGCGTTTCTTAGTTATTGGCACATTAACTTTCACCAAGCACCCCCATGTACGCAAGTAAGAAAGTGATGGTTTTCTCCCAATCCATACCTCGTATGGTGTTTTGTCCTTATTTCTATTAGGAACTCTATTTAATACATGATTGGACGTTAGCAAAGCCTCCCCCCACTATGCCTTAGGTAAGCCCGTCTAAGATGGCGTTCACCAAGTCAGTCAACGTGCGGTTTTTCCTTTCGGCAATCCCATTTGATTCGGGAGAATAGGGAGGCGTCCTCTTATGTATAATGCCATGTTCCTCACAAAATAAGTCAAATTCGTTTGAGAAATACTCTCCACCACGATCTGACCTAAGTCTTTTTATCATTCTGTTTAATTGGTTTTCAACTTCTGCCTTATAGATTTTAAAATAGTCTAAAGCCTCATCTTTCGTTTTCAATAAATACACATAACAGAACCTAGTTGCATCATCAATCAATGTCATGAAATATCGTTTTCCACCCTTTGTCAACACTCCATTCATCTCAGAAAGATCTGAATGCACGAGTTCTAGTGGTGCCAAGTTTCTCTCCTCGGCAGCCTTGTGAGGCTTACGGGGTTGCTTTGATTGCACACAGCTATGGCATTTAGAACCTTTGGTGATGGAAACGTTTGGAATTAAATTCATACTGGAAAGCCGAGACATCAAACCAAAATTAATATGACATAGACGTGAGTGCCAAACGTTAGCCTCATCATCCATACTGCCACAAATATGGTTCACAGTCTTATTGCAGAAATCTGAAAGGGAAAAGCGGAACAAGCCTCCGCACTCATAGCCTTTACCAATAAAATATCCATGTTTAGACACGACTACTTTATTAGACTCAAATACCAACTTAAACCCGTCTCTACATAAACGAGAGCCACTAACGAGATTCTTGTCTATAGAAGGGACATGCTGCACGTTCTTCAGCTGCACGATCTTTCCCGAAGTAAACTTCAGATCTACCGTGCCAACACCATGAACAGAGCATGTGACCCATTCCCCATTAGGACGGAGGAATCGGGCGACTGATAAGAAGAAAACAACGAAATATCGGCACACACATGTACATTAGCTCTGTATCAATCCACCAATTGGTAGATTGACTAAGCGAAAGAACGAAGAGGTAAATTACCATACCAGTCCCATCTCCGTCTTGCCAATGGTCACGTTGATGACTTAGAAGTCTGTCCTCTGGTGCCTTCTTTCCTTTGCGTTGTGGGCACTTCTTGGCCATGTGATCACCTCACCGCACACAAAGCAAGTTCTATCATCCCGATTGTTGTTGTTCTTCTTCTTCTTGAAATAAGTTGTCTGTTGAGCTTTGACAAATTTCCCTTTGTTCTTGCTTGAGGGTTTACGTACCACATTGGCACTAGGCGCCTCCATCACCCTTAGATGCGCGTCCTTTTCCGAGCTTTCTCCTCAATTTCAAGAGACCCAACGGACTCTCAACAGAGTACTCTTGTCTCTTGTGTTTGAGTCTTGTTCAAATTCCTCCATGAAGAAGGTAATTTCGCAATAATACATCCAGCCACAAACTTGTCGGGTAAGGCACACTTCAGGAGTTCAAGTTCCTTGGCAATGGCCTGTATCTCATGAGCCTGATCTACTACAGAACGGTTATCAACCATCTTGTAGTCATGAAATTGCTCCATAACATACATGTCATTGCTGGCATCAGTAGCACCGTATTTGGAATTCAGTGCATCCCATAACTCCTTCGCGTCTGTCATGTGCATATACACCTTGCACAGACGGTCAGCAAGAACACTAAGAATGCATCCAACAAAGAGAGTAGTGACATTCTCGAATTCTTTCTGCTTTTCAGCATCAAGAACACCTTCAGGCTTGCCATTACTAACCCAGAATACATTCATAGCAGTAAGCCACAGAGTGACCTTGATCTGCCATCTCTTAAAATGCACACCGGAGAACTTATCCGGCCTCAGTGCATCGGCGAATCCAGCCATAGTAAAACCACAGTGCCTAAAATAAGGTTTTTGGATTGTTGAATACATAAGCACATGTAGGTTCAATTTATTCCATAAATAAATCATGACATCATGCAAGTAAAATAGTAGAACCATCACAGGCATAAAAGATCTAGACATGTAAACCAGGAAACTATACATGAACAGATCTAATACGGAGAACATGACTGCTACGTACCGATGGTTCTGTTCTGATCGGTTTGCCGATGTTGACGCTGCAGGCACGGTGTGGATGACACGAGGTCGATGACGACTCGCCGAAGCCGAACGACGAGGAAGACGAGCCAGAGCTACAGCAAGCAGTTGCGCAGAGCGCTTCCCAAAAACCTTATTCGCCTCTCCGGTGCAAGACTTGGCGGCGGTTACGAGACCGCTCTCCGAACGGCGATGCACGCCGACGGACGGGACGAAGTAGACTACGTGGGACGGCGCAGCACAATGGAGGAGGCAAAAACCCTAGGTCGATTGTTTCATCTTACTGTATGGAGGCGGCGTTTCAGTATTTATCGAGAAATCAGGACGCGTGATCAAGACGCCTGCACGTTCTCCATAATTGGTAACTGACACGGATTAGTCTCGCGTAACTGATCCGGAATCACCGCCACGCGTAACTGATCCGGAATCACCACCACTCAAAATAGTAAAAATAAAACTACAAAAGGAAGCCGCGTCTGCGCAAGCACCTGGAGCTAATTTTGGCGGACCATTCACGTAGCTGTCGTGCGCCCGCGCCCCCCGCCCCGCCCGGCCCAGCCCGGCACGGCCCGGCGAGGCGAGGCGAGCGCGCGCGTGTGATCCTCTAGTTCTCTCCCACACATGCCTCAAGTGGCTAGGAGTGCACCATCCCTTTTAAGGTGGTCTTCCTCTCCTAGAACTAGCAATATGGTACTAAAGTTCACATGCATGCCTCCTTTGCATGAGTGGGCCTTTGAGATTTAATTTAGGAATTATTTTTATTGTATGGGCTTGGCCCACATAATTCAACAGTTCGTGCCCCACGGTGGGCGATAAGTGTTTTATGATTTCTACGAACCAGAGCGCATTTATACGAGGAAGATGCATACATGACAACTTCATACTAGTGCAGCAAACAGTTAAAGTATTACATTGGCAAAAGGTGCCTAGCCTCTTTCTCAAACTTGATATCTCAAAAGCATTTGACTCGGTATCGTGATCGTTTCTTTTGGAAGTGCTGCAGTATTTGGGTTTTGGAGTGGCTTGGTGCAATTTGGTGTCTAATCTGCTATCAACCTCCTCAACTCGAATTTTAGTGAATGGAGAACCGGGAGAACTCTTGCATCATCAGCGAGGACTGCAACAAGGGGACCCCTTGTCCCCCATGCTCTTTATATTAGTGATGGATGTGCTTAATAGTTTGTTTGTGAAGGCAGGGAATGAGGGGCTATTGCAACCTTTATCCCGACGTGTGGCTGGACAAAGACTTTCCTTATATGCTGATGATGTTGCTTTGTTTATCAAGCCGATTAAAGAGGAGCTGCAGATTACTCGAGACATTCTCAAGGTATTTGGGGATGCTTCAGGACTGCAAACCAATTTTGATAAAAGCAATATTTTACCCATCAGCTGTGCGGAAGATTCCTTGACAGTAATTCAAAATACTTTACTGTGTACGATCTCGGAGTTTCCATGCAAATACTTGGGCCTGCCTTTATCAAATAAGAAGCTTCGGAAGAGGGATCTTATACCGTGGATTGAGAAAATCGTTGACAAGCTTCCGTGCTGGAAGGCAGCTCTAATGAACAGGGCGGGACGTGCCACGCTAGTCCGGTTTGTTATCTCTGCCATGCCGGTTTATTTGTTAATTGCCATCAGCGCTTCGAAGTGGTTCCTCAAGACGGTGGACAAATTCAGAAGAGGTTTCCTCTGGCAAGGAAAGGAAAAGGCTAATGGAGGTTGTTGTCTAGTGGCTTGGGACAAGGTTATGAGACCGTTGGATCTTGGAGGCTTAGGCATCCCCAACTTGGAGGTGATGGCCTGGGCTTTACAACTCAGATGGCAGTGGTTCAAAAAGACCAGAGCTGATCGACCTTGGACTGACCTTGAGCTCCCCTCGCATCCTAACTCGATAGCTCTGTTTGCCATTGCAGTTACTACGGAGGTAGGGAATGGTTACAACACACTTTTCTGGACTGATCGTTGGCTGCACGGTTGTTCGATTGAAAACCTTGCGCCTTCAATTTTTGCATGTGTCTCTCCAAGAATCCGCAAGAGCCGGACTCTGGCTGAAGCTCTCAACAATGTGGAATGGACTAAGGACATTCAAGGAGGCCTGTCTTGGGCCGGTATTAGAGAATTCCTAGGGGTTTGGGACTGCCTCATGGATTTTGCGTTGACTGACCAAGAGGATCGTCAAACTTGGAGGCTAGATGCAAGCGGTTGTTATTCTGCCAAATCTGCCTATAAAGCTTATTTTTATGGCGTTGTGACCTTTGAGCCATGGCGTCAGTTATGGAAGACTTGGGCCCCGGCCAAATGCAAAATGTTCTTGTGGTTGGCAATCCGAAACAGATGTTGGACAGCGGATAGGCTAGCTAAGAGGGGCCTCTCTCACCCGGATAAATGTCCACTATGCGATCAAGAAGACGAGACGATACATCATCTTTTATCAACGTGTGTTGTGGCAAGACAAGTTTGGTTCAGATTGTTCAATCCGTTGGACCTAGCAGATTCAGTCCCACGACAAAACGAACGGAGCTTTGCTGATTGGTGGCGCAAGACGATGAGAAGAGTTAAAAAAGAGCACAAAAAAGGAGTGAACACTCTAATTATGCTCGGCGCCTGGATTATATGGAAACATAGGAATGCATGTGTGTTTGAGGGGGCTTCTCCTTCGGTTAACACAATTTTGAGTGAGCTGACGGACGAGCACAGCCTTTGGTGCATGGTCAGGCGAAGAAGGCGCAAGGGTTAGGACTTGCGTTTGCAACCTAGGTCAGAAAGGGCTAGGTCGAGTCGTGCTTGTTCGCTTTGTGTATGATTCTTGAGTCTGTGTAAAAGCCTCACTCATATTTGGTCCCCGTATGAGTAAGGATCCTGTTGGGCACCCCCTTTTTTTCTTCCCCCTAATGCAATGAAACGCAGCTCTCCTGGGTTTTCGAAAAAAAAAAGTAATTCCAACTCGAAGGACAACGGCTGCTCGCCTTAGCCCTGGCCGCATCATGATGCAATCACATGATCCGGAGGTAGCTAGCTTGTCTCGCAGTGATATTTTCGCAATATCTGCGAAAATGTGAGTTGCCAGCATGGGAGGACTCAGGAGTCCCAGCGATCGAGCTGCAGCCTAGCTTCAGCGCCATGTCCTTCTGCGCCTTCCTTCGCCGGTAGAAAATAGGGCAACCCCGACTGTGACGGTTGCACACATGTTTTAAGCTTGTGATTGAAGATGTTTGAAGATTGAAATGTAGCGACGATCGAGTGTTGAATGGAAGAAAATTGCAAACCTGGAGCAGAGAACGTCCAGGTGTAGGAAGCCTTGGCATTCCTCGCACTGTGTCCATAGCCTCCCAAAGAGCATCTCCAGCTCAGAAACTGCGGATATTAAAATAAATCAAACAGTAATCAATCGCTTGGAGACACACTACTTCAACACTTTAGAAACATTCAGTGATCGCGTAGGCGGCCGCCTAGGGTGCCTAGACGCCACCTAGGCGCTCAGCCCGTCTAGGCGGTCAATGGCGGTCTCAGGCGGACCTAGGTGGGCCGAGGCGGCAAAGGCGCGGCGGCGCTGGGCATCTTGAGGCGACCCCAAGGCGGCGGTGGGCAGGTCGAGACGGTGACGGGTGCGTTGGCTTCGCGATGAAAAGGTAACCCTAACCTCTCCTCGCACAAATCTGGTCTTACCTCTTGCATGCGCGCCGCCGCCTCCTCTGTCTCCTCCTCCTGGTCTGCCCATTCCCCGCCGGCCGCCGCCTCCTGTGGGTCCTCCTCAACTCACCGTCCGTCCCTACTGGCTCCTTTGTCTCCTCCTCCTGGGCTGCCTGTCCCCGCCGGCTGCCTCCTCCTGTGGGTCCTCCTCGGCTCGCCATTCGTCCCCATTGTCTCCTGTCTCCTCCTGGGCTCTCCATCCCCGCCGGCTGCCTCCTCTTGTGGATCCTCCTCGAGCTCCTTCTCGGCTCCCTGTCCCCCCCGCCTCGTCAAGCTCGCTCGTCCCTGGCACGTTATCGCCGTCGCACGCACTTCCAACCCTTCCCGTCAGTGCGCCTCATCTAGTCACGCCCGAGCCCCCAGGTAATAGCTCGATCAACACCTCCTCTTCTCCTCCATGGCTCCACCTCGATCTGAAAAGAACGAACGGCGACGGCACCCAAATGGTCAAATGTCCTCAACGACAATGGCTCAGTAGATTACTAGATTATATCTATCTATCTAAGTAGATTATATCTTCAATTAAACAGGTCATCCATGAAGTGCAAGTCTGTAATCAACACCAAGCATGATAGCATGAGCAATTGAGCATGAGTGCATGACTGATGTGATGATGAAAACATGGATGCATATTAATTTTACTTATGTTGTTATGCAAAACATAGTAATATGATAAATTGATAATATATCCAACAGTGTGTTGTTTGACTATTTAGTATTTACTAAAGTAAAGTCATTTTCTTCAGTAAGCCTATCTTTGCTTCTGATTTATGAATTATGATTGTAAGTTTGTAACAATTGTTTAATGTTTATTAAATACAAAATGTCATCGGTTATGTCGACCACGGTGGAGGTGACTACCTATAACCTTAAGAGGAAATCTGAGGACATAGGGTAAAGTAAAATACAAGTTATGCAACAAAATTGTTTCCGAAGGAGTGTATAGGATAAAACAACATATTGCTCACATTAGGGGCAATGTTGCTAAATGCCCATTGTCCATAAAGGAAAATCAGGAGAAGTGCATGAAATCAATAGAGGAGGCACAACTTAGGAAGGCTAGGAAAAATAAAGAACAAGAAGTTAGAAATGAAGTTGCCATTGATGAGGATGTCACCGCCACCGGTGATGGTAATGAAGATGTTGAACTTGAAGATGTAGGATGCTCAGCATGTCAGAAGTTGGGGCCCATGGATAAGTTTGCAATGCCTATTGATTCTAGTACATTGGGCTCCAAAGAACTACGACAACAAGCAATTAGTGCGACCATTTGGAAAGAAAGACTCCATAAAGTGAGGCAATATGTTGCTAGGTGAGGCAATATGTTGCTAGGTGGATTTATGAATCAGGTAATAACTTGCAACTCTTATAATGTCAACTAATATGCGAATGACATAAGTAACATTGTATATTGCATGTTTCCAAGTCACTAACCATTTTTATTTACTCGCCTTAATGAGAAAATTTAAAAAGAAGAGGGATATAATAAGGCCTGGGGTGACTATGTTTGCTTCCTCTTTTCTCACTTTGCAAAGCTTAATTGAGAAGAAAGTCCAGCTAAGGTCAATGGCACTTAGCCAAGAATGGAAAAATTGCATCCATTGTAAAAAAAAAAAAGCCAAAGGCAAGGCAACCATAGCTACATTGGTGAGTAGAACCTTTTGGAATTGTGTTTCTCTTTGCTTGAGGCTATTTGAGCCATTGGTAAAGGTTCTTCGAATGGTTGATAGGGATGTCAAACCTTCTACGGTATTTCTTTATGAAGATATTAAAAAGGCAAAGAAAGGAGTCATGGAGGCCATGAACAATATTAAGAACAACTAAACCCCCATCATAGATGTTATTGACAAGAAGATGAAGGATAGACTTGATTCTCTGTTGCACTTGATAGCATACTTCTTGAATCCATATTAGAGTTATTTTGATGGCTCCATTTTTTTGGATGATGTTGTCATGGATGGGGTATTCAGTTGTGTGGAGGCTTTTTACTATGGTGATGACAACAAGCAAAATCAATTGCTAAATGTGGAGTTGGATACATTCAAAGATCACCAAGGCCACTTTAAGAAAGTGGCAGCAAAGGCCAGATGCCAAGACTTCGGATTTAATCCATGTTTAATAATTAATAGTCAATTTAAATACATGCATGATTGGCGATTGCAAATTTATCATATGCTAAATTACTAATTCTTTTTTTGTTCCTAATATGCAGCTAAATGGTGGTCTACTTATGGATGTAAGTTCCTGTATTACAAAAAATAGCTATGAGAATCCTCTCATTGACATCTAGTTCATCCGGTTGTGAAAGAAATTGGAGCACTTCTGAAGGGGTTAGTATCTAAACTTTCGTAAAGAGTAAAGTCTCAATCTCAACATTTGTACATTGCATTTAGGCTTTATCTAACTATATATACTTCATTTTGCAATTCGTAGATACATACAAAAAAAGAAATAAACTAGATGTCGACCGTCTTAACCATCTAGTCTATATTCAATACAATGCCAAATTGAGGAACAAAAAAAGAGATGAGAGAGAAGAATATAGATCACATTATTGGTTCTTATTAGAATAATTAGATATACTTCCATATATGCGCTTACCATGTATGTGCCTTCCATGTATATGCTTTCCTTGTATGCCTACTCCAGGCCAATATATATACAAGCCACCATAGCTCTTTAGCTATGTGGTGTTTGCCCCAATCTCTCTACCTTTCTACATGGTATCAAGGCACGTCTGATCCTTTCCGTTGCCCATCTCTTCTCTTCCAGGACAGGCCGCCGTTGCCTCTGCACCACCACCCGGCTGCTGCCTCCGCCAACCCGGATGCCAGCCTCCCCCTCCGGGCCACCTCTGGACCCGGCCTCTCCTCGCCGGACCGGGTCTTCAGTCGCCGCCGCTCTCCTCCACCCGGATCCGTTCGGATCCGGCACCCTCCCGGTCTCCCCTCACCAGATCGGGACGCCGCCTCTCCTCCTCCTCCACGCTCGGACGCCAACGGCCTACCCCCGAGCCGATCCGTGCAGATCCGGATTTGCGGATCCGCCGCCAACTCCCCAGGCCGCTGCCACCGCCAACTCCCGAGGCGCGGCGCGCCGCCGACTCCCGAGCCGCGCCGCTGCCGCTGTAGTCTCGCCCTGTGCCGCCGCCTCGACCACCGCCGCAGGCCGCCGCTCGCCGCCCCCTCCTTAGGCCGCCGGCTGCCGGTCGCCGCTGATTCCGCCGCTCCTGCTCGCGTGGAAGCCGCCGCCCCTACTCGCGTGGAAGCCGCCGCCTGCTCTACCTCCCCTCTCGGGTAGGCACAGCCCTTTAAAGGAAGCAGAGAGGTAAAAAAATCTCTCTGACCATGGCGACTTCTCCTCCCGTCGATCCAGCTGCTGCAGCCGCCACCGTCGGCGCGATCGCACCTATTGCTCCTCCGATCGTCCTCAACCCCTACTGCACGGTCGTCATCAAGTCCCATGTGCCGACCACCCACGACTTGAAGACGCCGAACTACTCCCGATGGTCCAAATTCTTTCGGACCATATGAGCGAAGTTCGGCCTCCTCTCCCACATCGACGGCACCGACACGGCACATCGCGACGAGGCTAACTGGGCTTTCGCCGACTCCGCCGTCCTCAGCTGGTTGTATGGCTCCGTCTCCGACGACATTCTCGACTCAACGATGACTGAGCAAGAGACTGCACGTGACCTTTGGGTCGCGATCGAGGCGCTGTTCCGCGACAACAAGGAGTCCCGCGCGATCTTCCTCAACAACCAGTTTCACTCGCTCGTCCAAGGCGATCTGTCCATCACCAACTACAGCCAGCAGATGAATGTTCTCGCCGACGAGCTACGCACCATCGGCAACCCCATCAACGACTTGTAGCTCGTCCTCAACTTGCTGCGTGGCCTCAACCCGCGCTTCTCCACCACCGCAAACGACATCGCCAACTCCGTATCGTTCCCTTCTTTCACTAGGGCACGGTCCATGCTCGCTCTCAAGGAGACTCGTCTTGGCAACGAGGCAAAGATCGCCACCACCACGCTCTTGTTCGCCTCCGGCGGCTCCTTCGGCCACACGTCATCGACCACTACTCTGACCGTCAATGCTCGTGATGGGCGTCGTGGTGGCCGCAATCGCCGTGGCAGGCAGGGCGGGTCTGGCCGTGGCACCAGCGCCAGCTTCCACAGTGGCCGCGTACCACCATCTCCACCGACTGGTCCATGGTTCTGCTTCAACCCGTGGTCTGCCCCTACCGGCGGTCAGTGGCGCCCCTCACCCGCTCTCGTCCTCGGCGCTCCACCTCAGGCTCATACCGCCTTCACGCCGTCCCAGTCTTCCACCCCGCAGACCTGGGATTAGCAGGGTCTCATTACTGCGTTGAACCAACTGGCTGTCCAAGGACATGGTGGCTGGGTCATGGACAGCGGTGTCACTTCCCACATGACGATAGACGATGGTACACTTCTTTCTTCCCACCCTCCACCTCATTTGGTCGTTACTGTTGGCAATGGTTCTCGTCTCCCTGTCGTTTCTCGTGGTCACACTTTTCTTCACACACCAACCACCCGTTTTCTCCTTCCCAACACTCTCGTTGTCCCTAACCTAGTCCACAACCTTCTTTCTGTTAGACAATTCACTCGTGATAACCATTGCTCTATTGAGTTTGACGCCTTTAGTTTTTCTATTAAGGATCCCGGACACGGCAGCACGATCTTTGCACACTGCGATAGTGCAGGCGACCTCTACACCATACCTCCAGTCGCCACCTCAGCTCCACCCAGCACCCACATCGCTGTCTCCTCCCAGTTATGGCATCAACATCTTGGTCATCCCGGCATCGCCAGCCTCGACACCCTCCATAAAAACTCGTTCATCTCATGTAATAAAGTAGACCACTCTCTTTGCCAGTCCTGTCAATTTGGCAAACATACGCGTCTCCCTTTTGTTACCTCTTCTTCGCGCTCCTCTGCGCCATTTGAGCGAGTTCATTATGATGTGTGGGCATCTCCAGTTCCTAGTATATCTGATTTTCTTTACTATCTAGTGTTACTTGATGATTTCTCTCATTATTGTTGGACTTTTCCTCTTAGAAAGAAATCAGAAGTTTCTCAGCTTTTAGCAGATTTTACTGCCTATGCTAGCACACAATTCGGTCTTCCTCTAAAATCCATACAGGCTGACAACGGCACCGAATTTGTGAACCACACCAACACATCCTTCCTTGCTTCCCGTGGCACTACCCTATGTATCTCTTGCCCATACACCTCCCAGCAGAAATGGCAAAGCTGAGCGCATCATTCGTACCCTCAACAATGCAGTTCGCACGCTCCTGCTCCACGCCACTATGCCTCCCAAGTACTGGGCCGAGGCGCTAGAAACTGCCACCTATCTTCTTAACCGTTGCCCATCCTCCTCTGTCGGTGGTGATATTCCCTATACCCTCCACCGCTCCCCACAACAGTACAGTCATATTCGGATTTTCGGTTGTCTTTGCTTTCCGAACCTTTCTGCCACTTCTCTTCATAAACTTGCTCCACGTTCCACGGCTTGTGTCTTCCTCGGTTACCCTTCTCACCATAAGGGGTACCGCTGTCTCGATCTCACCACCAAACGTGTCATCATCTCCCGCCATGTTATCTTTGATGAGAGCATATTCCCGTTTTGCAGTAGTGACCGATCTTCACCCCCTCCCTCTTGCTTCGACTTCGATTTTCTCGACGTCGACCCTACCATGCCGGTGCCTCGTACTGCTGCAATGGCACCCCTGCAGGTACCCCAGATGACTGCTCCACCACTGCATGGTGTCGAGCGATCATCTCCTTCGTCCTCGGCGCCATCCGTCGCTCCGCCACCACGATCGCCCGTGCATCTGGTTTACTCCAGACGGCCACGTGCGGCTCCCTCTGACCCAGCTTCACCAGCACCGTTACCCGCGCCGGCTCCAGCTACCCTGACTACATCAGCGCCTCCCTCGGACCATCCAATGGTGACACGGGCTTGGTCTGTCGCCGATCCCTCTGTGGAGTTTTTCTCCCTAGCGGCCGACCACTCTCCCGCTTCACCTGTTCCGGCGAACTATCGTAGCGTCCTCGCCGATCCCAACTGGGGCACCACGATGGCCGAGGAGTATAAGGCCCTCGTGGACAACGACACCTAGCGCCTCGTCCCGCGCCCGCCTGGTGCTAACGTCGTCTCCGGGAAGTGGATCTTCAAGCACAAGTTTCACTCCAATGGTAGTCTGGCCCGCTATAAAGCGCGCTGGGTTGTTCGTGGCTTCTCTCAGCAGCACGGTGTAGACTACGATGAGACATTCAGTCCGGTGGTCAAACCGGCCACCATCCGGACTGTCCTCTCCATCGCTGCATCGCGCTCCTGGCCGATTCATCAACTTGATGTCAAGAATACCTTTCTCCATGGCACTTTTAATGAGACAGTCTACTGCCAGCAGCCCTCCGGATTCGTGGACACTGCTTGTTCCACTCATGTGTGTCTTCTCCAGAAGTCCCTCTATGGTTTGAAGCAGGCTCTCCGAGCATGGTACCAACGGTTCGCCTCCTACATCCGCGGCATCGGTTTCGTCGCCTTCTTCTCTGACATGTCATTGTTTGTCCTCCGTCAGGGGACTGACATGGCCTACCTACTACTCTACATCGACGACATCGTCCTCACGGCTTCCACCCAAGGTCTTCTCCAGCATCTCACAGACTTGCTTCACTCGGAGTTTGCCATGACGGACCTCGGTGACCTGCACTTCTTCCTCGGCATCTCCGTCGCACGCTCCTCCACCGGCCTATTCCTGTCTCAGCGACAGTATGCTATTGATCTCCTGCGACACGCTGGCATGGCTGAGTGTCACCCTACGGCTTCCGAAGCTAATGAAGCTCAAGGGTGGTTAATTGAAGGAGGAGATGATCAAGATGTTAAACTCGCTACGGAGCTTACATGGAAGGTAATTGAAAAATCATGTGGGGCTAATGAGGTCTTAGAACTTCGTAGGAGTGCAAGAGTAAGATAACTTCATGAATAAGATTTCAAGTCCGATACCAAAGAAGAGGAGGAGGTCAATGAGGAGGAGGAAATTGAGTATGAGTCTGACCAAGAAGAAGTGTTTCCAACCAAAAATTATGAGGAAGAAGATAACTAGTCATTCACTCATTTGATCATCAATCTATCATATGACTCTATTTATATTTTGCTTACTTGTTTTATTTGTGAAACCTTATAAACTATTTGCATTTGGCTTGATTGTTTTATTTGTAAGAACTGAAAACTATGAGCTTCCAGTGTTGTTACTTGTTTGGTAAGTCACTTCACTACTTCAGCCATTCGAGAATTCAGCTAGAGTTGCTTCCACTCATCCGCTGTCTGGTATGGCCTAGCTGTCATCATTTTCACATGAGTGTTAGAAAGACTGAACCGATGACATGGGCTGGTTTGAATGACAGCTGTGGTGCCTTGTCCAATTTGTATGGGCTTGATTGAATTAGTAACTGCTGTACTATTAAATTTCCTATTATTTTGATTGACCAGTATTTTTCTGTGTCGTTGTACAACTGTACAGTTTAAATGCTTAGGTGGTTGGGAGGTTCGTTGGGTGAAATCTGAATGGAAAAGGAGCGAAGGGAAAGCTGGAACATTATTCTACGGATCCTGATGACAAAGGTTTACTTTTCGTCTCTCATAGTTTTATTTAACTATTTTAATTCATAATAATGTTGATGGTTTGATCACAAAGCGTGTCTTGCTTACCATAGCTTTAATTCCAAACACAAGGAGAATTCCGGATGCCGAGTATTGGCGTGTTGCTTTCAGCTTCGTAATGAAAAGGTTTGACTAAAATTAACCTATGCTTTGCTATGCTAGGAAATCATGAGTAATCAATTTACTAATTATTTGTGTGTATCTTTCTAAGGGGGTGATCGTTTTAGCGATAGCTTCTAACTTTTGGCTAAAATTTCACTGTAACTGACTTTTTTTTACTGTAGCTGAGTTAGCTTTTTGGGTATAATTAAATTTTAAAAATGTAAAACTAGAAAAAAAAAATATGTTAGCCCATCACGGACAATACAAAGGAACACGGGAAAAAAATGCAAAAAAGCTCAAAAAATCTAAAAAAATTCAGAAAAAGACAAATTACTGAATAGTAAAAAAACAAGCTGAAGCTGAAAAAAAACTGAAACGAGCGGACCTAACAGTAGACTGAGGATCTATCTTGGGCTACTTCATTTTTGTCATCAACTCATCAAGGTCATTAAAACACATCAAATATTTCACATCACAGCAAGCCACCCAGGCAACATCTCTACACAATAATTACACATACATACAAAGAACATATAAATAAGCAATCTTGGACTGAATGACTGATGATTGGCTGCGATATTCTGGAATTCTTGCTATTTTTGTTCGGCCGCCTAGGCCCCATCTAGACACCCTAGGCGCTAGGTGGCCACCCACCGACCGTTTAACACCTAACGCCTAGGAAAACACTCAAAACATTTGAGAAGGTATATATCCTACCGTTTGCTACAGTTTTGAAGTATAACTCGGTTTCTCTTCCCTTGCAATGTGAGCAGTGTGTTTGATTCGAACCACTGCAGGGTGAAAATACGGTGGTTAAAAGACTGGGTCTTTACAGCAAGGTAGTGAAAATATGGATTTACTACTGGAATGGGGATATTAGAAATGAAATCTCCTCTTTCCATCTACACTGCAATATTAAAAATTGAAAGCACATGCTAAGCCCAAGTCCAATAAGAATAATAGAGTGCATAGATATTTGCATTTGCAACATAGGCCTTATAACTGCTTTGCATCCAAGACAGGTTAATTGTTTCTTTGCAAATTTCATTATCCCACTATTTAAAGGAGTTTGAGATCGAAACAGCTCTGGTGAGACTTCCATGAAGCAGCTCTCTACTGGCGTTCTTCAGAATTGGTTCAAAGATCCTCAAAAATGGCTGCCAATTAACATCATATGGTTAGAAGGGGAAAAAAAAGAAGCTTTGAATATCAAGAAAAGTGTTCTGGACAAACTTTGCTAATTTGATTTTCAAGGTAGTACTGAGGATCTATGGATAAGTTATTATCCAAAACATAAATTGGATCTTCTGACTTCTCATATGCCTGCATGCAGAAAGCAAATGTATATAAAGCAAAAACTATCATACAAGCAACTTAGGACTCTGCAACAGAAAGTACAGATGAGTTTACCTTTGCCCTTTTTGCTGCTTTAATTATGACATAAGGGACCTGGTCACCAACAGTGGGTGCAGTAGCAGCATCCCTCTGCTCAAGAAAACCAGAACTTATTTCAATAATGTCAGTAGTTTATTCTATCTTGACAAGAAATGGATCAAGATCAGCACCATTCAGCAAAATTATCAAGGGTTCATACCTTTATCATCCTCTCAGCAAGCTCTACATGGGCAGTTTTTACAGCATAATCTTCTCCTGTTTTAGTCAAACCCTGTGTAACAAACAGTTAAAGAATTGCAACACAGAATAGAGCCATTCTCAGTAACCAGAGGTGGATTCCAATCTTTGTGGTATTTATAGGTAAACTGCACACTTAATTCACCTTTGTTATAACTAGAAGTGACAAGTCCACACGGTTCATCAATAGATCAGATACGGTGTTCTTGACATATTGAATTGCGCCACGAACATCTCGGTCCACAGGTATTTTATGAAGGCATTCAGTTACCAGGTTCTTTACCAATAAACAATTGTCCCTTCTTACTGTTTCAATACCTGTAGGTTGTCTTGAGATGAGCTTGTCACATTACATGGGCCAAATGGGCCATATAAGCATGTATAATGCAAGAGCCAAAATAGCCAAAAAAAACCCTATACAAATACTATATACATATACTTCAAACCTCCCTCAAACTCATAGTGGATCAACAACACTGAGTTTAGAAAGATGGAAGTTATGGTAAGCTCTAGGCTATGCTTTTGTGAAGAAGTCAACCAGTTGAAGCTCTAAAGACATCGTACTGAAGAGTGACAACCTGCTGTTGCATCTGTAACCATATGTAGGAATCATCAACCCTAATATACTTGGTGAGCTCATACTTTACCTGATCTCGAGCAATGTTAATCACATTAGTGTTGTCTGACGGTAACTAGTCAACGCAGAAACCGAAACACCAAAGTCCTCAAGGATCCACTGTAGCCAGGTAATTTCAGCTGTCATAGATGCCAAAGCCCTCAACTCAGCCTTAGTACTCGAATGAGA
The DNA here is from genome assembly GCA_036346265.1 of Melocanna baccifera. Classification (NCBI taxonomy): domain Eukaryota; kingdom Viridiplantae; phylum Streptophyta; class Magnoliopsida; order Poales; family Poaceae; genus Melocanna; species Melocanna baccifera. The sequence goes on along the minus strand of CM070708.1, from coordinate 15,787,305 downwards.
AACTGCAGTCTGCTTCTTAGTTTTTTAAGCAATCAAGGAAGAACCAGGAAGATACAAAAAGTAGCGAGAGGCCAACGATCAGAAGAATCACTAGCTCAGGTCACATAAGAGTACGCTTGAAGCTGTAAAGAGTTGGATTGAGGGAAGCAAAGGCACCAAGTGACGGTCCCACAAATATATCACAGAATACGAAGGAGGTGACTATAGTGGAGCCGGATAGGCACAGAAACAAATTGACTCAACATGAACATGAGAGATATCAGGACAAGTGACATCAAGGTAAACCAAATTCCCAACCAAGTGGCGATAGCGAGTGGGATTCTCGAGAGGGATACCTTCAGTAGGAGGAAGATGAAATTGAAGCTCCATAGGAGTCTCCAACGTACGCTGCTTGGTGAGACAAGTGCGATCACAAAGATCCTAGATGTATTTCTGCTGGGAAAGGTAGCAGCCATCAGACGTAGAAGTGACCTCAATCCCAAGGAAGTAGCGAAGAGGACCCAAATCAAACATTTGGAGCTGCTCACTGAGACGTGTCTTCACAAAGTCAATATACAAAGGGTCATCTCCAGTGATTAGCGTATTATTCACATAGAGAAAAGTGTCCCACCACAAGAGGTATGAACGAAGAGAGCAAAGTTGTGATTACAGGCAAAGATGCCTGCAGCAGTGACAACAGAGGCAAAACGCTCAAACCAAGCACGAGGGGCTTGTTTGAGCCCATAGAGAACGACGGAGGCGACAAACCTAACCGTCAAGAACAGAATACCCAGAGGTGGGTGCATGTAAACTGATGTAAATGAATTAGTGTTCTCTGATGTAAAAATCAAAGTTGATAATGCAGTCTGCGCAGAAAAATCTTGCATCATTGCACCTTGCAGATAGTGGTGGATGCGGCCTATATCTCTGGGGGCAGTTGACCAAACAGGTTTTTGCAAAAATGTCCTATCATTATTGATATTTCTAAATAAGTTCACAAAAATCTGAAGATTTTATAAGACTTGGCCCCACAGGGTATGAGTCCTGGATCAGCCACTGTTTGAAGGTCATGAAATCTTATATCATTAACATGCGATGATTAAAGCAGGATAAAAAAATTGGAAAGAATTGTGAAGTCCACTTAATCATGGTGTGTCCTAATTTTCCATGGGAAAAGAATGGCACATAAACAGGAAATGATTTTTTACCCAACGAGTGTGGATTGTCGAAACTTTAGAGATAATGTAGATCCTCTACTGTCCAAAGAGCCTTGTATGCATCGTAAATCTAAAAACTAGATGGTGCTAATAGCCATAGAAAAACAATGGATATCCAAGTATGACATAGAAAATATGCCTCCAAAAAAAATTGTGGATGGATGTCTGAAAACAACAATGCTAGAAGTCATTATAGGACCATTTGCATATATTGTATCCAATTATAATATCAGGAACCACTTCACATATGAAATCCTGCAAAATTCCAAAACATAATTAGCTTATTCTCAATTAAGCTCTTTATCTTCAATCAGAAACTGTATTTACCTTTAGTAAAAAGCCAAATAGCACCATGGTATATAGCAAGCAAAAAGAAAACAAATGTTAACTGTAGACACAAAGGGCAAAGAGAAAATAAAGTAATAAACCATCAATACTGAAGCATAAGGTTACATACAATCATACATAGCGTAAATTTAACTGAAGCTGACAGCTCCAAATACAGCATTACTTACCCTCCAAGCAAGTAGAATCTCTCTCTTTGTCAAATGACATTACATCGACTCTGACAATGGGAGAGCATGATTTAAGATTCATGACATCCCGTACAAAAGGTTGGCCTTCTCCTTGAAGTGTGACTAAGCTATCTATTAGAATTGAAAGAAGCAAGTCAAGAGATTGTGCACATAAAGACGTTTGCATTTGAACTAAATGATATCAAGTATCAAATATACAAAGATAATTCAACCTGAATAATAGGGTCATGAGTTGGTTCTGGGAAGTGACTTTTGCGACTGAAACATTCAATATCAAAACTTAATGTGCAAAACAGGGCCATCTTAGAATATTTCCTTCAGCAGCACGGCTTACGAAATCCGAGTATCTGTTAGTTGACTTATTAAGGATAGGCTCAACAAACAATATTACAGTTTAGCAATAGGAATGAAATCTTTGGAAGTATAGAAGGATACAGATAATCCAACTCTAGCTGACAATACAACACGATGCGAGCTGCTTTCCTATACTTCCGAGCAGGAACTTCAATCCAATTGCCACCAACAATGTTGCAATCAATCATGAAGCAAAGGGCAAAAAGAATGTTGCTTTCATATGTCAGAAACTTTTCAACCAAGGCCTTCAATCGTTATGCCCCTTTCCAGGATGCCTGTATTGTGCAAGCATATGCCTGTTGTGGTAAGCCAGCAAATAGCAAGGAAACGACTAGTAACAGACTCTTGGAAGATCAGAAGGTGAGCACAAAGTAAAGATCATATTATCACACAATAATTTATTTCCATGCAACTTAAAATGTTCTTCTGGTTATCCATTGAATAAAAAAGATAGCGAGGTCAATCTACAAGAGTGAACAATAATTGTATTCTCTTAAACTAGCACTGACCGCAACAACTACTGTCGAGACCCGAATATGCAAATTCGGTCTCTCTGTGTAAACTGCACTAGTCCAGGATCACGCTAATGCACACAGTCAAACATAGATGTCATCACAGTCATACACACGACAATAATAAAGGAAAACTCGAATATCGATAAAATATCAAGGGTACGACCTTATGGCCAAGCTTACAATATCTCTAGCCGGAAGGGCTTAACAAAATAGCAGCGGAAATCCAAAATAAAGCGTAGCGGCCAATCGACAAGCCCACAGGCTATCGAGTGGAGAACGAAGCCTAATCCGTGAAGTCGTCGTAGAACTCTCCTTCTGGAACCTCCTGCTGATAGTACTCCTCTCCCTCAACTGAGCAACATAGGCGTAAAGCCGTGAGTATATTGGTACTCAGCAAGTCGTTTGTAACAATAAATGTAATATAATATGCAAGGATTACCAAAGGAGGGCTGAAAGGTTAATTTGCATAAAGGCATTTATCGATGAAATATATTAAATAACTTGAAAGCGAAAGTTAACTGAAAACAGTAACAATAGATAATCAAAGGAAATAAACATGAACCACTTGTGAACACCAATTCACAAGTTAAACCAACAGTGAACTACCTGTCCACTCCCAATCATAAACCATCAAGTTATAAATGAAACACTAACCCTCGTGTGAAATCCCCGAGCACTGTCCATGACCGAGAACGCGGCTATTCGAATAGTTTTACACTCTGCAGAGGTTGCACAACTGTACCCACACGATGTGATTAGCCTAGGCCTAAGAAAATCACAACAAGGCCTTTACAATGCTCTACCTCAACACAATCCTGCCCGCTAGGGTTTCGCATCACACCCCCCCTTGCGCCACATGGAAATCAGCAACCATGTCCATCACAATGGCAGAATTGGATTGAAATATTACAAATTAATCAGTCAGGTCCATCCCATAATAGACATGTGGTTTGCACGATTAAGCTCAGATCAATGGCGCACAAAGTTAAGTCCTTAACATTACCCGGCGAGACTACCACATCCCCAAAGTACAACCAGATTCCCCTTTATCGCACGATCACTCGCCGAGTGCAAAGCCAATTTGTATAACCAAGCCAACGTCACACCAATGACGTGGCACAAATTTTAATACACGTGGCACCAACCACAGTTTCATATGTCATTAAGTCAAGTTAATAATTTAACATGTGTGATGAGACCAATCGTAAATATAAACTGGCTAAGCAATCTAATCGTACCAACCCATGTGATAAATAAACTAGCATCACTAATAAATTTCCCAACCTATGGTGACAATGGCATCATGGTATTCCAAAGTATCAAGGAGGTATAATTTCAATTGAGACAATAACTACCAGTGCAAAGGTTTGAATAAAAATAGCAATGCAATGTAAATTTAAGACAAAATAATTAAATAGTAGTTTGCAAAATTGGGTTCAACATGATCAAGAGACACGACTTGCCTTCGTTATGCTCGTGAGGTACTCACGGTCTTCTCAAGCGCGAAACCCGCTCCTCCGAATCCGAATCTAACGAGAGAAAACGACCAAAACAAAGAAACACATAAAATGATAAGCAAATGAACTCCAAAATTCACAAAACCAGAACCAACAGCTAGAGCTCGATTTTAGATGAATTTAGAAAAAAGAACGGGGTCAATCGGAGCTAGGACGGAGGAGAACGGGCTCCCCGAAAATTAATTCGGGAAAATCGGAAAAGTTATCTTGTCTTTGTGGACCCGGTCCATGAAATTCGAGTCCACCGTGGACTCGGTCCACGAAATTGCTGCACGGGGCGCGGCCGACGCGCGGATGTCTTGACGTGGCAAAGAAGATATGCCGCCACGTGGCACGGTGTGGCGTGGCCGACGTGGCGGAGCGTGGCCGCCACGTGGCACCGGGCGGTCACGGCCGACGTGGCATGCCACGTAGGATGCCACGCCGGCTAGGGGGCGACGTGGTTCGGCCGACGCGCACGGCGCGGCGCGACGGCGGATCCGACGGCGAGGGCAAGCCACGCGGCGACGATCGGACCTTCGGTCCGATCCGAGCGACGGCGAGGATTACCGCGCGCGGCGCGGCGACGGCGGATCGGCGACGCGTGGCGGCTCGCGCGCTGGTGGCATCGCGACCGCGCGCGCGCGACGGAGCGGGAGATGGCGGCGCGTGGGCGCGCGCGGAGCGGATCGGCGGCGCGTGGCGGCGCGCCGCATGGCGTCGCGGGCCGCGGGTGGCGCGGCGCGCGCGCGGTCCGGCTCGGGACCGAGGGGCGGAGCGGGATGCGGGTTCGGCGATCGGCGGGCGACACGGCGACGGCGAGAGAGAGGCGGCGATGGCTCACCGGCGAGGTCTTCGGCGGCGGCGACGGTAGACGGCGACGGAGGGCGCGACGGGCGGCAGCAGCAGCGACGGCGAGCGGCTCGGCGGGACGACGGCGCGAGGACGAAGGCGAGGGCGGCGGCGACGAGTTCGTGCGACGGGCACGCGAACCGAGGGACGAACGCGATATTTATCACGCGAACCGAGACAACCCGATCGGTTACGGCCCGGAGCAAAACGCGGGTTTGGTTTGGACGGTCGGGATTCAACGCGAGAGAGATCGGACGGCTCGGACGCACGCAAGGGTTAGGGTTAGGGTTTGCGGCGCGGCGCGAGGATTTGTCGGTGGAGATCGCGCGCGCGCGACGGCGCGGCCGAGGGCGCGGCGGCGCGGCGCTGGCGCGTTGGTGCCACCGTGCGTCAGCGAAGCGCGACACGTGGCGCGGCGGGATCGAGCGCGGCGGCGAGTGGGTGCGCGGAAAGGGTATGCGGCGCGGGGGCGCGGATGGGCGACGCGTGGAGAGAGGGAGATCGGGCGGGTGAGGTTTAATTCTTTTCTTTTCTTTTTCCAAAAATTCAAATAAACTTCTAAAAGCTCTAGAAAATAGCAAATAAATCCCAAAAATTCTCCAAAAATACCAGAAAATTCCTTGAGACCTGAGGAACACAAATAAAATATTTCCCACTTATGTTAATGTTTATTTTAATCATATTAAATCATTTAAAACTTTAAAAATTCATTTGAAGCTTCAATTAAATTCAGAAAATTCCAGAAAATTCATTTTTAAAATCCAGGCTTTAAAAATCTTAGAAAAACAGGATGTTACAAACCTTACTCCCTTAAACGAGATCTCGACCCCGAGAACTGGGCCAACTAAGAGAATAGGTTCGGGAACTCCGCTCTGAGATCCTCCTCGCGTTCCCAGGTGGCTTCCTCCTCGGAATGGTTACTCCACTAGACTTTGCAAAAACAGATCACTTTATTCCGGGTGACTCGCTCTGACACTTCCAAGATTTTGACTGAGTGCTCTTTGTACGACAGATCCTCCCGCAGGTCAACGGCCTCAACTGGCACAACCTCCTCTGGTATGCGCAGGCACTTCTTCAGCTGGGACACATGAAAGACGTCATGTACCCCACTGAAGGACGCAGGTAGCTCCAACTGATAAGCAACCTCTCCCCTGCGTTTCAGAATCCTGAACGGACCAACATATCTCGGTGCAAGCTTCCCTTTTAGCTGAAACCTCTTCACACCCTTGAATGGTGTGATCCTAAGATACACAAAATCGTCTGGCTCAAAACTCAGCTCTCGGCGTGCGGTATCTGCATAACTCTTACATGTCTGCTTGGGCGTTTTCAACTGTCTGTATCAAGCGGACCTTATCCTCGCCTTCTTTCAAACATTCGGGCCAAAAACGACCTTCCCGTCTCTTTCCAATTGAGAGGGTCTCGCATTTCGCCATACAATGCCTCAAACGGTGACATCGCAAACCGGCACGATAATCATATTGTATGAGAACTCGCAAAGGTAAACAATCGTCCCACTTAGACCCATGATCAAGCACAAAGCTCTCAACATGTCCTCCGTAATCGATTAACTCGCCTGTCTCGACCATCATGTCTGGGGTGATATGTCAGACGAATTGGTGAGTTCCCATAGCCTTATGGAAACTACCCCAAAACCGGAAGTGAATTGCGATCCACGATCCGACACAATCTTCTTGGGCACACCATGCAAACCGACAATCTCGACATATATAGCTCGCCAATCTGTCACCACCGTAAGTCGCCTTAATCGGAATAAAATGAGCAACCTTGGTCAATCGATCCACAATGACCCAAATCGAATCATAGCCCTCTTTGGTCTTAGGCGGACCGACTATGAAGTCCATACCAATTTCTTCCCACTTCCACTGGGAACTTTCAATGGTCGTAGCAAACTGCGCAGTCTCTCGGTGCTCGCTTTACTCTCGACAAACATCACAAAGGGCTACATACTCGGCGATCTCACGCTTCATGCTTGGCCACCAATACTTATCCTTAATGTCTGGTACATCTTGGTGCTCGCTGGATGAATCGAATACAACGACTCATGAGCCTCTTTTAATAACACATCCTTTAGTTCTTGCTTGTTGGGCACACACAAACGCCGCTTGAACCACAAGGTTCTCTGGTCATCCACCAAAATCCCGACTCTTTACCTTCACTTAAGTTCTTTCGATCATTGAAACGCCTCATCATCCGACCGAGCCCGCGAATCGACCATCCAAAGTAGGTTGATCTCCATAGCCGCCAAAAATCCCGCTCCACCAACTCAAGGCTAAGCTTCAAATTCCTCATGCAAAGTCGGGCCGACTCTCTCGAACCATCACCGAATTGCAGACACCTTTCGCTCAAGGCATCTGCAACAACATTAGCTTTCCCGGGATGATAATGTATGCCCACATTATAATCCTTTATCGGCTCTAACCATCTCCTCTCGCTCGAGGTTAAGCTCGGTGGGTAAAGATGTATTTCGACTCTTATGATCCGTAAACCTCACATCTGTTACCCATCGATAATGACGCCAAATCTTTAAAGCATACACTACGGCCGCCAACTCTAAATCATGGGTAGGGTAGTTCTCTCATGCGGTCTCAATCGGCGTGAGGCATAGGCAACCACTCTCTTGTCTTGCATCAAGACACAACCCAAACCTTTGCGCGAGGCATCGCAAAATATCTCAAAATCCTTATTAATATCAGCAACACCAAAGACTGGGCCGTGGTCAAACTCTCCTTAAGTTTCAAAACTTTTCTCACATTCGGCGCCCAAGTGAATTTCTTTTCCTTTTGAGCAAGCTGCGTGAGGGTCCGCCACACCGAAAATCCTCAATAAAGCGACGGTAGTATCTCGCCATACCAGAAAACTCCCGACTGGGTAATCAAGTGGGTGATCGCCAATCCAAAACATCACTTACTTTCCTCGGGTCAATCGCGACTCCTTTCTTTGTCAACACATGCCCTAGAAAGGCGACTTTCCTCATCCAAAACTCACATTTGCTGAACTTTGCATACAACTGATTATCTCTCAATTTCTGCAATGCTAATCTCAAGTGCTCCTGATGTTCCTCCTCATTCTTGGAATATATCAAAATGTAGTCAATGAATACAACGACAAACTTGTCCAAATATTCCATAAACACCTTATTCATCAAATACATGAAATATGCTGGAGCATTAGTCAAACCAAATGACATCACTGTGAACTCGTATAGACCATAACGAGTCGAGAAGGCTGTCTTGGGTATGTCCTCCTTACGTATCCTCATCTGATGATATCCTGACCTCAAATCAATCTTGGAGAATACTCCTGCTCCCTTAAGCTGGTCAAACAGGTCATCAATCCTGGGCAGAGGATACTTATTCTTGACGATGACCTCATTAAGTGCTCTGTAGTCCACACACATGCGCTGACTACCATCCTTCTTCTTGACGAACAACATCGGCGCTCCCACGGGATGAACTCGGCCGATGTAACCCTTATCCAAAAGCTCCGAATTTGCTTCTTCAACTCGCTAAGTCATTGGCCGGCATCCGATAGGGTCTCTTGGAAATCGGAGCGGTACCGCACAAGCTCAATCGAAACTCAACCTCCTCTCTCGTGGCATACCGAAGATCATCCGAAACACGTCGGGTACTCTCGACAACCGTACATCCTCCAACTGGATTACCTTGCTCGCAAATCATGGTAGCTCGCCGACACTTATCGGCCGCGAATCGCACCTTAACTCCGCTCAATTGGTTAAGGTCACCGCTCGCTCCCACGCCTAACATCGCTCGCCGCTTCAAGCCAATCCATTCCCAAGATTACATCTAGGGATGCATATCCAACAAAATCAGTCGGCCCCGAACTCAACTCCTCGAATGGTTATCCTAACTCTCGGAGAACCTAGGTTGGATCTCAACTTGATCCGGGATTGGATTAAAAGAACAGATCCAAGAGCAACATTTTCAATTGTTGCTTTAAAGCAAAACTCAGAAACAAACGAATGCGAAGCCCGTAATCAAATAAAACGGTGGCGGCCAATGTACGAGGAACGCATCGATCACAACGTCCGTGCTGCTGGGCATCCTCTGCGGTGACGTGGTTCACCCGACCTCTCACCACCGCGCCCCGCTGCTCGTCTTGAGGCCGGGGTGCTCCTCGCCCCGCTCCCGGGTAGGGGTACGATCGGTGTGGCTCCCAAGTCAAAGCGAATCGGCGCGGGGCTCGCCTCGAGGGCACTTGCTAGCATAGTGTCCACCTCATGACACTTGAAGCAAGTGACGGATGCCTTGAATTATTGTTCTTTCGTTGCTGCTGTCCATTGGAACTACCAGACGCCGTCCCGATCAAATCGCGCGGTGTCCGAGCCGGGTCCGAATCATGAGGATCGCTGCCGCTGTGGCACTCGTGCAGCCGGTAGGAACCAAAGCGAGGCCTCGGGACTGGTGTGACCGTGATCCTCGCCGATCAACCTCCTCTTGCGAGACTCCTCGAGCTCGCGCGACTCTCCTCAATGAGAATTGCCTTATCCACCAATCGCTGAAATCGCATAGTCGTTGCCACGACTTGCACCTTCAAAGCCGGGTTCAAGCCTTTCTTGAACCTCTTCTCGCGAGCTGCATCGACGCTACATCCTGCAGCGCGCAGAAGCGAGCCAATCGAGTGAATTTATTGAGATATTCACTCACCGATGATTCCTCTCACTGGAACTCCCAAACTCATCCTTCTTCATCTCGACCACTCCATCCATGACATGAGCGGTATGGAAAGCCTTAGCGAATTCCTTCCAAGTGATGTTGTTCGGTCCTCATGGGCGCACATGAGTTCTCCCACCACTCTGCTCTTTGGTCCCTCAAGCCGATGTGCTTTGCATACAAAACCTTCTCTCTGTCGGTACATCGAGCCAAATTCGATTTCTTCTCAATCGAACGGACCCAATCGTCGGCCTCCAAAGGCTCGACGAACCGAGAAAACAGCGGTCTCGTCCTCATAAACTCTACATAGCCGGATCGGCCGACAAGGTGCCGTGGTGGTATCGGCTCGTGTCTTTGCCATTGCATCATAGTCTGCATACCTGCGTCATGGAGTGCATCATCCGAGTTCGCCATCAAAATCGATCGAGGGCGGATCCAAGGTAGGTGGCATTGGCGCGCAAAGATCGCTCTCTGGTCTGGTTCGCCTGATTGCGGTGGAGGAGTTCTGGTATCAACCATCTTGCTCAAAAGAAAACAATCATTGCCTCGACCAAATGTAAAAGACGAGAGGAAAAGCATAGATAAGAGGTAAATGCGTCTAAGAGGGTTTTGCTTAATGGAGACCTAACCTAAACAAACACTTAGCCAAAAGGCTAACTAAGAAACCGAACAAAAATAAACTCCATTAAAAGATTTGACATGATCGCAATATAATGCTTTTAAGGCAATATTTGCACCACATCACACTCAAGCGCAAATAAAATCCAACGTGTCTACTCGCACTATCTACTCAAGGCTCCCACTCGGGTCCCGACAAATAGGGTATCTCGATGTCGTCCTCGAATCGCCAGACAACCCATGAGTTGCGGATCGGCGCGATCGCTCTCGATCGGGTGGAGGAACCGGCGAGGTAGGCGCGACGATCTCCGGTGATACGACGCCTCCTCCGGGCTCGGCGGTGTAGGCGACGGTAGAGGTCTTGGCGATCGCGGTCGGGCTCCTCCTGCATCGGTTCTCGTAGTCTCGGTGGCTCCGTCTCGCTCCTTGAACTTCCGGACGAGTCCGCCATGTTGATCTTGTATAGCTTGCAAAGTCGACGAATGGCTTTGTGCGCAACTCCTCAGCCGACATCTCCCACCGCACGGTGTTCTTGAAACTGTGATGTAGCACCTGCTTGCCGACTCGAGTGGTGAAGTATACCCTGGAGATACTCCCGATACGTTGACATTTATGCTTCTCGTTCTTGGTAAGGTAGACGGGCAGTCTCTTAAATCCGAGGCTCCGCAACAGAACGCGTAGAAGTGACCTCCATCCTCCTGTCGGGCTGTAAGAAGCTTGGGACATCTAATGCATTTATAAAGGAAAGATCAGTTTATAACTTTAGGAAAACAGATTTTGCAAGAGTTGGGAAGAGAGATAAGAATCCTTAAGAATGAGGTAAGAGGATAGAGATATTACTAAATATCAAATTTAGTTGGTTTGATTTAAAAAATAAATTTTTGGGCTATCGACCAATTTAACTAGGGCTTCGTCCTACAGTCGATATGGCTCTGATACCATCACTGTCGAGACCCGAATATGCAAATTCGGTCTCTCTGTGTAAACTGCACTAGTCCAGGATCACGCTAGTGCACACAGTCAAACATAGATGTCATCACAGTCATACACACGACAATAATAAAGGAAAACTCGAATATCGATAAAATATTAAGGGTACGACCTTATGGCACATAAACAGGAAATGATTTTTTACCCAACGAGTGTGGATTGTCGAAACTTTAGAGATAATGTAGATCCTCTACTGTCCAAAGAGCCTTGTATGCATCGTAAATCTAAAAACTAGATGGTGCTAATAGCCATAGAAAAACAATGGATATCCAAGTATGACATAGAAAATATGCCTCCAAAAAAAATTGTGGATGGATGTCTGAAAACAACAATGCTAGAAGTCATTATAGGACCATTTGCATATATTGTATCCAATTATAATATCAGGAACCACTTCACATATGAAATCCTGCAAAATTCCAAAACATAATTAGCTTATTCTCAATTAAGCTCTTTATCTTCAATCAGAAACTGTATTTACCTTTAGTAAAAAGCCAAATAGCACCATGGTATATAGCAAGCAAAAAGAAAACAAATGTTAACTGTAGACACAAAGGGCAAAGAGAAAATAAAGTAATAAACCATCAATACTGAAGCATAAGGTTACATACAATCATACATAGCGTAAATTTAACTGAAGCTGACAGCTCCAAATACAGCATTACTTACCCTCCAAGCAAGTAGAATCTCTCTCTTTGTCAAATGACATTACATCGACTCTGACAATGGGAGAGCATGATTTAAGATTCATGACATCCCGTACAAAAGGTTGGCCTTCTCCTTGAAGTGTGACTAAGCTATCTATTAGAATTGAAAGAAGCAAGTCAAGAGATTGTGCACATAAAGACGTTTGCATTTGAACTAAATGATATCAAGTATCAAATATACAAAGATAATTCAACCTGAATAATAGGGTCATGAGTTGGTTCTGGGAAGTGACTTTTGCGACTGAAACATTCAATATCAAAACTTAATGTGCAAAACAGGGCCATCTTAGAATATTTCCCTTCAGCAGCACGGCTTACGAAATCCGAGTATCTGTTAGTTGACTTATTAAGGATAGGCTCAACAAACAATATTACAGTTTAGCAATAGGAATGAAATCTTTGGAAGTATAGAAGGATACAGATAATCCAACTCTAGCTGACAATACAACACGATGCGAGCTGCTTTCCTATACTTCCGAGCAGGAACTTCAATCCAATTGCCACCAACAATGTTGCAATCAATCATGAAGCAAAGGGCAAAAAGAATGTTGCTTTCATATGTCAGGAAACTTTTCGAACCAAGGCCTTCAATCGTTATGCCCCTTTCCAGGATGCCTGTATTGTGCAAGCATATGCCTGTTGTGGTAAGCCAGCAAATAGCAAGGAAACGACTAGTAACAGACTCTTGGAAGATCAGAAGGTGAGCACAAAGTAAAGATCATATTATCACACAATAATTTATTTCCATGCAACTTAAAATGTTCTTCTGGTTATCCATTGAATAAAAAAGATAGCGAGGTCAATCTACAAGAGTGAACAATAATTGTATTCTCTTAAACTAGCACTGACCGCAACAACTACTGTCGAGACCCGAATATGCAAATTCGGTCTCTCTGTGTAAACTGCACTAGTCCAGGATCACGCTAATGCACACAGTCAAACATAGATGTCATCACATCATACACACGACAATAATAAAGGAAAACTCGAATATCGATAAAATATCAAGGGTACGACCTTATGGCCAAGCTTACAATATCTCTAGCGGAAGGGCTTAACAAAATAGCAATGAAATCCAAAATAAAGCGTAGCGCCAATCGACAAGCCCACAAAGCTATCGAGTGGAGAACGGCCTAATCCGTGAAGTCGTCGTAGAACTCTCCTTCCGAACCTCCTGCGATAGTACTCCTCTCCTCAATCGAGCAACATAGGCGTAAAGCCGTGAGTATATTGGTACTCAGCAAGTCGTTTGTAACAATAAATGTAATATAATATGCAAGGATTACCAAAGGAGGGCTGAAAGGTTAATTTGCATAAAGGCATTTATCGATGAAATATATTAAATAACTTGAAAGCGAAAGTTAACTGAAAACAGTAACAATAGATAATCAAAGGAAATAAACATGAACCACTTGTGAACATCAATTCACAAGTTAAACCAACAGTGAACTACCTGTCCACTCCCAATCATAAACCACCAAGTTATAAATGAAACACTAACCCTCGTGTGAAATCCCCGAGCACTGTCCATGACCGAGGACGCGGCTATTCGAATAGTTTTACACTCTGCAGAGGTTGCACAACTGTACCCACACGATGTGATTAGCCTAGGCCTAAGGAAATCACAACAAGGCCTTTACAATGCTCTACCTCAACACAATCCTGCCCGCTAGGGTTTCGCATCACACCCCCCCTTGCGCCACATGGAAATCAGCAACCATGTCCATCACAATGGCAGAATTGGATTGAAATATTACAAATTAATCAGTCAGGTCCATCCCATAATAGACATGTGGTTTGCACGATTAAGCTCAGATCAATGGCGCACAAAGTTAAGTCCTTAACATTACCCGGGCGAGACTACCACATCCCCCAAAGTACAACTGTACTTCCCCCTTTACTGCACGATCACTCGCCCGAGTGCAAAGCCAATTTGTATAACCAAGCCAACGTCACACCAATGACGTGGCACAAATTTTAATACACGTGGCACCAACCACAGTTTCATATGTCATTAAGTCAAGTTAATAATTTAACATGTGTGATGAGACCAATCGTAAATATAAACTGGCTAAGCAATCTAATCGTACCAACCCATGTGATAAATAAACTAGCATCACTAATAAATTTCCCAACCTATGGTGACAATGGCATCATGGTATTCCAAAGTATCAAGGAGGTATAATTTCAATTGGAACAATAACTACCAGTGCAAAGGTTTGAATAAAAATAGCAATGCATTGTAAATTTAAGACAAAATAATTAAATAATAGTTTGCAAAATTGGGTTCAACATGATCAAGGGACACGACTTGCCTTCGTTATGCTCACTGGTACTCTGGTTTTAAGCGCGAAACCCGCTCCTCCGAATCCGAATCTAACGAGAGAGAAAACGACCGAAAACAAAGAAACACATAAAATGATAAGCAAATGAACTCCAAAATTCACAAAACCAGAACCAACAGCTAGAGCTCGATTTTAGATGAATTTAGAAATAAGAACGGGGTCAATCGGAGCTAGGACGGAGGAGAACGGGCTCCCGGAAAATTAATTCGGGAAAATCGAAAAGTTATCGTCTTGTGGACCCGGTCCATGAAATTCCGAGTCCACCGTGGACTCGGTCCACGAAACAAATGCACGGGGCGGCGGCCGACGCGGCGGGATGTGGCCGACGTGGCAAAGAAGATATGCCGCCACGTGGCACGGTGACGTGGCGGCCGACGTGGCGGTACCGACGTGGGCGCCACGTGGCACTGGGCGGTCACGGCCGACGTGGCATGCCACGTAGGATGCCACGTCGGCTAGGGCCGGCGTGGCCCGGCCGACGCGAGACGGCGCGCGCGACGGCGGGATCCGACGGCGGAGGGCAAGTTACGCGAGACGATCTGGACCTTCGTCCAGATCCGAGCGACGGCGAGGATTGCGCGCGCGCGGCGCGGCGACGCGGATCGGCGACGCGTGGCGGCTCGCCGCGCTGGCGTTGGCGTCGCGACGCCAGCGCGGGCGCGCGCGGAGCGGGGAGATGGCGGCGCGTGGCCGGCGCGGGAGCGGATCGGCGACGCGTGGCGGCGCGCCGCCGCGCGGCGCCGCGAGCGCGCGCTGGTCCGGCTCGAGGACCGAGGCGGAGCGGGATGCGGGTTCGGCGGCGGGCGGCGGGCGGCGGCGGCGAGCGAGAGAGCGGCGATGGCTCACCGGCGAGGTCTTCGGCGACGGCGACGGACGAAGCGCGACGGAGGGCGACGCGGCGCAGCGGCTCCGGCGACGGCGGCAGCGCGAGACGACGGCGCAGCGGCGGCGGCGACGAAGTTCGCGGCGACGCACGCGAACCGAGGGACGAACGCGATATTTATCACGCGAACCGAGACAACCCGATCGGTTACGGTCCGGAGCAAAACGCGGGTTTGGTTTGGACGGCCGGATTCAACGCGAGAGATCGGACGGCTCGGACGCATGCGAGGGTTAGGGTTTGCGCGCGGCGCGAGGACGACGGCGGAGATCGCGCGGCGCGCGACGGGCGGCTGAGGGCGCTGGCGCGCGCGGCCTTGTTGGCCGCTTGCCAAGGCTGGCCATGGATCTGCGCGCGCGCGGCGCGGCGGATCGGCGGCGGGCGAGCTGGTGCGCGGAAAAAATACGGCGGCGTGGCGCGGATGGGCGACGCGTGGCGGAGAGAGGGAGATCGGGCGGGTGAGGTTTAATTCTTTTCTTTTCTTTTTCCAGAAATTCAAATAAATTTCTAAAAGCTCTAGAAAATAGCAAATAAATCCTAAAAATTCTCCAAAAATACCAGAAAATGCCTTGAGACCTGAGGAACACAAATAAAATATTTCCCACTTATGTTAATGTTTATTTTAATCATATTAAATCATTTAAAACTTTAAAAATTCATTTGAAGCTTCAATTAAATTCAGAAAATTCCAGAAAATTCATTTTTAAAATTCAGGCTTTAAAAATCTCAGAAAAACAGGATGTTACAAACTACTATCTTGAGGAAAGGCTGAGATTGATGTGGTTGATAATGCATAATTGTCTGCTTCTGCACAAGTTCTACTCTCTTCACAAACCTTGGCACATTGCTATTCCTATTTGAGTCCTTCATCCTCCCCTGTAGCACATTATGAAGAAAATGTAAGGAAAAAATGCATTGCCAGTGTACCAGGTTTGTGTAGAAGGTAGACTTAAAGATACAATAGAAAGTAGAAACCTCTAGTGTTTGGTGGAAGCGTGAAATATAATCAGGACCCATCCCTGATGGGCAGCTGATAAAAAATACGGCTCAAATACATGCACCTGACAGCATACAATGACCTGAAAAAAAGGTTAAACTGATAACATCACACATCAGCAAAAGCCATATGACAATAATTCTTTGAAAATAGAAAGATCCAACCTTCTCTGGTGACACCAAAAATCCTGAGTATAGCTGCAGGACCAGATGAGTTGGGAAGCAATTCTTTGTGGCTCTCACCAATAACATAATCTATCTCCAGCTGCTCAAAAGCTAGAAAATCCAACAAAAGGAGAAGAGTATCCTAATAAGGTCACGCCAGATATCCAACAAAGAGCTTCATCCAAATTAGATTTAACAAATCAGCTAGGAGACTGTGTTATGACAAGCAACACTAACAAAACACAACCATCACATATAGCTTGTCTCTTGAAACAATTCTTTTTTACCATTATTATATCTGCCATTTCCTCTTTTCTTCCCCATGTAACTGATATTATAGAAACATTGAACAAACAGTGCAGCATGTACAAAGGTTCATGAAGCAATCCCTGAGTTTTAAAGCTCATACCTAATTCAAAATTTTTATCTGAACTGCGTGCTTGACAGAAAATAACTATTTTTGATGAAAATAGTCCACTCCAGAACCCAATTAAAAAGCTTTAAACTTTAAGTAGTATCTGTAGAAACCCAATCAACGGTCATCCACTCTGGCAAATCAGTATTGATTCTGAGATCCATCTCATTTTGCCCAGCCACAAGCAGAATTTTGAGGCAGATCTGTGGAAAGTACGACCAAACCAGAGAAGAAAAGATCCCTCTTTGAATGCAAAAATTCTACTAATTTCCAAACCACAAAGCACCTCATTTGAATACCGCCTCACAATCCACAGTTCATGGATTACAAGCTTACATTTATACCTCCCACGCATCAATCGAAACCAGTGAAAAATCAAGCATACTTCCACAGTTCGCCCAACAAGGTCCGTCCTCGTCCCCCAAATTGCCTAAGAGACCCACAAATTCCAAATTTTGTAGGGCTCACCAATCCAACCAAAACCAATCGACATATCAACAAAAAAGGACTCCTTTTGCCCAAATTGCACCAAATCACCACACTCTAAATTTCTGAGCACAGTATTTGAGAAAACAATCCCACGTATCTGCGCAAAATTGCTCGGGATACTCAAATTCCGGAGCTCCAGAGTCCAGCCCTCATCAAATCAATTCAAGTAAAGCAATATCGTGAAAAACACTAAAACCCTATCCAATTGACAGTTGCTTAGGAGCACGGACTGAATCCGCCCCAATTACGCCTCCCTCGCAAACCCCAACCAACCCAAGTCGAGACCCCGGAATGACCCAAGAATAAATCGGAGAAGTGCGGGTTGGGGGAAGGGGGCCGTACGGACGGTGCGGGAGCAACCGGATGCGAGGTCGGCGGGGAGGGCGGGGCGCTTCCACCGGGAGAGGCGGGAGGCGAGGGCCTCGTCGCGGTGGAGCAGCAGCAGCGCCGCCTCGTCCTCCGCCAGGATGGCCTCGTCCAGGAAGACGTCCTCGTCCATCATGTCCTCCTCCGCCGACGCGGCCGCCGCTGCCGGTGGGGGCGGATGCGGGGTGCCAGGCATGGGGTGGGCCCGCTTCGCCGCCGCCGAGGAGGACGCTGGTCCCGCCGCTTGCCGCCGCGTCCGCCTGAGCTCATCGCCGGAGAGGGGGAGGGAGCGAGAGGGATGAAGCGGGAAGAACGGGGTGCGGAATTGGGGTTCCCGCCATTGCTGGGGAGGCGATTTGGAAATACGCCATCCTTGAAGGTTTACGTAAATTTATCTCATGTGAACGTTTCGACGCGGTAAACGCTGTAATGAGACTATTGAGCCGAGCGTGGAGGGTTGACGTAAGACGAAAGTGCGTCTTAGAATGTCGTTTGCGCCCATTGTTGATTGCTTATGAGATTACTTGGACTAACTCATTTGCCTAGGAATCACAACAAAAACAAGGATCCTTTAATTGGGAAAAGAATTAGTTTATACCCTAGCTTAGACATTGGATCTTTGACATGTGACAAGCTCATGTGCACTATGAAAATATATCATCTTAGGAGGAGACATGCCTGACTTGGACACTTCGTACAAAAACCATGAAAATTCTATGGAAATCGTGGGCGCCCGTTCCAACCGTTTGATCTACCAGCGAGAATTCCATCGGCTCAATGCAACCTTCCTTTACACGCGCTTTCCCTCGCTCGGCTTCGCCTCAAAGCAAAAATAGCCTTCTGCACACACAAGGGCCTTTTTGAGTTCTTGGTCATGCCATTCGGGATAACCAATGCTCTGGCAACATTCTAGGCTCTCATGAATACCATCTTGCGCCCATTTCTCTGTCACTTTGTCCTTGCCTTTTTTTATGGTATTCTCATCTATAGTAGGACATGGGCGAATCACCTATGCCACTTGCGGGTGGTTCTCTGTACTTTCCAAGAAAAACAACTCGTGCTCAAGGAGAGCAAATGCTTTTTCGGTTGCTGCGAGGTTGCTTACTTGGGCTATGTGGTATCCACCCAAGGAGTGGCCATGGATGACAACAAGGTTCGGGTGGTCAAGGAATGGCCCACGCCCCAATCCCTCAATGCTTTGCATGGCTTCCTCGGACTTGCAGGCTACTATCGCAAGTTCATCCGTGTTATGGTGTGCTCACCACACCCTTGACATGCCTCCTCAAACGGGAGAGTTTGCTTGGACCGAGGAGGCGGTATAAGCTTTTGAGTCACTCAAGGCACTGATAGTTGCTCTAGTGCTTTAGCTACCTGACTTTACTCAAGACTCCATGGTGAATTGCGATGCTTCTAGGTCCAGATTTGGCGCAGTTCTTCATCAGGTGGATAGACCATTGGCCTTCTTCAGCTAACCCATCGCACCACATCATGCAAAATTGATAGCCTATGAGCGTAAGCTTATTGGCCTGGTCAAAGCCATCTGCCATTGGAGCATGTACTTCTAGGGACATCAGTTTATAGTATGTACCGACCTCTATATCCTAAAGTTCTTATTGGATCAATGCCTCTCCACCATTACACAACATCAAAGGGTGAGCAAACTCCTAGGGTACGATTTCATGGTGGATTTCTGTCCAGGTCACCTCAACCGAGTGGTAGACGTGTTGTCACGCTGTGACGAAGAGGCAGTTCAGGCTATTTCATTGCTGTACTTGGACATCTTTGACAAAATCAGACAAGAGGTGGTTGTCAACCCGATTCTGCAGGACTACACACGGCGTATTGTAGAAGGTGCACTGCAAGCTCCTTGAGCGGTGATAGATGGGCTTGTAATGCACACCGATTGCATTTTCTTACCGACTGACTACCCTCTCATACTAGAGATCCTTGGTGCTCTTCACAACATGGGGCACAAAGGTACCCAGAAGACACTTCACTGATTGCGAGCAGACTTTTACATTCCAAGCGATCATAGTCTTATCGTGGATTGGGTGAAGAGCTGTATCATCTACCAACGCAACAAGTCAGAACATGTCCATCCAGCCAGGTTACTCTAGCCCCTACCAATGCCAATCCAAGTCTGGGCGGATATCTCCATGGATTTCATTGAAGGGCTCCCTAAAGTCCATGGCAAGTCTGTGATCCTCTCCGTGGTGGACTGCTTCTCCAAGTATGCACATTTTATCCCCCTTGCGCACCCATATATGGTAGCATCAGTTGCTTTGGTCTTCTTTGGGGAGATAGTCTGCCTCCACGGATTACTAGCTTCCATCGTCAGCGACAAAGACCCCGTCTTCACCAACAACTTCTGGCAGGAATTATTATAACTCTCGAGGGTACAATTAAACTTTAGCTCCACCTTTCACCCTTAGTCGGACGGCTAGACAGAAGTGGTCAACTAAACCATCATCATGTATCTTCGTTACATCATGGGAGATCGTCCGCATGAATGGGTCCATTGCCTACCTTGCGTAGAGTACTTTTATAACACTTCCTTCCAGTCCTCTCTCCGTGCCACGCCATTCCAAGTTGTTTATGGCCGAACACCCCCCGGATTGGCTTCCTATGAACCGGGACAAGCAAGACTAGATGTCGTGGACAAATCACTGATTGACCGGGATGAGTTTTTGAAGCAAGTTCGCCAGTGTCTCCTGCAGCCCCAACAATACATGAAGGAATAGCATGATACGCGCCAATGGGATGTCACCTTCACTTACAACACTGTCTAGCTGCATCATTAGCTATGAAATCTCGGTAGAAATTGGCACCCAAGTACTTTGGGCCCTACCAGATCATTGCCCGAGTCGGCCCGATGGCTTATAAGCTTCGCCTTTCAGAGGGTGCACGATTACATGATGTGTTCCATGTGGCACTCCTCAAGCCATATCACGGCCCTCTACTAGCAGCTCCACCGAAACTTCCTCCTACAATTCATGGCAAAGTGGTCCTACAACCAGAGGCTATACTTCAATCCTATTGCCAGCTGGGAAATTGGCAGATTCTAGTGCAATGGCAAGGTCTGCAGCCCACTGATGCAACCTAGGAGAATTTGGAGGATTTTCGAGAGGCTCATCGAGAATTTCAACTCAAGGACGCGATGTTCCTCTAGGAGGGGAGAAATGTTGCGGAGATCCTAACTAGACGCTTTGGAAAAGTGTACCAGTGCCGAGGAAAAGGGAGTCGCTGCGGTGTGACGGTGGATGGGTCATCCACGACCCAATCTGCAACCCTGGTGCCGGATAAGAAATAGTTGGGTTCTATCTCTAGGGCGGTTAGTCTCCTATTAGTTTTCGATTTCCTTTCAGTTATGGTTTCCTTTTTTAGTTGAGTTGTGTTCGGATTATTAGGAGGGCAGCCTTAGGATATAAGAGGCTAGGTAATTGATGAATAAAGCAAGCAAAAAAATTACCTTCCTCCTTATGTCTTCCCCTCTATTCCTCCTCTGCTCCTGCTTCCTCATCTAGCAGCCATGGCTCCTCCACTCCGGGCTCTTCTTGGTCCTTGTTTGCACCCATACCCCCGCTACTATCTGTGGTCCAACCCCACACATATCAGTACATTGTATTCCTCAAAATGAAACATACACAATTCAACTAAGCCTTCTGGAAAGAACTAACCCAAGCGTTATATTGACTGAAATTTCATTCTCGTCTATGATCCTTTCTTAATACTTTATCCAAATACAATATAAGAAAACAACAGATAAATATACAATACAGTATAATTTACAAGTACATTAGTTTACAATAAAGTCATGCAAAATGCAAGTAGAGAATCTGTCAATCTATCCAATGGCATAACAGACATAATTCAAATCAGTAAGTTGCTACACCAGAAGATCCATTTCACCAGAATAAGCTCAAAGAATTGCAACTATTTGAGAGGCCAAAGAAGATTGAATCAGTATCATAACCTCGTACAGGGTAATCAGGATAGGGTTAAACCACAAGATAAGAATAAGATGGCTTCAAACAAGATCAAAGGGATTACAATGACAAAGCCCTTTAACAAATATTTGATTGGATCAAAGATCATCAAAATCCAAACTATGAATGAACTGCACTAAAATAAAAGATAATATGTAAAGATACTAGGTACCTTAGTTTCTGTTGAGATGCAGAATACTTTACCTGGATTCCTAGTCTTGTATTTAAAAGAAACCTAAAGTCAGCAATAAAGGGGACATAGATGATTTCAAATGGATCTTATTCTAAACTAAAACAAAATCTGCAGGTACAGAAAAGAAACCTATAGTCGGCAATGAGGGAGTTCACATAGATGAATTCAAATGGATCTTAATCTGAATACAAATGCCTTCAAGTATCCAAAACAAACCTTTACATGAATTTTCTTATCACTTCTCATCCAAATGGCTAATTAGCAACATCCAACACAGTTGATAACTGGGATATATTCCTTAGGTGAACACATCATGCAAGATTAGATCAAATGATAAACATCACCAACAACATTGCAACATATAGCATGTCTTGAAGAAGGTTGATTACTTTATTAAAACATAATATGTATATTTGTTTCTGAATTGTTGGTTCCGTTGAGACATTCTTACATGCGACCCATAGGTTTTCCAAAAGTTGAGGAAAATTGATTTAGAACTTTTTTTAAAAAGAAGCTTCCTTTTTCGCATTAACTCAGTGATCCATGTATTTCTACTTAAATGTAAAAACAGTTGAATATGGCACCAGAAAGGAAAAAAGGAAGTGGTCAAAAATACATATAGTTGGCAGATATACAGTGTAAAAAGTCCAAAGAACTAAAGTTAAATTTCCATGATAACTAAACTAAGATGGGTTTGGATTCAGAAAATATCAAGGATAAAAGAATCTTTTTGCCTTAGCTTCGACAATCCACATCTAAGTCATTTGTTTAGGTACTGGAGAATGAACTAGTGACAAAAAATGCTTTGCATTCTTTTTGAAAAGAGCAAAAGTTACAAAATAGACACCATACCTTTCTCCAATCTATTTTATGTGAAGAGAGTCAAATGCTAGCTAAAGAAATTGGTAAGAGAGTCAACTACATCATCACACACATCTAACTAGTGCAGGATTGACAAAAAATTTATGGAGAGAGCAACCACTCCACATATGACCTGAGCATAAGCGAGCTTCAATGAAGCATTGAACAAAAAAGTTTGCTTCATAAAATGACAAAGCAGCTAGCTTGCATCCCATCTTGTCTATTAATTGTCCCTATGTGTAATGACAACACAAGAATATTACTACCTTTCACAACCACATTGTTCAAATAATAAACACAAACATAGCATAAGCTGGGTAAACATGTACTTGCCTTTGAAGAAGTGGGCATGTGCGTTGTGTGTGATTTGGTTTCTCACAATACCCACAATGAATTGTCGTCTTCTTAGTGAAATTCTTGCATCTCTTGCGTGGAGCACCTATTGGATTAACACAAACAGGATCATGAACTCTTTCTGCCGATGACTGGGTACAATTTGAACCTTGAGCTCCTATAGGACCGTATTGCATTGCCTCTTTGAAGCTATTACTGTCATCATTGTCATCTATAATGTGCTGTAAATAATTTAACATCTCCACCAACGTTTCTTCATTCCTCAAAGCTATTAAGAAGGCTTCCTTTTCCTTATTGCTGAGCTCATGATAACGATCCATTTGGTCAGACCAGATGTGCATTCTGCCTCTTCTATCAGAAGAAAATGCAACCTTAGCATCCATTGTCCACCTCCTCGATACACAACACTAAGGAATGCAGTTTACTCCTATATGTTTCCAAACAACAAAAATATGTTCACATGGGATGGATTCACATTCCATTTTGCAACAGGAGCAAGTAATGCTACTCACACAATTCCCATTAGAACTATAGTGCACAAAAACTCCATTGTGCATGCTCTTTTTTAGCACAACAAAGAACTTTACATACTCACCTAAATATATTATATCTCCAATGGTCCATCTCCTTGTGTTCTCAATCTGTATCTTCACTAACTTAAAAATATTAGGCATGTACAGAATTGATGCACTTTTCTTAAGTTGTTCAGCATCTAATTTAGTAACTGGAATAGATTGTGAAGCCCTATAATCTAGTTCAGCCTCACTCTGATGCATTCGTGACGGACAATGCTCATAGTGGTCCACTAGGTCATAAAGTGTTATTTTGCGATTTAGGTGCCTATGAAGCCTTGAGTTGAGACTCTCACTTCACTGAATAATTTTCATACCTAAATAATATTTTCCTTGCAAATATGCTACTGACCACATCTTTCTCAACTCATACATCTTGGACATCCATTTGTTCTCGTCAAAAATTACGTGCCTTTGCTTAAAAAGATTCCAATTTTTCTCAAAGTTATCTGATGAGGACATGGCCCTAGTGGATACAACCATATTAGCAATACTTGTTGTTCTAATTACAAGAGTTCCTACGCATCACTTAAATTATCAGGTGAGCTTATTTTTAGAAGTGTATTTATATCATATGAACAATATGATGCTACCTAATAATCAAAATGCATATTTACACAGCTATATAAGGAGGATTACAACAACACTACGAGCTATTAGTTGGGGTCTACCAAAATGAAAGCCAACTAACATATCAAGACCATGTTGATGTCTCCCCCAACTCTTCCTTATGGTCACCACGTCACTTTTGGATCAATTCAAGCAAGAGTTCAAGTGAGACACATTTTCGAATCCAATTCAGCCTCTAGATCAGCTCGGATTCAGCCTGATAGGTCCAATTTCAAACAAGCATAATTTTCACATACGGAGTCTATTTGAGGTCCATGAGTACTTGATGGAAAGCTTGTCTCGTCCTCTTTCCAACAGATCCAGCCTTGCCTAAAAATTCCTTCTATACAGCCCGTAATCATCAAAAGAAGTTTCTACACCATCAGTTTGGACCAAATCGGGCCTTGTCATGCATAGGCTTAAGAGGAAGGTGCTATCCCCACTATTCTTGGCCGAAATACTGTTCACATAAACAATAAAATAGTACCACCCCTTGTTTCTTAGTTTTGTGTGGCTTCCACTCCCCTATTTAAGGAGGCCGCACCCCTCTAGTTTTCTTGGATTTCGTTTATGTTTAGTTTGCCTATGTTGCAATTTGTATCTTCTGCGTGTGTCGACTAGACCACTCAGTCAAGATCCTTATTCGGAATCCCACCATATTGCGTGTTCTTCGGTTGCATGCAGGAATAGACCTTCGTAGTCAGGTCAACCGCGTTCTTGGCATGGTTGATAATGACTCAGAATGTGGTTTAGCGATTGCTTGACGTTCTGGTCGTGACCGGTTAGTAGCTGCATCGTCAAAGTCGTTGTCTTCCAAATCGAAGTTAACATCCTATCGGAGGATCGGGACCCCACCCCCTCATCAGGTGCTATTAGAGCTTCAGTTGACCGGTAGGATTTCTTTATCCCTTGTTAGTAGACTGATTTTTATGTCCTATAATCCAGAAAGATTGTCCTACAAAAATAGTTTATTTCCGTTGTCTAAACCCCATTGTGCTTTTCAATATGTTAGTTTTGATTTGCTAAATTGAGTTTGTGTCCATCTTAGCATTGTCTAGTTGCTGGTCATATTCTTCTTCCTATAAAAATCCAAACATAAAAATTCCCACATCAAAATTCATCGAGAACACCCCACACCATAATTTGAATTTTTGGCCAGGTCAACGGCTTTCGTGCCACGTCCACGAAAAATGCCATAACTTTTGTTTCTGATAGTTCATTTGAGTGAAACCACCGCTATTAGATCCATAGCTTCCATATCTAACTGCCTCTAAAATTTTGCTTCATTTCATAAAGACAGTTAAAAGATATCTACGGTGCAAGTTGACCCAAATTTCTGGATTGAATCTGTAACAGTTTGCACTTGTGATTTTTGTATGATTTTATCTGTCAGTTCCTAGAACATGGCCCCAAAAGAAAAGTTGCAGAAAAAGCCACCAAGAAACAAGAAAAAAATAATCATAAAAAAGAGGTAACTGACAAAAAGTTACAGTCAAAATACCGACGCCTTGTCCAGTGGACATAAATCTGCCATTTTCAGATTTGGGTCAATCCTTGTGCTTTTCAATTCCAGATTGCATTCTATTGAATTATCTTGTGTTTATCACTCATATACATTGTTACACACTTTTTTTGGCATTCTCCTATCCTTGTTTGATCAGCAACATAGGCTAAGTGTTAAATACGAACTATAATTCAATTCTATGCAATTTCTGAAATTTAACTAATTGTTTTCTATTGCTACATATCTAACCTTCCGAGCTATACGTTTTACTAACCGAGCAGATCACATTGAATCGACCCTTGCAATCGCTATACACATCAATTGAGTCAAGTTATCACGAACCAGCCACCAGTTACACCACATGTTTGCATTGGTAAGAACTTGTAAGAGCTTGGTAAGAGTTTGAGAGATATGTGACTTGTCAAGATTCACTTCCTAATAGTTTATATGGACTTACATAATTATCGTGTATTTTCTTATTTTCTATTAACTATGACAGGTTCAAGATCACATAATAGGAATTTTTGTGAGACCAGTAATATGTTGGATCAGCTTAATAAGACCCTCATCACCATCAACAACAGAGTTGAGATCCTGGATAAATGTTCACCCCCAGCTACTCGACGTGCACTATTTCCTCCAAACTCTTCGTCGAACAAGGATGATGATATCGAAGAGAACAACTACATCAGCTACACTAAAGTTGATTACTCCGATCGTCGTCGACTCCCGCAAAATCAACGAGTTATGTGTAGGTTACAAAGAGAGATACACGATGATGATGCAATAACTAATGTCAAGTATGCTTTTCCATTATTTGCTAGCAAATTTGATCCTGATGCCTATATTGACTGGGAGATAGCATTAGACAAAGAATTTGAATATTATAATTGGTCTGATAGGCAAAAGATTAGAGCTGCTACTAGTATTTTTATTGATGATGCAATACTTTGGTGGAAGTATCTTGGTAGATATGGGAAAGTACCACAAATTTGGAATGCATTAAAAAAACTATTGTGAGATGATTTTGTTCCTAAATATCATGCAGATTATTTGCTAGCTAGAATGCAATGTTTAAAGCAACGAAGTAGAACTGTAAGAGAATACTATCACAAATTAAAGACTCGTTTGTTGCGTTGTGGTTTAAAAGAACATGCTGAAGTTACAGAGAACAAATTCTTGAGTGGGCTTAATAAAGAAATTCAGGACATTGTTATTCACAAAGAATATAATTCTCTCACTCATTTATTTATACTTGTTTGTAAGGTTGAAAGTCAGATTAAGGAGAAATTGAGAATGCTTAGTGACAACAAACATCTTTATACTATGTCATGTTGATAATCCTAGAGAGCTATATAGTGTGATTAAGAATTTTGTTGAAATTTTATGTTTAAAATTATTAGCAAGTACTCATGCCTACACATATAAGTTCAATTTGATTGGAGATTATGGTGTAAACAATCAATTTTATGTATATCGAATATACATAACTTGTGATCACATGGATGAATTAAAGCTTGTTATTTTGAATAACAATTCTGGTGTGTTGAATCTTGTTTATTATGAGAGAAAAATAAAAATTAGAGGCAATTTAAATTTTATGTGTTCATCTCTTATTGAACCATCTAGTATTGACAATCTGAATAATGAAGTTGATGGAAGGAAAAACTTATAAATCTTTTCACCCATGCTAGATGAATATGCTATTGCTCGATTAAAATATGATTACTTGGAAAAACTTTGTTTGAATCCAAAAGTTGTAGCTTTGCCCATATGTGCTACCGATGCAAGTTTACAATCTCAGAGATTTAAATTGCATAAATGCTTCACTTACATTTGCAAAATAAGTTACAATAATTACTGTGTGAGAAATTTTGATTTGTTCATTAGCTTCCGGGTCACTAATACAATGAGCTTTTATAACCGCGGTTGTTTTATAACATTAATTATATAACAACAAAGAATTGTTAAAACGAGTGACATATACATATATGATGCATACACCTTAGCTTCTTTGTTACCTTATTTTCAGCGTATCAAAAGCTGAGGACTGTTTTGTTTTCAAGAAAGGGAGGATGATGAGGACATGGTCCCGGTGGATACAATCATATTAGCAATACTTGTTGTTCTAATTATAAGAGTTCTTATGCATCACTTAAATTATCAGGTGGGCTTATTTTTAGAAGTGTCTTTATATCATATGAACTATATGATGCTACCTAATAATGAAAATGCATATTTACACAGCTATACAAGGAGGATTGCATCAACACTACAAGCTAGTAGTTGAGGTCTACCAAAATAGAAGCCAACCAACATATCAAGATCATGTTGACGTCTCTCCCAACCCTTCCTTAT
Organism: Melocanna baccifera; assembly: GCA_036346265.1. NCBI lineage: Eukaryota > Viridiplantae > Streptophyta > Magnoliopsida > Poales > Poaceae > Melocanna > Melocanna baccifera. The sequence goes on along the minus strand of CM070708.1, from coordinate 15,759,257 downwards.
GGTCACCACGTCACTTTTGGATCAATTCAAGCAAGAGTTCAAGTGAGACATGTTTTGGAATCCAATTCGGCCTCTAGATCAGTTCGGATTAAGCCTGACAAGTCCAACTTCAAACGAGCATAATTTTCACATACGGGGTCCGTTTGAGGTCCATGAGTACTTGATGGAAAGCTTTTCTCGTTCTCTTTCCAACAGATCCAGCATTGACTTAATATTTCTTCTGTATGGCCCGCAATCATCAAAAGAAGTTGCTACATCACCAGTTTAGGCAAAATCGGGCCTTGTAGTGTATGGGCCTAAGAGGAAGGTGCTAACCCCACTATTCATGGTTGAAATACTGTTCACATGAATAGTAAATAGTACCATCATCTTATTTCTTAGTTTTGTGTGACTTCCACTCCTCTATTTAAGGAGGCCGCACCCCTCTAGTTTTCTTGGATTTCGTTTATGTTTAGTTTGCCTCTGTTGCAACTTGTATCTTCTGCGTATGTCGACTAGACCACCCAGTCAAGATCCTTATTCGAAATCCCACTATATTGAGTATTTCAATCCAATTTGCAATTTGAGATTGCTTGTTATCTTGTTCTTACGTGTTCTTCGGTTGCATGCAGGAATAGACCTTCGTGATCAGGTCAACCACGTTCTTGTCACGGTTGATAATGACTCGAAGTGTGGTTGAGCGATTGCTTGGCGTTCTAGTCGTGACCGGTTAGTAGCCGCATCGTCAAAGTCGTTCTCCTCCAAATCGAAATTATCATCCTATCGGAAGATCAGGACCCCACCCCCTCATCATTATCAACACTCATTGGAGCATACATAAAAGTTCTAAACTCAGAAAGCATGGGTTGGCAGAGGTGGCGAATCATATTTTGCTCGATATGCCAAGTGCATAAATAGTGTTATGACCGGGGCATCACTGTTCTTATTGCTTACCGCATTGCAAAATCACCATCTGTGATCAATGATTGTGGTTCTTTCTGGTACATAGCTTTCAAAAATGCATGAAGCAACCACTTATAAGAACCAGTTGATTCATCTGAAACAACACCACACCCGAAAACAATTGTGCTCCGATGATGATTAACACCAATGAATGGAACAAATGGCAGATTATATTAATTCACACGATATATAATATCAAACACTACAACGTCACCAAAAACATCATAATTAATGCGCGATTGTGCATCTGATTAGAATAAACTTCTTAAATGACCCAAACCATCTGTGATGTACTGAAAAAAGAACTCATAATCCTTTTCCTATTGTGCTCTCATATGATATGACTGATCACAGTTTTAGCATCATACCCTATAATGGTTCTTCTCTTGTACCTTTTGAAGAAGTTATACAAATCATCTGGTATAAACCCAACCTTTTTATAGCCACCATGTTGTTTCTCCATAACTTCCATTATCTGATATTTGTGGATGCCACCAACCTGAAATTCGATAGCATCTACTTTCTGTGCATCACTAAGCCCCAGATGTGATCATAGAAATACAACTTCACCATGCCTGGCTAGCAAGTGCTTGTGTTCATCCTTGAAAATTTTCACAAACCACCGACCAGTTCCCTCATTAAGCTCTATCTCAAACTTTGCTTCACATCCACAATGAGTAAGTGGTCTTGGCTCTTTTTGTCTATTAGGTAAGTCAAAGAATTGTATTCTTCAATAACCTTCTCTAGAGCAGTAATACCGCCTACGAACTATCCTGCCAGTGGTTTGATCATGTTTCACAATATCTTTTCTGACATTGAATCCTTCCCCCTCCGCATAACTGTTAGAATCTAAAACCTTCCTCCTCTCTACCAAACTCCTTTAGTACAATCATATTATACTTTTTCAAATCTTCAATGGTGACCTTGGTGGGTTTTATTACCTTCCATAATATAATCCTGCAATTTACACAACTCTAAATTAGGCACAAATGAACTAAACTTATAAATAAGGCAGTTCATTTAACACAATGTTTGCAAATTTCCACTGAACTGTAACACCCTTTCCAAAATAAAATAATGACAGTGTTGGAGCACAAACTTGGTAATTAACACTTATAGCCCACCGACATAAACTACTATTAAATAAACAACTAATATGATAACCAACACTTCATTTAGCAAAACAAACTAAATTAATCGGTGAAACATATCAACAACAGTAACAAAGGTTCCTAACATGATAAACAACTACACAAATGATGAGAGGTTGTCCAACATGATTAAACATGACAATTGATGGTCTTGTCTTGCTGTCTTCTGAATTCTCTGTCTCTTTTGGGTTTAGCAGTCATTTACTGGCTTGACTAAACAAATTAAAAAAGCTAAAAAGAAAGCATTACATGGTGAATCTACAAGGTCTCTCACCTTTCCCTCCACAACAGAAATGCAGGAATTAGTTGTTCTCAAAATAATTCCAATGACCTCATTTCCAATTGGTTTTGCACTAAAACAATAATAAAAAGAACACAAAATGTGAAGTCATGCTGTGCAAAGTGCAAAAAAACTCCACTAAATTATGTGCGAACCACGATAAGGTCATTACCTGGAATCTCTTGCAAAACTACCCATCTTGAACAAATATTTGCAGCACATGTTAGTTCAACATTGGCGGTGAACTAAAAGCGAACAAAGTTTAATGAACAGTCAGAAGGTAACATGGAGCAAGCTACATATTGCTTTGTTCGATCCGATCAAATCCACGAAAAATTAGAATGTCATCAAATAGTTTGTAAGACAATAGATGGGTCAATAAAGTGCATAGATATATAGCATAGGCACATCTTTTTTTTTCAAAATATATGATGACAAACAAACCTTGTTGCTAAGTGATGGTCCTTCTAATAATGGTATCCCTTGATGAACGTTCAATGAATGTGGATGTTAGCTTTTCCTCAAAATTGAAAATACGACTTTGCCTCTAACAATTTGCCTCTAACAACATCTCCTCCGCATGGATCGAACCAAAACTCAAAGAAATTACCTTATTTGCAACCCACGAAGTCTGAACCGAGGAGTTCCCGAAACATGGAATAAGATCCTTTTTCATCCCTTATGTCCAGCAGAGTACGTGCACAATGGTTCTGTTCTTTTTGGTTTTTGATTTTGACTTCTCCAGAAACCGAAATAAACAAGATGATTTCTCCAAACGTCTCTGAGAAGCCACGTCTCCAAACGATTTTATGAGCCTATTGATGTGTGCGCCATCCATGTTAACATCTCTATCATCTACTATCGTCTTAAAAAATTAGCAAAAATTATCAGCCGTAGCCCAGAAGAATAGTGCCTAGCAGCGGGCACTACCGCTACCGATGGACCTGCAAACAATCTGCAGCGCAGAGGTGCCGCGACAGAAGTTTAGCAGCCACGCGAGACAGGATAAGGAAGGCAGGAGCAGGGTAGAGGACGGAAAGGAGAAGTAGAGGAAGGGTTCGCCGGTTTCAGTCAATTTTGCCATCCGATCTGTGTACATTGTACCTTTTAGACGATAAGTACGTACATTCTGATGCGTATATGAAAGTCGTCTACGCAGATTGCACGACAAACTTTCGCATCGCAACACTTCCCAGCTCACCCCTTGACATGAAAAAGCATTATTGTTGCAAATGTCATAGTTCCAAGAGAGAACTGAATGAAAATACACCGGTCTCTGCCAGGTATCCATGGCCAGAACATGTGCACATCTTAGAAGTAATAGTACAAAGACACCATGTACTCAGTGGACTCGTCACGGAGCCGCTCGTACCCCCGTGGCGGTCGGGGACTCCAGCCGTCGAGGCAGAACCGGAAGTTGGGACGGGGCCACCTGACGTCGCCGCGGAACCGGAAGGAGCCGCGGAGCGTCAGCCACCGCCTCTGCTCGCGCATGGCGTCGCGGTACCTGAGCACCTCGTCCACCAGCCACCACTGGGCGCCAGCGTCGCCGTCCAAGGCGGCGAGCGCGCGGCCGAGCACGGCGAACGTGCGGTCGTCGCTGCCGAGGCGCTGCTCCGCCTTGGCGCACTTGGCGTGCACCGCGGCATCTCGCGGGCAGGCCGCCGAGTCCGCCGCTGCAACGGCGCGCGCGCGACGGGCGCCGCCGTGATCGAGCTCGAACGCGAGGTAGTGGCACCAGAAGCCGCCGTCCTTGCCGCCGTCGCGGGCGCGCCACTCCTCGAAGAGCTCCCGGGCGGCGCCGACGTCGCCCTCATGCTCCGCTTCCATGGCGATCCACGCCCTGTAGATGGTGGGGTAGTGGGCGACGGCGACGCAGTCGAGGGCGCTGCGCAGGAGGAGGCGCGCCTCCCTCATGTCGCCGTCGGTCCTGTACATGTCCAGCGCCTGCTCGCACCACCGCAGGGCCCGGCCGCGGGCGGGGTCAGCGGAGTCAAGTAGCTCGTAGACGCGCCGCCGCCGCCGCAGCTGGGTCTCGCCGGCAGACACGCCCTCTTCGATCGCCCCCATGTCGATAGACTCTAGCTACGCTGGATCAGAGATGCAGTTGCGACTTGCTTTTTTGGAGAGGGAATGGGTAGCAATTTCTAGTCCTGGTGTGCATGCACTTCTCTGTATTCGCTTCGGAGAAGAAGAGGAGTTGGCTTCTGTTTCGGATTTCGGAGAACACGCGCCGACTCTCTCTCGGTTTCTAAAAATAGAAAACGTTGACTTTCTACGTAGGTACCATTTACCAGATCAAGTAGTATATCTAATTCGGACACCTGGCTGCCATGTCAGTATTTTGAGCCTAGTCAATCGCCACCTTAGCACCACATCACCACCCCTTGCCACCTCAGCCTCCATCTGGTTTGTGGACTTGGAGTGAATGGTCGGTTCACTTGTGGTTTCTATAATTCGTTTGATTATTTATTCATTATAGTTTTTCCTAAAGATCGTTTACAATCTATTTATTGTATTACAATAAATTATTATTTTCTGCAAAATAATCTTTCAGCCATCCATTGGTAAGCCTTGTCTATTATATTGTATTCATTTATTACAAAACGACTTGCTGAGTACCAATGTACTCATAGTTTTATGTCCACTGTTGTTTTGTTGAGGAAGAAGAGCTTTATCAGCAGGAGGTATCAGAGGAAGGATACTTCGATGACTTCACGGATTAGGACTTCGTTTCTCAGTCGATTGTCTGTGGGCATATCAGATGGCTACTACGCTTATTTCTATTTTTCGCTACTAGATTTTAAACCTTTCAAGCTAGTAAGTTATAAGCTTAGCCATAAGGTCGTACTATGATAGTTATCAATATTTGAGTCTTTTTCTTTATTTTATCGTGTGTATAGTTGATATTTCATCTATGTTGTATTGTGTGCACTAGCGTGATTCTAGACTAGTACAGTATACACAGAGAGTCCGGATTTGCATATTCGGGTCTCGACAGCGATATACACAGAGAGTCCAAATTTGTATATCTAGGTCTCAACAGAACGCACCTCCCTGGCCCCCCATCCTCGTCCTCTACCATTGACGCTCGCCTGCCAGGGTCATCGCACATCGCCGAAAGCGGTGTTGAGGATGAGAGGCAAGCAGTGGATTGGGGCGCCCTCTAGATCCGGCCGTTCGGGTCCAGATCCCGTCCCTGTCCACCTCCCGCCACTCATCCTCAACGCCGCCTCCGTGTCATTGGCTACGGGTATGAGGCAGGCAAGCGGTGGTAGTGGAAAAGGTGGGCAAATGCCATGTGTTATGCCCTTGCTGGCATGGCCTAACCGTGGCCTAGCATGCCAACGTGCCATGCCAAGCCTCGACGGTGGATGTTTGTGCCGACACGACATGGCGTGACAAGCTCGTTGTGCCATGTCATCATGACCCGAGACCCATCGTGCCCGTGTCATGCTGGCACGGCACAGCCCAACTCCTAACAATACCCTTGACCCCGTTCGGGCCTTCCAGTGGTGTGAGTACATCTTATTCCTATACAAGCACAATGGCGGCATCAAGCACACGCACCCCGTCTTCTGCAACACCCTCGCCCGCATCGCCGACTATGCCTATGTCTACAAGTTGTGGATCTCCATGGAGGCAATGCATAAGGGCAACACTAACATTGCCCGAGAGCTCTTTGTGGAATGGCGAACGGTCCCGATGGTGGTGCCCGCCAGCAGGCCTACATCTGGCGCCAGTACAACGAGTTCAAGCTTGGACATGAGGGTGTTGAGTGTGCACACAGCAGTGGCGGCCTACCTAGATGACGTCGACGTGCACGCCAAATGCATCCTGGAGGAGGTGCACCTCGGCAATGATGAGCACGCCTGTGGTGGATTTGACCGTGCCCTCACCGCCTTCTCCGACGACAGCGATGTAGAGAGGTGTCTAAGGGAGGAGGTGCGCAGGTGCTCCAGCTACTTAGAGCGAGGAGAAGGTGCTCCAGCTACTTAGAGCGAGGAGAGATTTGGCGACTGCTCCTAGGGGTGGAGCCAGCAATTAGGCAAGGCTGGGCGACCGCCCAACGTAGCCTTCAAGAGTGAAGGGGAAGAAGGGGAGGGGAGAAGGCACTGGAGGCCATAGATAGCGAGGGTAGGAGGCCACGCCAAGAGGCCAAGCCAGCCAGGGCTAGGCCCAAAGGTCTAGGTAGGCCGGCCATGGATCCGGTGGGATTTGAGTAAGGGAAGCTGAAGAGGAGTTGGGGGAGGAGCTGGAGGAGTAGGAGCCGTGGGGCAGCACAGCGACCGAAGGTTGAGTGAGGCAACACTAGGGAATCGGCTGTCGGAGTCAAGGGTGTAGGGGAGGTGTGGGCTAGAGGAGGCCAACAAGCAGGCGGTGGTGGTCGGGATCGAGCCCTAGGGTAGCGACACATGGGACCGGAGGTCAAGGGAGGTGCAAGGCATGGCCGTATATGGCGCAAGGGGCTATAGCGCATCGGTTAAGTCCGCGTTTTGGGACAGCCAGTAAAGCACCAGGGTTGCGCGGCAAAGGCATTGAGAAACCCATGATTAGAGGGTTATTACTAAAGTCTGATTAGTTTTGGGAGTTCCTCCTGGATTGTTTTTTTAGAAGCCTCTTGGATTGGATTTTGCATTGGCTTCCTTCTCTCATCTGTTGACCCTTCTTCGTACTATCAATGTAGCTTAGTAGCAAATAGAGCACTTCCGGATTGCAACACCCCTTGAATCCGATCACCTATTGGCACTACTGCAGAAATTATCATCACAAACGGTTCAAAAACGTCATCACAGATAGTTTTCTAAACCGTCTGAATTTATGGGTCAGCGATAATACGAGGTCATCACAGACGGCTTTTGAACCGTCTGTGGTGGAAATATCACAGACAGTTTTTAACTAAAACCGTCTATGAAAGTGATAATCACAGACGGTTTTTAACGACAAACCGTCTTTGATATATAAATATCACAGACGGTTTTTTGTTAAAAACCGTCTGTGATAGTTGGTAATCACAGACGGTTTGTAACGAAAAACCGTCTGTGATATTTATATATCACAGATGATTTGTCGTTACAAACCGTTTGTAATTATCTTTTTCACAGACGGTTTTTAGTTAAAAACCGTATGTGATATTCTTTTCTACCCCTATATCTATTTCTGTTTATTGGCTAGTCTCAGAAAATGTTAGTCATAACATCTGAAACAAGCAGATCAACATGTACATGTATACATACAATTCACATCTCAATTCATTTCACAAACATAAAACATCCAATTCACATCTCAATTCATTTCACAAACATAAAATATCCATTTGGCAAATCAATTAATTAAAATGAAATAAAATATCCACTAACAAATACACAATTACAAAATATCTACATTGCATTTGCACTTAGATGGTAACATTGCATTTTTTATTGCTCTATCACTGCGGAATCGAGGTATTACGAAAGGAATAGATCCATAATCAACGAACTTGTCAGGCTGCATAAGCAATACTTGGATGGTGCATGATTGCCATCTAAGTATTGCTTGTACAGCCTGATAAATCGTTGATTATGGATCTATTCCTTTTACGAGACCTCGATTCCGGAGTGATAAAGCAATAAAAAATTATTCTTTGTTGTGGAACTCTCCTTCTAAGTTTATAACTTCAGCCACCAAAAAGTACACGCACTGTCCTCGAATTTGTGCAAGGTCGGCCTGTTGCAATGCAGTTGTCGAGATGGACGTAGCCTATCGATAGAAATATCAATGTGTGTATATATATAACCTGATAAGTATGAAATAATTATGAAAAGATTGACAAACCTTTGAATTGGTGATTTTCGAGGAATCGAGGAGTAGTCTCATATGGTGGCAAACGTAGAATCCACATGTGTTGCCTGGCGTCTGCTGCTGGCTCTGCAAAAAATAGAATGTGTTAATTCAAGAGGCATTACTATCAATTGTTGCATAGAATTAATTAATGTGTACTAGTGAATACCGAAAATTTTTTAACATGTTTCAGGTCGTTGGCCCCTTGCGTCGAGAGACCTACCTTTACAAGGAACAAGACGAACGACCTATGTGAATCAAAAAAGTTAACCTTAATTATTCGGATGAAAAGAAATAGTACAATATAGTTATGTATAGAGAAAATGTACTTACCTATAGATTAATTGGCTGATAACTGTGTAGTCGGTATTATTCTTACTTAGGGAATCAAAATATATTATCTTGTTCTATTTTGGTACAATTACTATCAAAATCCAGTGGAACCCCTGATTGTAGGGCATAAGTACATATTCCTTATCACGTTGAGCCAGCAGTGCTGCTGTAATGTACCTCTCGACGAAGGATGCAACCTCGGTGATGGTATGCATGGCGATCAAGTGTGGGTTCAGGAAACTAACCGATGATTTGGATTATTTAGATTGAGTTAGCATGAATCTATATATGTACACACAAAAGTAACAAATTATATATGACATTTATCGATATGACATGAACAGAAAATGTAATTCTACACACTTACAGCGTCCAGCATCGAATGAGTGAAGCGTTGAGAGCGTTGAGCGTGTAAAGATCGAATAAATCTTCAAAGGTCACCACGAAGACACAATTCTGAATGTTGTGCTGTAAATGATCTGGCCTGAATTTGACAGTGATACCTGAGCGTCATTCTTCCTGTGGCTTATTGGACTGTGCCATATATCAACAGTGTAATGTCTGGCTAGTAAGTCCTAGGAGTACGAGACGCTCTTCCGGGACGATCATCGGCTCGCCTAGCACGAATTTGTGGGCCAATGGCAGGTACAGAATATCATCATCGGTCTTCTTTGATTTGCCTTTGCTACTCCTGCTGCATCGGCTGTAGGTCGACTATAAAGGTAGCACCGGTAGAAGTTGCTGCATCGGAAATATCTCCCGTGGACTAAACACCGGTGCAGATAGCGGTGGTGGAGATAGGCCTTGTGGAGATGGCACCAGTGCATGTAGCTCTGTTTCGGATTGCCCTTGTGGACCTGCCACTGGTGAAGAAGTCTCTAGGCAGATGTCACTTTTGGGCCACTGGATGAAGATTCCAATGGCTTGCCCTAGAGTCACGAGCTCATCCTTAGGGGGCTTCAGTAGCGAGATGATTTCAAAATTGTCATGCACACCATCCACATTCACTTTTTCGAAGCCTGGCTCTAAAGGCTCTGGATTCTGTTGCCGAAGCACATCCTTGTGCTGGTTGACATAAGGGGCCACTTCAGTCATGTGTTGCAAGACCATGAAATGAACTTGAGCATACGCGTCCATATCTGGAGTGATTGCTTTCCTTCCGATAATTTCGATACCCTTGAGCCTCCCCTCATGACGAGATTGAGGTACATCTATCGGTTCAATCTGAGCCATATAATCAACACAAAACTCAATGACCTCTTCGTTTGTATAACCTTTGACAATGCTGCCCTCCGGCCGAGGTCGATTCCGTATATAGGATTTGAGAATTCCCATGAACCTCTCAAATGGGTACATGCTACGTAGGAATACGGGTACGCACATTTTTATCTCCCACACAACGTGAACAATGAGATGTACCATGATATCGAAAAACAAAGGAGGAAAATACATTTCAAGATGATATAGAGTCATTACCACCTCGTTCTGCAGAGCATCTAGTCTTTTGGGATCGATGACCTTCTGATCAATTGTGTTAAAGAAATAACATAGCCTCATGAATGTCTCTTGGACTTTGATCGGCTAAATATTTCTAATTGCAAAAGGGAGCATCTGTGTCATCAGCACATGATAATCATGAGACTCCATACCATTTAACTTCAAATCTTGTATCGAAACAAGTTTCTTCATGTTGCCGGAATAACCAAATAGAACTTTGACATCATGCAAGCACTGGCACAGTTCTGTTTTCTCGGCCTTGGACAGAGTGTAACAGGCAGGGGGAAGGTACGTTCGTCCATTATCTGTTTGTCGGTGCTAACTCAGGCCTATGTCCATATCAGCCAAGTCAAGCCGTGCTTTGACGCCGTCCTTTGTTTTATCACGAATGTTCACCAAGAGACCAATCAAGCTGTTACATACATTCTTCTCTACGTGCATGACGTTTATGCAGTGTCAAACATCTAGGTGTTCCCAATAAAGTAAGTCCTAAAATATTGATCTCATCTTCCAAACGTTCTTCTCATGAGCTCTCAATTTTACGTCCTTTTCCGATGACAACATCTAAATCCTTAATCATATTATAAACATCTTTTTCGTTTAAATGCTTTAGAGCTGAACCGTCCTTCTTCTCTCCGTCAAATTGTTTCTTCATCTTGCGGTATGGGTGAGCCTTCCAAACGAACCGGCGGTGACGCATGTACACGATTTTACGTGAGTGTTTCAGCCACACACTTTTGGTACCATCTAAGTAGTGAGTACAAGCTTTGGCACCTTTTATACTCTGGCCTGACAGGTTAGCAAGGACAGGATAATCATTTATAGTGCAGAACAATAAGGAGTGCAAAGTGAAGTTCTCTCGTTTGTATACATCCCATACCTGTACCCCTTCATTTCACAGTACTTTTAGATCTTCCACCAATGGTGCTAAGTACACATCAATACCATTCACAGGTTACTTTGGCTCTTGGATAAGTATCGATAGCAAAATATACTTTCGCTTCATACACAATCAAGGAGAAAGGTTATAGATGTAGAGAGTCACGGGTCAAGTGCTATGTCGGTTGCTCATGTTACTAAAAGGATTCATTCCATCTATACTCAATCCAAACCTTATATTCCTCGGTTCTACACCGAAATCTGCAAATCTCTTATCGATGTTTCTTCACTGGGCGGAATCAACAAGGTGTCTCAGCATTCCATTCTTCTTGCGCTTTTCTGAGTGCCAACGCAGCAGTTTTGCCTCATTTGGATTCGCAAAAAACCGCTTCAAACGGGGAATTATAGGAAGATACTATGCCACCTTTGCAGAAGGTCCTTTCTTCACCTCTGTTCCCTCACCATCATCTGATTGATTGTTACGTTTGTCTCAGGATACGTTGCACACCGAACATACATGCATATTTACATACTCTTTACAGTAGATGATACAGTCGTTCGGACATGCATGTATTCTTTCTACTTCCATTCCCAATTGACATAAAATCTTCTTGGTTTTATATGTGGTTTTAGGTAACTCATTTCCCTCTAAAAGTATGTCTGCTAAAAGACCTAGCAGCACGTGAATAAAAGTACAGCTGACAACTTCGTGTACCTTGACCTGCAGCACGTGAATCCAAAACCGTTGCTTGCCTTCAATTTCAACAGTTCAAGTACAGCTGACAACTTCGTGTACCTTGACCTGCAGCACGTGAATAAAAGTTTCTCCGAGTCCTCCATCAAGCCTCGGAATTTAACATACTTTCCCTCATCATAGTTCTCTTCTATATCACGAAGCATCTGATCCAGATTGTCATCGTGCAGCCTATCTGAATTCGAACCACAATCGACATTATCCGGCGGCATATCATTGACTTCACCGGCGATGTCATCCGGCGGCATATCATTGACTTCGCCATAACTGGTCCAACACATATACCTCTTTTTAAAACCCCTCCGAATCAAGTGCGCTTCAATCTGCTCTCGATTCTTAAACATCTCTAAATTCTCGCAGTCAGTGCATAGACAATACATATATTGTACCCCTTTATTCAACATATCCTCCTTGGTAGCTCTTGTAAAAGCAGATACGTCATTAATGTACTCTTCACTCACACGGCTTGCTGTACACATCCAGGTTCGGTCCTATATTATGCACATATATAACAACTTAATTAGTTTTAAAAACCACATACATTGAAGCTAGCTAAATCTAAATTAGTTAGATCTTCAAAGTATATATATAACAGTCACCGAAAATTAGTTAGATCTAAATTTTGATGTAACGAAAAATAAATTTCATTACTAACCATATCTACGGCAACCAAGAACTTGATGAATCTTCAAAGCTCTCCTGCCAAATAAACCTTCTCCCACCAAATTAAATGGTCTGAAAGCCTTATCGTCTCTAGCTGCAGCACCGACTAGATCTGGATCGAAATGAAGACAGATGTAGTTCTAACGCGCGCAATAAATACTTGATCGGATTATCACAGACGGTTTTTTAAAAAAATCGTCTCTGGTAATGGAATATCATAGACTGTTTTTTATTAAAAACCGTCTGTGATAAACCAGATTATCACAGACAGTGGTTAATATAAAACCGTCTGTGATATGCTAGTATCATAGACGGTTTATTGGTAAGAACCGTCTGTGATTCTCCTTTTTACCGCCACAAACACCACAAACGGTCTCCAAATTAAAATTATCTGTGATAGTGTACATCACAGACGATTTTATAAAACCATTTAAAATTTGACGTTTAGTATTAGATTTTCTATATTAGTGTTGACTCCTTTAGATTACCGTAGTGTGACAGCAAATCGAGTGTATCCGAACTGCAATGCATACTCTCGCTGTTGTTGAATCGAGACTCCACAGCACAATTCCATGCAACGTACGTCACCCAACGGCCCAACACGATACCGAAACGGGTTGAGAGGGGTAGTGGGCACGGACACGATCTCACCCATCGCAGCAGGCCGGGCTGGAAAGACCGGAAAAGAAAAGGGCAAAAAGATCGCATGAGATGAGAAGAAATCCTGGCCGTAATAATCATCGCTTCCGGAGCCTTCCAAATTCCAATGTCAGGTGTTTTCGTGTTGTATTGTGTGAATCCTAATTCCTCTCTCCTTGATCAAAACTAAGCTTCATCTCTATCTCTCTCCCCCCTATATACACGTATTATAATTCCCAATTTTTTTCTTTTCACACTTCTAGCCGCCGACGCGAAATTAAAACCCTAACCCTATAGGATTGATGGGGAGGCAGGAGTAAAGCGGGTTTTTTTAGGGTTTATTGTTTGTATGATTCTGTGGTCGTTGGCATGCGGAAGCCGATGCCGTATGTCTCCCTCCTCGACATCCCCCTCGATCTCGTCGACGGCGACTGCGATGGCTCGTGCTGCCCCGACGGGGGGCTGTGCTGGCCCGACGACCCGCTTGATAAGGTCATAAGCTACGTCTCCGTGCTCGACGACGGATTCCTGGACGCCCTCGGGATTGATTGTTCGCTGTCGCCGCCGTGTGAGGTGCCGCCGGCGCCGGCGACGGCGCCTGGGGAGCGCGACGGGGATGATGAGTACTCGAAGAGCGCGGAGGACATGGACGTGGACGTTGGCGCGCTGGGCGGCGGAGGAAAGCTGAACGCTTGCGACATGTCCGGCGGTGTCCCGGAGTTCGCCCTGGCCGCGGAGAGCGCGCTGGTCGCCGGCAACGGCGGGAAGCTGAACGCGTGCGACATGTCCTGCGGCGTCCCGGAGTCCGCGCCGGCGATTCCGGACGGCTGTTCTGACGCGTGCGGCGCTCTGGCCGGGTACGTCTCCAACGGCGCGCCGCCGTTGCCAGCGTCGTACGCGCTGTCCTGCAGCGCGTTGACGAGGTCCACCACGTCCTCGGGCTGCAGCCTCTCGTCGAAGCCCTGGGAGACCGAGTCGCCGCCGCCCGCATCCCTGTTCCAGGCTTGGGCCGTGCCGAGGAAGCGGCGTCGCCGACCGACCACCGTCTGCAAGCGGCCCTGGTCTCTGGTTTTCCCGCTCGTCCTCGTGCCGGCCGCCGCCCACGACAGCCATGCTGACAACAATGGCAATGACGACAACGACAGTGAGTTCAGCTGCGGCAATGGCGGCGGCGGCGGCATCGTCCGCCGTCGCTCGGTGGCGCGACGGCGGAACCGGCAGGCGCAGAGGACGTGCTGTCACTGCCACACGTCGGAGACGCCGCAGTGGCGGGCGGGGCCGGACGGGCCGGGCACGCTCTGCAACGCGTGCGGCATCCGGTACAAGATGAACAAGCTGCTGCCGGAGTACCGGCCGTCGACGAGCCCCAGCTTCAGGGAAGACGAGCACTCCAACCGCCACAGGAAGGTGGTCAAGCTCAGGGAGAAGAAGGAGAAGGCCCTCACGGTGATGGCCGCCCCGCTGCCGCCGGCGCCGAACGCCGGCGAAGTCCTGCGTCTGTGTACATACTACAGCTAGCTACATGCGTGTCATGGCCAAGCGACATTTGGTTAATTTAATTGTAGGACATTAGGTGTTTGGTTTGGGCTATTTATGAGCTAGGGATGGAGTACCAATTAATTAGCAATGTATTCATCAATATGATGGATGATCAGGTCATGCTTGAATATGTTTTTTTGTTCTTAGCATGTTATATTTGATTTATTAGCTCGATAGATCGAATTGGGTTGGCAGTGTTCAGGTAAATATAAGTTAAATTAGGCCACACTGTTAGGTGTGTGTGGCTCGAATTTGGTTGTAATGGGACAATCTCTCAATTCTCTATTAAATTTGCCTTCGGAATTTGAATGATTCTGCTTAACTTTGTTTATCTTGTACTGTTGTTTTGAGTACTCAGCGTGTTGTGCCTGTCAATTGTGCACTAATGCGTACATCAAGCTTGGCTAGCTTGGAAGAGCAGGGGGAAATTACGCATAGTTCTTATTTCTTTTGTTTAATTTCTCTTCGTTCTTCTAAAGAGAGTTTGCAAAACCGGTATAACAAAACTAACACGACAATGAATCGATGGAGAAACTACAATGTTCCCTATTATTGATGGGTGCCTCTGATCTCACCATTTAAAGGTTAAAGTCACTTTGGATTGGGTGTTAATTTAACTCTACGTTTATTTCTTATTAGGATCATTAGGATTAGGAGCCGTTATTTTTTTTTTAACAAACTCCATGTGCCAGCGAGAAACCAGGGAAGAAACAGAATCTTGAACAATCTTAATCACTAAGATAAATCAAAGTCCCGAGCTTCGCGAGAGATCTTTAAGGGGGTAATCGGAATAACGATGATTTTTTGTTTTTGCTGAAAAAACACTGTAGCTGGCTGATTTTTTACTGTAACTGAGTGGCATGTTAAGCATAATTAAATTTTAAAAAATGTAAAAATAAAAACGGCTCGCTAGTCTAGTGCGGACAATGCAAAGGAATATGAGAAAAAAAATGGAATGCAAAAAACCAAAAAACAAAAAAAAATTTCACTACGTGACAAAAGTGCTACAGTGATTCCGTCGCTGCTACAGTATTTTTGACGTCAAACAGTGAAAAAAATCTCCATATTGATCACCCCCTAAGTTGAGCTTTTGGAGCTATTGTTTTAAACATAGAAGTTATCTACACAAAGAAATCCTTGAGCTAAACGGTGGATTCTTTTAGACTGTGGTTTATGGTTTTTGGCTTAATATTTTTAATTCTACCTGTTTGTAAGAGAGAGATACTAGCGTGCGATTTTAACCGATATAGATGAAATCGAGACAATATCTACTACAATAGACTTGTAGACCCTATTTTAAAAACATATTTCGTTTAAAAATTACTATAGCAAGCCAAGTTAGAAGCCATGTCGAACCCACCCAAAAATTGAAGTTACCAACTTTGCAAGAGTTCTATAAGTTGAGCTATAGGAGCCATTGTTTTGACATAGAAGTTATCTACACAGAATTATACGAGCCATTTTGTTTTAAAACATAGAGGTAGTTTTAAACATTGTCAACATTTTTAAAATAGAAATAGTCTATCTGTTTTTGTAGTTGAGTCGATTTTATTTCTAATCTAATCTATTTGCTATATCTTTGGCAGGGATTTGGCGCTTGCTTGCTGGTGCATTGGAAGGAAGGACTGGAATGGCAGACATGATGATTGTTTTGGTGATCTCCTGATATTACTCCGGATTTTTTTTAGTTGGCTTGTTATGAATTTCAGAATTGTTGCTTCATGAAGTGAGTGCCTAGTTTTTCTCCCCCGGAGAAGTTATGAATGGCAGACATGATGATTGTTGTCTGTCATGTGAAGTGAGCGCTTGATGAATTCCAGAAGTTGTTTTGTTATGATAGAGATGAATTTTTTTAGAACTATGGCTTGTAATGAGATGTAGTATTTCATATAATTCCTTATATTACAATTAGGGCATACATAGTTCTGAAAGACCATTTGAGAAGACCCAGATTTTGTTGCGATGAATTATTGCTAAATTGGAGGAGCTGTGATTTTAATTTTGCAAATGCACAGTTTTTCAGAAATGTTTGTAGAGGAGGCGGTCAGACTGGTCGGCGTCAGTAGTCGGACTGTAGTCGCCAATGGTCAGACCAGCTGGCGTCAACGGTCTAACGGGTTGGTTGTGTTGTTTCGGTTGAAAATTGAGATTTTTGGATTTTTAGTCAAGCACTATTTTGGTTTGACCTATCTAAGTGCATATATGATGTATGCTTTAGTTAACGTAGGTTAAGTTATGAAGAACTTGTATCCAAAAATGATTTCTTTGTCTTTAGATGTGCAGAGAGGCTAGGAGTTAATCATGATCAATGGCGAGGATTAGGGCTACGTTCATGGAGGAGCCGAGGCCCAAAACGATCAAGAATACTGGATGAGATAAATAAGCTCAAGCATGGCACGAGAAATACAGGAAATGTTAGAGGAAAGGTTCAATCGACTGGCTGCACCATATGGCTTGATCAATCCAAGTGAGACGTGGTCAACCGACAGTCCTCTAGGTGCAGTGGTTGTAAAACATTCATTCTTAAGTAGCAATATATTAACATTGTTCATCTTTTCGACAGATTTCTTAATCCAAGTGTTCTTGTCTCAAATCTTTAGGAGTTATTACTTGGTGTGATATGTAGAAATACATCTATAGCTATTTTTGCCATTCTGCACCTACGAGCAAGTCATATTTCTCATTTTCGGTTTTTGCTCGATTTTGATGCAACCTTACTTGTTCTTGAGAAAGGCCTAAACTTTACTATAAATTCTTGCATTCCTTAAATGGAATAGGTTTCTAAGATCTTAAGTAAGATGTGTGCAAAATTTCATATCATTTAGAGTTAAATTTTTAGAGTTGCACCAAAAATTACATCGGCTCAGGTTGATTTTTCAGTTATGAAATAGGAGAGTGGTCAGACTGTCCCATATCTAGTGAGACCGCTAGAGGCTGATCAGACTGGTGTCTAGCCGACGATCAGACCGCCAGGCACTGGTTAGACCCACCCTTGTTAGCCAGTCTGATCGCTAGTGCCTTGAGGTTCTATGCCTTTCGGTTTCTTAAGTTACTTTGGTTTTGGCTTCTAATTTTAACCTCGTAGTTCAGTACCTACTGGAGTGAATGATTGACGAATACTTAGGGAAAAATTTTGAAGGTACCATTCACCTCCTCTCTATTGTCATACTGGTTTTACAGGTTCAGTTACATGCTTTTGCAACAAATATTCCTAACAACAGAAAAGAAAGCAACAATACTCAACATATCCTCCAAACAAACAAATATCGCTCTTAATTTTCTGGTTCTTCTTGCGCAAAAATATTTGTTTGGGCTAATTAATTCTACATGGATCAAATAAAAGAATTCAGCACCAGATTGCCCTACTGCATCACTTCCCAGAGCTACTTTGCTTCCAATTGCTTCGTACCAAATTCCTCCTGGCGCTCACCTTCCAGTACTCCGATTTTACGCAAATAGCTTACATATCTATCCCCGAGCATATTGAATCGACAAGCACCCTTATACTGACATAACTAGAGAGAATGACACTACTTTTTTTAGCATTCAAGAATTCACAACACTTTCAGAAAACAGGTAAAGAACTACTTAATCTACATTCCTATGGTGCTTCCCAACGTGCAGCGGCCTCTTTCTTGAACATCCTTGTCCAAGGTGGGCAAGTGAATCGCCCATAGAAGAGGTGTAGTGACGAAGGATGTATTTTTCTTAAGGATTGTCTATACAATATTTACATATTTTTGAGAGCAAAATTAGTCAGATTTTAAAGCGTTGGATCCGTCCCAAATTCGGACCACTTCTTTTTTTTTGGAGGAGAGTATAGGGGGATCCGTTGGATGAAGATCCAACGTTCTAGATTCGGAACACTTATTTTTTTTGAGAGGGGGGTATGGTGAGATCCATTAGAAAGAGATCCAACGTCCTAAAATCCGACTGATTTGAGCTCAAAACATGCAATTGTTGTATAGCACTTCCCTTTTTCTTATATATGCAACATATGTGCATTGTGCTCTTTATATATTATATACTAAAACTAGAGTTGCCCTTGTTATGAAATTGTCACATATGTTTTTTATATTCAATTATTATGGAACCTATAATCTAGACCCACCATCACGTGAAGACGAAGTTCAAACTGTGCAAGCTGATCTTGAGGGCAATCGGATGGTTGGGTGATCTGAGTCACATTAGGATCATTTGCATGGGAGAAGCTTCCCCTGGGGTGAAAGCGGATCTAACACAAATAAATTTTTGGTCAAGTCATATCCACATCCATATTTTTCACTCGAACAAGAATTCACATTCGATCTCGAAACTAACTACTGTGATTATTTTAGACGAGCATCAATCTCGATCACGAAGCGCTCTTCGCTCCAAAATCTTCTCCTAAATTTAGCAATGGAAGAGGCCATGGCGAGAATGAATTATTACAACCTTACAAAACATCCACCTAAATTTAGCAAACACGACAGCGACGGTCTCGCTCCCAGGAACTTGCTGGTGGGCCAGACGTTTTGCCATGGCCCACGAGAACGACGGCGAGGTCGCCGTCGCTGTCGACAGCCATAACCACGACCTTGGACACGTACAGAGCAGAAGCAGAGCCGATGCCGACGCCGAGGAAGACGAAGATCGCAGCGACCGGGAGTCCTTCGCCGAGGAAGACGAAGATCGCAGCGACCGGGAGTCCTTCTTCCAGTGCCTAGTGCCTCGACCACGTGGAGCCCTCGGGCGAGGTGCATGTTGATGATGCCGATCCTGACTTCCCCTCCAACGAGGACAAGGAGGATGATGGCAGAGATGAGTTGGATGACGAGGAGGACGAAGAGGAGGACATGTTGAGGTACGACTACATCACGTGGATGGCGGTCGAGCCCATGTCCATCCAGGAGCGCCGCTGCCGGCTGCTCCAAGGGAGGGGGCTCACCAGCAGCAAGGACCTCCTCCGCAGCCGCGGCGCAAGGATGAGGATTCCCCCCGACATCCCGCTCCGCGAGTCCAGGCGGCAGCCGCAGCCGATGGCCGCGGCCAACGACGCGCCGAGCACCGCGACGACTGCGGCACTAGTGGTGGCCGCAAGCCCTCCCGAGATCGTGAAACAGCAGCCCAACGCCGTTCTGACTCGGGGCTGGTCCGATGGCTGCCTCGCCATCCGGGGCGGCGCTGCAGGAAGCCGACGTCGTTCCGCCGCGTGTACTCGGTGCCGCACTCGCTGCAGGGCTCACCTGGCCACAAGGCTCTCCAGTCTCCACGCGGCCGCTCGTTGTCTGTTGCCATCAGCAGCGTCGAAGGACGAAGGAGAAGAGAACGGTGACGGCAACTACATCGGCCGCAGCTTCAGGATCAAGAAGCTGGACGATGGCAAGGAGTTTGTGGTGAACGGCCTGTCGACGGCTCGACGGACGACGCGTTGGGCGTGCACAACGACCTCCAGACTGGCGTGCAGCTTGAACATCGACGAGTTCTAGCGGTTCATGGGCTACACCCCGCACGTGAAGCAGCTCAGCACCGCAGCCAGAGCCAGCCGGTGCCCGCCGGGGCGGCCAAGGGCGGCGCGAAGCAGGGGAAAAAGAAGCCCCAGGGGCTCAAGAACATCAAGCTCGTCGCTCCGGCCGCCGGCTTCATACACGAGAAAGGTAGGGACGGCAACGGCGGCGGCAAGTCATCGGCGCTGTTGTCTACGGTGACCATGTCCAAGTCGGCGTCGGCCAACGCCGCCGTGGCGTCGTCGTCCTCCGAGCGGCTTAAGGTGCACTACTACGGCAAGTCGAGCAAGGAGCTGACGGGGCTGTCCATGCGGCAGGAGGTGCGCACAAATGCCAACACCTCGACGTCTGGCGTAGTGCAGGAGCTCTCGACCCTCTCATCTGCCGCCGCTGCCCCCCCAGCGCGTCCCCGCAGACGGCGGACCGGTGGCCCCGGCGCTGGCGGCGCAGCTGTCCAAGAAGGTGAGGCAAGTCCCAGGTTAGAATTAATCTCTCTGCCATTCTTGCAGCAACTGTTACTACTACTCCACAAGCACAGCTTGTAAGCGTGTGCACCTTGGTTGCTTGCAGCAATTGCTGTCGTCGCCCATCGACAAGATGCAGTGACGTGCATCCAGTTCAACCCGGTGGACGACGGCGACTTCATCAGCGGCTCGCTGGACAGCAAGGTTCGCATCTTGAGCGTGGCGGAGCGGCACGTCGTTGACTGCAGCGACCTCAACAACATGGTCACCGCCGCGGGCTACACCCCGAACGGCCAGGTACGTGCACAACCTTGCTGCATCAGCTGAGCTAAGCATTGTGTGGCCAAGTCATCGACACTTCGTAGCTTATGCATGTGTTCAAACTTCCTAGGCTGCGATAATTGGGTCGCACAAGGGGAGCTGCCGATTCTGTGATTACACAATTAATTGGGTCGCACAAGACAACAGGTATACACAATTAATTTGTGCAGATTACATTTGCTCGTGGTGTGTGATCATTGCATTGTGTTGCCGTGTCAGATTGCAAACTTAACCAGGAGGCTCAGATCGACATGAGCATATCCAAGAAGCGCAAGTCGCAAGCGGAAAAGATGACCGGATTCTAGGTACTACTCCCTGACACGCATCGTTTTGTTCACAATTACATCAAGTCTATAAATCGATCATCCTGCCGGACGGACGAGCAGTTTGCGCCGGGGAACCCGTCGGAGATCCTGGTCACGTCGGCAGACTCGCAGGTCCGGGTCTTCAACGGTATCACCGTCCTCCAGAAGTTCAAAGGTACAACTATGGCGCCAGAAGTTCAAAGGTACGACTATGGCGGCAAGCCACATCTATGCATCGCATCACCGTACCAAGATCACCGTTGCACTGCACAAACTCCACAACCGAAAGGGAATTTGTGTTTCTTCCTGCCAGGGTTCAAGAACACTAGGAGCCAGATATCCTCCTCCTACACCGCCGACGGCCACTACGTTGTCTTCACCAGTGAGGACTCGCACGTCTATGTCTGGAGGCGGGCCCGGCTCCGGTGCCGGTGGCACCGGTGGCGTTGGAGGCATCGGAGTCAAGGTCAAGACCTGGCTCACCAGCCGCTCTTACGAGCACTTCTTCTGCAGGGACATGTCAGCGGCGGTCCCCTGGCCAGGTCCCCGTCCTTCTGGTGCGCCGACAGCTCGCCGTCCAGCGTGCATCGGCACAGCGGGGACAGGAAGCAGGAGCGATCGTGCGCTGTTGATGATGTGCATGGCAGAATGCCACGCCGTCCCAAGTCCGAGCCGAAGACGTACCCCAGCGCCGGCGGGCAGGTGGACCTGTGCAGGGAGGCATCGTCGCAGGGGCTGCACGGTGGCACGGCAACACGTGGGGGATCGTGGTGGAGGCGGCGAGCTTGGGCGGGGAGATCAGGGTGTACCAGAACTTCGGCTTGCCTCTGAAAATCAGAGGCCGGAGCAACCTCTTCCACTAGCATGTCTACATCTGAATTTCAGTGCGTTTGCAGTTTCAGGAGACACAGAGCAGCATAGGAAACACGGTGATTGTTGCAGTTTCAATGAATTTTGCAGCAGGAATATGTACTTAGCAATGTACATCTTGAGGGCAGTGGCGAAGTCAGGATGAAAATCGATGATGGGCTCAAAGACTAAGCTAAACTTTGGGCAAAGCTATGAGCTACAAATAGTCAGCATAACAAACAATTGCATCGTGTAGATCACTCAAAGAGAGCATAATGATCTAACACAATAGTATAGAACATAGTAAGGTTCTCAGAAAATGCACTCAGATTGTAGTGTTGCTTACCTTTTTAGCTTGATGACGAGGAACCAGGGATGAAAATAGGCTCAGTATCCTGAGCAACTGAGGTTTTCCTAGTTGAATGATTGAAAGAAAAGTGCATTTTAGTATTTCAGCTAATAAAATGTGCTGAGACTGCAACCATTAGCTATGAATGAAATAACTAAACTATAGAACTATAAATTCCAGGATTTGCTTTTAAAAAATTTGGAGTATATGATTTGGTAACTTTATACTCTTGAAAAACTGAGAGACTCTTCACAAGCTCTTCTAATCTATATGGCACTTTACAACAAAAATACAAATGGTTAACATACAGATCACTATCACAAAAATACAAGTGGTTAACATACATATTATTACATTGATGTCATAGCTAAAAATAAGCAAAATTAGGAAGATTTTAGATCAGACTAGAATAGTTAGAACTTTTAACTCTCATTATCCTTTGAACTGAATACTTCACATAAAGGTTAATTGAGATTATGCTGCAAGCTATGCAAAATGCACATTTGATGGTATACAGAAAATAGCACCATGCTAAACCTGACGAACTGTGATGGTTATGATAGGTTAGTTATTGGTATGTTCTTAGCGTACCCTTTCCGATAACAATTTAAAGTATTTCTCAGAGATACTTAGCAACCTGCAGGGGCTGAACCAAAGTTATCAAATGCAAGTGAAACTGTACTAGGCTTAGATAAACTCACTCACCTATTGGTCCTTTCTTGTAGCTTTTCTGAGATGGGGCAACTCGCTGTTCCAGCAGGGAAGGGTGCCTTGTTGCTAGAGGTGGGATTCCTCCTCTTGAGTGGTCTTGCGCCTTGTATAAACCGTGGAGATGGCAATCGCTACCTCAGTGCCTCCCCAGCTCCCCTCCTCAGCTCTTCGGCTCCCCCCGCGATGCGCACGCGCCCCCTGCTAGCCTCCTCGTGACCTCGCCCCTACTCTCTAGTCCCCTCTTCTGCTCTTCTCTTACTCGCCAGACGCCTCCGCAGCTTAGCCGCCGCCGCACGCCGGGATCTGCTCGGCGCCTCCGCCGCCCGCCCGCCCGCCCGGATCTACTCGGTCGACGCGGTGTCGCCTGGGTCTGCTCGGCCGCCGCGCAGGAATCCAACCGTCTCGCCGCTGGACTCTGCTCGAGCCGCCGGGTGCCGCCAGCCGCCACCGCTAGGTGCGTGCGCTCTCTGCCCCTCTCGTCTCCTGTGATCAAACGAAGAGTGATGAACGCCCGCTGCCTGTGGCCTGGGGTGGATAAAGAGTGATGAACGGATCGCTGGGCCGCCCCGGATTAGGGTGGTTCGGGTCTGGCCGCAAGGTGGGACGAAGCCTGACAAAATCTATCCGGTGGTTTCGCCCAGGACAAGAGAACAATATAATGTAGAACAGTGGACAAGTAGTGCTTATATATTTTTCTTTGCAACAAAAACAGCATTAGTTTCAAAAGCACATAAAAAAATAAGTAATATCTAACTATCATTCATCATATTTTAAAAATTATATAAATTACTATTGAGGACCTCCCTAAATGTGTAATGTACGCTATGACAAAACCAGGAACATCCTAACTCTTGTATTTTATTATAATCTAAGTGTAAAGAGATGTTTTGTTTTTGTAAAATCCCTTACTTTGTAACTTTCCCGTATAGTTGATCATTGCTGAGTGCGTACGTGGTTGTTTCCATGTTAAATCTACTAGCAGCATAAACCTAACGTTACGCTATACTAGCTACCATATGGATTGAAATAAAAAAGATGAAATTTCGTAAGAGGGGATTATCTGAAAAAGCGAGAGTCATACGTATTTTTTTGGAGAAAGCAAAGTTTTTTCTTGTGTAATTTCGGAAAAACCGCGGGGTGCTATCCAGCAAAAGGAAAGCCTTCATGAAAATGCGGAGAACCTGTACGTAATTTCGGAGAAGGGGGGTTTGGGAAAAACAATATGGTAGAGGTTTTTTTTGTAAGAATCGAGAACCTTTATGCTATTTCGCAAATTCAAATGGTTTTTTTTTTGTAAAAATGCAAATGTAGAAGGTCTTTTGTGCAAATGATAATGTGGCATAGTAGGGAGGCCATGAATTCCCCCCTATGTAATATAGGGATGATATAAGGCTATAAAAAAAGCTCGAGACTCATGAACTATTCAAACTCGGCTTGTTCTAGACTCGATTCGAGCTCGGCTCAAGTTTTAAACGAGCTGAACTCGAGCTTGATTTCAAGCTCACGAGCTTGACCGAGCCAAGTTTGAATAGTTCGCGAGCCTCGATTTGAGTTTAAATAGTGATACATATTAACTCTTACCGAGTTTATCTGAACCGAACTCGAGCTTGAGCCTTTCTTATTATTGAAAATTAATGTATATTTGAATTATTTTGACAGTTATCGAGTTTACTCGAGCCGAGCTTGAACTTGAATCTTTCTTATTTTTGAAAATTAATACATAATAAATTATTTTAATTGTTATCGAGCTTCAACGAGCCGAGCTCGAGCCTAGGTTCAGACTCGGACCCCAACTTGAGCCCGACTTAAGTTTTTATCGAGCTCGAGTCTAAAAGGCTAAGCTCGCTCGAGGTCGGCTCATTTACAGCCTAGGATGATATCACTCGATTTTTTTTATTATCTTGTTATTTGCCGTGTCGTTTCTAACATATATCCAATTTTGTGTGCTAGAGAAACCCTTGAAGAGCGAGAATATCTGTAGGTAGTAATCAGACATTCAACGCAATGTTGTAGCACTAACCTCGGCCAATTGCAAGCTAGCCAAAAAACGAAGCAGCGAGCACACACGCAGGGCATGAACACATGGACGATGGCACCATGGGCTGACGAATCTGGCTTTGAAGACTTGTCGGGCCGCGGCCTTTGCAAGATGGTTGAACCGTGAATTACAAAATTCGGCCGCCGGCTTGGCTGTGTGCCTGCCTGACTGAACGGGCAAAAAACTTTTCGTCATGTGAGTACAAAATGTGGTGTCTGCTAGAGGCGAAGATGTTTTTTTTTAATACAAGCATTTAAACCACACTTTGCACAAAATCAGTTAAGATAACAATGTCATCTTTAGTGAATAAATAACTTTTAAGTATGCCCATACATATATTAGGACAACCTTCAGTAATGGTCGCGCAAAAGCTCAAATCTTCAGTCTTCCGCCGCTTGAGAGGCATCTTCCAGCTCCATTTCCACAGTCCCTGTTACAGATAAAAGAAGTTAGTATACGAGGAGGCCCTGTATATACCTCTTGACCCATAGCCTAAGGCACCTCTTTATATAGGGCCTTCGATCGGATTCGTGTCTAACACGAGTAGAGATCGTATCCCTACTCAGAGAGCCTTCGATCGGATTCTTATCCAATACAAGTAGAGATCGTATTTGACTCAGAATATCATCCGGACCCTAATTATTACAACCTACTAACTGTGACAGTATATGTTCATGTATACTTGGTTGTAACTCCGAAACACATTTTCAATCATTGGTCGGTAACGGTCCTTAGTAGAATAGATTAACCCCAAATATACACAAAGATCAATCTGAACGAATCTTATGCAATATAATCTGCAACCAAGTCTTAGTCACCCAATATCAATTCATAACTCCTTATGAGTAGTTCATATCTGGTTACAAACAATCTGTATCCCCATACGGCCAGTTCGCAAATCAGCTTATGATATATTTGACCAGCTCACGATTAGTCATATACCCACACGACCAATTTGTATCGGTCAGATTAACTGACCTGTTTGTATATTCTCCTTTTACCTTATGATACCTGATTGAACTCCATATGAGAAATACGTCATCCTTAGACTGTTCAATCTTTTTCTGATATAGTAATAGATAACTTCATGCGTCAACTCTTCGATCACTTATAGTATGGTCATGCACTTCTTTTATCTGACCACATCAAGAGTCTAAAGATATCTCTTATATTATGTAGGAGTGAAAAAATCCTATATCCGATCAATAATATTCATATGCATGTTTTATAGTATATCTGAAAGTTACCTTTATAATTACCCAGTTATTGTATAGCGTTTGATAACCCCTAAGTGCATTATTGCACATATAGAAAACTATACTGATATTAAGTACAATTATTATACATCATCATTACTTGAGACTAATTGATGACACATAAAGATATAACAATATCAACAGTATCTTAAGGCGAGTCAATTAAACATCATATTCTCTACGTGCGTTCACATTATTGATTTCATATCCTATATTCATGATATGTGAAATGTGATGATCAATCAATACATGTGCTAATCTATAAATCATAATTATCTCTTATAATAATATAAGATCAAGGATAATTTAAAATAAAATCAAAGCATAAATAAAAAGTTTCATGAAAAAGTCACATACTTATTGATCAATACGAAATATATTTATTTAAGAAATAAAATAACATATTATTGAAAATATCATAAAATAGAAATAATATAATTATCTCTATAATTGCCTTTAAAACATATCACTTACAAAAGATATAGGCCAACTCCACTTAATATTACTACTGATTCTACAACTGCGATGTAGAAACCCATCTATTTTCTGGACCAAGCCCCACGTTCACTTTCGTCGTAAAGTTTATGAAACGAAGTACCAGGAATATTGCCGACATAATACGGAGTAGTAACACTGCCATCTGCAATTGAGGGCTTGTCTTGAACTGCGCGAGCTGAACTGTTTCATGTCAAGTGAAATTGCTTAAAGGTGGCCAAATGGGCTGGCTTAAGCGGCACGCACCACGCCCTGCATCGAGGCCCTACCGCGACGGCACGACGAGCACGACCCATAAGCGGGCGGGCAAGTACGACGCCGGACCGCCGTGCTTGGGCGAGGGTGCGTGACGGCGGGCGGCACGACGCGACGCCCGTTTAGCCATCGGGCGTGCACTGCGCCAAGATTTTACCGCCTATAATTTTTTTATATAATTGCAAATATTTGTTTTTATAATTAATTTAATAAGTTAATAAAGCTTATTATGTCATTGCAAATATTTATTTTTATGATTAACAATGTCTATAATTTTCTATATTTTTTTGAATTTTTTCTGAATTTTCTATAATTTTTTTACAATTTTTCTTATTTTTCTACAAATTTTTTTATTTTTCTCTGTTTTTTCGACTAAACGGGCTAGCCGGACCGGCACGGCCCGTTAAGCCTTAACCGTGCCCGGACCGGCACGGCACGCCATCGGGCCGTGCCTGGGCTTGCACCGCGGCCCGCGGGCCGGCACGGCACGACCCGTTTATTACACGGGCCTTAACGGGC
Organism: Melocanna baccifera; assembly: GCA_036346265.1. NCBI lineage: Eukaryota > Viridiplantae > Streptophyta > Magnoliopsida > Poales > Poaceae > Melocanna > Melocanna baccifera. The sequence goes on along the minus strand of CM070708.1, from coordinate 15,731,709 downwards.
CGTGCCGAGCCCGGGCCCGTGCCGTGCCGGCCCGGCACGGCCCAGTGGCCAGCTCTAAAATTGCTGCGGCTGCGAAATCCAGAAGAGCCTTTTGGCGAGGAGAAGGCGATTAATAAGGCCCGACTTGCAATCTGAAAACGGCGATCTGAATTGCAGGGCGCAGGGCCCGATCCTTTTATATGGTTATTAACACTTTCCTAGTTGTACTACGACTCGGACTCAAAACTCACACAGAAATCGAACAGAATTATATGGTTCGGACTCTACGACCTAATACGATACAAACCGATCCCCTAAAGAGCTCGGCTAAGAAAAGGGCTCTATTTGGATTCCTCTCGAAAACCAAATGTTTGTTTTAGAAAGAAGCGTGTTTTTTTTTCCCTCTGGTTTTCTTGAGAGATCCTCATGGCTTTGTTGTGCTGCACATGTCATTAATTACCTGAAGCATGTCAAATAAAGTTCTCTTATGATTCGCTATTTTACTTGTGTCTTGCTATCTTGTGCGTGAACAACTTCAAAACAACTTCCAGAAAACCAGTGGAAACTTGCTAGCCGGTTACTGGTTAAACGGGCAGATCATGACAGGCTGATCGACTGAGCAATGCGTTGTTTAATCAGAGCAATTCTTTGCGTGTAGGCTAATTTGGACTTGGAGCAGTTCATACTTGAATAAACAAGGTTAATCCGGGGCAATTGGCGACTTGGTACATGCAACTTCAATGGTCTGCTCTTTAAATATGGTCATTCAGGTTTGGAAGAGGAGCGCATCATGTCAGGGGCAATGCACGCTTCAGCAGCTGATGGCTTGATGCAGGGTTCTCAACTAGAAAATTACTATCTGCATGATGTCAATCTGATCCTGCGATTTTAATTCCTACCTTCTTGTCAACCCGGCATCGTCAGATAGCAGATCAGCACCACCTGTCAGCTCAGGCATACGGATCAAATCATCCGTTGAGTTTTCAATTGGAGTCAACCACGCCAGGCAAGTCTATTTGTCAGCCAACAAAAGTGGCAAGGTTGAATAATTCCTTACGATAATACTATTCTTATCTTCTGAAGCTAAACTTATAGGTTTTATCAGGATGCATGGAGCATGCGCACTCTTTTTAATTTAACCTTGTCGTTTTCGTTTTTAGTGCTTTTCTAATCCGCAAGTCAAAATGGAAGTTCAGTTCATGTTTGGATGTTTCTTTCAGAACATATACACTATTTAAGCATATCAAAGGGAAAGTCAAAGAGTATATATGCATTGTTTCTCTGTATTTGGTGTAGGCTCTATCTAATATCTATACTATTGATTTCTTCTACCAAAAGGGGAAAGAAATGGAAAATTCTGTACTTGGACGATTGATGCGTAATATTTGAGGTGCTACAATTAGCAGCACATTATCAAGCTCGTCAAGTATAGAACAATATCTTTGGTTTGCAATGACTATACTATAATGTTCAGGGTTTCTGTGTTTTGGTAGGATTAGGCACAAAAATCTAAACCTCTGAAAAACCATTCTGGTTAGGAAGACAGCACACTAAGCAACTTTCTCCAAGATTCAAGAGCCTGCCCCCACACTCCAAACAGCATGATGTATATGTGCTCATAAATCAAGTGTTCATACAGAACCGATAGCATGATCTGTTAAAAAAAGATAATCGAACAAAAGAAGCCAAACAAGCTGATCATAAACCCCAGATTACTAATAAACAGTAGTCGAGGCGGCTCTCTTGCCCAGATCTTTGGAGCCATCAACCAGTAGTCGCAATGGGTACTTCAGAGCTAAGGCTACCAGTCTCAACAGACGATTATATTTTCCTGAATTTACACATTAACTACTTTCAGAACTCATATGATAAGATACATCTGCTGACTACATATATAAATATAATCCTGACCATTTTACCTCGAGGAACCAATAAATTAACTACCTAGTCTTGCAGCATAGAATTAATCAGGGGTACTAGTGTAGAATCTCCAATAATTGCCAGAGAACCGCATTGTAACAAGGAATGGGATCATGGAGCAGTACTGCACTATTTACGCGACTTGCCGGCCTTGAAATGCACCAGGAGATATCTTTGTCTCCGAGTTACCGAGTAGCCAGAAAGGCACAGCAGCTTGGATCGCCAGACAACGAGGAATATGATATGGATTCAGGTTAGCTTTTACAGCTTAGCTGACAAGGCACACGCTTGCCTTCATCTCAAGCTACCAATTTCGAGAGATGCTGTCGCGAACAGAGCATTATGCAGCCGTGCGGAGCGTGGGCCGACCAGCTGGTAGCCTAACCGGCAAGACGCCTAGTTTGCCGTAGTGAAAATTGAATTATACATCTCTTTAACAAGTACTGCATCTAGTCACGAATAAGTGAAAAATCAAATTATTTTAGCTGTGACCAACGATATATGTATGAATATTTGGATCAACTATAGGCCAAATTCATGCTTGTATGGAGAATTGGAGATAGTGGCTTATTGGAGAGGCTTAGAGCATTGGTAGGGCCCACGTTACTGCCAAGGGGGTGACGTGCTCGGCATTTACCTGGTTGGATCAGAAGCCAACAGAAAAAAAATAATAATCCACGAATGGATGAGATAATCAAAGCCCGTGCAAGCTTAATGCCACTAAGCACTGCCACCCATATCCCGGACAAAAACCTTACATTGGCAGCTTCCTTTGCTAGAATGGGCAAGGAGGGGTTAAAGCTGTCTAATATGGAATGAATGATGTGATGTCCGTTTGGATTGGAAGATATTAATTAATGTGAAATTTCTACGAAATTTAAGTCGGACATAAGTCCAAAGGAGGTGTCTCTATATGTTCGAACAAACAACTTTACGTCGGTCATATTTGAGGAATTTTGGTATTGCTTGAAAATCAGACAGCTCTGACCCCCAAACCTTTGAATTCAATCAAATTACATTACAAATAAGGTTTCGATGCTCTCATGAAAAGAAAAAAAAATCAAAAAATTTAGTTGCCTGATTTGCAACCGCCCATTGAATGAGTTGCTTTATGATTTGTGCAATTTAGTATTTACCAATTCTATTTACAATTTTTCTTCTCCATCCAAAAGAGATAAATATGTTGGCAAGCCTTGCTCACCAAAAGACTAGGCTAAATGCCCTGTCCCAAGATATACGGCTAAGATCGAGGGATTTTATTCCTTCTACACTCTCACAAGTCATACATGAAACCATGTTAATTCCTCTCAGATTCAATGAAGAAAGGGAAAAAAACAAAAACAAAACATGTTCCAGTTCCACATGTTAAAACAGCAATTCTATTTCTGCCAAATGGAAGGAAAAATAAATAAATAAATTTGCAGCCTGTGGAACACAATATGTTAATCGAAGCAAGTCAACTGGTTGAAGTCGGCAATGGGTTCAAGAATGATCATCATTTATACGCGTTAATGGCATAAATAGCTAACCGGCAAAGGCCAATCAATCTCAGGGACTTAATTTCTGAGTTGTGACAGATTAATTAATAATAATTGTCTTTCTAGATGTTGCCATAATGTCTATAGACAGAAGTACGTCCTTATTTGCTAATTGTACTTTGTCCGTGGTACATCTGACGAAAATAGAAATGTTCATCCATCGTGCTATCTCAGACCAATCGTGCCACAGTTGACGACTGGACGATCGAGCCCCAATTTCTTCCCCAAAATAGTTTGATCAAAGCCATATATAATCTCAATTGATTTCTTCAAATATATTTTAAACAAAAAATAACTTACCTGAATTGAATTTATAAATCTGCCATACTTGTGGGAAGGCCAATTGGCGGATGATTTGCTACGCTGCGATATAGGCCCTTCTTTTCAGCTTTTGTCTTTTGTCTTTTAGCTTCTGCTACAGTACCTAACTTTCAAACGGAGTATTTTTTTTTAAGATGAAGTCTACAAGTTAATTATGGTACACATTAAAAACCTAATATCTGTACCATAAAAAATCGCAAGCGAGTATCTCTCTTTCCGCAATTTCTGTCGCAAACAGTCAAAAAGCCATCAGCCGCAGTCAAAAACCATAAGCCGCAGCTAAAAAGGACAGGCCCATAATCTAGTTAGTGCGTATGAATCTTTACCAATTATAGAAATATTTTGATTTTTCTGTTACTTCTAGGGTTCTAACGGTAATTCTTTCTTTTAATTCTTTTTTGTTCGATCTTTGTTGGTGTCTTTACATTCGCTATTTTCGCAAATAAAACTACAGTTCTTTTGCAATGCTGGAACCCAGTAATTGTTGTATGAGATGATGTGCATGTAATTTATATTTTTCCTAGCTCCTAATTAATTGCAAATGTACGAAATATCTCTAATGTAATTTTACTTTTATACTTGATGTACTAACGACAATGGAATGTAATATTTACTAATTTTGATGTATGTCGCAATTTATATTCATTCACTTTATTGTCTTTTATTCAATTGAGATTTCTATGCAATGGTCTGAATTTGAACTAATTAATCTCTGTAGTTAATTAGACATTTAAGTACTATTGTTATTAATGCAATGAGGGATGTATTATTTTATGTGGTCTGAGGAAAAAAATTAATTGTCGCCTAACGAATTCAATTCATTTTATGTAAAGTACTGTAATTAATTTAATTATTGTAATATGGATTGATATCTATTTTACTTGAGTTAAACTCTTTTTAGATTGACACTTGGTTAAATCTGGTTTCTTACTCTAGTATCTGCAGATTGTTTCTAGTTCTCATCGATGGAATCGGAAAAGCAATATGTTTATTTATCGCTCGTAGGCTCTAATTTAATGGATACATAAAAACCACATTTTAAATCATTAATTTACTTAATTAATCCCACTTAGCTTCGTAACTCACCACTTAAAGTTAACCAAAAACATAGGGTGTTACATTTATCCATCATACTATCTCCTTAGACCAATCGTGCCATAGTTGACAACTGGATGATCGAGCCCCAATTTCTTTCCCAAAATAGTTTAATCAAAGCCATATATAGTCTCAACTGATTCCTTCAAATATATTTTAAACAAAAAACAACTTACCTGAATTGAATTTATAAATCTACCATACTTGTGGGAAGGCTAATTGGTGGATGATTTGTTGGGATATGGGTAGGCTACACTAGCGCAAATTAAAAATTCTATTACATAAACCAGAAAGCATTGTGAGTAAGAGATCATAGATCATTACCACTAGACACGCAGTGCAGTGAAAGTAGAGTTGAAGCGGCTGGTTCAATGAAGCATGTATCAGTGTAGTGAAAGTAGTCAATTATCCTCTGGCCAACCGTATCGTCCTCTCGATTGTCCCGATTAGAACCGTAGTCGCAGCAACGCTTCTACCAAAGTCCAGATGTTCAAGGATGAAACATCATGCATTGGTGTGCTAGCACCAGCGTGCACATCAGTGGTTATAAGAGGTGGCAGCTAGGGATTCCATGAGTGTCTTTCGAAATACCTTCCTCAACCCCGCACCTATCTTTATATAACATCCAATCGGATCTTTATCCAATACGATTAGATATTGAATTTAACTCGAAAATTCTCAGTCTAGATCTTTATCCAATACGAGTAGAAATCGTATCCCAATCAGAGAATATCATCTGGACCCTTCTCGTTTCAGCCTGTTAAGTGTGTGACCTTGTAGGTTCATGTATATTTAGCCATATGCTAAAAACTCTTTTCCGGTCTATAAGCTGGTAGTGGTCCCTAGTAGAACATAACGACTCCCAAATATACATAAAAATCATATCGAACGAACATATATAGTGTGTATGTACCGGTCCCTTTGCCTTATGATACCAGATCAAACTCAAGGCGAGAAACGTGCTATCCTATGATAGCTCGATTTTTCACTCGAATCTGTAGTGGATTACTCAGTTGTGATTGACTCCTCAACCATATTCGGTGTGACCATGCACTTCCTTAATCTAACTACATCAAGATGCTAGAGATATCTCTTCCGTTATATAGGAGGGGCAAATTCTATCTTGATCGCTTATATTCCTCCGTATGTTTCATAACAAACACGAAATCTAGCTTTATGACCACCTAGTTATAAAGTAGTGTTTGGCAACGCTTAAGTAAACTATTATACATATAGAAAATACTGACGATCTCAGATCTAAAAATCCTACATACAGTATGTATGAGATCAACTGATGACACTTAATAATATAATAATTCTCACAGTGTCTCATGGTAAGTTAATCTAACACCATATTCTCTAACATGCATATGTCTATATTATTGATTTGATATCTCATATTCATGATCCGTAAAACGTGATAATCAATTAATACATATACTGATCTGTAAATCATAATTGTTCCACATAATGACATAAGACTAGGGATAATTTAGAATAACATCAAAACATGAATAAAGAGTTCCACGAAAAAGTCACATACTTGTCAATCAATATAAAAGACATTTATTCAAGGGACAAAATAACATATTATTCAAAAGATCATAAATATAGAAGTGATTACCTATAGAGCATATCACTAATAGATTTCCTATGCCACCATGTAGAATCTAGTTAGTCGTATGAATCTTTACCATTTATAGAAATATTTTGATTTTGCTGTTACAACTTTTTTTAAAAAAAAGATGTTGTTTTTGAGGAGTTACTCCATCAACTTACTATTTCCTTTCGAAAAAGTCAACTTATTATTTCCAAGAAAATTTTAAAAGATGTTTTAAGGTAGACAAAAATGTTTCAGGGCCTGTTCTTTTTTGCTGCGGCTTATGGTTTTTGGCTGAAATTTTTAAATTTTAGCTATTTACGACAGATATTATGGAAAAAGAGATACTCGCTTGCGATTTTGGATAGTATATATGCTGGACTTTTAACGTGTACTATAATTAACTTGTAGACTTCATATTATAAAAATACCCCGTTTGAAAGTTAAATACTGTAGTAAAAATCAAAAATTGTTTTAAGAAGTTGAAAAGAACAGATTTTAAAGGTGGCAATGGACGGTAGAAGTAAGGGGATAAAAGATTACAGTTTCAAGGTAGTTAGCAGCTGCCGTCACATGGGCAATGCCAGGGCGCACCCAGGATCAAGCGCCCCCTGAAACATCGCCCATAGTAGCATGCAGTACGCAACTACCCAAATATCAATATCCTAGAGAAAAGGGCCAGAAGTTCCGGTATGTCTACACACGATCGATCCGGTGTGTTGAAGTACGAGTAAACTGTCAAGTCTTATAATTCTCATCGAGTTGTATTCTTCTCGGGTAGACTGGTTGACGTAGGAATAGAGCTCGGCGTAAACCTATGATCAGAGCGTAGTTGTGTAAGCTATGTCTTGCCTCATGTCAAATCCATGCATGTCATATCCCGTTCGACTCTCAACTCCTAAGGGGATCAGTTTCAAATGCTCAAGAGTTTTAATCTTCTGCATGAGTTGATTACTGTATATAACTTACCAGAACGTATATTATCAATACTTTAGTAGTAAGTATGCATTTTTACTACTACAGAGAAGGTTATATTGGACGCTTCATCACAGACGGTTCTATAGAATCTATCATTATTAAATTACAGCATAGTTATCATAAAAGATTTTACTAGCGTGATCGTCCATGTTATAACCGATGGTAAGAACCATTAGTGATGACTTACTTATAATATATGGTTTTTACATCATAGACAATTCGTAATAAAAATCGTTTGTGATGTATGGACTTGTCATAGGGTCTGTTCTTTTCAGTTTCTCAAAACAGCTTTTGGTTTTTGTTACAGTACCTAACTTTCAAACAGAGTATTTTTTTAAGATTGAGTCTACAAGTTAATTATAGTACATGTTAAAAACCCAACATCTGTACCATCTAAAATCGCAAGCGAGTATATCTCTCTCTGTAATCTCTGTCGCAAACAACTAAAATTTAAAAATTTCAATCAAAATCCATAAGCCACAGCAAAAAAGAACAGACCCTATAGACGGTTTTTGACCTACTTATCACAGACGGTTTGTAATACAAAATCATTTGTGATATGTAAACCGTCATTGATGATTTTTTATATTTACCATATGTGATATGTCAGATATCATAGACAATTATGTTTAAAAACCATCTGTTTTATGCTTTATCACAAATGGATTTTTATATTAACCATTTGTGATAATATTCTTCTATATATACAAACACTTATAGCGAAAATCTAACTCACTACTCATATGCACAATTAGATTTTTCTCAATATACCCACGCCTTCTTCGCCACTTCCCTCCAGCTCCGAGCGAATGGAGCCATCATGAGCCCCTAGGCACCTCCCCGCCCGAGTAAATGGAGCCCTCGCAAGCGTTCCCCACACCGCTGCCCCCACACTAACCCAACGAGAATCCACACGCTGTGGCCGACCCCCAACCTCAACGACGCGGCCCCCCGCCTCAACTACACGACCCCTATTCGTTTGTTGTTCTCATCGAGGTTAGCACTCGCCACCACCTCCCTCTAAATCCGTGCCGTTACATTTCTTTTGGTAATTCAATCTTTGCACAAAAATTATAAATGATTGCATATTGTGATGCCAAATGAAGTTGTTCACTGCTATGAAGTAATTTTAAAAATTTTATACTTTGAATACTTCAGTAATTGTCTGTAGAGGATGCTCATATTAGTAATGAATGAAATTTGTGATGTTAGTCTGTAATGCAAAGTAGCTATACACTACAAATTCATGCAACTTCGACAAAAAAATATTGCACCATCCATTTTGCAGGTTACTCAGTAGTAGTATAATAGATTGAAAGGTTAATATGACATTGCTTCTTTGTGTTGCCAGAGTTTTGGACTTCACAAAGTTAACTTCTGAAGGGAGGAAGAGAGTGGATTTGATGAGGGTGATTATGGGAGGGTTTGGAGATGAGTTGCCTACATGGACTGAATGGCGTGGGATTCTGAGTGTTAGAGGGATATGGGTGTAGTGCTATTATTGACATCCTTGGAGTGTGGGAATCATGGGGTGTGAGGGAGAATCTGTATAGGAAGGAGTATTTTACAGTTACTAGTTGGACTTTTTCCCCCACATATTTCACATGAACTAAAGAAAAATTTGAATGAGGATTGTAGCAGAAAGTTTTGGATTACTATTATACATTTGAGTGAACAAGATTTGCCATGTGCGCTTGTGTTTTATATACTCATACTAAAATGCAATTTGAATGCTTCATACATAGCAATTAAGCGAGATGGCATCCACACAGTCTTCGGGCTCAGTTTCGCCGAATGCGTCCGATGACTAGGCCAAAGGAGCAAATAAGCAGGCCGAGGCATATTGAAAATGCCTAAGAGCTGAATGACCATCATGGAGGTCAGTCCAGTTAGGGTCCCTCCACATCCAAAGAAAGCAGCAGTCACATTCCGGGCCATCTGCGAGATAGTTGCAAGGCAACAGGTCCCCATCACCACACCAAACCGGAACTCTTTGACGCATGAAGAGAAAGAGCAGTTTTAGGAGGAGGTCTTAAGATCTTTCGAGATCGGAGAAAAAGTCCAGGGCTTCGTATGATGACACGACAGGCATTCTTGGCAATGGGCAAGGTATGGAAGAACTTCAAGAGCACGCTTGTCACGAAGTACGTAAATGAGGATAGGACGCTGTTTACAAAATATCCTTTCCTCCATCCGGTTATATGGGACGCCTTGTGGGCATGAAGATGATCATCGAATTTTAGGAACAAAGCGTGGCACACAAGGCAATCCATACTTAGAACACCCACCCCCATAAACTCAGCACCACTGGGTACACAAGTAAAATCTCGCAATGGAGGAGCGAGGACGAGGATGCAATCCTATCGAAGGCCTCCCCACTATTTGCCGAGATCATAGATGAGCATGCCTAAAACTGGTTAAGAGCGAGGACATCTACCACGTCTTCGGGCGTCATATCCTTCAAGAACCCGATATACTAGGAAGTGTCACAATGCTTTGTAAGATATTTAACTACCTAGTTAGTAACATGTCTATAACTTCATAAAAACTGAAATAATATATTGGCCTCTTGCAAGAAACGTTGACTGCAGAATCCTTCCAAGGAAACTTCTAGGCTCTTAGGGAGAGAGACATATTATTCACAGCCTTGAGAAACAAAGAGCACCCGGGTCACATATGAGGTCTTAGGGTTTACGTTCCCTAGAGGCAAGGATTCTCAGACGACTCTGGCTCGTACAAGACTCGGAAGAGATCAAAGGTTGAGTGTGAGGAGCACATAAAAGAGGAGATTTGTGCAGATTTTTTTGAGAAGCTAGCACATTTGGGGGAAAGGCTAGAGCAAGCAATCAGCCAGTCGCTGGCTACCTCTATTATTGTGGAAGCTAGTCTATATCACCTTCGGAGTAGCTGTGTAGCCACTCACCAATCTAACCAAAGCGACATCCAACTTCTGATTGATGAAATTCAGGTCATGTATATCTCTGGAATCCAAAGATAGACCTGCAGGATGCCTTAGCTAATTGTGTATCATTTTATAAGAGCCTACGCCCTGCAAGCTTCAAATGAGGTTGAGCGAGGGATGGCGTTTTCATGATAGGAAGGGACAGTGCTGTATGGTGCCCAGTTGACGCAGGGTTACACCAAGGTCCAAGTGGACATAATACATGTTCATTTCATGGCCATCCCACTGGTGAAACTCTTGAATGAAGACATCATAACATTAGGGGATGCCGTACACACTTTTGTCCAGTGGCCTATAAGGGAAATCGCCCTAGACCATACAGTGCTACGAGCTCCACATAACTATGCTTCTCCAACAAAACTCTCGATGACTCCACCTTAACCTTCACTTTAGAAGGTCACCGTATTGGCTCCTGTGGAGACGACACTGAAGAAATACGAAAAGCATGTCAAGTTGTCTCCCAGGAAGATGTATCATAGGCGAGGCGTTAAGGACAAATCGAAGAAGATTAAGGCACCTTGCGAGCGTTGAACGTTCTCCTTTGGAATGTCATTGGTCCCCAACACACTATTACCCTACCTTGAAATGGGCTCCACGAGTTTGCATGCTTGGTACATGCGGGCGACCAACGAGTAGAGGACAAACTAACCAACTGGATTCACCGTCAGATACACGGAGAAGCATTTTCTCCTCGTTGTGGGATTCGATGACTTATTTGAACTTTTCAACCTCGACACCTTCGACGCCTCGCTTCTATGATGCTAGACACTATAAGTGTATACAATCAAGTTCTACATTCACGTAATACCGATAATGTCATAACTCATTACTTATGTATAGATATATGATGCAAGAAGCCTAGCAATCGCAACAACCAATGGATTTTCTCAACCCACACTTGATCTATGAGAAATGCATCACATAAGACACATCCTATATAAAAAATTACATAACGACATGATTGCTTGCTTAAGGCAATAAGGACTACATACTTGTGTCCTACAACCAGCGATAAGTGCTTTACTACTTTTTTTATACAAATTTCATTTGTACTTTATACGTACGTAACATGAACTTATGTTTAATTACTATAGTAATATACATAAGTAAGTGACATTGTATTCTTATAATCATTGTACCAAAGTGGAACAAGATAATATAGCTTAATTCTCTACTCAAGAATGACCACGACTTCACTCTTGTGCAACAAACACTTGACAAGTATGCTCATTTCCACCATATATAACTTTATTGTAGTCTTCCCTTCGTTTGCAATGGTCGAGGATAATTTTTTGGAATCATGTAGGTCGTTCAATACTTATGTTATCTGGGGAGAGAGACACAAGAAATCAAGCGCCACACTACAACACAAGACTCAATTTCTGGTGCCCGCTACAATACAATAATCCTATATCACACTTCGTAATAATACCTCTAAAATTGACTATATATATATATATATATATATATATATATATATATATATATATATATATATATATATATATATATATATTTTATTTTTGCAATATCGCCAGTAGTTACAAGGTAACCTATGTGCATTCTACATTTGCTATCATATACAGGAAATCATAAGTGCTAAGACAAATGTGCTAGAGGTTTGTCAATCTCGCAATAATTATTTTGTAATTATCAATTTAAATATACATGCTTTCTACTTTACTCCTCCTAGCAACAAGGTAAGACAATCAAATCAAGTACATTGGATTTGAACGAACTCTCGAATGTTCGAAGAAGGGGTAGCAACAGGGTAGGACAATCAAATGAAGAAGGTCATTGAATCGAAAGGAGAGTTTCACTCCAACAACATCGATTAATACATGTTTAAACATTTGATTCAATTATAAGTCATTCAATTATAATTCATTTTGAGTTGTAATTTAATTGTAACTCTGGTGGCAATACATGAACATTCTTTTATAATTGATTTTGAGTTGTAAATCACATTGAATTGTAATTCACTTATCTGTCATTTATTTGTAATCTCTTTGCATGTTTTCAAATGGCATGTATAGCATTTCCTAAGGCTAACCGAAAAATAGAAAATTTTTTAGCTATACAAAGAACTATTACAGACAGTTTCTAACACAAAACGTAATATGTAGGCCATTATAGACGGTTTTTTTACATTAGCTATCTGTGATACGTAGATCATCACAGATGGTTTTTTGTATTATCTGTTTGTGATATGTCGGATATCATAGATGGTTATTTTTAAAACCGTTTATGTTGTGATTTATCACAGACGATTTAGGAGCCGTCTATGATAACCACCTGTTATCATTAACATAATAAATCAGACAGTTCAGAAACTGCCTTTACTGAGGGTTATGAACCATCTATGATGACCCATGTGTGGTGGTAGTGTTTTATCCCTTCATTGATTTCGTAGTTTACCTTTCTGTATCAACCTATTCACCATATCCCTTGACCAAACACTACTTTAGCCATCTTTCCGCACCTATTTATGAAACTAAAAATTTGCCACAGGATAGCCGTTTTGTAGTTTTTTTTAAAAATATAATTCAGCCTGTACAAAGCCTATATTTATCAATTGAGAGACCGAAAGTGAACTAAGAAATTAATCGTAGTTGGTTTGCACGAGCTAACCGTCGTACACCTCGAGCTAGCCCCCCTATAATTGAGCTATAGTAGCTGTACTTGCACACGATGAATGATCTCTTCCCCTGCATTGACCCTATACACATTGTTTAATCCCAATAACCCGAACTCTCCATCGATCACACATAAACAAATGCATCACAAGAACCAAAGTAAACACCGGCCAGAATGATGCCTTGTACTTGCAAACCAATTCAAACTCCCTCAATTGGAGCTAGCTTTTCCACAGGGAATATCATCAATAAACAACCATTTGACACTTCACTTGTGCAGTTATAAATGGGGCAGGCCTCACAGCCTCCTATGCCATACAACTTCCGCACCATCTTCTTCTTCTTCTAGCTTCCAATTTCCAGCCATTGTTGATAGCTAATCCACCGAGGGGCACTTCAAGAATCATTTGCAGCAATGGCAATCCCGGTCATCGACTTCTCCAAGCTCGACGGCGATGAGAGGGCACCCACCCTGGCGGAGATCGCCGCCGGGTTTGAGGAGTGGGGGTTCTTCCAGGTAAGCATACGCAAACCTGTCGAAGAATGCTCACCATGGATGGCGCGCCATTCTTCCAAGATATTGTAGGAAATACTGACGAGAGAATTATTGTTGTGGTGCAGCTGGTGAACACTGGCATCCCTGATGAGCTTCTGGAGAGGGTGAAGAAGGTGTGCAGCGACTGCTACAAGCTGCGCGAAGAGGGGTTCAAAGAATCCAACACCGCGGTTAAGGCCCTCGCCAAGCAGGTGGACCAGGAAGTCGAGGGCCTCGCCGCGAGGAGGATAGAAGACAAGGATTGGGAAGATGTCTTCACCCTCCAGGACGACCTTCCCTGGCCCTCCAACCCTCCCACCTTCAAGTAAGTGCGAGCATATATATACATGTGTGTGTGCGCGCGCGCGCGTCCGATATATATTAAGCATAGATCATCGGATTCTTGGTAATATCTTTGCGAATCGTCTAATGATCACCGATGCTGTGCACTTGCAGGGAGACGATGATGGAGTACAGGAGGGAGCTGAAGAAGCTGGCGGAGAAGATGCTGGGCGTGATGGAGGAGCTGCTGGGGCTGGAGGAGGGGCACATCAAGAGGGCCTTCACCAAGGACGGCGACTTCGAGCCCTTCTACGGCACCAAGGTGAGCCACTACCCGCCGTGCCCACGGCCGGAGCTGGTGGACGGGCTGCGCGCCCACACGGACGCCGGCGGGCTCATCCTGCTTTTCCAGGACGACCGCGTCGGCGGCCTGCAGGTGCTCCACGACGGCCGCTGGGTCGACGTCCAGCCCCTCGAGAACGCCATCGTCGTCAACACCGGCGACCAGATCGAGGTGAGCCGCATCACTTCTTCGGGATATGCATGTTAACTATTATATATGATACAATGGTGGACTTGTGGAGCTCACGTTAATTAACTTGCACTTAATTAGTGGATTAACGTAGATTATTCAGCTTAAGTGATTGCTTAGTGCTCAGGAGACGCTACTGCTTCTTTAAAAAATCAACCGAAGAAATCATCTCAAGATTTGGTGCCCTTCTGAGTTGCCGAATGCCAAGACCTTCGAAATATTTCTGAATCAAGATGTGAAATTGTAATGCATGACAGGTGCTGAGCAACGGCCGGTACAAGAGCGCGTGGCACCGCATCCTGGCCACCCGCGACGGCAACCGCCGTTCCATCGCCTCCTTCTACAACCCGGCGCGCATGGCCACCATTGCACCGGCGACGCCCGCCGCCACCGCCGACTACCCGAGCTTCTTGTTCGGAGACTACATGGAGGTGTACGTCAAGCAGAAGTTCCAGGCCAAGGAGCCCAGGTTCGCAGCACTGGCGACCAAGTAATGAGCCCCATGCCTGCAGCTGCGAGCTCCGGCTGCTTCTTACTCTCTTAAGTTAATTTGATAAAAAGTGTGCAATTACAATACGGCTCTGTAGGATGAATAGGTTGTTATGTCTGTGCTTTGACGTCTGTAGAACGGACGTCTCGTACAAATGTGTTAGTGTCGTGCAGCAGTCACAACCACAACCATATATTACATCTATATGGGGTTGCAGTGACATGTAAACTTGTGTGCTGTGGTCAACGGATGTCAGGGTCATTTGTAGCTTGAAATGGCATCTATGGGGTTTCATTTTTTCAGTTTGTTCATGTGGTTTGTGATTGTACATTAGTGAGAAATGTGAGGAGGTCCTGTGTATAAAAATATATTGACAGGACTATAATTGTAATATATCGGCCCAACATCTTAGCCTATAATACTATCACTACTCTATAACACTCCAATTTACATCCATTACTAGTAGATTTCGACAACATCTCCTCTAGTTATATGTCGGATCTAGATTTAGCCAATTCAGAATCATCTGTGGATACACTGCATTATTCCCTGATTCAGTACATAGTGCTCACAGATACATTGCTGAATCATTTCATACAGAATATAAACTTTACCATACAATAATATTACATCAGAGTTCAAATAGACCGCAGGCTCTGAAGGGTTTTGTGAGTACAGGTAATGGTTCTCCATGAGCCAACACATATAATGCAATATTAATACATGTCAGGCTTAACAAGGATGGCTCAGATTTTTTTATTTGCTAAGAGCAATATTTATAAATTACTGATAATTAGAAAGTCCTATGACTTAGCATTTTGACCAAGCTTTATTTTATTAAAAAGAGTGAAAGTGTACAATATTAATAATGGTGCAGGGTCCATCCATCTGTTATATGGTTATATCCATATGCTAGTTTTTTTAATTACTAAGCTTACATTTACCCAATTATCAACACTAAAAAAGCCAAAATCAGGGTTACATCCACCTGATGAGATTCCATCCCATCCACAAAGGTTTTCAAATAGAAAATAACTCAAGTAAGTTCACATGCCCGCTCTTGACCATATGCATGGCTATTCGAACAATTTTATAAATTTTCTTGGACATGTGAATTAAGGAGATCATCACAAGGCCTTTACAACGCATCCCCTAATGTAAGATACACCCACTAAAATTTCATCAAAGGGTAGTTATGTCCACCACATCTAAACCCCCTCTTGTGCTACAGGGTGGTTTACACCAGTGATACGACCCATCTCGACGACTTAAAACCAGCGACACAACTCGTGGGTTATGCCAATAGTGCAACTCACTGGTGGATACAAATTATTTAGCTAGAATGATACCATTATAGACTTATGGTTATACTATTTTACATTAGAAGGTTATCACAGGATTAAGTCATTAAAGTTACCAGGACGATACATACCCTATACCATCATTTCTCGTGCTACATTTGCATCTACACTAGTCATTTCCATCCAATGACTACCCAAAATAAGTTTTATGATTAAAAGATAATGATTATGGCAACTTAATACCCTAGTACTTAACAAGACTAGAATGATGCTTAAGTATGATCTATATCTAGTAAAGTTACCATTAATTATCTTAAGTGACAAGGATCGTGTGAATCAAGTGTCCAAATGATGGTATAATACTAACTTAAGTTTTAACATACATTTATATAATAAATAAATCATGCAATTTGATAGTTTAAATTAATGTAAATTTGCATAAAATATAGGTTCAATATGATCAAAGTAGTGACTCACCTGGCTCATAAGAGGGTTGATCTTAAAATTCTTACATTGCCTCGAACTGGGGCTCTTTCTCATTCTCGTACTCTACTCGGATGATCGTGTCGGAAAATGAACAAACTGATGAGCAAACTAAATATATACAAATGTAAATTCAAATGATCTCCAAATTAAACAAAACTACTATCATTAGATAGATCTTGAATTTAGAAAAATTTAGAATCAAATTTCATTAAATTTGGAGTTAAGATAAGTGAGAACAGACCATTGAAGTTTAAGGTTGGAATTAAGTTCAGAAATAGAGAAGGGAGAGAGAAACTCAATCATTAACAGGTGGGCGCTACTAATTTAATTTATTTTTGGAATTTTTCTTTAGTTGGAAAAGGTTGCTAGACTGACGAGTGGGGTCCATGGGATTTTAAATTAAATTACATTTACTTTCTAGAAGGAAAAGAATGAGGAACTAATTAGTGGGACTAGGGAATTTTATTTTAATTCTGATTTATTTCATAAAAAATGGCTCCATGGCTGACACGTGGGACCCTTTTACTGTACATACAATAACTCAGACCTATTTGTCAGTGGCTTTAACACTTAAACTGAGTTTTAAAAGATTTAAACAGTGGAGGGTAAGAGATTCACACTACAAAAGAGGCTATAGTGAATGCCTATATCACAGGCAGTTCATGGAAAACCATCTATGTTGTAATTATCACGGATGGTTTTACAAACGTGATTGTGTACTGTCTGTGATATACAACTATCACAGATGGTTCTTACTAATAATCGTCTGTGATATTTTCACTGACGTTTATTTGTACAAACCATCTATGATAATGGCTATCATCATAGACGATTCTTACGAATAACCGTCCGTGATATTTCATATATGGTTATTAATACAAATAATCTATAATAGTTGCATATCATAGATGGCTTGTGGTTGGAACCGTCTGTGATATGTGTTTGTAGCTTAAATATTGACGCTTCGTCTCCTTGATGCGTGCATGCCTCTTCGATCGTTTCGGCTTCCCGATGCATCTCGATCTCATCTCACGCACAATATATTCTATGTTGTATAAAAATGACCGTCCACCACCAAAAATTAATCCCCACATCACTGATCCTGTTCGAGCACCTCGCTGCACTGCTACAAACAGGCCTATTACAGACGGTTCGGAACCGTCATCACAGACGGTTTTTGAACCGTTTGTTTTTATGTGTCAGTGATAATAGGTGGTTATCACAGACGGCTCTCGAGCCGTCTGTGATAACTTACATTACAGACGGTTTTTGCAAACAACCGTCTGTGATAGTCTACTTTCACAAACGGTTGTTTGCAAAAACCGTCTGTGATAGAAATTGCAACAGCAATTTTATTTGCTATTTTTTGGCTAGCCTCAGGATATGCTAGCCATGCCCTCTGAAAGCAAGCAACAAGATTACAACATATATAGAATCACATACATTGCAGATTACACAGATCTGATAAATGAATCACATACAATACTGCAACTCAAAGTTACACAGATAAGTTAATTGCAACTCAGTGAATTACAAATGTAACAAACGGCCAACAGATCACATACAAATATAGAATGAAAATCGTCACACTGTTCTGACAAATGAATTATTTGATTAAGCACACAACTGAGTGATTTGTACAATTGCATCTAATGTTTCAACATCTAATTATCACCATTGCCGGGGTAGAACTCTCCAGCCTTGTTTATACACTGTCCTAGTAAGAACCCGGAGAGTGTTGCACGAATTTCGACGAGTTGGTCAAGATCATATGTACTTACGTCGAAGTCCACCTGCTGTCGCTAGGAGCAATAGGTCATTAATTAGCATGTGTTATATATATACATATATAATCAAAAAATAATAATTATTGCAAGAATATGACAAACCTCTGGATCATCGATCTTACTATCCATGATTTCCTTCATATGGTGCAAACGTAGAATCCACATACATTGCCCTGTAGTTGCTGGTGGCACTTCAAAAATAGCATTACGTACATAGGTATTGTCAATTCTAGAGGTATTATAACAAAGTGTGATATAGGATTGTTGTGTTGTAGCGGGTACCGAAAATCGCGTGTTGTGTCGCAGCGTGTCACTAGATTTGTCGTGTCTTCCTCCGTGGGCAACATAAGCGGCAAACGACCTACGTGATTCAAAAAAGTTAGCCTCGGCCGTTGCAAATGAAGGAAATATTACAATAGAGTTATGTATGGAGGAAATGAGTTTACTTGTTAAGTACTTCTTGCATACGATTGAAGTCGTTGTTGCTCCTAAGTAGGGAATCAAGGTATATTCTCTTGCTCCACTTTGGTATAATCACAATCAAAATCTAGTGTTGCCTAGTCATGTACACACCATAGTGATTAATTCTAAGTTCATGCTGCATGTAAAGTACAAATAAAACATGTGTGGCAACTAGTGAAGCATTTACCCTTGGTTGAAAGGAAACATGACGTACTCCTTGTCGATGTGAACAAGCAATCCCCTCGTTATGTAATCTTGCACGAAGGATTCATTATCTTTGATAACTTGCTCGGAGACAAAGTGAGGGTTGAGGAAACCCACCGGTTGTCGTGATCGCCGGACTTGTTGGATCATGCATCTATACATAAGGAAAGAGTAATGATATTTATCGGTATAACGTGAATGTAGAACTTCATTGTACAGTACACTTACAGTGTCCAGCAGCGTAGAAGCGAGGCGTCGAGTTCATCGAGATTGAATAGTAAAAATAAGTCTTCGAATGTCACGACGATGTAGCCTGTCTCGTGGAGGAAATGCTGCTCCGTATGTTTCACAGTGAATGCACTCTGCCGGATTGGCTTCATGTTGGATTTCTGCATGTACCAGGTATGCAATGTATTGCAAATCATGCTAAGCCTAGGTAATTGTGACTCAGGGACCAACAACACTCCTAGACTGAACTTCCATGGCACGGGAGCCTTATTTTTCTTCCCTTGAGTCTTAGAGGCTCGCTTATGATACGTTCTCGGTGGCGTCTCGGCGGGAGCCGATGCAACAGGCTTCCGAACCGGAGTTGGAGGTGGAGCCATCGGAGCCGATGTGACAGGTCCAGGGCGATGTCCCTCTTGGGACACTGGATGTGGAGATCGTGGCACGGACAAGTCGAGGGCGATGTCCCTCTTGGGCCACTGAACGAATGTGTGGACAGCATCCCCTAATGTCTTAATCTCTTCGTTTGGGGGCTTCTCAAGAGGGACGGTCTTAAAAATATCATTAATCATGTCCACCTGGACCTTTATGAAACCGGTCTCTACTTGTACACCGTGCACCAGCGTACTTGACAGCAATGGATACACCATCCCCCGCCCAGCGTCAACGGGAATAGAGCCAATAAACCTAACTCTGAGGATGCAAGGCATGGGCCCCTACATAACGACACAAGATGAGTTAAGGCGTCCATCAGAGAGATCTATGCAGCATTCTAAAGAGGTGCATTACCTGAATGTCATCGATAGGTAAGTGGGCGTCGCTATGTTCGATGGTGGTGTGGGCGCGCAGCTCTTTGCGACGTTGAGGGGACCGGTACCGCAATAGTAGGGGTGGGTTGCGATTGTTTGCGGACTTGTCTCAGTTCTTCCCTCAATGAATCTATCTCTCCTTGAAGTGAGGCAGTCTGCTCTTGAAGTGAGGCAGATAGTTGTTCCTGAAGTTGAGCACGAAGCTCCTGTTTCATTTGGTCGTTGTGGTACGCCTTGTATATCTTCCTACTCCTATATGTCTCGGAGTAAGCTGGAAATCCGTACTTCCAAGATACGTAAACCCCCAAGTCTCGTGTGCGACCGGGGTGCTCCTTGTTTCCCAAGGCCTGTGATAGTAAATCTCTCTTCCTGTATTCTTGAAAGGATCCACAAGAAGATTCGGTAGTCAATGATTGCTGCAAGAGGCAATTAATCATGTTATTTTTGAACTCATGAAGTTCAAGAGGTGTTAACAACTATGTAGTTTAACTTATCTTACCAGGCGTTAGGACACTTCCTCATCTGCGAGGTTTTTGAAAGAGACACCCGAAGTTGTGGTTGATGACCTCGCTCTTAACCAGTTTCGAGTACGCTCGTTTGCGATCCCGGTAAATGGCGGGGAGGCCTCCGATCGGAGTGCGACCTCATCCTGCATCCTCCACTGCGGGATTTTACCCACGTACCCAGCGGTGCCGAGTCTGTGAGGGTGAGTGTTTTGTGATCGGATAGCCTTGTGCGCCGCACTTTATTGTTCAAATTCAGTCGTTGTCTTCATCTGCACAAAGCCCTCCCATGTTTCTGGCGACACGAAAGGATACTTTGTGAAGGGCGTATGATCCTTGGCCACGTACCACATCACACGAGTGCTCTTAAAATTCTTCCATGCTTTTCCCATTGCGAGGAGCGCGTGCCGTCGCACGAGTCCCTGTACTTCTGCTGGGATCTCGAACGAATGTGTAACTTCCTCCCATAGCTGATTTTTGTGATCGTTTGACAACTCTCTCCAGCTTGCTATGGTGATGGAGACCCGTTCCCTTCCAATTATTCCGCAGGTACTCCGAAATGATGCCACTGCTTTCTTCGGTTGCAGAGGGACCCCATCCGGAGAGACCACCGTGATGGTCATTCGGCCATCTGGCCTTTTCGATACTCCTCGGTCACGCTTAGTTTTCTCAATCTTGAGAGCGTGAGACCCAGATGACAACGACAAAGCCTGTGAGGACGTCATCTCTCTTCTAAGAAAAAATTAACTGTAGTGAGCTATGGGCCTTCCAAATAGACCTTGTAGCTAACAAGTGCAGCATATACTAAAAATTTTTGAACGACTGTGTGGACGCAGTGAGGTGTGGGCCTAAACAAAATTCTATGAAGCAAAGGACACAAAACAGTGTATCAACTTCATTGAAGCGGATACACTGAAGTATGTCACTAGCTTCATGCCCTTTGAAGGTCTATGTGGCATATATTTTTGGACGACTGTGTGGACGCAGTGATGTGTGGGCCTAAAAAAAGTTCTATGAAGTAAATGACACAAACTAGTATATTGAGTTCATTGAACCCGATACACTAGAGTGTGTCACTAGCTTCATGCCCTTTGAAGGTCTATGTGCCATATATTTTTGGACGACTGTGTGGACGCAGTGAGGTGTAGGCCTAAACAAAGTTCTATGAAGCAAATGACACAAACTAGTGTGTCGAGTTCATTGAAACCGATACACTAGAGTGTGTCACTAGCTTCATGCCCTTTGAAGGTCTATGTGGCATATATTTTTGGACGACTGTGTGGACGCAGTGAGGTGTGGGCCTAAACAAAGTTCTATGAAGCAAATGACACAAACTAGTGTATCCAGTTCATTGAACCCGATACACTAGAGTGTGTCACTAGCTTCATGCCCTTTGAAGATCTATGTGGCATATATTTTTGGACGACTGTGTGGACACAGTGAGGTGTGGGCCTAAATAAAGTTCTATGAAGCAAATGACACAAACTAGTGTATCCAGTTCATTGAACCCGATACACTAGAGTGTGTCACTATCTTCATGCCCTTTGAAGGTCTATGTGGCATATATTTTTGGATGACTATGTGGACGCAGTGAGGTGTGGTATATCTCTAGCTATAGCTAACTGCTAATAATTCATATATAGCACTATAATTCTAGTATGATTATGTGAGCACAAAGATGATATCAATCGAAATACAAATGTCATAATATGTATGTAATATATGAATTGAACATACCATTTGAAATATAACACATTTCCAAATACAAATGACAAATGAATTTAACATATTCATCAATCCAGCATGTGTAAATTCGACCAGCATATATATTAATATTACAATGTAGCATATACACACACACACATATCAATATGACAATGTAGCATATATATCAATATGACAATGTAGCATATATATCAATATATGAAACATGAAACATGAATAACGTATCTTCATTATTCTATATGAAACATGAAACAACTAGCTACATAAAACAAATCTAAAACCTAGCTAGAGTCGGGGGAGGAGGGCACCGGAGTCGGGGGAGGAGGGCGCCGGGCTTGCGGGGGAGGAGCGAGCTAGAGTCGGGGGAGGGCGCCGGGCTTGGGGGAGGGAGCGGCGTCGGGGAAGGAGGGCACCAGGCTCGGGGGAGCTAGGGAGCGGCGTCGGGGGAGGAGGGCACCGGAGTCGGGGGAGGGAGCGGCGTCGGGAGGGAGCGGCGTCGGGAGGGAGCTGCGTCGGGAGCGACCAGCGGGGGCGGTGGCGGCATCGGGAGGGAAGGGCAGCGCGAGAGAGCAATAATAACCAGGGGCGCTGGAGATTTAGAGTGCGTAAGTGCGGAATCTGTGCCCTAGCTGTGGGTATTTATAGGAAAAACTATCACAGATGGTTCCGTAAAGGAACCGTCTGTGATAGTTCTATCACAGACGGTTCCGTAACTAAACCGTCTGTGATATTATATTATCACAGACGGTTATAAGTCAAGAACCGTCTGTGATATTATATTATCACAGACGGTTCTTAACTAAGAACCGTCTGTGATAGTATTACTATCCTGAGCGGTTCTTGACTTATAAATGCAGCGATAATATAATATCACAGACGGTTGTAAGTTGAGAACCGTCTGTGATAACTATCACAGACGGTACTAAGTTCATAACTATCTGTAATAAGCCTTTTGCTGCTGACTGTAAGCCTTTGTCGGTTGGCTGTTGTAACTACACTACCAGCATTCAATTCACCTATATATATATAAATGCAAATTCACAAATACATCATAGTTCCTGAGTCATTTTATAATTACAATAAAACATATATAGTTACATTTATTACACATAGCTATTTTATTTTAAATAAAGTCCTTCACGACGATCGACACGCATATAGCTTGTTTCATCGTCTTGTTCTTCCTCGAGCCTGATGCCGTCTCCGAATGGAGGCAAATCATCAAATTGATTGTACTTTTCCTCATCCACAACATTCTCAACTCCGACAATCCTTCTTTTTCCCTGAAGAACTACATAGCGCTTCTTATTTGCCGGGTCGGTTACATAAAATACTTAAACAAGTTGCCTCACGAGTACGAATGGTTCGTCTTTGTATCCTACACATTCGATGTCCACGGTAGTGACACCGTACTTGTCGACTTTTACACCCCGTGGGAGATGAACCCAACGGCACCGAAATAGAGGAATCTTGAAAATTACGTAGTCAAGCTCCCAAATCTCCTCTATAAGCCCGTAGTACGAGCTTGGGCGGTGATCGGCGTGCGCATCATAGGCATCTATGCGGACACCTGAGTTCTGTACAGTGCTCTTTTTATCCTGATCTGTTGTATAAAATGTATAGCCATTAATGTCGTATTCTTGCCATGTCACAATTGTAAATTTTGGCCCTTTTGCCAACTATTGTAGTGTTTCACTTGACGACCTCCTAGTCAATTGCGCCTTCAACTATTCGTTGAACTGACGATTGTGTTGTCTCGTGATCCAAACTTCGATCGCTTTGCATTCTCTTGACGTAGCATGTCTTTGTGCTCTTCAATATATGGGGTCACTTCAGTCATGTGTTGTAAAACTGTGAAATAGGCTTGAGCATACGTATTTTGATCCGGAGTTATTGCTTTCCTTCTGATAGTCCCGATACTCTCTAACCTCCCCTCGTGACGAGATACAGGTACACCTATCGGATCGACCTGAGCCATGTAGCCGATGCAGAATTCATTGACCTCTTCTGTTGTATAATCTTCGATGATGCTACCCTTCGGTCGAGATCGATTGCGTACATAGGACTTGAGAATTCCCATGTACCTCTCGAAAGGGTACATATGACGTAGAAACACGGGGCCGCATATTTTTATCTCTTTCACAAGGTAGACAATTAGATGGACCATAATATGAAAAAATGATGGAGGAAAATACATCTCTAGATGACATAGAGTTGTCACCACCTCGGTTTGCAGAGCATCTAATCCATCGGGATCAATGACCTTCTGAGCAATTGCGTTAAATAAATAACAAAGCCTTATGATTGTCACTCGAGTCTTGTTCGGCAAAATACTTCTAATTGCAATAGGTAGCATTTGTGTCATTAGCACATGGCAGTTGTGGGACTTCATGCCAATTAATTTCAAATGTTCCATGGAAACAAGTTTTTTCGTGCTGGTGGAGTGACCGGATAGAACTTTCACACCATGTAAGGACTGCCACAGTTCATTTCTCTCGGACTTAGACAGAGTGTAGCAAGCTGGGGGAAGGTATGTCCGGCCTTTATTGGTCTCTATCGGTACTAACTCGGTCCTGATATTCATAGCGACCAAGTCACGCCTTGCGTTAACACCATCCTTAGTTTTATCAGGAATGTTCAATAAGAGACCAATCAAACTGTCACATACATTCTTCTCTACGTGTGTGACATCGATACAATTGCGAACGTCTAAGTGCTCCCAATAAGGTAAGTCCCAAAATATTGACCTTTTTTCCACATGTTCTTCCTCAATTTACGCCCCTTTCCAAGCACAACGTTTATATCCTTGACCATATCATACACCTCTTTCCCGCTAAAAGGTCTTGGTACTGAGTCATCTTCTTTTTTTCCATCAAATTATTTTTTTCATCTTGCGGTATGGGTGATACTTTGGAAAGAACCTACGGTGACGCATGTACACAGTTTTACGCGAGTTGTTCAACCACACACTCTCGGTATAGTCTAAGCAATGTGTAAACGGTTTGGCTCCTTTTGTACCCAACCCTGACAGGTTACCAAGGGCAGGAAAATCATTAATGGTGCAGAACAACATAGCGCGTAGAGTAAAGTTCTCTCGTTTGTCCGCATCCCATACATGTACCCCTTCGTTCCACAGTATTGCAAGATCTTCTACCAATGGTACTAGGAACACATCAATATCGTTGCCAGGTTGCTTCGGCCCTTGGATAAGCAGTGACATCAAAATATACTTCCGCTTCATACACAGCCAAGGAGGAAGGTTGTACATGCATAGAGTCACGGGCCAGGTGCAATGTCGGCTGCTCATGTTACCAAAAGGATTCATTCCATCTGTACTCAACCCAAACCTTATATTTCTCGGTTCCACACCAAAATCTACAAACATCCTATCGATGTTCCTCCACTGGGCAGAATCAGCAACATGTCTTATCATTCCGTCTTTCTTACGCTGCTCCAAGTGCCAACGCATGAATCTTGCATCCTTGCGGTTTGCAAACAAACGCTTCAAACGGAGGATTACAGGAAGATACCACAACACCTTAGCAGGAGGTCTTTGCTTCACCTCGATGCCCTTTTCATCATCAGAGTCATTTTTACGCTTGTATCGGGATGCTTTGCGCACCGGACAAATATTTAAGCTAGCATACTCTTTACGGTACAGGATACAATCATTCGGATAAGCATGTATTCTTTCTACTTCCATTCCTAATGGACAAAGAATCTTCTTGGCTTGGTAGGTGGTTCTCGACAATACATTTCCCTTTGGAAGCATGTCCGCTAGGAGACCTAACAATGCCGTGAAACTTTTGTCGGACCAACCATTTCTTGCCTTCAATTTCAGTAGTTTTAGAATTGATAACAACCTCGTGTATTGCGGATTGCATCCCGAGAACAAAGGTTTCTCCGAGTCCTCCATCAAGCCCTCGAATTTACCAAACTCTCTCTCATTGTAGTTCCCTTCTGCATCACGTAACATCTGATCCAGATTGTCATCCTGCGATCCATCCGCGGTCTCATGATCAAAAGCACAGTCCACAACTGGCATATCGTTGTCCCCATAGACTATGTCATAACTACCAGCTTCTTGTGTACACTTCTTTTCACCGTGACTGGTCCAACATTTGTACCCTTTTCTGAAACCCCTTCGAATCAAGTGAGTTTCGATCTGCGCTGAGTTTCTAAACATCTTGATATTATTACAATCAATACATGGACAGTACATATATTTTATCCCCTTCTTTAACATATCCAGCTCGGTCGCTCTTCTAAAAACAGACACGCCAATAATGTACTCTTCACTCACATGGTTCTCAATGTACATCCAGCTTCGTTCCATTTACACTAGCTACACAAGTAACAAATGGTTGCCAAAAATGATTATTACCGCAACTACATAGCATATAAATTAGCATCTCTAGCCTTCCATTACAAAAACATGTATATAAGCATAATTACAAGTAATTGAGTACTAACATCTGATTAGATCACTAAGAAGACGGCAATATATTTTCACCCCCGATCTCCCTAAAGCCGGCCGCCTTACTCCACCGATGTAGCGCAATAAATGACAGATCTGTGTCGACACCGTCCAAGTATTAATAGTGCAATTTATTACAGACGGTTATTAACACGAACCGTCTGTGACAATTAATATCAAAGACGGTTTGTTATACGAATCGTCTGTGATAATAGAGACATCACAGATGATTTGTATGAATAACCATCTGTGAAGGTTCACAGACGGTTCTTAACACGATGGGGTTGAGGTTGGTCGGGGGTCTGTGAATGACCCGGCCCATCCATTGGCAGCCTTGACATTGGTGCACGAGGTCCTGGGCATCAGCAACGGCGGTTAGCCAGTAGAAGCCTTGCCTGAATGCCTTACCGACGAGCGACCTCGGCGCCAGATGCGAGCCGTAGAGTCCTGCGTGGATTTCTACGAGAAGGTGCTTTCCTTCCTCGCGCGATAGACACCGTAGAAGTAGTGCACAGACCCCTCTTTTGTAGAGCACTCCATCGAGCACCTGGAAGGATCTAGCGTGGCACTGTAGACGACGGAGCTCGATGGGGTCATCAGGCTCTGCGATACCCTGCAAGAAAGCGTAAACGGGTTGTCACCAATCACCCTATTGAGTGATCTGGTGGACGAGGGCCGCGTCGCGGTTGTCCTGTGCGATGGCCGCCGTGGGTAGGACCTCGTAGAACGCTCCTTCGGGAGTGGGGAGCTGTTGGCTGGCGGCCTTTGCGAGAATGTCAGCCTGCTCATTCTCCGCTCAGAGGATGGCCTTGACCGTGACACCCAGGAAATGTCGCTCCTTGGCTCGCACAGCTGTGAGATACTTGGCAAGCTCGGGGTCCTTGGCCTGATATGACTTGTCCACCTGGCCTGCCACCAGCCGCGAATCCGTGCGGGCGAGAACTCGCCGCGCGCCCAGAGCTTTGAGCTTTGCGAGGCCAAAAAGTAGTGCCTCGTACTCGGTGGTGTTGTTGGTGGTGGGAAATGCAAGGCGCGTCGAGTATAATAGGCGGTGTCGCTCCGGCGTAATAATCACCGCACCCACGCCCGCGCCAGAGACGCAGTAGGCTTCGTCAGTGTCGAGCGTCCACACTGGGTCCTCTGGCTGCTGGGCGTTCTGGGTCGAGGGAGTCCACTCCGCGAGGAAGTCCGCAAGGATTTGGGACTTCATTGCTGTACGCGAGGCATACGTTAGAGAAAAAGGGGCAAACTCGGCTGTCCATTTATCGATGCGTCCGGTGGCCTCTTTATTATGCAACATCTCCGCCAAAGGGAACGATGACGGCACGGTTATTGGATGGGCCAGGAAGTAGTGTTGGAGCTTTCTCGAGGCCATGACCAGCGCGTAAGCCAACTTCTCAAGCTCTGTGTACCGCGTCTTGGCACCTTGGAGGGCTTCGGAGACGAAGTAGACCGGGCGCTGAAGAGCGCCCTCCTCGAGAACAAGAACGGCGCTGACCGCTGTCGTTGAGGCGGCTAGATAGAGCAAGAGGGGAGCCTCTGGTGTCGGGGTGACCAGAGTGGGTAGGCTTGCGAGGTGCCTCTTGAGGTCGTCGAAGGCGCTGGAGCAATCGCCGTCCCAACGAAACTCGTCACAGCCGCGAATGGTCTTGAAGAAGGGCAGACCCCGCTCCGCAGCTCTGGACAAAAAGCGACTCAGCGCAGCCATGCGGCCGGCGAGTCTTTGGACTTCCCTTGTCGTTTTCGGCGGCTCCATAGCGAGGATCGCGTCAACCTTGTCGGGGTTGGCTTGGATGCCGCGCCCCGACACCAGGAAGCCCAAGAGCTTGCCCGCCCGCACACTGAAGACACCCTTGTTCGGGTTGAGCTTGATGCCCGCCTTCCTAAGGTTGTCAAAGGTCTCTTGAAGATCCTGACCGTGGGCGGCCAACTGTCTGGTTTTGACGACCATGTCATCAATATAGGCCTCCACATTCCTCCCTAGTTGGGAGGTCAGCACTAGCGCGATGAGACGGGTGAAGGTTGCGCCGGCATTCTTCAGACCGAAGGGCATTCTGACAAAGCAGTATATCCCTATCGGAATGATAAAGCTGATCTTGTCTTCGTCATCCTTGGCTATATAGATCTGGTGGTAGCCGGAGTAAGCGTCTAAGAAGCTCATGAGTTCGCAGCCGGCGGTGGCGTCGACCAGCTGGTCTACGCATGGTAGAGGGTAGTCATCCTTCGGGCATACCTTGTTGAGGGCAGTGAAGTCGATGCACATACGCTAGGCATCGTTAGCTTTCTTGACCAGCACCGGGTTGGCCAACCAATCTGGGTGTTGGACCTCGCGGATGACGCTAGCCTGTAGGAGCTTCGCTACTTGCTGCCGGTCAACGGACCCTGGTTAGCATCCTGGCGGACCGCTAGGTTGTGCTCGATGAGTGAGCGGTCCACGCCTTTGATGTCCTCCGGGGACCATGCGAAGATGTCTGCGTTGTTCCGGAAAACCTGGAGTAGCTCTTGCTCCACCTCCGGGGGGAAGCCTTCGCCGATGGAGATGACTTGGCTGTCGGCTCGGAGAGGTACCCTCTTGACCTCGCCCTCCGGTCGGGGCTTGGGAGTCCACCCTGGGGCGGATGGTGTGTCTGCCTTGAGCTTGCCTGCGAGGGCGTGCACCCTGCGGCGGGGGTTCCTAAGCTCCACGCATCAGGCGAGGTCCTGGTTGCCGAAGATAGTGATGACGCCCTGCGGGCCCGGGAGCTTCATACACAAGAAGCCATGATGCGAAATCGCCCCGAAGGAGACGAGGACGCGGCGGCCCAGAATGGCGTTATATGGGCTTGGGGTGTCCGCGACATCGAAGATGACGTCCTCGCTCCTGACGTTATCGTCCTGACAAAAGGAGACTTGGAGACATATCTGGCCCAATGTACTTAGCGATTGGCCCCCAAAACCGCGCAGCGGGGTCCTTGATGGCTGCAATCAACATCGAGGAATTCCCATGCGGTCAAGGGCCTCCACAAAAAGCACGTTCGTCAAACTACCTCCGTCAACAAGGACGCGCCTGACGTCACATCCGGCAATGTCGGCTCGGATGAGGAGAGGGTCTTGGTGGGGAAAGTCCACGCCCCGGGCGTCGGCAGGCCCGAAGGTGACTTCGCTCTGGGCTACTTCCGGTCTTGGTTGCTGGCGGGCTTCCTACGAGGAACCTCCGGAGATGACGTTGATAACCTGAACCTACGGGGGCGTTCACTGCGGCTGCTGCGGACGTGTCCCCGGTGCGACGGCCGTTAGGGCCTGCGGGCTCCAAGCCTCTTGCATGGCCCGCACGATCCCGCGAAGATCCGCAAGCTCCCGCTGGAGTACGGAGGGCCACCAGCAGGGAGCTCTCCACTACCGGCGTAGTCAAAGCGAGTGGCACACCCGATCGCGCTGGTCTGACAGCCGCGACCACTGCTTGCACCGCCAAGCTACTCGCCACGTCGGTGTGGTGGATTCCCGCATCGCTGACTCGGTCGGCGCTCTTGTACCAGGAGTGAGGATGGTGGCCATGCCTCCGTGGGCGCCGACGCTACCTCGCTGCGCCGCCCGACCGGTGCTGTGGTAGTTGGCGGAGTCGATCGCTATGTCGGCGAGGCGGGGCTAGAGTCGACCGCTACGTCGGCGTCGGCGGGGCTGAAGTCGACCGCTGCGTCCGCGTCGGCGGGGCTGGAGTCAACCGCTGCGTCGGCGTCGGCGGGGCTGGAGTCGACCGCTGCGTCGTCGTCGGCGGGGCTGGAGTCGACCGCTGCGTCGGCGTCGACGGGGCTGGAGTCGACCGCTGCGTCGGCGTCGACGGGGCTGGAGTCGACCGCTGCGTCGTCGTCAGCGGGGCTGGAGTCGACCGCTGCATCGTCGTCGGTGGGGCTGGAGTCGACCGCTGCGTCGGCGTCGCTCACCTCTGGGACCACCGATGTCGGAGCCCTAGTGTCGGCGCGGGACCTCGCTGCGATCCCTCTTTTCCTCCTCGCCGCTGATGATGTCGGTGCCATCCTTCCTAGATCCTGAGGCTCGATCCTGTCGTCCCCACGGACGGCGCCAACTGTTGTGGTTACAGACCAAACAGAGAGAAGTGTAGTGGGGAGTTAGGTGAGATGTCCCTCTCACCGTGGCTAGCGTCACATATATGTCTCCTTACGAGGAGCGTCTTTACAAGGATGCCCTTCGGGGCATTTACATCCTTACACATCTAACAGGCTAGTTGGGTTAGGTAGGGGCCACCCCTACAACATAACTAATTCTTTATCTCCTTTGAACTCATCTCAAAAATTAATTGCTAATCAAAAGTAAAAAAACTAGAATATGCAACTTTTTCTCGAACTAGATGGATATTTAAAACATTCAATTCATTCATATTGTCCAAGTTGTTATCAATTACCAAAAAGAGAGAGATTGAAAGTGTTTAGGCCCCTAAAAATGATTTTGGTAATTAATGGCGACAATGATTAAAGGGACTAACTTGTTTATTAAGATGGTTGAAAGGTTTAGTCCTGGATGTTTATGATGTCATGGAAAAGCATGCAAATGTGATCAAAGATCAATACAGATCAAGACATGACTTAAGGCAAAGGTATATTGTAGTCTAAGGACCTTTTTATAGTTTTTACCAGTCTCAGTGTTTGGTTGAAAAGACTGGATTCGTAGAATCGATATCGTACTATAAAAAGAGATCACGGCTAGTAGCTTAAAGTTTACCTTGTGCCACTTTGATCAATTAATTGTTCATGCATATATTTAGAACTTCATTTGAAATCCTCTTTGAATTTCCTTTGAAAAACTGGTATGACCGTAGGTATTTTGACGGTAGTACCGCTGCATCGGTGCTATTGGCCATTACATACTGGTGGCTAATTTTTAGAAAAGTACAGTACCGCTACATCGGTACTATTGGTTGTTACATGTTGTAAATAATTTCCAGAGAAGTACTCGTTGAACTTTCCTTAAAATGGTACTACCGTATGTGTTGCGCTATAGTACCATAGGGTGGTATGACAGCATGATGAGAGCGGTACTACTGCATTGCGGTATGACTGAAATTTAATTAACGATAGTTAATTTCTAGCGAGGTATATTTTAGAACATTTTCTCTCCTCTAGAAATCGTTACTACCATAGCTAAAGTGTGGTACTACCGCATGATCGGTACTACCAACCCTTGTGAGGGCGATACTACCGATATTTGAAGTAACGATTAATTTTGCGCATTTAATGAACCTCAAATAGCCACTGAACAGTAAGTACGGTAGTACCAATCACTACATGGCAATAGTACCACATTTCCTATTTTTGGGGATTTTGACCCCAACGGTCATCCTGGTGAGTAGAGGCTATATATACCCCCACCAGTAGTAATGGACTCTTCTTGGACCTCATTGAATACTTTTGAGCTCTTGTTAGACTCTCTTCTACTCATTTGCTCTATTTTCACATATTGAGATAGTTGAAAGCATTTAGTGCATTGCATCATTTGTTGATTCTTGTGGCAATTAAAAACCTTTAAGCAAGTACTGTGACTTATTACTCTTAGTGGTTGCTGGCACCTAAACAGCTTAGAGGAAGTTGTACAGTGATCTCTTTAAAGAAGCTTATGAAGAGACCTGGCATGGTTGTGAGTGGTGTGGTGCTCACTATTTTCGGAGTAGAAGAAGAGCAACCTTAGTGGACTTGAGGTGATTAGACCTAATTTGTGGAGTTGGTCCAATCTGTTTGAACTTACCTTAACATGGAGTAATGAAGATTGGTAAGTCTTCGATACAATTGAAACATATTGCTTGTTTCCATTGTGGTTTATCTTTTTGTCTTTACTTTCCTCATTTATATTTCTAACACTTATATTGAATTAAATTGTGTAGCTAGAATTTTATGTAGTTTTGAGATAACTTTACAGTGCCTTAGTGAAAACTAGAGTATTTAGGTCTTGATCGTGCAAAATGATTTAATTAAGTTTATACTTGCTAAAAATTGTGATTTAGCCAAAAGATTTTAAAAACATTCTATTTACACCCTCTTATCGGTTATCCTTAATCCTACATTAGCGAAGATGAACCTAGCTCTAGCTTTGGCGATACAAAATACCTCTCTTTTCCCTTTATAAATTATTAGGAGTACCACAGGCGGTGAGGTGGCTTTAGATGAGCCAAGGGAGGGATGGTTGGCCCCATTGGTGTCGGTGGAACAACCGACGAGATGGCGCACAGGATAAGGTGTGAGCCACGTTGGCGCTTGCGTGGTGTCTCAGTTGACATATGGGCTACGACCCGTTCATGATGGAGTTATAGTTTTTTTTTTTTGAAAAATTAGTCTCTTAGAGGCGCAGGTACTCGAAATCCCCAATTATAGTTTTAGCAAATTGATAGTTTTGCCAAAAAAAAAAAGTAATAGTTGTGCAAAATTTACTAATTACTTAATTGCAAAAACCTGTTACGATCGAAAAATTTAAAAAGATTCATAATTCACTCCTCTCTCTCTCTCACTTGGACATCTGATCCACTTAGTCGTGTTCTTGCCATTGATACATGTGAAGAGATCATGGAGTATTTGATTCCTTAATATGTGGCAATATTTTTAGTGTAGAGATCATGTATCTTTGCAGGTTTTCGATATATCAAGTTTTGATTGCGAGCAAAAAAATGTATAGGTTCAGGACAAGGAACGGTTCGTGCTTGTTCGATTGATCTGGAATGTTATGATTTCTTGATCTGTAATGCAGTCATTTCGTGTTGCCATTCTTCATCCCCGTTGCTGTTCATTTCTTAACCGATAATAGCGATATGAATGGAGAGATATAGTGCTAAACCGGTTTGTATTTTTTTTCCTAATGAGTCTCAATATATACTATAGGAAACTGAATGTGTGTTTCTATGTCTTCCTCGACTCTTGTTCTCTTTCTAAACTATGTTCATCAGAAATCGGGATCTTTATGAGGCTGACAAACACAGTTACGCCCATCTCCATCACTATGATTGTTTTATAGGATTTATTTAAGACGGTCCCTTAAGTGCATATAAGTAGGACAGTGATAAGTGCATGCTCCTATTAGATGGTACTACTCATTATACTACAACGATTTAATATTAAAATAGGTATTAACAGAGCAGATATCGCAAGAGCTGTACTTCTGATTTTCTCGATTAACTTATATTGTACTTCATTATTGGGCCGTTCCCGCCTGTTGGGGGCACGGCACGCTCCCTCGCAGATGCACTGGTTTGCTTTGCACATTGGGCTGCTCACGCTTGCTTCTGATGCAATTGCGCTGGGCTGATAAGACCATAATCCTTTCAGGATCCCGGTCCTAGCAACCTTGATTGCATATTATGCTTAGCAAAAGTGAAGATGGAAATGAAAATTTCATTAAGACGTGAATAAAAAATCACAGTTAGGAGACAACAATGTGATGTCGGGTGCTTCTTGTCCATTGTAATCTCCTGCTAGGCCCAGAAATAACGGGCTATGCTGTTGATTTACAGAGCAGATAAATACAAGAACTTGCAATCGTAATGTATGCTGTCAGGTCAACAAGCTGCTTGCGTGCTGTGATGCTGCAGATATTGTACATGTGATCAGAAAAAAGTTAGATATCTATGTGTCTGCTCTGCATGTACAGGGGCAAACTAGGCCTCTAGTGTCTATAGTGCCTTCTGGTCCAATCTCTCGTTCCAGTTCAGGCACCTGATCAAGCTGCGGAACCAGTCGCCAGTTTGGTCGGACTTATTAACAGTTGGGAGCGGGTGCTCACTCATCGATATACGAACAGAATCTCCTCTTGACAATTGCTGCCTCCTTTTGCCGTCAAATGATACCCACGCATTACTTCTTGCATCATCTGGGATCTGGAAAAAATTGCAAATGCAAAGGCAGTTCCCCAACACAAGAGTGCAAAAATCAATCAGTCAGCAAAGCAAGGCCATGATATTGTGGGATTAAAACTGACGACATAAGCTAGGGAAGTTCTGGGTGCGTATAAATACTAAACATTCATCTTTAAGGATTACAAGAAAACAATAGACATTTCACATTTCATCTATTGGAGATCACTTGTTCCATACCTTTAATTCAAGCCGTGCGGAGTCAGGAAGGATGACAGGTCTAAATGACAGCGAGTGTGGACAGATTGGAGTAAACAGCATACATGGAACATTTGGATGGACCTAGACAGTGAAAAACCACAATGATCACAGTTAAAAACTGTTCTGTTCGACTGATACATGCAAGTATGCATGGAAAAAGAAACAGTTGGTTCTTTAAGATGCTCAAATTGTCGAGACCATTAACCATCTCTTTGAGTGCTACTTCTCCTTGCAATGCTGGAATGCGATTGGGTTTCAGTGAGACCCCGATCCAAACACCCCAACGAGAGTTCTTAATACAAAATCAGCTTTCATGGGCCAGCTCTTCATGGAGAAGCTCATCCTAGCAGCTTGGATAATTTGGAAGATCAGAAATGAGCTTATCTTTCAGCAACAGTGTCAGAGTCTCACAGATTGGAAATCTCGGCTCAGATTGGAGGCCTCTTTGCTGTTGCCTAGAGTCAAGCCGGCTATTTGCCCTATTATTACCTTTTGGATTAGCTCCTTTTGATTATTCCTGTCTTCTTTTTCTTTTCTTCTCTTTCTCTTGCTCTATTTCTTTTTGTACATTATTATTTATTTAATATAGTGTAGTAGGAGCCTCTCCTACTATTTCCCTTCAAAAAAAAAAAGAAACAGTTGGCTTGCACAAATCAAAAAAGTTACCAAACATACATTATGCAATTGCATAGTGCTTAAAAGTACACTTCACGTAAATCATTCGAATGCAACACTACACTAGAAATGCAAAAAAGCAAGCCATAGCATCATTTCTCATTATCCAGCTTCGAAATGCTACATTGGATCCTTTAGGGCAGTCTCACCCCATCTATCTTCAGTGCAGCGACCAGATTGAATATTAAATATTGCAGATGACAAATTAAGAGAAACCTGGTAACTTAGTTCATAGGTAAGGGAGACTGACTGTTCTTATTATTCTTGAAGTAAATGGCTAAATGATGTGTATACAAACTGAATGGACCAATTTCTATTGAAGCTTGGCAAAAGGTTCAGGGAACCACTTAACCAATAGGCAATGGAAAGCAAGGATAATTCCAGATGTTCCCCATCCTTGCTTCTTGAAACATGTACAGGATGCGTGACAAGGTAGAAGTTTAATCTGTATCATTATAACAAAAATATCGTCTTTTCATTTTCATTTAGGCATGTCATCAATGAGAAATATCCATTTGCCACATGGAGTGAAATGCAATGGAAGAAACAGGTATTATGTAACACAGGCAAATGTTTTTGTTTCCATGCTATGAATACAATTTAAGTTAATGCTTCTTAGGATATGAAACTTGTAAGAATTAACCTACCATTGAGCCACCTGCAGCAGTAGAGTATGCCGTGCTGCCAGTTGGTGTTGCTACTATCACCCCATCTCCTTGAACCTAGATAAATTTTCCATCAGATTACACTAGTATGTGATAATTAGTTTGCAACAAATGTTTGGTTCGTGCAATCAAGTGATAAAAGGGACTATGCAATAATTAAGGACAATTCAGCTTGGAGAAAATTTGCAACATAAAGTTAACACAAATATTTTTTTATCATATGAATAGTAAGAAAACCAAGTAATTATGACTTATCTAGTTCCATGCAGCTGCTACCTAAACTTTGTCAAGCATAATACAGTTCAGAAAAGGCCTAACCTCAAGGATCCATCATTTAAAATTTCCAAATGGAAGTATAAAAAGACCACATTGATGCACACAGTTACCAAGCAAAAAGGCACAAAGAGAGCTAGGTTTATAAGATTTCTGCACATCTTACCTTAGTGATAAGGTGGTTATGCTCGTAGCATTCAATTTTGGAAAGGTATGGATTAGAACCCCGATCAACAACAACTTCATTTAGCACATCAAACACTTTTCCGGGCATTGCTTTTCCATTGCGAAAGATCTCACAGCGTAGACGCATTCTAAGGGTTATATAAACTCCAAGTGTATTGTTCCCATGGATGACAGCTCTCAAGTCTTGTCTGAAACCTTCGAACTGAGGTGAAGCAAATAATAACATGCTTAGAGTTGATAAAACAACAGGTCATAATGATGAATTTATTTTTGAGGAGCTTGAAACATACATTATGTGAAGTCAGAAATCCAAGAGATCCAAGATTGAAAGAGACAACAGGTGGCACAGAAGTTCTAAATAGGTTTGATGCGTGCAAAATGACTCCATCACCACCCAAGCATGTGACAAAATCAACCCTCTCATGAAGGTCACTGATTTTTAGCACAAAGTATTGTTAGTAAATAGTAATATGGAAATTAATATACAGCTTATCACTCATCACGAACTTAAATAAACGAGAAGTGCTTTCCTCTCTAACAAGTCACACTAATCTCAAAGCACATAAAGAGGTAATTAACATCTATACATCATTCATCATACTTTAAAAATTGTGCAAATCACCGTTAAGAAAAGCATAAAAGTACCTTCCTAAACATATTTTATTTGTACCTAGTATCTTGAGTATAGAAGGTTTGCACAAAACCATAACCAGGAATTCTTGCAAATATATCATGAACATCAGGCTCCACAAGAACATTCATCCTTTCTTGATGATGCAAAAATGAAGCAACCTGAAAAGAAAGTGATTGGAAGTTTATAGCAGATCAAATGCTATGTCTGTTGCCAAACAAAGAAGCAAATTAGGTAGAAGTACATGAAATGTATAGCCTAAGTGACTATTAAACAACTTTAAGAAGAGAACTAAATCTCATGACCATCTTCGACACTTCCAAAGATATGTTGCCAAAGAAGATATGCTGCATGATTTATACATATTGTGAAATGTTTAGCAGTAACTTTAACCACAAATTTCTAAAGTTGCACCTGTGATTATTCCTACCCTGAAGTGAGACTACCATTTAATCCAACTCATATGGAAAAAGGATATGTTCTCCAAGCAATTCAATAACTAGCCAGATATCCCCATTGGTGTATCCCAGAACTTCATACAGCTTATTTGAATTTTGAAGCAAACCCTTAATCGGCGCCTGTTGATCAATGGAAATCTTTCTACAACGCAAACTCAAAGAACACTTCCAAACAATGAGAGAAATTATTATATTGTTTCACTAACTAATGTTCTCTCTTATACAATACTAAAAAACCTGAACATGAAACATATTGAAAAAGTAAGTGCTTTCTGAACATGAAACATTCATTTTTTTCAGGTAAATATCTCTCTAGCCCTAAATTCATTCACATACAGGAACGTTAGTCTTCTAGTCTTCTTTGAGATGATTAAACTACATTTTGCTACCAGATACAAGAAAGAAAAACAGAGTATGTTGATATCTGAATGATATGCAATATATATGCACTTGAAAAAAAGGAATTCAGTATGCACCTCTTTAGCCTCTTCTATGAGCTCATCACCTAATTTTTTCAATAGTAAGACAGTCCTCGGAGCAGATTTCCACATGAGCATCTGTTGCTGGGTGCTAGGATGAGTAAACGCCAAAGATGATTCTGTTACTTTTTCTCTAGTGCAAGAGAATCCATCTGTGCGTACTAGAAACATCTCTGCTTTTCTTCTCGATTGAACTCTAACAACACCAGTTGCAGAGGCACACATATTACCATCAACAAGATCTGATGAGTTTCTCTCCAGATAAGGGGCACCATTCTTTTCAGCAGATTTTTGTGATCCAAGCAACACATTCCCATTAGAGTTACTAGTATTAGATGTTCTAGGATCAACAGTTATCACTGAGGCTGCCCTTTCCTTTTCCTCAACAGGTGTGGAGGTTCCATTGTTGGATGGTTTTCCATTAGTAATACCTGAAGCAACTGATAGAATATAATCATTCTCAAATGGTGCCCCATTTGAACTTTTCAGAACCGTAAACTCTGCAGCTTCATAGTCAATAGCTCCATTGTGTTCAGCACTGAGATTTTGTTTTCTCCTTGAGACCAGCAAGCTACTCGATCGTCTCTGAGAGTTCAAAACAGATTTTGGATAAACTCTTTTGCTTCTAAAAAAGTTGGACATCTCCTTTCTGGAGAAAACATCACAAGAAGGAAATTGTGCCTTAAGGGGATTACGCTCCACTCTAAAGTCCGACAAAAGTTCTGACCTGGTGCCATGCAGTTCACCATGTTCAGTGCTTTGATCAATGGGAAGGGAATTAGTGACTTCCAGATTAGCACGTGCTATCTCTATGTCTATGTCACATGTTTCCCCATCATTAACGGTTCTATCAGATTCGACTGGTGTACCATTTTCACTACTGTTTGAGGAGGAACTTGGGCTGCTTGTGTGCTGCTCTGTCCGATCATTCTTCAGGACCTTACTATTCCTGTTTAATGAGTGGTTGTGGGTAGCCAGTCTCTCAGCACGAGTGACATACTGCTTCCATCTGGAGACCATTGCAGACGTCCTACTAACCCCTTCCTTGCTATGAAGATAAATGGGCTTCTTCGTATCATCTGACACAAGTGCTGCAAATTGCTGAACCTGTTCGGCAGAGGGTGCAGTCCCGATTTCAACCGGCATATTCACCACCTCTATCTTCCCAGATGAGACAGCTTCCTGAACTGCTGAAAGGTATAAATCATCTTTAACATCTTCCTCCCGGAGATCAACAATAGTTCTGAATCCCTTCACCAATAACCATTCCAGTCCCTCCTCACTGACTTGCCCTCCCCTCCAAAATGCAACCTCCAACTCATCTGTCCCTGAATCATCTGGGACAATTGAATAGTACACCAGAAACCAATTTGCAAACAATGTCGGACAGGGATGACCATCAGCCCTTGGGAAACCCACATCGTAACAGGCGTTCTTCAACCTCTGCAGCCTCCTCCATATAACCAACCCCCGAGCCTCACTCGGAACGAGGTAGCTAGCAAGCGCAACCTGCATGCTCTCACAGCACCGCTTCATATCTCCACGGAATAAGGCGAGTGGCGGGATCCTATTCATGGTGCTGTCATCAGATCCCTGGAACGCGCTCGCAACACCCGACCGCCCTGAGAGCACCTCCGTCCTGCCTCGGTTTAGCAATGCCAGAATGCAGCCAAGCACGGCAGCAACCTTGTCCTCCAGCACTGGCAGGTCCTCCGATTGCACCTCGTAGCGCACGGGGCACTCGCCTGTCCTTGGATCACAGAGAGCTGACATAACAGCAGTGTGGAGCTGCTCTGCGGCACGGAATATGCGGCAGTACGCTTCAATCTCCGCGATGTCGCCGGGCACCGGACCCACCCACAACAGCTGGGACAAGTCCATAGTGTGAAAATTCTACAAGAAACCATTTGATCAATCAGTATATAATCATTTTATCTAAGACAAACAAACTAACACTACAATTTCATATGGAGATATCGATGTAATCAAACAATAACCAAAATTCTAGTACATTTCTAGCGTCATATCAAACCTTTCGATGAAATGCCCCCATGATAACAGGACAAACTACAGGGTGAACAAGCACATGCCATCAGCCATCCATCCTATAAAGCAATGGAATTTGCTAAAATAGGCTCATGAACCAGACGCCGCTAAGACGCCACAAGCGCGTCCCGAGCCGCCCCCCAACTGTTCGACGGAACGCTCAAGAACGGCGATTGAACCAACGAACCTGTGAGTCGAGCCCGATCCGGGAATTGAAGGAGGCCCGCGCGGCGACGCCATGGCGCGCCGCCGCGGCGGACGGGCGACACCACCACCTTCCGGCGACCCCGGCGAGCGGCGCCGGGGCCGGCGGATGCGGGAGCTTGGCGGGTCTGTGACGGGCGCAGACGACGAGCATCAAGCGGGACGGGCACGCGCGGAGCCGGCGAGGTGGAG
This sequence comes from Melocanna baccifera, assembly GCA_036346265.1. NCBI lineage: Eukaryota > Viridiplantae > Streptophyta > Magnoliopsida > Poales > Poaceae > Melocanna > Melocanna baccifera. The sequence continues at coordinate 15,690,964 of CM070708.1, read as the reverse complement.
GTCGAGTTCTTGGCGAGAAGAGCAAGGAGAGGGAAGGGAGTGCGTCGCTGTCGAGGCTCTTGTGTTCTCGACGTGCCTTTCGATGGCATCCACAGGTAGAAAGAAACTAGAGATCAAGAGTTGCTGCCGCCTTGCTGGTCTTGTGTGCAAAAAACTGTGGTTTTTGAGTTTTGAGAAGGAGAAAAAAAACAGAGAGGTGCTGGCAATCTGTGTGCAGGTGGGTCATGCTGCCATGGTGGTTGTGTGCAGGAAAGGGTGTGTCTATTAATTATATATTTTCTTTTAAATAATTATTTAAATTTATAATCTTTAAATTAAGATGTAACAGAGGCCAGAGGACCACTAGAGGGGGGAGAATTTGTGACATTTAAAATAAGATCTAACAAGGGACGGGGGATCTTTAGAGGGGGAAATGAGGTGGCGGTGTACGAACCTTTATGTATATCTAAAGATAAGAAATTTAGATAAATGTTTAGAAGAAAATATCTGGATAATGTTTATTAACTTCCAAAAAAAATAGAAAGAGGTTGGCAATCTATGTGCAGGTGGGTCATGCTGCCATCGTGGTTGTGTGCACACTTGTTCTTGCTATTGTCAAATAGAGCACACACATACAAAAAAGGAGGGAGGGGAAAAGCAGGAAAAAAAATGAGAAAAATGGGAATTGGGATGATTGAGGTTTTTCCTTTGAAATTGGCATTCTTGGATCTCGCTAAATGGATGAGGTTTAAGTTGGGATGATTGGAGGTTTTTCCTTTGAGATTGACATTCTTGGAGGCTTGCTAAATGATCAGGTTCAAGTTGGCTATGCCATTGACCGCAATGTGTGGTTTAAGTTTTATGACAGCCGTAGTTTTCAGTTTTGTTGATGAGAAAAATAAAGAAAGAAAATATTTTTTTATGTTGTCGAGGATTTGGGATGATGAGATTAATTTATGTTTGTTTTTTTTAAAGAGTACGGGGTAGCTGCACATACGCAACAGACATCACACTTACATCACTCACGCACACATGCGTGCATATTTCCTACACATGTTTGAAGTTTATCGAATGTGATCAAGCTATCACGAAGCGTAGGCACATGCTTTTCTACTGAATAAGCACACATGTGTATATTTTTAAAATCGGTAGATACCAACGTTAAGTCTAGAACTTGAACATGATAGGCAAGATGCACACTCACACCTCTAGTTGTCAGGCCGTAGGCCAGCTTTCTTGTCTATTTATTTATACTGGGGGAGATATGGAACCATGATTAGGTTTTATTTTATTTCATGCTTGAGGCGGAGGGATTAAGGGGATTTTAGAAAAAAAATAGAAGTAATTTTAATAAATCATTAAGGGCTTGATTGATTATTTTAGTCAAAATAAAAAGGTTGAAGAATAAACTAGGAAAAACAAACTGGTTGAAATTAAGACATTGCCAAAGGGAGTTATGTGGAATTTTTTTCTCTCTCAATAGTTCATTTAACAGTGCGATTGATTTTATCTATAATTTTGTTTAACTTTGTTTGGATGTGTTAACTAATTGCCACTATCTTTTTAGTCGTAACAGAAATATTTTACTAGAATTGATATTTGTATTCTCATAGTTAATTACATTCCATAATATAGACAATACAACACTAAATCGCCTAAAGCCATGTTTGGTCAACTTTAAGTTCCCAATCAGGTTATCATGCGATGTACGTACTCCCTCCGTTCAAGTTTATATGGTGTATTTTTCTCTTAAGGTATAGATCAAAGAGATATTAAAAATGACTAGGTTACCCATAAGAGCATATACAATAGTCTATTTTTAAGGTTATTTCTAAGACTTCCACCTCACTTAAAAATAGCACCAGAGATAACCTCTCCAACATATATCATTACTCTAATTAGCTTATATTATTTTCATCATAACTTCCTATTTTACACCCTCTTACTATTTGCATTGGTTTACGTGTTCATTATTTTATACTATTTTACTCATTTAATATAGCTAAAATAACTGAGATGGTACTATTAGAGATACCTTAATTATTATCTCTAAGCACTATATTTAATGTATGCATATAAAAAATATTAAGTAAAACTAGATATTTACTAATGCTATATGGGGGATCAGCACATTTTATATTAGAATATTAAATATATTTTATATTTATGGATAAAATTATTTTAAAAATATGGCATATAAACTTGAATGAAAAGGGCATCATATAAGCCTTTAAAACGGGAAATTTTATAAGGGACAATCCCACGCAGGGACGCGGGATGCCGCTCGTAACCGTCCTGACCTCACACATTTCGAAGCACAAACGGATGGCTACGAGGTATCCAGTCCTGCGGACGGCGTGGTAGAGACTATCAGACTAGAGAGCACCAACGAGCTTCCTGGTTTGCACTTCGCCGTACAACAGCCTTGGCACCTTACTTCAGGATCTTAGATTCAATCTCCTCCAAGCTCAGGCCTTCTGTCTCTGGAACATTGAGGATGCCAGACACGAGGGAAAGCAATGATGTGGCTCCAAAAAGAAATATGCTGGCTGGCCCAAGGAATTCCTGTAGCCAAAAAATTGGCACTTTAGTTCTGTTTGTTCATATATTTGTGAACAAGCAACTGGTAGCAGCATTTACAGTAGGAAGCCAAAATACACTATCCAGAGTCCGGGCTGGAGAAGAGGTTGATTTTTCTCTGACTCTGGAGAAGAGCTTGATTTTTTGCAAAACGGGCAACGATATTGCTCCGCTTGTTTCAGCTTTTTTTTGGGTTTTATTTCTAGTTTCTACTTTTTTTCACTATTCAGTATTTCGTCTTTATCTGAATTTTTTTAGATATTTTAGGCTTTTTTGTATTTTCTTTTTTCCCCGTATTCCTTTGTATTGTTCCTAATGGGTTAACATGTTTTTTCTATTTTTATATTTTTTTTAAAATTAATTATGCCCAAAAGGCCAAATCAGCTACAGTAAAAAAAATCAGTTACAGTGAAATTGCAGCCAAAAGTCAAAAGCCATCGCTAAAACGAGTGCCCCCTCAATAGTGATTTATTCTCCTCTTTTGTAGGTTGTGCTATTACCGGAGCAAAATTCCTAGAGCTCAGCAACTTATATATATATATATATATATATATATATATATATATATATATATATATATATATATATATATATATATATATATATATATATATATATATATGGGGATATGTTCTGTTGTTCACATAAGATTAGGGCACTTGATGAGATTAGAATATTATAAAATATCTGGTGAAGTTTGATTCGAATTCGTACAATATCTATGTAGAGCACTGTATTGCCTTATGCTAGACGTGGTTTGACTGATACCAGGGACAAGCGTAGATTATATCAGACATGTGTCAACATGTAACAACTGATTCTTATTCGATTCCTTCTCTATTTAGAACTCGTTTTTCTCGCCTTATATATATATATGTGTGTGTGTGTGTGGAGTGGTGAAGAGTAAATATTTTATTGTAAGTTTTTCTTATTATAGTGAGTTCCGTCTTTATGTGTTTGTGATTTTTTTCGTAAAGATTTTTGACGTTAAATCTATGATTTCTATTTTTTTTATCTTTTATTTTTATCGTGTGCTTTATAATAAGTGGTCTTCGAACTCCAAATTTCGGATGAAAACCGCTGCCCCGCGAAGAGACTTCGGGGCGGCCATCGGGAATGTGCTACCCCCGATGACACGGCATTGGCGCAGCACCCGATGCGGTAAAATTATCTGCAGTTGGTCATGTTCGCAATCTGGTCCTCGTCGAAGAACTGTCACTCGGGAAGAAGACCCCATCTCGGTCTGTCTCGACGAGTCCATAGCAGAAGCAGATTCGCCGAAGAAGCTGTGCAACATTGGAAGTCCGAACCGAGGCCTTTTGTCAAATTAATTTGAAGCGAATCAGGAGTTGAAATCTCTAACGAAATAAATTCGAAGCAACAATAGCTTAGCTCAGGGAAGGAATTAGAATGAAAATGATTGAGATGGCAATGAAAATCTCTAACGAATTAATTTTTAGCATCAATACTTTTACATAATCAATAGCAATATATGATGGTAAAGAATTGGAGATTAAAATACTTACCAAAATGAAGAAGCCTAATAATAATATTAGTTAGTTGTAGCAAACTAAATGAACTAAGGGTGAAATCACGAGCAAAAGTTGATCGGCATTGGAAAAATGCATCATCCGATCTTAATGAATTGTTAAAAGAGAACAAAATTTCTTAAAATTTTTAATAAAAAAAGCACAATGATCAAGTGTCAGTTAATGCGTTATCTTTTAGCTTTTACGTTCTTTCAAGTCTATAAAGCGATGAACAATAACATCATAGGTAATTTTTGACGATTCTTGTTTATTCACATAGCAAATAAGTATATCATTGATAAATCATCAACAATTAATTAAAAATATCAATTAGATATTTGTATATTCAACAGTTTAAGAACAATCTAATAGAAAAATACATCTAGTGGCTTACTTGGTATTGTGGTCAAATACTATAATTTTACCTTTGATTTGCAACGAGCTAGACCGATATTCCAAAAATTAAAACTAAAACTCTAAGTCTTAACCCTACAAATCGACAAAATCCAATTAACAACCATCACATTGAAATCTTAAGTCACAAATTTAGCTCCCTGTTCTTAAAATAAATTGAAAATACATAGAAAAATTTAGAACAAAGTACATGCTAATCGGATGGACCTAAGTTTACTTCGGCCGGTGAGAACGCGAAGCAACAGAGACCAGGCAGCGCCACGGTGAGACGGCAGGTGAGGGAGGCTAGTGGCGCCGATTTCCCCATTCTCTAGCGACCAGTCACCGCCTGGCTGGGTGCGATTGTGCAATGGACGTGATGCGCATCTCCTGGCTAACCATGCAAGACGAACAGACATCGAAGGGTGTTGCGAGGTGACATGCTTTAGAATCGGTCAAATGAACGTCATGGTCTATTGCGGTCCTCCCTCTTTGGCTGACTCAAGGGCTAGCTCACCCTGCTGTTGTTGCCTTATGGGTTGAGGGACGCGAATACTCCTCATGGACTGCTGCTAGCTACTGAAAAGTTGGACCGCTAGTACTCCCTTTGTTGGGCTTCAAGAAAAGAACTAGGTGCACTAAATTCAGGCTTAGGGGTTCACACATGAGCTGAAGGTGCTAATTCCTGCAAAAAATATTTTGGATCCGGTGCCCTATGACATCGGGCTCAATAATTTGGTTTCGCCCTAGTTGGGTTGGGCATCATACGTGGAGCCTGTGGTCAGCGAGGTGGGAGGCAACGGCGGTGGAGTGGCCCATGGCCTGCGATGACACATCGAAGGCATCCATCGCCATGGCAGAGTGGTCGAGAGGGTTGATGGGGCAAGGATGGGGTGGCAGAGGTGCGGAGTGAGGTTGGTGATGTGATGGTGCAAATGGCGGTGGTGTTGGTAGTGAGTGACGAGGAGAGGAAGCCGCCGATCAGCATGGGCTTTCAGGTTAGCTTTGGCTGTGTGGCCAGCACGTGGGCTGACTTCTAATCAGCAATATTATTATGATTTCTGATTAGTACATTAAGAATCATCACATTAAAACCTCAACCTACAAATTTAGCTCCTTGTTCTTGAAACAAATTGAAAAAAAATGAGAGAAATTTAGAACAAAGTACATGCTAATCAGGTGGATCTAAGCTTACTTCGGTCGATGAGAACATGAAGCAACAGGGACCAGGAAGCGCCACGGTGAGATGGTAGGTAAGGGTAGCTGGTGGCACCGATTTCTCCCATTCTCTAGCGACCAATCACCGCTTGTCCGGGTGCAACTGTGCTATGGATGTGATGCTCATCTCTTAGCTGACCATGCAAGATGAACAGACATCGAAGGCTGTTGTGAGGTGACATGCTTTAGAATTGGTCAAATGAACGTCGTGGCCTATTGCAGTCCTCCCTCTTTGGCTGGCTCAAGGGCTAGCTCGCCCTGCTATTGTTGCCTCATGAGCTAAGTGAAGCGGATGCTCCTCATGGACTACTGCTAGCTACTTGAAATTTGGGCTCCTAGTACTCTCTTTGTTGGGCTTCAAGAAAAGAACTGGGTGCACTGAGTTTAAGCACTGGGTTCGCACATGAGCTGAAGGCACTAATTCTGCTAAAAACATTTTGGACCTAGTGTCCTGTGACATCGGGCTCAGTAATTTGGTTCCACCCTAGTTGGGTCGGGCATCGTACGTGGAGCCTATGGTGAGCGAGGTTGAAGACGATGGCGATGGAGCAGCTTCGTGGCCTGCGATGACACGTGGAAGGCATCCATCGCCACAGCAGAGCTGCCGAGAGGGTTGATGCGGCAGAGGCATGGAGTGAGGTGGGTGATGTGATGGTGCGAATGGCGGTGGTGCTGGTAGTGAGTGACGAGGAGAGGAAGCCGTCGATCGGCATGGCCATGCTTTCAAGTTAGCATTGGCCATGTGGCCTAGCACGTGGGCTGACTTTAATCAGCAATGTTATCATGATTTCTGATTAGTACATTAACAATCATCACATTAAAATTTTAACTCACAAATTTAGCCCCCTATTCTTGAAACAAATTGAAAAAACTGATAGAAATTTAGAACAAAGTATATGCTAATCAGGTCGACCTAAGTTTACTTCGGCCGGTGAGAACGCGAAGCAATAGGGACCAGGCAGCGCCACGGTGAGATGGCAGGTGAGGGCGGCTAGTGGCACCGATTTCTTCCATTCTCTAGTGACCAGTCACTGCCTAGCTGGGTGCGACTGTGCGATAGACGTGGTTCACTTCTCCTGGCTGACCATGCGAGATGAACAGACGTTGAAGGCTGCTGTGAGGTGACATGCTTCAGGATTGGTCAAATAAACACCATTTCCTATTACAGTCCTCTCTCTTTGTCTGGCTAAAGGGCTAGCTCACCCTGCTATTGTTGCCTCATGGGCTGAGGCCTGAGGGAAGCGGATGCTCTTCATGGACTACTGCTAGTTACTGAAAATTTGGGCTGCTAGTACTCCCTTTGTTGGGCTTCAAGAAAAGAATTGGGTGTACTGAGTTTAGGCATGGGGGTTCACACATGAGTTGAAGGTACTGATTCCCACTAAAACATTTTTTGGACTTGGTTCTTGTGACATCGAGCTCAGTAAGTTGGCTTTGCCCCAGTTGGGTCAGGAGTCGTACGCGGAGCCTGTGATGAGCAAGGTGGGAGGTGACAGCGGTGGAGTGGCTCCGTGGCCTGCGATGACACGTGGAAGGCATCCATCACGATGGTAGAGTGTCTGAGAGGGTTCAGGCGACAAGGTTGGGGCGGCGGAGTGTAGGATTGAGGATAACCGACTAGAGGGGGTGAATAGGAGGTTTTAAAATTCTTAGCTAAATTTAACAATTAATGACTAGATGATCACTAAGCAATAAATTGAGTGAACTACAAACCTACACAATATTAGCAATTCTATGCAATTGACAATAAGCAATAGAGAGCAAGAGCAATTACTAGAATAAACAAGAAACAACAAAATGTGACACTTGATGTTTTTACCGTGGTATCGGAAACTTGCCGGTTTCCACTAATCCAAGTTGAGGTTAGCCCGAACTAATCGGACCGGCTCCACAAATTAAGCCGAAACACCTCGATCACTATTGGTAGCTCTTCCTCCGCTTCGAAGATGGTGAGCTCCAACCACTCATAAATTGGCACGGGCTTCTTCACAATCTTCTTTAGAATTCTGAGAGAGTAGTACCGCAGCACCATGCGGTACTACCGCACTGCGGTAGTTCCGCCGTTCAATTTTCAGTATTACCGATTTCAGTGAGTTGAAGTCCTCAGGGGGGTGCTTTCTGGAATTTCCATACCGCACATAATCCGGTATTACCGCCCGGCGGTAATACCGCTGTGTATATGCCGGTATTACCGCATAGCGGTAATACCGTTTGAGTGTGCGGTACTACCGATTATTCTGAGAGAGCCCAAAGAGTTTTCAAGCTTAATTTCAAATTTATGCATATTCCTAGATTGATCCAATGTGCACCAAAACATGCTATCAAGCTACTTTCAACAATCCCTCTTAATAGTACGGCATCTAACCTATAATCCGGTCTTCCACCTTTACTCCCAAGACCGGTGAAATTAAATAAAAGATCCAAAAATTTATGTACCTCATCTTCGATCTTCTAGCGTCAATAATCTTTGCAGCTTGTTCTTTACCTTGCACACATGAGACTTTATCTATACAATCTTAGCACACACATTAGTCCCATGTTTATAATTCGTCATTAATTATCAAAACTATAATCTTAGGGGCCTAGATACTTTCACGGAGGCATGGAGTGAGGTGGGCGATGTGATGATGCGAATGGCGGTGGTGCTGGTAGTGAGTGTCAAGGAGACGAAGCCGCCGACCGGTATGGGCATGCTTTCATGTTAGCTTTGGCCGTGTGGCCCAGCATGTGGATTGACTTCTGATTAGCAATGTTATTGTGATTTCTGATTACTACATTAACAATCATCACATTGAAACCTTAACTCATAAATTTAGCTCCTTGTTCTTGAAAAATAAATTGAAAACACTGAGAGAAATTTAGAACAAAGTACATGATAATCGGGTGGACCTAAGTTTACTTTGGCCAGTGAGAATGGGACTAGGCAACACCACGGTGAGATGGCAGGTGACGGTGGCTGGTGGCACTGATTTCTCCCATTCTCCGTCGACCAGTCATTGCCTGGCTGGGTGCAACTATGTGATGGACATGGTGCATATCTCCTGGCTGACCATGTGAGATGAACAAACGTCGAAGGCTGTTGCGAGGTGACATGCTTTGGGATCGATCAAATGAACGCCGTGGCCAATTACGGTCCTCCCTCTTTGGCTCGCTCAAGGGCTAGCTCGCCCTACTGTTGTTGCCTCATGGGCTAAGGGAAGCGGATGCTCCTCATGAACTGCTGCTAGCTATTGAAAATTTGGGCCACTACTACTCCCTTTGTTGGGCTTCAAGAAAAGAATTGGGTGCATTGAGTTTAGGTTTGGGGGTTCACACATGAGCTGAAGGTGCTGATTCCTGCTAAAAAATTTTTGGACCTAGTGCCCTGTGACATCGGGCTCAGTAATTTGGCTCTGCCCCAGTTGGGTCGGGAGTCGTACACGGAGCCTGCGGTGAGCGAGGTGGGAGGCGACCGGCAGTGGAGCGGCTTCGTGGCCTGCGATGACATGTGGAATGCATCCATTGCCACAGTAGAGCGGCTGAGAGGGTTAAGTCGGCTAGGTAGGAGCGGCGGAGGCACGAAGTGAGGTTGGTGATGTGATGGTGTGAATGGCGGTGGTGCTGGTAGTGAGTGATGAGGAGAGGAAGCCGCTGATTGCCAATTGTGGCAACTCTTGCCAACATCACTTCTGCTTCCTCTCAAAAATCACAATTTTTTTGCCAATATCACTTGGCTGCCTCTCTCTCTCTTGCTGTTTTCTAGTGTTGGGAATTGGTGTGTGTGTGTGCGCGCGCCACAAGTACAACTCATCGTAGCGCCATTTTCATTTCTCTCTTTTGAGATGAAGATTTGCAAGTGACAGTTTTGGTGCAAGATCCTTGTGCTGGTGCCCCTAATTCAGAGCGATTTATTGGGGACCATGTTGTTGGAAATGTAGATAATATTTTAATTCTAAGTTTTACTAGGAGACAAATACAATGAACTAATGATAAAAAAAATATAACTAATAGTAGGCTACTCATATTACTTCAGGAAATACACAAGAGAAATATAGTATAAAAGTCGATCAAACGCGCGAATGACTTATTGTTGGGTTTGATGAAGAACAGCAACGCAGGCATGATGCAGCGTAGAATGTAGATGTCGCAGTGCAATGAGCGGTTGCGTAGATGCGCGCTGCCCAAAAACCTTATTACTGCTCCCGTGCAGGTCTTCACGATAGCAACAGCTCGGAGATACTGCTCCTCTTCTTCACGGTGCACGCTGGAAAGAAGAGTCGATGAGGCTCAAACGGTGCAGCACAACAGCACAAGTTCGTAGAAGGAAGAGAATGGAGGCAGTGATCTACTTTAGTGTCTTCTCTATTCGTCTCCAAGCATATATATAGGCAGACTGATAACTGATATGATTAAAACAGTCATTTACCCATTAGTAATAGACATATTTAACAAGTCATTTACCCACTGGTAACTAACATATTTAACCAGCCATTTACCCACTGGTAACTGTCTATCATCAAAACCCAATAAATCTCCAAATTCAAATGTTTGAATCTCATTCAAACTAAGAGAGAGTGATGTACGGTTCAGCAAAAATAAAGGTGGACTTGGTCTGCCAAGTGGCGCGCCACGTCATGCCACGTCACGGTCGTGCGTCGCAAGTCACAAGTCACGCGATTATCATAGTACATCAGGATTGCCGGTAATGATTTCTCAACCAACGGTAAGTCCATCAGAAGCTCTCTTAGTTATTCAGCCTCAACAGTGGCTGTGTCAAGTACTATAAATTCTGCTTCCATGGTTGATCTCGTTAATATACTATGTTTACAATACCTCCATGAAATTGCAGTACCAGCTAAAGTAATCACATAACCACTTGTAGCTTTGATCTTATCAGCATCAGAGATCCAATTAGAGTCACTGTATCCTTCTAATATAGAAGGGTATCTAGTGTAATGAATTCCATAAGATGTCGTGCCTCTCATGTAGCGCAATATTCTTTCAAGTGCCTCCTAGTGATCAACTCCTGGATTAGAAGTAAGCCGACTTAATTTGCTTACAGCAAATGAAATGTTAGGTCTTATGGCACCAGTTAAATACATGAGTGACTCAATAATTTGTGAATTTCAATTGATCTTGTCCTAACTACTGGTTCTTTCGAAGTTTAATACTCGCATCATAGGGCGTTCGAGAAACTTTACAATTTTCAAAACCGAAGCGGCTTAATATTTTCTCAGCATAATAGGATTGGCTCAAAGTAATCTTATCCTCATTCTTGATCAATTTAATATTCAAAATAACATCTGCCTTTTCTAAATCTTTCATATCAAAGCATCGAGATAAAAAAGATTTTACTTCATCAATTACGATAGTGTTTGTTCCAAATATAAGTATGTCATCCACATACAAACATAAGATCACTCCTTGACCCCCACCACAACGGTAATATACGCATTTATCAACTTGATTCCCACTAAACCAGCGATTGTCAAAGTCTTATCAAACTTCTCGTGTCATTGTTTAGGTGCTTATTTTAAGCTATATAGGGATTTTATTAATCTGCATACCTTATTTTCCTGTTCAGAAAGCACAAAACCATCTGGTTGATCCATATAGATTTCTTCCTCCAACTCTCCATTAAGGAAAGCTGTCTTCACATCCATTTGATGAATATGTAGACCATAGGAAGATGCTAATGTAAGGAGCACTCTGATGGTAGTTAATCTGGAGACAGGAGAATAGGTATCAAAGAAATCTTCTCTCTCCTTCTGGGTGTAACCCTTGGTCATAAGTCTTGCCTTTTACTTCTCAATAGTACTATCAGGCCTCAGTTTCTTTTTAAAAACCCACTTACATTCTACAGGTTTGCACCCAATAGGATGATCAGAGATCTCCTAAGTCCCATTAGCTAGGATAGAATCCATCTCACTACAGACTGCCTTTTTCCAATACTTAGCATCAGAATATGCATAAAGCCTCTGAAAGAGTATTTGGCACATCATCCACGCGGTATACAATATAGTCGTCACCAAAGGTTTTGTTAATCCTTTGTCTCTTGCTCCTGCGAGGAGCATCTGTGACTAAATTGTTATCCTCCTCAGGACTATCACAAATTGGTTTAGAAATTGTGGGAAGTTCAGAAGTTTGAATATTCTCTTTTTCAAAATTATTGGTTTGAACATTCTCAGTTCATGTTGAAGTACTACCTATTGTTCTCATAGGAAAGATATTCTCAAAGAATGAAGCATCTCTAGACTCCATTATTGTGTTAGCAATAACCTCAGGAGTTTTTGATTTAACTACTAAAAATCTATAGGCCGTGCTATTTTGAGCATATCCTAAAATAATACAATCGACTGTTTTAGGTCCAAGTTTTTTTTCTGCAATGGTATATTGACTTTTGCCAAACACCCCCAAGTTCACAGAAAATTAACAATAGATTTTATCCCCTGCCATTCCTCATATGGAGTAATATCACTCTTTTTAGTGATTACTCTATTTAGGACAAAAGTTGCTATCAATATAGCTTTCCCCCGTAATACCTTAGACATAGTAGAACTCTCTAACATGGCATTAACCAAATCTCTTAGTATCCGGTTTGTCCTCTCAGCTATCCCATTTGATTGGGTTGAATATGGTGGTGTTAATTCATGGATTATTCCATGCTCAGAACAGAATTAGGAGAATTCATGAGAGATGTACTCTCCTCCACGATCAGATCTCAATCTTTTTATTTTCTTTTTTAGTTGGTTCTCAACCTCGGTCTTATAAGTTTTAAAGTAGTTTAAAGCTTTATCCTTAGTTTTTAGCAAATACACATAGCAATAGCGTGTTGCATCATCAATAAAAGTTAGAAAATATCTTATCTCATTTTGTCAATAATTCATTCATTTCACACAAATGTGAATGAACAAGATCTAATGGTGCTAAGTTCTTTTCATCCTCTAATCCTTTAAAGGGTTTTCGAGATTGTTTTGCTTGCACACATGACTGACATTTTCATCCTTTGATAATTTCACATTTTGAAATTAAATCTAATCTGGACATTCTAGCAATACTATCAAAACCAATATGATAGAAACGGGAATGCCAAATATTTGCCTCACATTTATTTAAACCTGTTACAACATTCAGATTATAACAAGACTCTAAAGTACTTAGATGGAACAAGCCTTCGCTTTCATAGCCTTTATCAACAAAGTTTCCGAACTTAGACAATACAATTTTATTTGACTGAAAAACTAGCTTGTAACCATCTCTACATAGGAGAAAACCACTAATAAGGTTCTTGTTTATTGTAGGAGCATGATGCATGTTCTTCAAGTGGATAATCTTCCGTGAAGTAAGATTCAGATCCACCGTGCCAACATCAAGAACGGAAGCATGCGAGTTGTTTCCCATTAGGACAGAGGAAGCCCCTACTGATTGGTAAGAAGAAAATAAGGAAATATCAGAACATACGTGAACATTAGCACCAGTATCCATCCACCAATCAGTGGATTGACATGCTGAAAAGACAACAGGTAGATTACCATACCCTCGTGAAGTCGAGGCTTCGCCTATGATCACATTGACAGTCTTCTTCTTTGGTTGTTCACCATTTCTGATTTTGCGGAAGCGACAGTCCTTCACCATATGACCGTCTTTTCCGCATACAAAGCAGGTGATGTCCTTCAAATCATTTTTCTCAGTTTTCATCTTCTTAAAGCTAGTTGTCTTGTTCGGTTTGTTGGATTTGTACTTTTTTACTACAATATTTTTCTTAATGAAGTTTGCATTGTTTTGGCTAGAGGTGTTTGGTGCATTCTTTGCTCTTACTTTTTCTTTCACATCGAGAGCAGCAATAAGATCCTCAACAGAAATCTCGTCCCTCTTGTGTTTCAAGATAGTGGTAAAATCCCGCAAAAAAAGAGGGAGTTTAGCAACAATGTCCGCAGCCACAAACTTAGGAGGCAACACATAGCCCAGATGCGCAATCTCACCAACTAGTAGTTGGAGGTCATGAGCTTGTGCAACTATGCACTTATCCTCATCCATGCTAAAGTCAAAAAATTGCTTACGCATGTAGAGCCAACGACCAGCCTCTACCTTTGCATTGTGCTCTAGTGCATCCCACAACTCTGTGACAGAGTTGTAGTCCGTATACACATCGTAGAGCTGATCTACCAGAATAGTCAGAATGCAACCAAGAGTAGTGTTGTTTGTATTATCAAATTGCATGCACTGCTCAATCGTAAATGGATACTGTGGGTGGATAACCCACCACAGCCCCAAAGACATGAGCCAAAACTTGACTCTAATCTACCATCTACGAAAGTTTTGACTTTCAGGTTTCATCGCATCAGAAGCGCTAAACATTTATGTATTGCAACAAAGTTCGCAATAAGGTTTTTGGAATGTTAGAAATGTATGCAATATTTTAATTACAAGTCTTACTAGGAAACAAATACAATGAACTAATGATGCAAAACACATAACTAACAGCAGGCTACTCATATTACTTCAGGAAATACACAAGAGAAATATAGTATAAAAATCGATCGAACGCGCGAACGACTTACTATTGGGTCTGATGAAGAATAGGATGCAGCGTAAGTGTGATGCAGTGCAGAACGTAGATGTCACAGTGCAATGAGCAATCGTGCAAATGTGCGCTGCCCAGAAACTTTATTGCCACCCCTGTGCAGGTCTTTATGGCAGTAATGGTTCAGAGATACCGCTCCTCTTCTTCATGGTGCATGCCGAAAAGAAGAGTTAATAAGACTTAGACGGCGCAGCACAATGACACAAGTTCGTAGAAGGAAGGGAATGAAGGCAGTGAGTTACTTTTGTGTCCTCTATGGACATCTCCAAGCATATATATAGGCAGACTGATAACTTATATGATTAAAACAGTCATTTACCCACTGGTAACTAACATATTTAACCAGCTATTTACCCACTGGTAACTAACTTATTTAACCAGCCATTTACCCATTGGTAACTGCCTGTCATCAAAACCCAATAAAGCTCTAAATTCAAACATTTGAATCTCATTCAAACTGAGAGAATGTGATGCACGGTTCAGCAAAAATAAAGGTGGACTTGGTCTGCCAAGTGACGTGTCACGCCACGCCACGTAAGTGCCCATGCCACGTCACGGTCGCGCGTTGCAAGTCACGTGATTTTCACACGAAAATATGTGAATACGCGCGCGTGTGTGTGATTAGCCAAAGCTATTCTCATGCCATCCACATCCATAATTCAAGAAGTGACATGAACTCCACCTTATAAATTGGTCTCCCCCATCTTGACTTAGTAATATGGTACTAAACTTTGTATGCTTTGGAATTAAGAAAATGGGCCTCATTTATGAGCCCATTCTAACACATGCATCAAGCAGAGCACTTCAGAGTTTGGGTAGCAAGTACTGCAAATTTGCACTGTTGGAGAGTGCATGTTTTGCTTTTCCAGGCTCACATATCGCATATCCTCTGGAAATTCGAATCACTAGTCCTACACTTCGCACGTGCGTTGAAACAGCTCCCTGTTATCAAACCAGGATTACCTTTTTTCGTTTGGTGAACTGGTTGACAACAAGGTAGGTGTTTTTGACACCAAAGTTCCAAAGTTTTACAGCACGTCATCGTCATCAACCTGGAGCAGGATGCTGAATTGCGTCAAGGTTCGTTCATCCCCTGGATCGATCATGGAGCCTATCCTATAGGCATCCATGTTCATTCATGTAACATCCCATTTTGGGAACCATGAAGTTGCTTGAATAAAAAATTTTCAACTATATTTTCAACCAAAAATTTAAAATTTCAAAAGTCTGCACCCCCTACCTACCCGGACCCCCCTCTTCTCCCCTTGCTCTGCACCACATCACTCTGCCTACCACTCCCACGCCATGCCTAAGGCATGTCAGCTCCGCGTGCCCACAACCTCTACTCGACTGTTGTCTCCACACGTCCCCTCCATAGTTACTTCCACGCCACACACCGAGCACCACCGCCTTGGCCTTTGTGCGGGGCTTAATGAGCCCAACGGCCAATGCTCCCCCATGGCTATAAAGCTCGCGCTTTGTCTCCTCGTGCCCCCAATTGCACCCCTCGCCTCCAATCGCCCCCGAGCACCTCCCACCTTCTCTCCTTCCTCAACTCCAACCAAATTGCCACCTCCAGCGTCAATCGAGCTCCACCGCACCTCCTTCCAATTGCCACATCTTGAGCATCACACGAACATCCCGAGTCATCCTGTGCCACTCCGACTATCCTCTCCCTCTCCAGTGAGCTGCCCGTGATGACCACTTTGTCACCAACCAGGTCAATGTCGACAGCTCACTCCGTGCTTCCCCAAGATCCTCCCTTTCTTCTGGTGAGTTCCTCTCCACCTCTAGTTTCTTCCCTAGCAGGGAATTAGGTGTTAAATTCATCTAAATTAAAGAACTATCTATTGCTAGTGGAATTATTCCATTTGAAGTTCTTTTAAATTTTCTTTTGTATTTATTTGTTTTTCTTATGTGTTTATTTACTCTCCGATGCAATCGTTTGAGTAGAGTATAAGGACACGGAAGAGCCATAGTTCGAGCCAACTTAAGAGTTTCAAGACCAACCCACTTGTGAGTTAGGTGAGTCAATGCCTTAATCATATTGAACCTATGTTTCTATGCAAATTATATTTGTTTAAATTATCAAATTACATATTTATTTATTATGCAAATGTATGTTAACTCTAATATTGTAGATACATGGCTAATTGACATCGTATTATTATTACACCATCATTTTGACACTTGAATCACATGATCCTTGTTACCCTAAGAAATTTAATGGTAACATTACTAGCTATAAGTCGTACTTAAGTGTCATGCTTATCTTGCTTAAGTGCTAAGGCATTACCTATCATCATCTTTTAATAATGAAACTTGCTTTGGGCAATCATTGGAGAGAAGTGGCTGGTATGTTAGAGATAATTTAGTTTTGTGCTTCTCAAAGCCCTAAAAACTTGATGTTACTTGTCTAGGCAGATGGTGTGATGGTTGGTGCAGATGTAGTATGAGAATTTACGGTTTTGTGATAGCACCACCCATATAGCTTTAAGGATAGAATCATGTGATGACTTTCTAATGTAAAACAATATAACCACAAATCTAGAATGGGTATGATCTGGCTAACTAATTTACATCCATTAGTGCGGGTTGCACTACTGGAGTGACCCACGAGTCATTTTGCTGGTTTTAAGCTGTCGCACCATTAAAAACCAATCCAAACATATATCAGATGGACACAGTGCAGCTTGCAATGAGCAGACTCCACTCACTCCGTCATCACCTCACTCCCTCTCGTCACCTCTCCCCCTCTTTCCACTACTGACCGAGGCAACGGTGGGAGGGCACGGTCAGATTTGGCGGTGGCGGCCACGGTCGAATCCGGTAGCTAGGAGATGGCTGCGGCTGAGGGCGGCAAAGACCAAAGACAGGTGACACCGCGCGGCGAGAGACGCAACAGCGGAGGCCAACTGTGATCGGCGACGGTCGGCCTTGTAGAAGAGGCGAGCAGTTTTGGCAATCCAATTGAAGGATGGAGGCAGTGGCTCAGATCCAGGCTGGGGCGGCGCGGTGATGGCGGCGATCCGGTGCGGGCTACCTAGATCTGGCTCGGGTGACCGAGGCGGTGGTGGTCTGTGATGAGGATGACAACGGCGGCTTGTGCACAGGTAGCAACCTTGGGGAGGCCGGCCGGATCTGAAAGAGGCGGTGACGGCCCAAAGAGATTTAGGCCCGATCTACGCCACCAGCGGCTGGATCTGCGAGGCAACAGTCCAGAAGCAACTAAAGAGAGAGGGCATGGTCGGATCTGGCGGTGGTGGCCACAGTCGAATCCGGTAGCTAGGAGACGGCGGCGGCTGAGGGCGGCAAAGACCAAAGACAGGCGACATCGCGCGGCGAGAGACGCGACAGCGGAGGCCAACTGTGATCGGCGGCAGTCGGCCTTGTAGAAGAGGCGAGCAGTTTTGGCGGTCCAATTGAAGGATGGTGGCAGTGGCTCGGATCCAGGCTGGGGCGGCGTGGTGATGGCGGGATCCCAAGGGATCCACCACGGTGATGGCAGCGATCCGGTACGGGCTACCTAGATCTGGCTTGGGTGACCGAGGCAGTAGTGGTCTGTGATGAGGATGACAACGGCGGCTTGTGCGTAGGTAGCAACCTCGGGGAGGCTGGCCGGATTTGAAAGAGGTGGCGACGGCCCAAAGAGATTTGGGCCCGATCTACGCCACTAGCGGCTAGATCTACGAGGTAACAGTCTGGAAGCAACTAAAGAGAGCCGGCAAGAGATCGACGCTGCATCCCCTGCAAGTGAAGACAGCTGGATACGTCGCGAAGAGCGCCTAATGACGACGTGAGTGACGGTGGCCAACCCTGGGGGCAGCAGATGCGGAAGACAAGCAGAGGCTAGGAGGTAGCAGCGGCGGCTATGGTAAACCCTAATCCTAACATTGCTCAAATACCATATTACGAATATTGTGTGTATATATTGAAAAGGCGTAATAGGCAATATATATAGAGAGTAGAAGAGAAATATGCCATATAGAGATAATAAAGACATATAAGGAATAGAATAAAAACTCTATATTCTAATACAAACTCTATATCCTTAACAGCGGATATGGGTTGTATTGCTGGTGTAAGTCGCCGTGTTGCACAAGAGAGGGTCTAGCTGTGGTAGACGTAACCTTACTCAGATAAAACCTTCGCAGGTGTAATCTACACTGGATGATACTTTATAAAGAGCTTGTGGTGATCTTCTTGATTCACATGTCTAAGAAAATATGTGAAACATAACTAGTTGATTATCTCTCGTGGGTAAAGTGTATGGTCTCTTCAGAATATAAAATGTTCGAACCGCCATGCCCACAGTCAAGGGTGGGTATGAAAACTTACTCGAATTAGTATCTGTTTCAAAAAACTTTATAGGTGGAATAAAAACTTGTCAAGTGAATGTAACCCGATTTTGAATTTCCCTTGGTGGATGTAACCCAATGATGAATATAGGTGGATGTAACCCTAATAAAATAAACTAGTATATGGTGGATAAAACCATGTAACAGATGGATATAACCTACACCATAATAAATATTGCACTTTTTACTCCCTTTAATAAAACATAGCTTGATTAAAATGCTAAGTCATAGGAACTTCTAATTATTATAGTTTTTAAATAATGCTCTTAAGCAAATAAAAGAGCTTGAGACCACTTTTGTTGAACCTTGTATGTATACTATTGTATTCTGTGTGTTGGCTCGTGAAGTATTATTGCTTGTGCTCACCCTCGCTCATAAAATCCCTCAAAACCTATGGACTAAGGGCACTACACGTACTACAATGCCCTAGGAGCTGATGATGAAGAAGATGGTAGAGATTAGAATAGTCACTAGTAGTCTAGGTCTTACCTAGTCATATTGACTAAGTTAGTGTTTGTGTGCACTAATATTATCCAAGTCCTTAGTTAATATCAGTCACACACAACTTACCCCAATCGCTTGCCTATGGTGAGCTATGCCCTTCCCTTTTGTTTTCGCTTTCGCTTTCGGTCCTTATGTAATATATTTGGCCTTATAGGCCTTACTGTAATCTTGACATGATACGGTCTATTTAAAGTATGGCATGGTTTATGTCATGTATAAAATAATTCAGTGATGTATTTTAAGTATTATCTACTTATCTAAGGAATAGTGCATTGTTTTCATAGAGAATTTTGGATTGGCTAAATCGATCCAACAATTCATCCTTGGACTCTGGTGGATGGAGCCTATCCTACAGGCATTCTTATCAGACAGCCGATACTAACACGAGCAAATGAATACGCTAATGTGTTGTTCTTCGTTAGTTTGTTATCAAACTATTAGTGCAATTTTCACCATATCTTCACATTCAAGAGATAGAAAAGTGGAGTGAAAAGACTCAAAACTAGTACAAAATAGTTGAAAAAAATATAGGCACATATACCTTGGCACTTAATTTGCCCACCCCTATAAAATTAATCAACAAGGTGAGGAGATGAGAATCAGAGACTGATTTGCACAAACAAACCAACTCCAATCAGCAGTAGATGCTACTGCCTCTTTAGCTTTACATGGATCTCCTGCTTTTGTAGGTTGGTCCATGCCCTTTGTCCCATAATTGTAGATGAATACGGTGTGTGTGTGTGTGTGTGTGTGTATAACCTTTTTAACTCCTAAATGTGTACCCTAAGCAATGTCAAACTATAACTAGGGGTGGCAATTTTTCGCATGGGATTATCCACATGGGGGCCATGGGCCAAACACCCCCTATGGGGTGACGGGGTCGGGGCCTTGTTATCCTAGCAGGGTAGGGAGGGGATGCACTCCCCATGGGTCCTGTGGTGACCCGCTAAGACTTCAAAATATACTACTAAGACTTAAAAATATATTATATGTATTTATATATTATAGTGTTGAATATAAAATGTGTATTCTTTTGCGTATGTTTGAACTAAATGTGTATCATGTATATTATATTTACATTTTGAAGCTATAATTTAAGAAACAAGTATACCTAAATACTTATAAATTAATTAATATAGTCATATTAACATTTTAAAATACACATATGCATTATTTTTCAATCCCCATGGGGATTCCACGATGGACAATCCATGTAGGGAACGGACCCGGGAGCGCATTCTCCCCCGTTAGCCTTCACGAGGGTCGGATAGGGGGAGATTGGCAAGGCTTGGGTGTGGGGACAAGGAGTTGCCCTCCGCCCTGTTGCTATCCATAGCTATAACAAACTACAACGATCTAACTATATGAATTACATGAAGTCTCATATATGTCAAAATTACTTCCCAAATAAGATAACTATAAAATCTTGGTACATAAATTTTGTGAAAATGCTGCACATGTAATTCCATTGAAAGATGAAACACAACGAAAGTTTCTAAAGCAAATCGGCACATGTATGCGAGTATTTGTGCATGCACTATCGAATCAGGACCTGTATTTAATTTCAATATAATTAAATGACTACATGACACAAGCTTAATATCAACAACATTTGGGGTAATGTGCAAAAGCATCCCCAAGATATCGTTACTGCTTACAAGAGCGAGTTAATGGTGGTGGTTCATCTACCTCTCCTCTCCCCCACACAAGTAGATTGGCGTCAACAGGTAGGCGTTGTCGCTAGCCAGAGAAGGCGATTCCTCTGTTTTCTCATAAACAAACTCTGAAACCTACTCCTACCCCTCGACAGTTCAGCCTTCCCCTCACCTTCCTATCTATCTCCCAGTCCCCCTTACACCCATCAAACCGTACCGCCCTCACGCAGCCTCCTCAGTGTAGCTCCACTGCCCCATCCCTGTCCGACTGTTGCCGTTCCTCCATGCAGAAACTCTGCCCTATCCCCATCCGAGGCCGGCCCTCCTTCCTGTGGCTCCTCTACTCTACCTGAACTCACCCACCTACTCTACACCGTATACCTCTCATCCTTTGCAAGTGCAATCCGTCGTCCCCTCCAGCTCCGACAGACGGCGTGGTGATCGGCGAGCTGGCGGTGTCAGATCCACCTCCGTTGGTCAAGGCTACAGTGATGTACATGGAGGCAATGACTACGGTTACAGTGCAGCAGAGAAGGAGGTGGCGACTTCAGTGGTGGCCATGGGCGCCTTCCTTGATTGCCCCAAGACACCATATTTGCGGAGTGTTGGAACATGAGATTTCTTTGCTCGTAACACATCTCATAGTCTAGCATGTGTGATTAGAGATCGATGAGGACGATCAGCTCCGTACGGGTGGTGATAGATGTTACTAGCGCATCGTAGGAGTTGTCAAGGCCGGTGAGAAGGTAAATGATAACCTCCTCCTTTTTCGAGTGGTTTGCTGGCAGCGGCGAGCCCATTGGTAAGGCTTTTGACTCTGTTGAAGTAGTCGATCATTGTCATATCCCACTTCTGAAGGGTAGCCAACTGCTGTCATATTTGCATAATATGCGCCCTAGATTGAGTCACAAACTTACTCTCGAGAGCATTCCAAACTGTAGCTGATGCTGACACAAACAACACCTGCCCTAACACCTCCAATGATAGGGTGGATAGTAGCAGGCTTAAGTACGTTTGATCTTATTGGAGCCAAATGATATATGTAGGATTAGGAACCTGCGTGGCTCCATATTTTGTCGACGCCGTGATTACTTGGGGCAGTGTCGGATCGGTTCCTTCTACAAGACAAAGCCACTGTGTGCTGCGAAGGACCAGAAGAACCTACATCTTTTATAGCAGATAGGTGTCGTGAGACAACTTCATATTGATAGGATTACTAAAGAATGGGTGACCAGGAGACATCAGGCCGACGGCTTGAGTGCCGAGAGATCCAAAGATTGATGATCCTAGGCTAGCAAATATATTTGCAAATGTTGTCATTAGATGGGAAGAGTATGCTCTGATACCATGTTAGAAGATATCAAGAGAATGGTTTGTAACCGGCACAAATTTGATTTCTACTGATCATCTATTTATATACAAGTATATAAGTATAAACATTATACAAGTACATGAGTGAGAACACTCTTACGTGTGAAATACTAAGTACTACCTCTAGTGCAAATATCAACACTAATGAAAATACTAAACAATAGTAAACATAAATATCTTGTTTAACAGGTCGCTCCGCCTCCATTGCCTCTCTCTCTGCGTCTCTGTGGCTGAAATGCAACAGGGGAGGCGCTTTTATAAGAAGCAATTCATTTTGAAATTTGAATTATTTGTAGTGAGTTGTTTGTGTTATGAAACCTAGAAGGTTTTGGTGTGGGTAAATACTAGAATTACCCTTGGAGGGCTTGGACTATAAATAGAGAGGCATGATACCATGCAAACAAATCTGAGATCAGAAATCAATAAAGACCACAACTGGTGTTCTATCTCAATTGGTGTCTCTGTGATTGATCTATTGTATCTCCTTGTGATTGATTGATTGTGTAGATTGCATTATCATTTATCTATTCTCCATCGATTTCTTAATACGTTATCAGCACAAAACTCTACAAGATACATGATATGCAAATTACGAATTAATCTACTATGTATTGTTGTTCATATTTTCAATCTAGATCGATTCTATACTCATTTGTAAAGCCTTGATTAGATCAAATGTGTTATAGTTGTTTCTAGTCTTAGATTAATCTATATTTTACATATATGATTATTCAACTATCTAATCTAGTAGATTAGATACTTAGAATCTAGATTGATTTGCATAGAGAAATTGAAATCGAGCAGAATGAGGAAAACTCATAAGTTTGAAAATGCCGATTTGAGGGGAGTTCATTGCTCGCATTGGTCGTTGGTCACCACCACCATGTCGGTCATTGCGCCGCAACTGCTCATTGCTCATAGAGTTCATTGGTCATTGCGCCATCACCATTTGCTTTTGCTGACATCCCATCACCCTCATCCACACGTCAACACCATCCATTGCTAGAGCGTCATCCGGCACGCAGTGCACGCCATAGATTCGCCATGTGCTAGCAAGCCATCACCAGCACATGCTTCAGCACCGCTCATTCCCGTGCTGTGCCACCTGCCTAAACGCATGTGCTCGCTGCCCACTCGTCCGTGTCGCCTAGCGCCTGCCTATCGCTCGCCGTTGCGCGTGACACATCGCCAGAGTTATTAATTTCGCGCATGCGCAAACTTCACTGAGCACCAGTAGCCTCCAGCACTCATGTAGAACTTGTCGCCGCCCACGAGTGCTAATTTTTACCATGGAAGGGTCGTCGCCCATGAGCTTGCGCCCGAGCCACATGCCGGAAGTCATCGTTGCTCTAGGCTCAAGGCCATCGACCGCTGCTCACCGTGCCTAGCCGTCACCGCATGGCACCGTCGCTCTCGTGCTTGGCCGCCTGACGCCACTCCAGCCGCCCCACATTCACACCTGAAGTCATCAGCCGGCTATCTACCACTGTATTCGGCTACAGCCACGCCCAACTGACTCCGTCGCTGCCTAGAATAAAGGCGGGCAAACCATCGTGTGCCTCCAAGGCCGCCTGGACCGGCAGGCTCCATCAATGCTGCCTCGAGGTACGGTGAGCGAGATGCCACCGCCCACACCCAGCAGCCGCTGGCGCTTGAAGTCGTCGCTGCCCGATTCCCAGCCTTCGCCGGGCACTTGATTGTCGATCGCCGCCAGAAGCACGTGCATTTCAGCCACAACTGATAAGGGGACCGATGGGTAGGGTTTTTTCACCCTAGCTACTAGCGTTGTGGGCCTATGGGCCACTTGGCCAACTGGGCCATTTTTCAGCCCAAAGCGAAAAAGAAAAAGGGGATGGAAAGAAAAATCCATCCAGTGGGTTTTCTTTACATTTTAAACCCTGAGGTTTTAGTAAATTAAATGATTATGCTGAGAATATAAAAATAGATATAAATTTGACCCCGAAGTTTGTCAGATTTATAATTAAGTCCAGCAAACCATTTTCTACCTAGAAAATTTCATTTCCTAGATTATTTAAGATCTATTATGATCTAATTAACATGTGGCATTATTGTTTATGTTCTGGTATTTAATTTACTCAGCATATTGTTTCTACTTATTTAGTAATTCTGAAAATTGCTTATTATTAGCAAAGATTCATTAGAAATTGCTAGAAATTTCAGAAAATTCTAGAAAATACTAGAAACATGGTTTCTAGGTATATGAGCTTCCATAAAGTTGTAAAACCTTATAATTAGTATACCTTGGAAGTTTCATATTTCTTTTGTGGTTTATTTCCTGGCATTATGTGTTTGGGGATTTATTTAATGGGTCAGTAATTCTGAAAATTGCTTATATGCTCGCCACGCAGGGCTGGTGGGTGGGGGGAGCCAAGGGTGCGTACATGGGAGGAGGAGGAGATGATGTGGAAGACGAGGGGCCCCGTGCGGCTAGGGTTGGTGCAGAGGAAGACCTCGGCATCGTTGAGGCATAGTGCATCATGCACGGCATCGAACACCTCAGGGGGCACCAAGTTCCGCAACAGGAACACGCTCGCACCTGCGAACGTTGCCGCCCTCCTCTTGCCGGAGGAGGCCACGGCGGCAAAGGCATATGATGGTGTCATTGGGGAGTGGCAAAGGCGGCGACGAGGCAGGAATGGGAGGGGAGGAGGCGGTAAAATCCCCAAATGCGTAGGTGAGACTAGGTTCAACTTTCAAAATTTTCAGGAGAGATTGACAAATGACCCCACGATATTATGCCGGCGGCACGGCACGGCACGGCATGGTCCCAACATGGCATGCGCCCGTTAGGCATGACCTATTTAGCCCGCTAGCTAGAATGAACCATGCCATGCCGGCCCATGGGTTGAGATCACGTCGGCCTAGGGATGACCCAGACGGGGTTCGTGCTATGTCGTGCCGGCATGCGACACGTTTAGCCCATCGGGCCACAGCGACATGGCACACCCATTTAGCCTGTATAGCCCATTTGGCCCAAAAAATTTGAAAGAACTGAATAGTTAAAAAAGTGTAGAATTCGAAAGAGACATAATAAGTTGTTGAAATTATACAAAAAGACACATTAAATTATAAAAAAGATATAATAAATTGTAAAAATGTAATAATGAGCTTTTATTGGTGTTAAAATGGCTGTCACATTAAAAACTTTACTAAGGAAAAAACTCAACTTGAGAAAACATTAACCAAAAAGAGTATTGTCTGTAGCTCAGTATAACATGTGAAGAAGTATAAAAGTACAATGTATACATGGATGCCCTAAAAATTGTCAGTGGTATCGTTGGCATCCAGACTACCTTCGTCGGTATCTAGATACAGATTGTTGGACACGTGTTCCAACTCTGTATCCATCACACAATGTTTGGCTCGCGCATCAGTCTATTCTTAGTCTTTCACTGTGAAAAGTACTTTCACCATTTCACTCGTGGGTCTTATTCTTATATCCTCTAATATTCTTCCAGAAAAACTAAAAGTAGACTTAGAAGAAATCATTGAAACTGGAACAGTGAACACATCCCGTGCTAGATGGATAGCATCAGATATATTAGCTTATACTCATGCCACTAGTCCAAAATGTTGAAATCCTCTATGAGGTGAGGCATGAGATCGCTGTCCAGTAATACTGATAGTTTCTCGCGGGGCCCTAGCATGGATTGCTCCACCACTTGACGATGTGGAGCTTGATATTCCAGAGGATCTTTTGAAAAAAAGATGGCGCCCTACATGTTTGTATTCTTACCTGTAGTGGGTGCTAGTGGAGGTCGTTGCAAGCGAGCTTTCTGAAACTTATGCTCGTACTTCTGGTAAACATTAGACAATTATGAATGAACATCTGTAAAATAGTTAGAATAATCTATGCCTATAGAATCACCAAAATTGAAGGAACATTAGTAAATCCCGCAATTTTATCTCTTGGATCTAGAATAAATGCAAATACATATAAATATGGAATCTCATTTCAATATTTTAAATATTTAGTTTTTATAATGCACATGACCTCTCGTAACACTATGTCATTTTCAAAAATTTTTCAAGTGAACGGCAATCGTAAGAATATGATAGGCAATTACCAGACATGTTGGATAGTACACTCTGGATAAAGCAATAGTAGATTTTTAAAAGAGTTCAAGAAATGCTAATAACTTCCCAGCAACACATCAGTGGTGCTTAGTCAGTAGTGTGTTGTCGGTATGGCTGTGATAGTGCGTGTGGATGAAAACAGAAAATGTGGACTGGTAGAGTAAAAGATTTTATAGCATGAGATAAGTTGAGTTCACCTTACCGGCATGTCTACAATGAACTTTTGTGGATGTACACCCATTGCAACACAATAGGTCTTACATACTACAATTCGTTGGTTAGAATTATTTATAAAAGAAATTGCATCACGTAAAGCTTGAAGATATAGATCCAACATCTTCAAACCAATTTTAACTATAAGATTAATAATATGGCAGGCGCATCACTGATGTAACAAGAAGGATTTGGCGTATGTACTAAGGGAGTGAGAATATCCATTTCCCTAGAGTTTGCTGCAGCACTGTCTAGGGTAATTGCAAAATTTTATTTGTAAGACTAAAATCTTCCATGACTTTGATAATATATTCTGCTATATTCTCAACCGTATATGTTATGTCAATTAGTTTAAAGCCTATGATTCTCTTTTCCAATAACCAATCATCATTTATGTAATGAGCGACTACACTAAGATAAGCCTCTCTAGCACGACCACTCCATGTGTCTGAGGTTAAGGCCATCGAAAATATACAGGTTTCAAATAGTTCTTTAAATTTTTTCATGGCCATTATTGTAATATTTAACTAAATATCTAGTGGTTGTCTAACAAAAAACATGAGTAAATATCTAATGTACTTTTGAAATGCATCTGATGTACCAAAGTTCAAAGGAAGATCTTGCGAAGCAATTAAACGGGCTTAATATTCTTGAGCTACCTCAGGATTATAATTCTAGTTACGTACTATTGGGGTCAAACATCAGCTGTGTCAATCTCATGGTGATGCCTTATTTTTCTTTACATCTCTGGGCATACCTGTGCAAGTACCCAGTTCCACCTATAAACTTTATAGACAATTCATGATGATATATTTTGCATACAACAACTCTTACCTGATCTCCTAATGGCAATTGCTTCATGACCTTGTTGAAATCTTCCCACACGTTCGACGTGCTGTGTCTTGACCTCTTTACTCCAGTGTCTGCTGATGTAAAGGCACTAATAGAGCCTAACGATGGTACAACCATAGCCTGCTCGGCAGCAGTTGCCTTGGCCATTTGAGGTGGAGGCGGAGCCGTTCCGAATGATGCAATACCTTCTGGATCAATTTTGTACTCACTCGCAGCAAATTCGTCAAAATGTTCCATGAAGAAATTTGGAAATGAGGAAAACTGCAAAATACAAATACAAAATTATACTATTCCCTATTTTATATCATAATAAAAAGGAATAAGAATAGTATAACAACATGAAAATTCGTATTGTTACCTCTTTACTTGACTGCATGCTGGATTTTGGTTTTTTGAATTTTGGCAAATTTAGTATGAATTTTGCCAGATTACCACATAGTGCTTCAGAATTTTCACAAGAGAATGAGAGGAGATTGCTGTTTTGAGTGCGGCTTGATGAGAGGGGTATGCTGCCTATTTATAAACAAATTTGAGATTTTTTTATTTTTTGTATTTTTAAACTCACAAACTGGCCAAATGGGTCGTGCCCCGTGCATAACGGTCGACCATCGTGCCTAACGGTCGGCCTTCATTTCAAATGGGCCATGCCCCATGGGCTATGTGTGCCACATGGACCGCATCGTGCTGACAGGCCACACGTGCCGGGTGGGATGTGCCGTGCCGGCCCATGCTGGGCACGACACTGTTCATGCCATATTGTGCTGACACAGTGGGCTGAGGCAACGACTCAAACATAGCCCATGCCTTTGTGCCGTGTCAGCCTGGCCCATCGGTCTTCGTGTTGTGCTATGCTATGCTGTAGGCCCTATCTACAGTACCAAGCTGTGGACCAGCCTGTTAGGTACGACCCATTTGGACATCACTAGTGATAACCAAACAATGTTT
Organism: Melocanna baccifera; assembly: GCA_036346265.1. Classification (NCBI taxonomy): domain Eukaryota; kingdom Viridiplantae; phylum Streptophyta; class Magnoliopsida; order Poales; family Poaceae; genus Melocanna; species Melocanna baccifera. The sequence continues at coordinate 15,662,706 of CM070708.1, read as the reverse complement.
CAAAGTTTCAAAAGGTGTATATCGAGCCAAAGTTCTCATTTTACCCAACTTTTTTTAAAAATTAGCATAGCTTAATTTAATATCATTTTTATGTATAGTTTAGACATATTTTTACAAGCAAGCTAACGAGCCGAGCCGATTTGATCTAGAGCAAAATCCAAATTTATTTAAAATTAATTTATTTTAATATTTAACCAATTAAATAATATAATTAAAGTAATTTTAAACTGAGCCAACGAGATCCACTAAAAACTTTTTTGCCACCCCTAGTCAAAACAATATTTTGAGGTTTCGGAAGCAATGTTTCCAGGTTCCAAAACAAAGTTCGGAGTTTGAGCACCGAATGTTCAGGTTACAAACACAAAGTTTCAAGTTTTGGCATCAAGTTTCAACAAAATATCGAGAGCCTTCACGTCTCGAGGCATGGGTTTTAGGGGAGAACTACTTGAAACCCGATATTTCAGTGAGGGTCGGACCGACAATAAGTTGGTGATTGATCCACCCTGACCGTATTTAACTCTTGTTCACGCCAAGATCGACCAGCTTGACCGAATGTGGACGCTAGATTGACGACGGCTCAGCCATTGTCAATAAAAATGGAAGACTTGCGTTTATTGGTTTAAGAACTCTTGTGACACCATCAAGGTTTAAGAATTTTATGTCCGGTCACTTTTAATTATTAATTAATGCTTAATTGTTGCAAAAAAATATAAATTAATCGTTTCCGCATGTTACAAGAATACTAGTGGCAACTACCCCGATAAAGCCAATCAGCTTCAACTCCACGCGGGAGTCACCTTTAGCACCAAGTGTGGTCATCATCGCTTCCTCTCACCAAAATTCATAAAGAGGTTGGCCCAAATTTGAAGCAAACATGGCAATCCATCATAGACTCTTTAAAGCACGGCCCTCACCACTAGGGGTGTCAACTGATCGAATACAAATTGAATAGTGATCTTTTCATATTTGTATTTATATTTTCTAAATGAATATGAATTAAATGTTGTAGCAAATACAAATCGAATACCTACTCAATTCGGTCAAATCCGAATATACACACAAGTTATACATAACTTATGTAGTTGCAAGATATTGAGGATATTTTAACCTCGTACACAACATAATTAATCATAGTAATGACATATAAATCTTAAAGAAACATAAAATCCACAATAAATTTTTAAAAGATGTCCAAGTTGTTTGATATATTGCAATAAAATATGTATATTGTTGTGTCAAATTCGAATACAAACACGAATAGCTCGAATAATATATCAATTCGGATGGAAAATCCTATACCACATTTGCATCCATATTATTTGTTGCAAATATGAATTCAAATAGAGAGTAAATTGTTAATCGGATGATAAAATCTAAACCGTATTTGTATCCTATCGAATATGGTAGTCCAATATTATGGATAACTTGTTTCCAGTTGACACCCCTCCTCGCCACCATCTCCACATCACTTCTAATAAAAACACCAATTATATCATTTTTTTTGAAGGAAAACCAATTATATCTTTTTGCTGCAATATTTGGCATTTGTGAGTCTTTATTTGTCATTACTCCCTAAATCAAATGATAGATTGCTAGGTTTCTGCAAAACTTTGATTCTTCAGTAATCCAAATCAGTTTCACATTATGTTTTTTTATATAATTCCTAAGTTGTTCATCCTGTTTTAAATGGAGTAAATTATAGAAACCCCAAGTATTTAAGTATAAAAACTATAGTTATATTTGTATGTGTTACGTGGCAAAAAAATGACACTTACCAATATAACTATAGTTTTTTGTTTGCTCGGCGCACACTCACCTTAATCATTTCCAGGTACACACAAGTATGTGCGTTAAGTGGGACAGCACATTCCTGCACTCCGAAGGCCTCTGAGCCTCCGTTTAACTAGAAACGTGTGCGCGGCGCCACGCCGCGCAGGTTAGTTTGTGCAAACGATTTAATCTTCGTAAATTGTAGATTGTGTCGGTATAGAGAGAGAGAGGTATATGGGAATTGACCTGTTTGCGGATCTAAAGAGAATAGGATGGACGGTAGGGGGATGGTGATAGCTGCTGTTAGCAAAGGTAAAATCCGTAAGCACAATTAGAAGGGAAACTTATTTTTTAGATTTGTGCGTAGGCTGATGTCATGTATTAAGGAAATCAGAAGGCTTGAGCAATAGGGTGTGCAGGAGTAGCTGCATATTATTTGGTAGAAAAAGAGGTATAATAACTCGGTATATAGCAACGATGGCTCTACTGGTTAGTAGCATATTTATGGTTACATCTTGTATAACAAAATACCTACAGAAGGTAGCATAGTTTGGTGAGAATAGTTGCAGATTGCGTGACCTGTTCTTTTGCACGCTGCACTAGACATTACAAAGTACACATAAAAACGAAGAAGAGAACACTCACTGGAAAGTTCGGATACCATAAAGGAAATCATCACAGTAAAGAAGCTCAAAATGTTGCATAAGAGAACAGGAAAGAAGGAACCTTTCCCTACCTAAAGCATAGATTACTCCAAACAAATGCAAGAGATTATCAATGAAGCAATCATTTGTCACAATAAACCCAGCTAGTCCAACAGATTATCAAGAGCAGTCGATTTTCCTCTCCCAAACCACGAATTAGGTGCAACCAAAAAAGGGATCAAATCTACATCTGCCCAAATCCCAAAAGCTATCAAATAAAACTAACAAAGGAATAAAATTTACTTTGTACGCTCATATTCCTAAATACCCTTTTGTAAGCCTATAAGGATATAATCAAAACGGTAAACTAAAGAGGGTGTGGTGCATAAAAGAATGGAGTGGACCTTGGTAATCATCAATTGCCATAGGTGAGTAGGTCTTGTGTCCTGGTGTAGCAACCACGGGTGGTTGGCAAGCAATACCATCTGGTTGGAATACAGGGTCCCATTCAAAACCAACAGGGCCTCAAAGCACAGTACAGATGACAATAGCTCTTTTTGTTGGTACTAACAATATGGCATTACGTTTTCTTAAAGGTATTACAATAGCACGTCCTGTCCTTACTAAAATAAGTACAGTAGAAGTCATCAAAGTGGTATGATCAGGATAGAATGATTCACAAGCGAGTTGGCTGCTTTAATCAAGGCACATACGGCAAACGATAATCTAACAAGACTAAAAAACGATAGTATGCTTCTCCTTGGTGGGTGAATGTAAAAATACTTTGCATATTATAGTTCTGTATTTCTCCCCTTTAGGCGCTAGTAGAAATTTCCTTGTATCCTACAATGCTAATATACTGATACCTATAAAATGCAGCACCATTTTGAACTAACTTGTTTAAACAAAACACATCAGAGAGCATCAGTTTTAGGGTATCTAGGTTATAGAGGGAGCTGGGTCTTGCAAATAGACAAGATGCAGTTTTCACATAAACACTATACGTGTTGAAATTCGCAATCAATGGCAGTAAAAATATTGGTAACAAAGTTTGCATTTACGTCACACTCCAGAAAAAAATGTGAACAGAAAGTGACATCTTACTGCTGTTTTTCGAACAAATGTGATTGGTTCCTGTTTTGGTCCAAGGGCGAGTGAAAAGATGTACATAGCAAAAGCTCATTTGTCTTCGTAAGCTTTTAACAAAATGTTCAAACCTATAATGGGAAAAATAGTATCCATGAGTTTGCGCAAGCAAACATTACAGAGTGGAACAGAAGAGGAACAAAATAGGGAACGGGTAATCATATTACCTCCGTGCCTAAGCTTCTCAAGAAACCACTTTCTGTTCATTGTGTGTGCAAGACATAAAAGTAACTTAGATTGGATATGTGGATGTTTATTATCTGTATCTTGGCGAAAAGATAGTAGACAATAATGTCTGGGGAAGCAAAGGACTTATATGTAGGGCCCTGCAGTAGAAAGCCAAAATATGTCAAATTGTGCATATTAAATTCATTTAAGGTGTGAATAGGAATAAGAATACAAATCTGTCACCTGGTAAACCAATGAGTGCACTGAAACATAGGCAGGTGTCCTCAACAAGTACAAGCCCATTCACCTATATGAAGAACGCAATGCAGACTCATTTAACCAGAGCTCGTAATTATTTTGGGTAGGTTTATCTTAACAAGTTGTAACATCCCAAAATTTTGTCCCTTTATTGAAAATTTAATCTGGAGTTTACTTGGATTTTCTGGAGTTATGTTAAAATCCTGACTTGAGAAAAATTTTAAACTTTATTGTGTAAAAGTCAAAATTAAATTTATTGCATTCCTAAAAGCTTAAACCAATGTATTTCAGCTTCCTTAAGTCAAATATGAGATTATATTAATTTTTCTGGATTTTAGAAGGAATTAAAACCCTCCCTACAAAATCAAATTGTGCCTTTGCAAATTATACTTGTTAAAATGAGTGGGGCATATTTTTATTAAGTCTATAATAGCTCCAGATAGTTCCCAGAATTTTTCTGGATTTTTCAAAATTTATTTGGTATTTTTCTGAGTTTTCTAAAGCTTAATAGCATTTCTGGAAAATCAAAAAGAAAGAAAATCCCAAAAATCCCTCCCGGCCGCCAGGTGTCAACCATCGGCGTCCCCTCCGCCCGCCGGAATCCCCCTTAGCCGTCCGATCTAACTTAAACCCTCTCCCCGCCTTCCCTCTCTCCGCGTGCGACGCGCGGTCGCGCGATCGGACCGTCCACTCTCGCGCCGGATTTAATCCTCGCCGCCCGCACCAACTTACCGCTTCACCGCTCCCCTCTCCGCTCTTGCCGCCACGTGGTATTATCCGAGCCGTCCCCTATTGCCGTACCTCATCTCGGCCGCCCCCTCCCACTTAAGCACCGACCGGCCCCGATCTAACCTTCGTTGTCGGATCAAATCTCAGCCGTCCCCCTTCACTTACCCTTCGCATCGCAGCCGCCCCGATCTCTCCCCGTGCCACCCGTCAAGCATCTGACCGTCCCCCTCGCTCCTTCCTTTCTTTTCTCTCTCGCTGACGTGCGGGCCCCACTCGTCAGTTCCGTCTCCCCCGCCCCTTTCCTTTCTTCCTCGCGCGATCTCCGCCCACGCCGCCATTCTTTGCCGCAAACCAAGCTTTTAAAGCTTCGGTTTCTTCCGATTGATGCCCGCGCCAACGGCCGATCGCATTGCACCTCCACCGCGCCCATTGCGGGCATAATCACGCATAATCGCAGCCGTTATCACCGCCGCAACAAACCTCCCCCGCCTGCACTCGGCGAACCGCGCGGCCGTTACCCTCCTCCCCACCTATAAAAGAGGTGCCCCGAGGTCCTCTACCCACACCGCCACCCCGAGCCTCCGAGCGCTTAATCCAGCCCGAAGGTCCCCTGCGCCCGATTTCCCTCCGCGGCTTCAGCGACTCCGGCGAGCAACCGCCGGCTCGAGCCCCCCGCGCCTCGCATACACCTCCCGGCCTTGCTGGTGCCCAGCGACCCTCGGCGACCACCTCCCGGCACGTGCACCACCGGAGCTACTCCGCCGCCGTGAAGGCTTCTCCGACCGCCGCCCCTCCGCGGTTTCCCTCTCCGGTCATCTCGGCCTCCGCGCAAGGTACCAACACACTCCCGCGTTCTCGCTCGCGTTTTGGTACCCTCGGCGCGCGCGCGCTCACCGAGCTCGGCGACCATCGGCCTCGAGCGCCACCGCCGGCGAGCCACGTCGGCCGTCGGGCCGAGTTGGCGGCGGCGTGGCAGCCAGTGGCGGCGGACGGCGCCACGCCGGCGCCACCCGCACGCCCCGCCACCGCGCTGCGTGCCATGCGTCGGCATAAAGCCGTGACGTGGCAGCCACGCCGCGACCACGCGGCAGCCCCGTGGCGCCACGCGGCGCCACCCGCCCCGCGCGCGCTGCCACCTCACCCTTCCTCGGTCCATGGACCCGGTCCATGACACCCGGGCCCCACCTGTCAGCCTCTGCCCGAATATATTAATCCTAGGGCTGACGTCATAATCTATAATTTCCTTTAGAAAAATAATTCGTGCTGACGTCATAAATCCTTTTCGGTTTAAAAATAAATCCAGGAAATACCCTTTTTCTTTTATTTTGAATTCAAACTTTGGAAGGCTATAACTTTTGCATTTTAACTCCAAATTGACCCATTCAAATTTCTAAATTTTTCTAAAATCATGATCTATCCATTTCTGGAATAATTTTGAAATTTTGAAACTTATTTAAATTTGATTTGAATATATTTTGTAATTCCAAGGTTCAAATTTAAATTAAAACTTCCAACTTCTTTTAAAAGCCTCAATTCCTTTTAAAAATTGTTGACCCACATCCAAAAATTCAGAATTCTGTCTCCCAATTTATTTGATAATTTTTGGAAGTTATTTGGATTCCATTTGAATTTTTGTTTTGAATTTGCTTTGAATTGATTTCTCGTTAGATATTGACGATTCCGGAGAGTTTGAATTCGACGAATCGCAGCAGGACTTCGATCAAGGCAAGTTACACCTTTGACCATGTTGAACCTAATATTTTAAATTATTTATATTGCTTTACTGTATATGCATGCGTATCTTTATTCAAATGTAATTCAAATTTGATTTGAATTTTAGATATACCCACGATCCTTTGTATATGGCCAATTTGAATCTTGAATTCATATACCTTGTCACCCTAGCTGAAAACTAGTTAGTACTATAGTATTAGCTAGAAATTTTTGTAGCAATGCTTAGCCTGGCTTAGTATAAATTTAGGTGGGATCGATCTTTCACATGAAATGACGGACTTTGAAAATCGATATCTTGACTTCGGTGAGTCAAGGGTGGTTTTACGGAAATTATTTAAAAATGAAAATAGAAAACATGTTTTGGACTTAGGCTAATGGTTAGGTGGTGGGTGCCGGTATGCCTCGTGTTTGGTGACACCTGGTTGATTATCGTGCACGGGGGTATGTGGTTGAGCCTAAATCAACTTAAGAACCGTTTCTGTGAATTATTTTACGAAGTCACTTCAGACTACCACAAGTCCGGTATGGGACGGACCTGGCTAAGTAATTTGTAAAGTTCCAACTATAGTCTCGCTATAGGCTGAATGTGAGCGCGGCGTAGGCTGTGGGAAGTCTCACATGGCACCAGAGGGGGCTCCAACTCGTGGATTCGAGTTGTGGTGAAACCTTAGTGGCGGCGTGATTATATTGGCTATGAATCATCGGAACAGCCTTGTCATGAACTCTCCGCCGCACACCTAAGGCAGTGTGTTGATCGCGTGGCTCAAGTGAGAGGGAATGTCTTGTGGGTAAAGTTGTACACCTCTGCAGAGTAACAAACTATCTGGATAGCCGTGTCTACGGTCATAGACATGCTGAGTAGAGTATTCACAGATTAGACTTGAATTTTCATAAAACTTGGTTTTGGCAAACAAACGTTGGATTTGGTAATGGTCCGGGTGGATTCCCGTGGATAGGTTAGTGTGGGTTGGAGCCTACACTAACGGTATTACTTGTTAAGAACAATGTTTCATATACTGTATTTAATTTCAGCTTTTCATACTTACGTTATTGTATTTAAATTCAAGTATTGCTTTCCGCACACTACCCTCTTAAGCTTCCTTTGAAATCCCTTAAGCATGCATCAACTCTGTTATATTTTCTGGTGTAACTTACGTAAGCATTTACTTGCTTACCTTGGGAGTACTTCTGTACTCACCTTACTAAATCTGTTGCCAGACTTCGAGGGCGACTACGACGGTGAGGACTACTTCAGCGAGTAGGATGCGTCTTACAGTCATTCGCCTGTGGGAGGCTGGATGGGCTGTGCTGCCACCTTTATTTTCTTTCCGCTATTTTGTTTACCTTGCTGGCCTGGTGCCTTATTGTAAGACTTGGCCTTAAGGCCGTATTTTCGTTTAATAATATCTCGTGGTTATTTTTGCATGATATACATTGCTGTTAAACCTGTGTGCACTAGCTTTTCCTGGGATAGTGCGACTTACACAGAGGGGCTCGGAGTTGTTGTTCCGGGTCCCGACAGAAATGGTATCAGAGCAACAATGTCTCTAAGACGTGACCTTAGCAAGAGACCAGCTTTAAGGATATATTTTAATAAGAAATGCGCTTTTAAATTATCTCTCCCTTTTCTCAAGTCTCTTTACCAAAACCGATTACTAACTCCTCTCCCCTTCCAAATTTTAGATGGAGCAACCCACCCGCGTCTCCCACGGAACCCTTGCCGGACTCTTCGCCGACGATCTGTACAACCTCATGCAAGAGCTCAACTTCCGCCCGTACCCTCTCTACCAGGGATACGTTGGCATGTATGGAGACGAGGAACGCTGGAGGGTGGAAGTGAAGATCTTCAAGGATTTCGGAGCACACGGAGCCATTTACGTGTTCGACGCGCCCCTACCTCGGGCCACCTTCTTCGATGGAGTTCAGGATGCAGCCCGAGAGGCCATTCGCCAGCTGCGGAACATCTACGCTCGAGACTTGCTGCACACCGACTTCCGCTACTTCCCCATGAAGACTCCCTTGTGGGCCGCCAGCGACTTCTCGTCTACAGAGTATGAGAGCAACCCCCGCCTCATACGACTAGTGGAGTACACCAAGTTCATGGATCACATGTACCGCATCACTCGACGAGCCGCACACCGCCTGCCAGAAGCTCGCGCACGCGAAGAGGAACTTGCCGAGCTCCGTGCAGAAGATGCAGGTTCCACTGATTTCGGACCTTTTCCGAGGAGACTCGAGCGCAGCGCTAGTGTGTAGACAACTCCGAGTCTTAGAACGCTATCCGTGAGCTGTAGAACTTTGTAAACAGCCACGAGACTATTATAATAAAATAAAAAGTTTTATTTGGCTCTTATCTGTGTTTTCCTTGCTCTTGTGTGTTGTTTTGGTGGGATTGTTACTAGAACCTTTCCTTTAGTTCTCTCTCTAAATCTGAAAGTCTCAATAGATGGTGAACACAAGAAGAAACTCCAACATGGACAACGCCAACCCCGGAGCACAAGGAAGCCAGTCAGCTCCGATTCCACCACCCCCGCCAGCGGCAGGACCAGATTGGGCACAGTTGATGGCCAATCAAACCCAGTTGATCCAGCTCTTGGCTCAGACGATCAACAACCCTCAGGCTCATCATCAACCTGCCCAAATGCCTCCCAATCGTCTCTCTGAGTTCCTAAGGATCAAGCCACCCACCTTCGCCGGTAGTGCTGAACCGATGGACGCCGACGACTGGCTCAGGTCGATTGGCAAGAAGCTGGACATTCTGCAGTGCACTGATCGGGAGCGAGTCCTGTTCGCCTCCCATCAGCTGAACGGGCCCGCATCTCAATGGTGGGACACTTTCACCGCTTCGCACGCCAACCCGCAGACGGTGACGTGGATCGAGTTCGAGCAAAGCTTTCGCAAAGCTCATATCCCCACCGGCACCATGGCTTTGAAGAAGAAGGAGTTCAGATCTCTGCGCTAAGGAAGTCGTACTGTCAATGAGTACGTACAGAAGTTTAACCAACTGGCCCGTTATGCGCCAGAGGATGTGGCTTCCGATGAAGCCAAGCAAGAAAGGTTCATAGAGGGCCTGAATGACAACATATCAGTACAACTGATATCGGGTGACTATACTGACTTCCACCAGCTAGTCAGTAAGGCCATCCGTCAGGAGGGCAAGCACATGGAAATGGAGACCCGGAAGAAAAGGATGGCGGACCAGAGGAACAACTCTGGAAGTTCTTTCAAGAATCGCGGTACCCCTCCTCACTCAAACAAGTTCAGACCCCAGGGCAGCAACTTCAAGAACCAGTCCAGCAGGTTCAAGTTCTCAACCAGCCGCCCGCCGTTTCAGGCCAACCGCCAACAGTTCCCAAGCAACCGCACTTCAAAGGCCGGTGGCTGACACGTAAGAGCGATCCGCCGTCGACGGATTGACTCGCACTATCAGAAGGAACGTGGCACTTTGCCAAGGCGTGCCCTAAGAAGATTCAAGCGGCAGCAACTTCGTGGAGCCTCGAAGTCGACGAGGCCGCAGGCCGCAGACCTTCATCAAAGGGCGAGTGAACCACGTGACAGCGGAAGAGGCCCAGGCTGCACCGGATGTCGTGCTGGGTATGTTCCTTGTCAATTCAGTACCAGCATCAGTTCTTTTCGATTCCGGAGCATCGCATTCCTTTGTGTCAAAAACTTTTGTGGATAAGCATGGGTTGGGCAGGGTAACCCTTAGCAACCCTATGATAGTTCACTCCCCTGGGGCAGAAATGAGAGCAGGGACCTTGTGCCCCAAAGTGGAATTGCTCATAGATGGGACCCGATTCCTCGCCGATCTTTTGGTTTTGGAATCGCAAGGACTAGATGTCATTCTCGGGATGAACTGGTTAGCCAAGAATCGAGGTCGGATCGATTGTGCTACCAGATCCGTCACCCTCACCAATGACCTAGGCATGGAAGTAATCTGCTCTCCCCAGATTCTGAAGGCAGAAGAATGTGCCCTCTTCCACCTCCAAGTCTTGGAGGAAGTGCCGATCGCACGGAATACCGGATGTTTTTCCCGAGGAACTGCCAGGGATGCCACCAGATAGGGAGATCGAATTTGTGATTGACCTAGTCCCAGGCACCGCCCCGATTTCCAAAAGACCATATCGGATGCCTGCTAATGAGTTAGCGGAATTGAAGAATCAACTCAAGGAGTTAGAAGACAAAGGGTATATCCGACCCGGTTCACGCGCCTTGGGAGCACCCGTCTGTTCGTCAAGAAGAAGGATGAGAGTCTGAGGCTATGTGTGGACTACAGAGCACTCAATGACGTCACCATCAAGAACAAATACCCCCTCCCCAGGATCGATGACCTGTTCGATCAGTTGAAAGGAGCCGGTATCTTCTCCAAGATTGATCTGCGATCAGGATACCATCAGCTGAAGATTCGTGAAGAAGACATTCCTAAGACTGCCTTCTCCACCAGATATGGGCATTATGAGTTCACGGTCATGTCATTTGGGTGACCAATGCACCACTTACTTCATGAGCATGATGAGCGGTGTGTTCATGAAATACTTGGACAAGTTCGTAGTAATCTTCATCGACGACATCCTCATCTACTCCAAGAATGAAGAAGAGCACGAGCAAGACCTCAGATCACTCGAAAAGCTTAGAGAACATCGACTTTTCGCCAAATTCGATAAGTGTGAATTCGGCTAAAAGAGGTTGCCTTCCTGACATATTGTAATGTACCAAGGAATCGTTGTAGATCCTTCCAAGGTGGAAGCGAGAATGGAGTGGAAGCCACCAAAGTCCGTAATGTAAGTCGAGCTTTCTTGGACTTGCGGGTTATTACCGTCGGTTCATAGCAGGATTCTCCGAGACAGCCAAGCCAATGACCCAATTGCTGAAAAAGGAAAAGAAGTTCGAATGGACGAAGGCTTGTGAGCAGAGTTTCCAAACCCTTAAGAGGAGGCTAGTCTCAGCACCCGTGCTCGTCTTGCCAGACGTGCATAAAGGCTTCGAGGTTTTCGTGGACGCCTCGCCTAGGCTTAGGCGTGTTCGATGCAAGAAGGCAAAGTGGTAGTTTATGCATCGCGTCAACTCAAGCCTCATGAGTGTAATTATCCTACTCATGACTTGGAGTTAGCCGCAGTAGTGCACGCCTTAAAAATCTGGCGCCACTATCTTATTGGTAACCGTTGTGAAGTATACACGGACCATAAGAGTTTGAAGTATATCTTCACCCAGGCAGAACTCAACCTGAGGCAGCGAAGATGGTTGGAGTTGATAAAGGACTACGACATCGGTATACATTACCACCCCGGAAAAGTGAATGTAGTAGCCGATGCCTTGAGCAGGAAGTCTTATGCAAACATGGTGATATCGGAAGAAGACCAGACCCGACTTCAGGAGGGAGTCGCCTGTCTAAGTCTAAACCCAACGGGACCAAGCACCCTCACCACCCTGGAAGTGCGACCCGGCTTACCTGATCAAATTAAGGAAGCTCAGATTGTGGACGAGGATATTCAAGAAATCAAGAAGAATATGAGGAGAGGCAAAGCGCCAGGATTCAGCGAAGATGAACATGGCACGGTTTGGTTCGAGAACCGCATCTGTGTGCCGAATAATCAGGAAATCAAAAACCTGATTCTGAAAGAGGCTCATGATACCCCATACTCAATCCACCCAGGTCGTACCAAGATGTACCAGGATCTGAGGGAAAGATATTGGTGGGTTAGTATGAAAAGGGAAATCGCAGAGTTCATTGAAGCCTGCGACACCTGTCAACGAGTCAAAGCTGAACATCAGAGGCCAGCGGGACTCTTGCAACCATTGCCGATTCCGGAATGGAAGTGGGAAGAAATTGGTATGGATTTCATAACCGGACTCCCAAGGACACAATCGGGTTATGATTCAATTTGGGTAATCATAGACAGATTGACTAAAGTGGCTCACTTCATACCAGTCAAGACCACTTATTCCGGAAGCAAGTTGGCTGAACTGTACATGTCTCGAATTGTGTGCCTGTATGGCGTACCCAAGAAGATAGTGTCAGATCGAGGTAGTCGATTTACTTCGATTTTGGCAAAGGTCGCACGAAGAGTTGGGTAGTAAGCTCAGTTTCAGTACCGCTTACCATCCCCAGACGGACGGTCAAACAGAAAGAGTTAATCAGATACTCGAGGATATGCTAAGGGCTTGTACGCTGGATTTCGGGAACAGTTGGGACCGTTCACTGCCCTATGCGGAATTCTCGTACAATAACAGCTACCAAGCCAGCCTGCAGATGGCACCCTTCGAAGCCTTGTATGGTCGAAAGTGCAGAACCCCCTTGCTTTGGGATCAGCAAGGTGAACCCCAAGAAACGGGACCAAACCTGCTGCAAGACGCAGAAGATCAAGTGAAGAAGATCGGGGCAGGACTAAAGATAGCCCGGTCTCGGCGGAAGAGCTACGCGGATAACCGCCGCCGAGACGACCTTTGAGGTCGGGGACTACGTCTATCTTAGGTATCCCCACTCGAGGTGTGAAAAGGTTTCAAGTTAGAGGAAAGCTTGCACCGCGATATGTGGGCCCTTTCAAGATTCGGACCAAGAGGTGCGATCGCATATCGCTTAGACTTGCCGCCAAGCATGTCGTGGGTGCACAATGTCTTTCATGTCTCACGATTAAAGAAGTGCCTCCAGTACCCACGAGCAATCCGTGACCTGAAACCTTGGACCTCCGGGATGACCTCACCTATCGAGCAACCAATCAAGATTCTCGAGGCGAACGCCGCACTGAAGGAAGACCATCGATTCTCGCAAAGTTCGGTGGAGCAATCACACCGAGGACGAAGCCACCTGGGAGCGAGAAGAAGACTTAAAGACCAGCCATTCCCATCTCTTTTGCTAGCCAGTGCAAATCTCGAGGGCGAGATTTCCTTTAAGGGGGGTAGGTTTGTAATATCCCAAAATTTTGTCCCTTTATTGAAAATTTAACTGAGTTTACTTGGATTTTACGGAGTTATGTTAAAATCCTGACTTGAGAAAAATTTTAAACTTTATTGTGTAAAAGTCAAAATTAAATTTATTGCATTCCTAAAAGCTTAAACCAATGTATTTCAGCTTCCTTAAGTCAAATATGAGATTATATTAATTTTTCTGGATTTTAGAAGGAATTAAAACCCTCCCTACAAAATCAAATTGTGCCTTTGCAAATTATACTTGTTAAAATGAGTGGGGCATATTTTTATTAAGTCTATAATAGCTCAGATAGTTCCCGAATTTTTCTGGATTTTTCAAAATTTATTTGGTATTTTTCTGAGTTTTCTAAAGCTTAATAGCATTTCGGAAAATCAAAAGAAAGAAAATCCCAAAATCCTCCCGCCGCAGTGTCAACCATCGGCGCCCCTCCGCCGCCGAAATCCCCTCACCGTCCGATCTAACTTAAACCTCTCCCGCCTTTCCTCTCTCGCGTGCGGCGCGTGTCGCGCGATCGGACCGTCCACTCCCCGCCGGATTTAATCCTCGCCGCCCGCACCAACTTACCGCTTCACCGCTCCCCTCTCCTCCCGCCGCCACGTGGTATTATCCGAGCCGCCCCTATTGCCGTACCTCATCTCGGCCGCCTCCCACTTAAGCACCGACCGCCCCGATCTAACCTTCGTTGTCGGATCAAATCTCGGCCGTCCCCTTCACTTACCCTTCGCACGCGCCGCCCCGATCTCTCCCCGTGCCACCGTCAAGCATCCGACCGTCCCCTCGCTCCTTCCTTTCTTTTTCTCTCACGACGTGCGGGCCCCACTCGTCGATTCCGTCTCCCCGCCCCTTTCCTTTCTTCCTCGCGCGATCTCCGCCGCCGCCGCCATTCTTGCCGCAAACCGAAGCTTTTAAAGCCGGTTTCTTCCGATTGATGCCCGCGCCAACGGCCGATCGCATTGCACCTCCACGCGCCCATTGCGGGCATAATCACGCATAATCGCAGCCGTTATCACCGCCGCAATAAACCTCCCGCCCGCTGCACTCCGGCGAACTTCGCGCGGCCGTTACCCTCCTCCCCGACCTATAAAAGAGGTGCCCGAGGTCCTCTACCCACACCGCCACCCCAAGCCTCCGAGCGCTTAATCCAGCCCCGAAGGTCCCCTGCGCCGATTTCCCTCCGCGGCTTCAGCGACTCCGCGAGCAATCGCCGCGGCTCGAGCCCCTCGCCTCGCCGACACCTCCCCGGCCTTGCTGGTGCCCAGGCGACCCTCGGCGACCACCTCCCCGGGCACGTGCACCACCGGAGCTACTCCGCCGCCGTGAAGGCTTCTCCGACCGCCGCCCCTCTCCGCCGGTTTCCCTCTCCGCCATCCTCGGCCTCGCGCAAGGTACCAACGCACTCCGCGTTCTCCTCGTCGCTTTGGTACCCTCGGCGGCGCCGCCACACCGAGCTCCGGCGACCATCGGCCCCGAGCGCGCCGCCGGCCAGCCACGTCGGCCGTCGGCCGAGTTGGCGGCGCATGGCAGCCAGTGGCGGCCGACGGCGCCACGCCGGCGCCACCCGCACGCCCCTCGCCACCTCGCGCGCCGCCATGCGCCGGCATAAAGCCGTGGCGTGGCAGCCACGCGGCGACCACGCGGCAGCCCCGTGGCGCCACGCCGCCACCCGCCCCGCGCGCGCTGCCACCTCACCCTTCCTCGGGTCCATGGACCCGGTCCATGACACCGGCCCCACTGTCACCCGCCGAATATATTAATCCTAGGGCTGACGTCATAATCTATAATTTCCTTTAGAAAATAATTCGTGCTGACGTCATAAATCCTTTTCGGTTTAAAAATAAATCCAGAAATACCCTTTTTCTTTTATTTTGAATTCAAACTTTGGAAGGCTATAACTTTTGCATTTTAACTCCAAATTGACCCATTCAAATTTCTAAATTTTTCTAAAATCATGATCTATCCATTTCTGGAATAATTTTGAAATTTTGAAACTTATTTAAATTTGATTTGAATATATTTTGTAATTCCAAGGTTCAAATTTAAATTAAAACTTCCAACTTCTTTTAAAAGCCTCAATTCCTTTTAAAATTGTTGACCCACATCCAAAAATTCAGAATTCTATCTCCCAATTTATTTGATAATTTTTGGAAGTTATTTGGATTCCATTTGAATTTTTGTTTTGAATTTGCTTTGAATTGATTTCTCGTTAGATATTGACGATTCCGGAGAGTTTGAATTCGACGAATCGCAGCAGGACTTCGATCAAGGCAAGTTACACCTTTGACCATGTTGAACCTAATATTTTAAATTATTTATATTGCTTTACTGTATATGCATGCGTATCTTTATTCAAATGTAATTCAAATTTGATTTGAATTTTAGATATACCCACGATCCTTTGTATATGGCCAATTTGAATCTTGAATTCATATACCTTGTCACCCTAGCTGAAAACTAGTTAGTACTATAGTATTAGCTAGAAATTTTTGTAGCAATGCTTAGCCTGGCTTAGTATAAATTTAGGTGGGATCGATCTTTCACATGAAATGACGGACTTTGAAAATCGATATCTTGACTTCGGTGAGTCAAGGGTGGTTTTACGGAAATTATTTAAAAATGAAAATAGAAAACATGTTTTGGACTTAGGCTAATGGTTAGGTGGTGGGTGCCGGTATGCCTCGTGTTTGGTGACACCTGGTTGATTATCGTGCACGGGGGTATGTGGTTGAGCCTAAATCAACTTAAGAACCGTTTACGTGAATTATTTTGAAGTCACTTCAGACTACCACAAGTCCGGTATGGGACGGACTGGCTAAGTAATTTGTAAAGTTCCAACTATAGTCTCGCTATAGGTGAATGTGAGCGCGCGAGGTGTGGGAAGTCTCACATGGCACCAGAGAGGGGCTCCAACTCGTGGATTCGAGTTGTGGTGAAACCTTAGTGGCGGCGTGATTATATTGGCTATGAATCATCTGAACAGCCTTGTCATGAACTCTCCGCCGCACACCTAAGGCAGTGTGTTGATCGCGTGGCTCAAGTGAGAGGGAATGTCTTGTGGGTAAAGTTGTACACCTCTGCAGAGTAACAAACTATCTGGATAGCCGTGTCCACGGTCATGGACATGCTGAGTAGAGTATTCACAGATTAGACTTGAATTTTCATAAAACTTGATTTTGGCAAACAAACGTTGGATTTGGTAATGGTCCGGGTGGATTCCCGTGGATAGGTTAGTGTGGGTTGGAGCCTACACTAACGGTATTACTTGTTAAGAACAATGTTTCATATACTGTATTTAATTTCAGCTTTTCATACTTACGTTATTGTATTTAAATTCAAGTATTGCTTTCCGCACACTACCCTCTTAAGCTTCCTTTGAAATCCCTTAAGCATGCATCAACTCTGTTATATTTCCTGGTGTAACTTGCGTAAGCATTTACTTGCTTACCTTGGGAGTACTTCTGTACTCACCTTGCTAAATCTGTTGCCAGACTTCGAGGGCGACTACGACGGTGAGGACTACTTCAGCGAGTAGGATGCGTCTTACAGTCATTCGCCTGTGGGAGGCTGGATGGGCTGTGCTGCCACCTTTATTTTCTTTCCGCTGTTTTGTTTACCTTGCTGGCCTGGTGCCTTATTGTAAGACTTGGCCTTAAGGCCGTATTTTCGTTTAATAATATCTCGTGGTTATTTTTGCATGATATACATTGCTGTTAAACCTGTGTGCACTAGCTTTTCCTGGGATAGTGCGACTTACACAGAGGGGCTCGGAGTTGTTGTTCCGGGTCCCGACACAAGTATAGTATTTAGCAGGCCCATTCACCTATATGAAGAACGCAATGTAGACTCATTTAACCAGAGCTTGTAATTATTTTAGGTAGGTTTATCTCAACAATTATAGTATTTAACCAGAGCTCATTTGGTGCGTGTACCGTGATACTCTTTGAAGTTTGATCCTACGTGGACCTGCAACCGTGGGCCCATTGCCGATATGGTGTGGTGTGGGTGGATGAGGTGGGCCCAACTTGCATGTTAGGTGGCAGAGACGAAGTGGTAGCCCCGGCGTTGAAGGTCAAAGTGCCTGTTGCTCTGTACAGGAAGCTCGTGGTGTGGCGTGGTGTGGTGCATGGTGGACCATGGCCTATTTCCCTCTCCTTTGGGCTCTGGCTGGCTGCTTTTCCCCTCTCCCCTTCACTCTAAATCCTATAGAATACTATATATGACTTATTTCCATATGGCATATCTTTTTGTAATTTCCTCATATATATATATATATATATATATATATATATATATATATATATATATATATGTGTGTGTGTGTGTGTGTGTGTGTATACACGTACAATACTTATAACAATATGTATAATATAATAACAGAATAAGTCTGGTAAGGGCATAGAAAGGCTCTAAGAAAAGGTAAACGTAAACGTGAATAAACATGAAACAATCTGTAAAAGTAACAGGAAGAAGAAAAAGAGTAGCTATCAGCACAACGAAATAGAATGGTATGTAAACTGACCAGTAAGCGCGTCGTAAAACGCTAACTGATAATAGTGCAGAATAGCAGGTCAGTCTAGAATAATTAGGCAAAATAGAAACTCTCCTAACTAAATCCATATAACGGGCCTACATTTTAAAAAAGGCACGAACTTAACAACGCATACAAGGGGGGGAAAAGCAATAAAAAATATGCGAACCAATCTATTCCAACAGTAATGAGGCAGAAGCGATGTATTAGATAACTAAAAGCATAATAAGAGCAGTCGTTACTACAACGCAATAAAATAAGCATGATGTATCAAATAGCTAAGAGCACAAAAAGACTAACAGTTGTCACAACGAAATAAAATGGTATGTGAACTGACCAATATAAGTGCCGTCAAACAATAATGGTGACCAAAATGTTCTTGCACTGAAAAAAGGGCACAAACTTAACAATGCATACAAGGGAGAAAAGCATTAAAAAATTAAGTGAACCATTCTATTGTAACAATAATAGGATAAATGAAGCAATATCGAAACTGAATGAGATAAGCAACTGCTGAATTGTAAGAAAGAAATAAGATAGGTATTGCATGAATTGGTATAGTTTAAATTAGTAGCTTGAACTACAACTTCAAGGTAATAACATAATACAAACCATAAAACAAGAAGCAAGAATGTGTATCTTAAGAGGTTCAAATGGATACTACCTATTTATTGTCTCAAGTTTCTTCTTGCAATTTTCATTCAAGTGTTTAAATATTGCTATGAATAAGGCATCTATAATATTGCAAACCTGTGTAAGGATATCAGTATTTAGCCATCATAACTTCAATAAATGAAGTAAATCATTTTTCTTCCAATCTTTCTTAGCTCGAAATAGGCCTCCTTAATTTCCATTTCAGCATCCAAACCAACAAACTCACAGAGATGCTTGTGTGTGTTTGAATTCTTAGCTCTAGATGTAGGACCAATCTCAAACACACGTTCAAACCCTCCACAAACAGCCATCTGCTTGTATAATTGAGCGGACTGTGTTAAACAGGAAAGGAAAAACAAAGTGCAACAGTACAGATAAGATTTAACTAAGAAAGTGAGGACTGTTGCATAGTTAAATAAGAGCAACAACACTATTTAAATTCCCCCTCCTTTATATAGAATACAAGCAACAATCTTATAACAGAGACTTGTTTGTGTAAGGACATTTGTCTTTATCCATTATGCTTTACTAAACAGAGGGCTGACAAATATTTTTATGCAGCAAAGCTACTGCAAAGACATGTATGGCTACAAAAAGGAGGGAAGAAAGAACAGCAAAGCAAATAAACGAACTAAACCAAGAAGGAAATGTGCCAACATACCTTAACGAAATTGCAGGTTCCACTAATTCCTACCAACCGATTGAGCTCCTGAATATCAAAATCTCATATTAACAGAAGAGTATTGTGAAAACCAATGTGACATTAAAAGCTGAATAGTTAACTAAAGTTCTGAATCAAAATCAGTAGCTGAATTAAACAAATCAGATATGGGAGTGTGACGTCAAATAACCTTTCCCCTTGATATTTGGTATTCGTTCTTGTTTAATCCAGTAACTGAAGTGGAGCTGCAGCAAACCATTGCCAGATCAGTTATTTCTAGCTCCAAGAATATAATGATAATAAAAGATGATAGAATCAATAATCCCTTATCGAACCAACAAGAACATTCTGTTATGCATCTTCCTTCGGGAGGAAAATGGAGAAAAGTTTTAATATTTATATGATTCACTACGATGTTTTAGCATGGAACGGTTCAATGCTGATATAAAAACGAAAATAGTGTTCCAAGTAAACTGTGAACTCAGTTTTTATCTTCCCAAAGAAAAGGCACATGTTACTTCCAAAACAAAACACATGATAGGTGAACTTGAAAAGGGCAATAGTAGATGGAGCTTCACTAGGACTATATCTCCAAAATCAAATCACAACAGGTTTACAATTTTAAGTGATAAAGATTGATAAATTCCTACATTTGTCATGCATATGAAACGTTTCAACTGGATGCATCACAAGCATGAAGGAAGGGCTGTGGCCCAGTAATTAAACCTAAATCTGGCAATTTCTCTTAGTGGGCCGCCTATTCCACAACCCACATCCAAAACCTACACCCAACAAATGAAGCAAACAATCTCTAGTTATTAATGTTTCATATTCACATTTTGCTGTAGCAAGAGTAACGAAAACCATTTTGACATAGGCTATTAGGTTTTAATAAGAAAACTGACCTTCATCCCGGGTTTCAACCTGTCAGAGGGCCGAAAGTGCTCATGTCGTTTGATGCTTTCCCGTAAAGATTCTCCGCTCCATCAAAAATATCGAGGCACATGGCAAGGACAGTTCAATCACTATGAACCAGGGGACAAACAAAACCAATAGTACTTTTTTTATGTTTCTTTAGAAAAAGCACAATATTATATTTTTTCTGAAAAATGAAACATAATTTTTTTTTGTTTCCACAAGAGAGTCTTCACCTGTGAGCAAAGTGGAAGGATTCACCCCAGCCATACTCATAGAAGGTAGTAGCAAGATCATAGTATTTATTGACCTGATAATGCATGATAGCATGAGCCGCTCATATTAAAAACCTAATGGGCCAGAAATAGTCTCCCACTATCATGCAGCACAGAGAACATATGCAAGTACTCTCAATTTGTAACATTGAAGTTTTCATTCTTGCAAACAGAGAAGAAAGGGGTACCATTCGAAAACATATGTTTAGGAATATTTAATGAAACACTTGATATCTAGCCACAAAGATTGTAAACAACAGAATGTAGAGCTTGCATATATATTTCTAGCTTCAACCATCATCCCCACTTTTAATCATCTTTTGAAGAATATCATCCTCGAGGATACGTAGTAAAGCAGAATTGTAAACTAACAGCATTTGGTTTTGTCTGAAGCTAACTACACAGTTATAGTCCTTTCATTGTACAATAAACATTTGCATAAATTTTCACCCAAAAAAACATTGCGAAAGATTTTCACCAAAGAAAAACATTGCGCATAAATAACATCAATAGGTAGGTATCAAATTTACTAAAATACTACATGCAAGACATCCGTCTTCAAATAAGATGATTATTACCATATCAGTGTAGTTGGACTTCCTTGCTTCCTCCTTCCCTCCATAACATCCATGATACTTCTCATACCTTTTGAAAATATTTTATTCCAAAAATTAGAGGAAAACAAGGAAAATAAAGACAAGTAATAAACATAAATTGTATTCAAAAAGTGAATGAGCACAAACGTTCTTAAGAGGCACGATGCTAGTCAATAAGATTCATTCAGCAGCTTCTGCAGTGTGTTCATGTAAAGGCGAAAATGAAACATAACCGGTGCAGGAAACCAATCATAACGAATAAAGCACAAAAGCGCCCCCTGCAAACAATGAGATAATACAGTCAATACCAGAGCAATTAGCAGTTGAAACCTGGGCACAAAATCACCATTCTACCGCAATGCACATTGTGATCAAACAAGCAACATTGTGCAAAGAATTCCCACCGTAGGATTACATTCCAACCAGAGGAGCAAATCCCCAAAAATACGCACTGACGGTAAGTCGGTGAACGAAGAAATGCTGCTTCACGCCGCTCCCCATCTCGCCTCGTCGTACTACTCACCGTCTTGAACCACAAGCTCGAAAACACACCAAAATCCCCATATCAAAAGGCAGATCAGAAGCTATAGACCCCGAATCGAAACGCGAATCGAGAAAAATTATAGAGAGCTGCCTCCTCAAGTACCTGTGTTGAGGTCAGAGGCATTCCAGGAAGATGAGGTCAAACCACCCGGGGGAGGCGAGGTGCGGGGTCGAGGAGATGCCGCGGGAAGCCGTGAGAAGGTGGGCCACTCGGCGGGACGGCATGGATGAGAAGGACCTACTGTCTCTGGCAAGCGAGAGGGCGCACAGCGGCGGCGGGGAAGAGGTGCAGTGGCGGAACAGAGGAGGCGAGGTGCGAGTACGGAGGCCGGGAATCGGGAGAGGAGGAGATCGAGAGGAAGGGCGGCGCCGCGTGACGGCGTGAGGCGGAGCGGAAATGAGCGCGCAGGCGGAGCGGAGGGAGAGGGGTTCTGGTGTTTGGATGCGAAGAGATTGCTTCTGTGAAGAAGGGGACGAGGAGGCGGAGGACGAAAAGAAGACTTGCGAAGACGCACGCGTGGAGCGCAGAAGTGGACGGACGGATGGTAACGCTGGCGAGATCGGATGAGGACGCGAAGCCGCGGCGCGCTACCCAGCTAGGCAGGAGCGCTCGAGCGTGCGCTCGCACAGTGCGCGCGTCGACGTGGACACGCTGAGGAGCCGGCGAGTCCCCCGGTTATGTTATATGGAATATTTCCTAGTATGTATAAGAGACATACATACTGTGTGTGCGTGTGTGGCGTGTGTGGGTTATGTGCGCATATGTCTTGTACCCATAAAAAAGCCACGGGAGCTCTTGTGTGAACTTAATTGGAAATCCTTAAGGAACAAGGTACCTAAGTGCAATATTGCCAATCCTCTCGGACCGAGTTCATAACCCCACTTCTCCAGAAACTTACCCAAAACCCTACCCACTCACCGCCTTCCCATCCCTTTACCCCCCAAACTCTGTCTCACTGCCGGCGGTGGCCAAGATGATCATTCTGGTGCGCTGCTTCACCTACGACAAGGTCCCCCTGCTCCCCTTCCTATTTCACTTCGTGTATAGATGCCACGGGTTTAGGGTTTTTTGTTCTTCCATGGAGTCTAGGGTTTAGTGTCACCTTCTAAACTGATTCCAACTATTTCCCATTTTGTTCTTTGTCGAACCCGGATTTATCTAATCCAGAATTCTCTATGAAATCACTACACTATTCCTTGAATCAATAGGTAGTGCTTATAGATACGTTACTAAATCATCTCATATAGGATGTAAACTGAACCATGCATTAATATTACAAAACATTAAAGTTTAAATAAACCGCATCAGGTCAAGTTTATAATAGAGCAAATTAGGCCAAAGGGATACATTACACAAAAATGGAAGCAATAGCGGAAGCAAAAAGGGAGGTACATCTCACCACAAGCAAGTGACTGGAATAACCTGTGTGCGACCAATATTAACCAAAGACTTGGATAATATTGATGCACGTAAACATCAACTTGGTCAGCCAGACTGGGAGGAGATCTAGACTACTAGAGCCTAATCTAATATCTATCGTCTTCATCACCATCAGCCCCTAGAACATCGTAGTAAATGTAGTGTCCTTGATCCACTGGCTCTAAAGGTTTTAGTGAGCAAGGGTGAGCACAAGCAACGATGCTCTACGAGCTAACACACAAAATGCAAGTCCTTATATATGCAAGGTTCGACAAGGATAGCTTAGGTTCTTTTATTTGCTCAAGGCCACATTTTTATTTACAATAATTAGAAAATCATATGACTTAGCATATTTAACCAAATCATGTTTTATTAAAGAGAGTGAAAGTATGCAACATTTATAGTGATGCAAGTTTCATCCACCTGTTACATGGCTCCCCTACTTTATGTTTAATTTTGATTACTAGTGTTACATCCACCCAATTAACATCGCTGGGTTATATCCACCCAGGAAAAACCAATTTCAGGGTTACATTCACCCGGACGAGTTTTCATCCCACCCACAAAAGGTTTTTAAAATAGAAACTAACTCAAGTAAGTTTCCAAGCCATCCATGACCCTGGGCACAGTTGCTCGAATAGTTTATACTCTACAGAGACTGTATACTTTACCCATAAGAGATATCAACTTGCTATGCTTCATATATTTCCTTAGACATGTAAATCAAGGAGATCATCACAAGACCTTTACCATGCATCCCTCAGTGTAAGTTACACCCATCAAGGTTTTATCTGAGAGTGGTTACGTCCTTCACATCCATACCTACTCTTGCGCCACACGGCGGCTTACAATAGCAACGTGATCCGTGTTCACGACGGCTTAAAACCAGTGACACAACTCATAGGTCACTCTAATGGTGCAATTCATACTGGTGGGTACAAATTATTTAGTCAAGTCAATACCATTATAGAGTTATAGTTATATTATTTTATATTGGAAGGTCATCATAGAATTAAGTCTTTAAGTTATCCGGGTGGTACATGCCACAGTCCATAATTTCTCATGCTACATCCGCACCCACTATCATACCATCCACCCATATATGGTAATAGCAAGTTTTAGGGTTTTGAGAAGCATAAACTAAGTTTCTCAAATACACTAGCCATTTCCATCTAATGACTGCCCAAAACAAAATTTCATAATTAAAAGATGATGATTAGGGCAAACTAGTTCCATGGTACTTAAGCAAGACTAGTATGGCACTTAAGTACAAGCTAGTAAATTTATCATTTAGTATCTAGGATGACAAGGGACATGTGATTCAAGTGTTAAAAGGTGGTATAATGATAATACTACAATATTAAGTAAGCATGTAACTAACTTAAGTTTGACATAAATTTACATAACAAAGTAAGCATGTAATTTCTTAATTTAAATGAACATAAAGCACATTGTAGGTTTAATATAATCAAAGTATTGACTTGCCTGGCTCAAAGGCAGGTTGGTCTAGGAATTCTTGTATTGCTTCGGTCTCAGCCTCTTCCACGTCCTCGTACTCTACTCGGACGACCGTATTGGAAAACGGACAACAAACAAGCAAAGTAAATAAATATAAAAAGAAAATTCAAATAAACACCAAATTGAATATAACCAGTGCCATTAGATAGATCTTGAATTTAGAAAAAATTTCATGTAATTTAGAGCTAAAATGAGCGAGAACAGGCTCTCTAAAGTTTAAATTTAGATTAAATATAAAAATAAGCATATGAGAGAGAAATTCTCTCTGATAGGTGGGGTCCACCTTTTTAAATTAATTTTTTATTAAAAGGGATTACATAGCTAAAAACTAGGTCACATAGCAATTAATTTAATTTCCACTTATTCTTTAAAAGAAAAAGGTCCTAAGGCTGACATGTGGGACCATTGCACTGTGCAAACAATAAACAAGGCCCACATATTAGTGACCTTAATTTTTAAAGCCATTTTAAAAAGATTTTAAAAGGCCCAAGATCCACTTGTTAATCGGACATGGCTTTAATTAAGAGAGGGTGGCCCACGAGTTAGTGTCTAATTAACAGTTGCTAATGAAGGTCATTACGCTAACCTTAATTACATGCTTAACAGCTAATGCAATTGCTACAATCTTTCTTCTCGGCCAAATAGAGGCGAGGCTCACCAATGGCAAGGGAGGCCACGGTGGCCGGAGGTAGGCTAGGAATGGGATCCTTGGGCCAGCGTGAGCCTCTACATGGGGCATTTGTAGGATCAAGGATAATCGACTAGAGGGGGGTGAATAGGAGGTTTTAGAATTCTTAACTAAATTGAACAAATAAAGACTAGATAATCACTAAGCAATAAAGAGTAAGAGCAATTACTATAATAGACAAGAAACAAACACAATGTGACACTCGATGTTTTTACCGTGGTATCGGAAACTTGCCGGTTTTCACTAATCCACGTTGAGGTTAGCCCGAACTAATCGGACCGGCTCCACGAATTAAGCCGAAGCATCTCGATCACTATTGGTAGCTCTTCCTCCGCTCCGGAGATGGTGAGCTCCAACCACTTACAATTCGGCACGGGCTTCTTCATAATCTTCTTTGAAGAAGTTACTGGCAATCAACCTTCCCGTCGTCTAGGTGCTAGCAAGCACCAAGAGAATGGACCAATGAATTCACTTGACGACGCTTGAGTGCAATTGGATCAAGCTAGAAATGAATGCACTAAAAAATGCTCCACCAACTCAAAATGAATGCTTAAGAGAGAAATGAGGGTGGAGTGAATGCTCTAGGGCTCAAATGTAGTCAATGGAACTTCAACAACCTGCCCAAGTGCAGGTGGGGGGTATTTATACCCTCACCAACCAAAACTAGCCGTTGTTAAAAATTAATGCTGAAAATTCAGGGAAATCGGAATTACCGCTGTACAAAGTGCGGTATTACCGCACTTCATCAGAAGACACAAGAACGCTATGTCGAACCAATGAACTAGCCGTTGGAATTTTGTGCGGTATTACCGCTGTTGTAAGTGCGGTATTACCGCTCAGCGGTAATACCGTAGGTCGTTGCAGTATTACCGCACTATGGTAGTTCGGCCGTGCTAATACCGGTAATACCGATTTCTGGCCGGCTAAGTCTTGACTTGGAGGCTCTCTGGAAAAAAACATTCGAGAAAACGGTAATACTGCAGTACCATACGGTACTACCGCACTGCGGTAGTTCCGCCGTTCAAATTTCGGTATTACCGATTTCAGTGAGTTGAAGTGCTCAAAAGGGTGCTCTCTGGAATTTCCATACCGGTAATTCTACTGTGTACATGCCGGTATTACCGCAAGGCGGTAATACCGTTTGTGGGTGCGGTAGTACCATTTTTTCTGAGAGAGCCCAGTGAGTTTTCAAACTTATTTTCAAATTTATGCATGTTCCTAGATTGATCCAATATACACAAAACATGCTATCAAGCTACTTTCAACAATCCCTCTTAATAGTACGGCATTTAACCTATAATCCGGTCTTCCACCTTTACTCCTAAGACCGGTGAAATTTAAAATAGACTCAAAAACTTATGTACCTCATCTTCGGATTTTTGGCGTCAATAATCCTTGCAGCTTGTTCTTTATCTTGCACATATGAGACTCATCTATACAATCTTAGCACACACATTAGTCCCATGTTCATAACTCGTCATTAATTACCAAAACCCTAATCTTCGGGGCCTAGATATTTTCAATCTCGCCCTTTTTGGTAATTGATGACAACACCTTTTAAAATGTAAGAAAAAAGAGGGTTTGAATATACTACTTGCATAAGAACAAGTTGCATACTCTAATTTTGACTTTTTGAGAAAAGAATTGAATCTATCATTTGTTTCACGGTGTAGAAGAGATTTAATTTCTTTCTAAAGTCAATTTGACATACTCCCCCTAAATGTGTGCATAAATGAGAAAATTAAATTTGCACATATGAGTAGTAATTGTATTTGGAGCATTTATGACTTTCAAGAGATTAATATATGCAAATAACAACACTTGAAATTTCATGAAGGCAATAACATAAAGGACATGAGCATGTTCATCTGACTTAAAAGGTAAACATCCATAGTGTTATTACACCACATAGTCTTTTACATAAATATAGAGAAAGCTCAAAATTCCTTCTGTTTCTCCTTCCTCTTCTTCACTTTTTCTTCTTCTTCTCCCCCTTTGGCATCAAAGACCAAAAAGCTCACTCCTGAGGAGGTTGGTCTTGGGCTTGAGAAGAAGGATCCGGACGACGACGGGTGCAGCGCACATAGTGTTGTGGGGCAACAGTAGTCTCAAGCGCTGTCATCTGGTCGCCAAGGGAGGAGATAGCCGAATTCAGATTGGATACATCACCAGACAGAGAAGAGTAGTGATCATTGAGATAGGAAACATTTCCACTGATGGAGCTGAGGCTATCTGATGTGGTGGTCATACTGCCACTTAATCCCATAACTGCAGCATAAAGTTGAGCCATCGATATGTCATCCGCTTGTGACCCCTGCCCTCCATGAGGTTGAGATGAGGAGGAGGCTCCATGATGCGCACTAGGGTGCGGAGGCATCGGGCCTTTCTCATGAGGCTTATAGGGCTTGTGAACACCTCCCCTTCCTCTAAATGGTCCGGTCTTGTGAATGATAAGAGCCATGATATAAAGTGCAAAGTTGATCCTTCGGCTCCTGTCATTTTTAGAGTCATCCATCTCTCGAATCATAAGGTCAATCACATCAAACTTGGTGCCTGTCATGATATATTGAATTACATTCCAGACATACCCTCGAATGGCGTCGAAGTTTCCACTTTTGGGCATAATTGTGTGATTGACAATCCTGTTAATCAAGCTCGGAATGGGGAGAAGACCGTAGAGCTTGCCAAGCACATATCTCACTCTTTGATCATAAAAATCTGAGCATTGATGAAACGGGATCGCAGGACTATCAAATACTTTTGGATACCCGCTTGAGACAGTGTTTAAAGCCGCCTCAAAATCTCCCTTGTTTACACTTAAGTACCTTTCTCCAGTCATCCACTCTAGATTCTCACAATTAGGCGATATCCACAAGGTGGCATAGAACTGACGAATTACTTCCTCATTGTAATCCGACTGGAGAGAGACCAAATGGAGAAGTCCTGCAATCTGAAACATGCGCCACGCCCCATCAAACATGCTCATCCTATCAACATGCTCCCAGCTTACGTACTTGTGATCGGCAAATTTGTTATGCAGATACACCTCCTCATAAATTTGCTCCTGAAGTTGTGTATGAAACAAAGGTTTGTTGATGTTCTTTCGAAGGAGTTGCTATCGACGATTTCTGAGAATGGTGTAATCGTCGCAAGACATATCAGCAATGTTCCTTCGTTCATTGTCACCGGTCTCAGATCCGCCTTCTTCTTCTCGACTCTCACGCTTCGAATCCGACTGTCAGAAGAGATGTTCATGTACCGATCTGACTCGGTGTCGGAACTATTGGGGGTTCCGTTTTCACTGACCTCCGAAGTCCTCTCAGGAGATTCAGCTGGAGGTAGGGCTGGAGAAGGTGCTTGACGAGATGAACCTTGGCCTGGACTTCCGCCACTGCCATAGATCTTCCTTGCCACATCTCGGACTTTCTTCAAAGCATTTCTTGTCTTGGGAGCCATCTTGACAATAGAGAACAAATTTGTAAGTCAAAGGAATGATAGAAAGTATGAAACTTTAGATTTAAATTGAAGAAAAACAATTTGCTGAAGTTCTAGGAAAATCGGTAGTACCGCAGTGCAATGTGCGGTAGTACTGTGCTGCGGTAGTACCGTGAGCCCCGCGGTATTACCGCATTGCGGTAGTTCCGGGGTCAACTACGGTATTACCGCACAGCGGTAGTACCGCCGCTCGAGCGTTATTACCGTTTTTCCTGAACAGTTCTAGGGCAAATGTTGCTAAGATTTTAAGTGATGTTTTTGTTGGATGTGTTCCAATAGAAAGATGATAAATCATCTAACATCACCAAAACTAGTATTTTGCTCAAGAATCTATCAACAAAATTGTCTACATTTCAATTTTAACCTAATTTCATAAAAGAGTTCAAAAGAGATGAAAACTTGAAGTTTCATTCGAAATACCTCAAGCAATGGAGGAGTTGAACTCTTATAAAACAGAATTGAGTCCAAGAACGTCAAAAATCCCACCGGATTTGAAGATTGGGGTGGGGTTTTTGGGGTTGAGAGAGAGGAGAGAGAGAGAGAGTTTCGGAAGTTTTGAAGTAATGAGGAGAGAGAGGGAACGGTTTTGGAATGAAATAGGAGAGAAACCCGGAGAAACCACCCTTTTATGAAATATCAGTAATTCTGCCCTCTCCCACGGTCTTACCGCTCCACGGTATGACCGCGCATCGCCGCGGTATTACCGTTTTGCGGTAGTACCGCGCTGTATGCGGTATTACCGCTCAGCGGTAATTCCGCCCATTCAACAGCGGTAATTCCGATATTTCTAGGACTTTGCAGAGTATGAGATTGGATTTTGATTTTATGCAAATGATCCCTAGTTTTGCATTCAAGGAAGAATCATTCAGGACCATTTAGCATTAGAGAACCTATTTGAAGACTAACAACATAGTTTTTATGAATGTATAAGCTTTTGGCAAAAACCTTTGATAAATCATCACAAAAATGTTCAAATGACCACAAGGAACATTCAACCACATGCAGCAAGAGTTCAAGCAATATTTGAGAAGTCTAAAATATTTAACTCACTTCTCAACTTACAAAACCGGCCTTCATCTAATGGCTTGGTGAGAATGTCTGCTAGTTAATCCTCGGTTCTTATGTGGCTAATTTCAATATCCCCCTTTCCAACATGATCTCTCAAGAAATGATGTCTAATGTCTATATACTTGGTTCTTGAATGTTGGACAGGGTTATTAGCTATTTTCACCGCACATTCATTATCACACAAAAGAGCTATTTTATCAAATTTTATTCCGTAATCCATCAATGTTTGCCTCATCCAAAGCAATTGTGCACAACAACTACCTGCAGAAACATATTCGGCCTCGGCGGTTGAAAGTACTACAGAGTTTTGTTTCTTTGAGGACCAAGACACTAGAGATCTACCTAGCAATTGACAACTTTCCGAGGTGCTCTTTCTATCCACTTTACAACCCGCATAATCGAAATCCGAATATCCAATTAAATCAAATTTAGCACCTTTTAGAAACCACAAACCTATACTAGAGGAACGTTTTAACTATCTTAGAATTCTCTTTACGTTCACTAAATGGCACTCTTTTGGAGATGCTTGAAAACTTGCGCACATGCAGACACTAAACATAATGTCGGGCCTAGATGCGGTAAGATAAAGCAAAGTACCTATCATTGATCTATAAAGCTTTAAATCTACCGGCTTACCTCCTTCATTTAGATCCAAATGCCCGTTGGTTGCCATGGGAGTCTTGATGGGCTTTGCATCCTCCATGCTAAACTTCTTGAGTAAATTTCTTGCATACTTGATTTGGTTAATGAAAGTCTTATTTTTGAGTTGTTTGATTTGAAGTCCAAGGAAATAACTTAGTTCACCTATCATTGACATCTCAAATTCCCTAGACATCATATCACCGAATTCTTTACAAAATTATTAGTTAGTAGAACCAAAAATGATATCATCAACGTAAATTTGACATACAAAGAATTTATTATCAACAACTTTTGTAAATAATGTTGTATCAACTTTCCCGATTTTGAATCCTTTGGAGATTAGAAAATCTCGATAACGCTCATACCATGCCCTAGGGGCTTGTTTAAGTCCATATAGCGCCTTTGTAACATCCCAAAAATGTTATTCCTTTATTAAAATAATTTCTGAAATTTATTGGATTTTCCTGGACTTTATTGCAAAGTCCTGATTTGAGAAAAATTAAAAACTTTAATTGATAAAGGCCAAACTGAACTTATTGCATTTCATGAAAGTCAAAATAAGTGTATTTCATTTTTTGAACTCAATTATGTAATTATATTAATTTTCAGGATTTTATAAAGATTTAAAAACTTCCCCTTTTAAGTCAAATTGTGCTTTTGAAAAATTTAAATATCAAAATGGGTGGGAAATAATTTTATTAAGTCTCAAATAGCCCCAGAAGGTTCTCTGAATTTTTCTGGATTTTTCAAAATGTATTAGGTATTTTTCTGAGCATTTTAAAGCCCCCTAGTCATTTCTAAAAATAAAAAAGGATTTTAAAATCCAAAACCTCTCCTGGGGCCGACACTTGTCATCCATCAGGTCGGTCCGCGCCGCCGGATTCCCCCTCAGCCGTCTGATCTGACTTAAACCCTTTCCTCTCTGGCCGACACCTAGCACCCATCCGACCGTCCGCCCCTCCGCCCGACTTAATTTCAGCCGCCCGCGCCAACTTACCCCTTCGCCCGCTCCTCTCTTCCCTCCGATCGGCACGTGGCTCAATCCCAGCCGTCCTCCGTTGCTGCACCTAATTTCAGCCACCCCCACCCACTTAATGCACCGATCGGCCTGGATTCAATCCCCGTTGCCGGATGAGATCGTGGCCGTCCCCGTTCACTTTCCCCTTCGCCCACACCCTGCGGTCCCGATCTTCTCCCAGTGCCACCCGTCGAAGATCTGACCGTTGCCTCACCTATTTCCTTTCTTCCCCTCTCGCTGACCGGTGGGCCCCACCTGTCGGATCCGTCTTCCCCGCCCCCTTTCCTTTCTTCCTCGCGCGATCGCCGCCCGCTGCCGCCATTAAAGCCGAAACCGAAGCTTTGATTGCTTCGGTTTCCTTCCCGTTTAATCCCCCGCGCCAATGGAAAATTAAACCTCCGCCTCCACCGCGTCCGTTTCTGGCATAAAGTCGCGCATTATGCCTCTCCTCGCCGTCACATTCATTCTCTCCGCCCATTTTCACTCCGGCAATCTTCGCGCAGTCGTTACTCCCCTCCCCAGCCTATGAAAGGACCTCCCCGGGGTCCCTCTACCCACACCGCCCCTCCCTCACCCCTCAATCGAAGTCCCCGAGCACCGAAGCTTCCCCGAGCCTGGTTTTCCCCTCCGCGGCTCCGACGACTCCGGCGAGCAATCGCCGTCGCCTCAAGCCGCCCCGAGCCTCACCAACGCCTCCCCGACCTTGCTGGTGCCCAGGCGAACCCTGGCGACCTCTCCCCCGAGCTTCTGCGTCGCCGGAACCTCTCCGCTGCCGTGAACCCCTTCTCCGGCCGCCGCTTCTCGCCGATTCTCTCTCGGCCACTCGGGATCCGTGCTGCACCGATGCACTCCCGCGTTCTCCTCCTCATTTTGGTACCATCGCCGGAGCCGCCGCCCGCCGGAGCGCCGGCGACCCTCGCCCCGAGCGCCGCCGCCGGCAGCCACGTCGGCCGTCGGCCGACTGGCAGTGTGTGGCGGCGGTGGCGGCCAGTCGGCGCCACCTGTGCACCTCCCGCCACCCGCGCGCATGCAGCCACGTCGGCATATTGCTGTGACGTGGAAGCCACGCTAGCGCCACCTCGCTCCCCGCGCGCCCGCGTACCACCTCAGCATCACTCGGTCCGTGGACCAGATCCACCGTACACCGACCCCACCTGTCAGCCTCTATTAATTCAGTGCTGATGTCATGCTGGCGTAATAAACCGATTTTCCCGTATAAAAATAATTCGGCCGAAAACTAATTACCTTGCTGACGTCATAATCCTTTATTTTCCTTTAGAAAAATAATTCAGGCTAACGTCATAAATGATTTTCGGTATGAAAATAATTCCAGAAATTGAGTATTTTCTTTTTATTTATATTTAAATTTTGGAAGGCTATAACTTTTGCA
The DNA here is from genome assembly GCA_036346265.1 of Melocanna baccifera. Classification (NCBI taxonomy): domain Eukaryota; kingdom Viridiplantae; phylum Streptophyta; class Magnoliopsida; order Poales; family Poaceae; genus Melocanna; species Melocanna baccifera. The sequence continues at coordinate 15,629,921 of CM070708.1, read as the reverse complement.
TTTTAACTCCAAATTGACCCATTCAAATTTCTAAATTTTTCTAAAATCATGATCTACCCATTTCTGGAATAATTTTGAAAATTTGAATTTATTTGAATTTTATTTTGAATTTTCTTTGAATTGGCCCTTTACGTTAGATTTTGACGATTCCGGAGATTTCGAGTTTGACGATTCTCAGCAGGACTTCGAGCAAGGCAAGTTACATCTTTGACCATTTTGAACCTAATATTTTAAATTTATTTATGTTATTTTAATGTATATGCATGCGTACTTCTATTCAAATTTAATTTAAATTCAGTTTAAATGTTAGATATACCCATAATCCTTTGCATATGGCCAATTTGAATCTCGAATTCATGTACCTTGTCACCCTAGCTAAAAACTAGTTAGTACCATAGTATTGACTAGCAATTTTATAGAAATGCTTAGCCTGGCTTAGTATAATTTTAGGTGAGATCAATCTTTCACATGAAATAATAGACTTTGAAAGTTGATATCTTGACTTCGGTGAGTCAAGTATGGTTTGTGAAAATTGTTTAAAAATGAAAATAGAAACTTATGTTTTGGACTTAGGCTAATGGTTAGCAGGTGGATGTCGGCATGCCTCGTGTTTCGTGACACCTGGTTGATTGTCGTGCATGTGGGTATGTGGTTGAGCCTAAATCAGCTTAAGGACCGTTTCTGTGAAATCTTTTACGAAGTCACTTCGTACTACCACAAGTCCGGTATGGGACGAGCCTGGCTAAGTAACTTGTGAGGTTCCAAATATAATTCCGCTATAGGCTGAATGTGAGCGCGGCGTAGGCTGTGGGAAGTCTCACATGGCACCAGAGGGGGCTCCAACTCGTGGATTCGAGTTGTGGTGAAACCTTAGTGGCGGCATAATTATTTTGGCTACGGATCATTGGAACAGCTTTGTCATGAACTCTCCGCCGCACACCAAAGGAAGTGTGTTTATCGTGTGGCTCAAGTGAGAGGGAATGTCTTGTGGGTAAAGTTGTACACCTCTGCAAAGTTTTAATCTATCCTGGATAGCCGTGTTCACGGTCATGAACATGCTAAGTAAAGTTGTCATAGATTAGACTTGGTTTCTACAAAACTTGGTTTTAAGCAAAGTGATGGTTTTGGTTATTGTCCGGGTGGATTCCCGTGGTTAGGTTAGTGTAGGTCGGAGCCTACACTAACGATAATACTCGATAAAACCTTATTTCATATACCGTATTAAAGTCTAACTTTTCATACTTACATTATTGTATTCAAATTCAAGTACTGCTTTTCGCGCAAATAAACTGTTAAGCTTTCTTTTGTTATCCCTATGCATGCATCTACTCTGTTAAAATTCCTGGTGTAACTTGCGTAAGCATTTACTTGCTTACCTTGGGAGTACTCTTTGTACTCACCTTGCTAAATCTGTTGCCAGACTTCGAGGACGACTACGACGGTGAGGACTACTTCAGCGAGTAGGACGCGTCTTACAGTCATTCGCTTGTGGGAGACTGGATGGGCTGTTCTGCTGCCTTTACTGTTTTCCGCTGTTTTATTTTCTTTTGTTGGCCTTGTGCCCCTATATTGTAAGACTTGGCCTTAAGGCCGTATTTTCGTTTAATAATATCCTGTGGTAATTTTTGCATGATATACATTGCTGTTAAACCCTGTGTGCACTAGCTTTTCCTGGGATAGTGCGATTTACACAGTGGGACTCGGAGTTGTTGTTCCGGGTTCTGACAGAAATGGTATCAGAGCAATAATGACCCTAAGACGTGACCTTAGCTAGAGACCAACCTTAAAGGATATATTTTGATAAGAAATGCCTCTTTTAAAATCATCTCTTCCTTTGCTCAAATCTCTTACCAAAACTGATTACTAACTTCTCTCCTCTTCAAAATTTTAGATGGAGCAACCTACCCGCGTCTCCCACGGAACCCTTGCCGGACTCTTCGCAGACGACCTGTACAACCTCATGCAGGAGCTCAACTTCCGGCCGTACCCCCTCTACCAAGGGTACGTAGGCATGTACGGAGACGAGGAGCGCTGGAGGGTGGAAGTGAAGATCTTCAAAGATTTTGCAGCCAACGGAGCCATTTACGTCTTCGACGCCCCCTACCTCGAGCTACCTTCTTCGACGGAGTGCAAGATGCAGCCCGGGAGGCCATTCGCCAGTTGAGGAACATCTACGCTCGGGACCTGCAGCGCACAGACTTTCGCTACTTCCCCATGAAGACTCCTCTTGGTGCTGCCAGCGATTTCTCATCTACGGAGTACGAGAGCAACCCCTGTCTCCTTCGACAGGTGGAATTCACCAAGTCCATGGATCACATGTACCAGACCACCCTGGACGAGCTGCACACCGCGCAGCAGAAGCTCTGTGCAGTGGAAGAAGAACTAGCTGAGCTCCGTGCCGAGGATGCAGACTCCACTACTTCCGAGCCTTTTCCGAGGAGGCTCGAGCGTAGCACTAGTGTCTAGACAACCCTGAGTCTTAGCTTTAAAACGTTATCCGCGAGCTGTAGTCCTTTGTTAACAGCCGCGAGACTATTATAATAAAATAAAAGATATTTTATGTGGCTCTTATTCGTGGTTTTCCTTGCTTTTGTGTGTTCTTAGTTGTGGGATTGTTACTAGCACCCTCTCCTTTAGTTCTCTCTTTCCTCTAAATCTGGAAGTTTCAACAGATGGTGAACACGAGGAGAAACCCCAGCGACAGTACCAACCCCGGAGCCCAAGGGAGCCAGTCAGCCCCCATTCCACCACCTCCGCCAGCAGCAGGACCGAATTGGGCTCAGTTGATGGCCATCCAGAATCAGTTGATCCAATTATTAGCTCAGACTATCAACAACCCCGCACCTCAAGCTTTTCATCAACCTGCCCAAGTACCTCCCAATCGTCTTTCAGAGTTCCTAAGGATCAAGCCACCGACCTTCGCCGGTAGTGCCGAACCAATGGACGCCAACGACTGGCTCAGGTCGATTGGCAAGAAGCTGGACATATTGCAGTGCACTGATCAAGAGCAAGTCCTATTCGCCTCTCACCAGCTGAATGGACCAGCATCTCAATGGTGGGATACTTTCACCGCCTCGCATGCCAACCCGCAGACGGTAACGTGGAACGAGTTCGAGCAAAGCTTTCGCAAGGCTCACATCCCCACCGGCACAATGGTCTTGAAGAAGAAGGAATTTCGAGCTCTGCGCCAAGGAAGCCGTACTGTCAATGAGTACGTGCAGAAGTTCAACCAACTGGCCCGCTATGCGCCAGAGGATGTGGCTTCCGATGAAGCCAAGCAGGAAAGGTTCATGGAGGGCCTGAACGGCAACATCTCAGTGCAGCAGATATCAAGTGACTATACTGACTTCCACCAGCTAGTCAGTAAGGCCATCCGCCAGGAGGGCAAGCACATGGAGATGGAAACCCGGAAGAGAAGGATGGCAGATCAGAAGAACAACTCTGGAGGTTCTCACAAGGTTCGCAGCACTTCTCTGCACGCGAACAAGTTCAGGCCTCAGGGCAGCAACTTTAAGACCCAGTCGGGCAAGTTCAAATCCTCAACCAGCCGCCCGCCGTTCCAGGCCAGCCGCCAGCAATTCCAGAAGAACCGCACCCCAACGACCGGTGGCAGTGCGTAAGAGCATCCACCTTCGACGGAGTGACTCGCTTCATCAGAAGGAACCAAGGCACTATGCCAAGGTGTGCCCCAAGAAGATTCAAGCAGCAACAACCCCAGGAGCCTCCGGAAGTCAGAACCAGGGGCAGCAGAAGCCGCAAACTTTCATCAAGGGGAGAGTGAACCATGTGACAGCGGAAGAAGCGCAGGCTGCATCGAACGCCATGCTGGGTATGTTTCTAGTCAACTCAGTACCAGCATGAATTCTTTTCGATTCCGGAGCATCGCATTCTTTCGTATAAAAAACTTTTGTGGATAAGCATGGGTTGGGTATGGTGAATCTTAGCAACCCTATGATAGTTCACTCCCCTGGAGCAGAAATGAGAGCAGGGACCTTGTGTCCAAAAGTAGAATTGCTCATAGATGGGACCCGATTCCTAACCGATCTTTTGGTCTTGGAATCGCAAGGGTTAGGTGTTATTCTTGGTATGAACTGGTTAGCCAAGAATCAAGGCCAGATCAATTGCGCTACCAGATTGATCACCCTCACCAATGACCAAGGCATAGAAGTGATCTTCTCTCCTCAAATTCCGAGAGTAGAAGATTGTGCCATCTTTCACCTTCAAGTCTTGGGAGAAGTGCCAATAGTGCGGGAATACCCAGATGTATTTCCCGAGGAGTTACCAGAAATGCCGCTGGATAGGAAAATCGAGTTTGTGATTGACCTAGCCCCAAGCACCTCCCCAATTTCCAAGCGACCATATCGGATGCCTACAAACGAGTTAACAGAACTGAAGAAACAGCTTAAGGAGTTGGAAGACACAGGTTACATCCGACCTAGTTCGTCACCTTGGGGAGCACCCGTCCTTTTCGTCAAAAAAAAGGACGAGAGTTTGAGGCTATGTGTGGATTACAGAGCACTCAATGATGTCACAATCAAGAACAAATACCCTCTGCCTAGGATCGACGACCTGTTCGATCAGTTGAAAGGAGCTGGTGTCTTCTCCAAGATTGACCTGCGATCAGGATATCACCAGTTGAAGATTCGTGAAGAAGACATTCCCAAGACTGCATTCTCCACCAGATACGGACATTATGAGTTCACTGTCATGTCCTTTGGACTGACCAATGCACCAGCCTATTTCATGAGCATGATGAACAGTGTATTCATGAAATACTTGGACAAGTTTGTGGTAATCTTCATCGATGACATTCTCATCTACTCCAAGGATGAAGAAGAACATGAGCAGCATCTCAGGATCACCTTGGAAAAGCTTCGAGAGCATCAACTTTTTGCCAAATTCAGTAAATGTGAATTTTGGCTAAAAGAGGTTGCCTTCCTTGGACATATCGTGACAGCCGAAGGGATTACTGTAGACCCTTCCAAGATAGAAGCAGTAATGGAATGGAAGCAACCAAAGTCCGTGACCGAAATAAGAAGTTTCCCTTGACTTGTGGGTTATTATCGCCGGTTCATAGCAGGATTCTTCGAGCTAGCCAAGCCGATGACTCAGTTACTAAAAAAGGAAAAGAAGTTCGAATGGACAAAAGCGTGTGAACAGAGTTTCCAGACCCATAAGAAAAGACTAGTCTCAGCACCCGTGCTTGTTTTGCCGGACATGCATAAAAGCTTCGAGATTTTCTGTGATGCCTCTCGCCTAGGCTTAGGCTGTGTTCTGATGCAAAAAGGCAAAGTGGTAGCCTACGCCTCATGCCAACTCAAACCCCATGAGTGCAATTACCCTACTCATGCCTTGGAGTTAGCCGCAGTAGTGCACGCTTTAAAAATCTGGCGTCACTATATTATCGGTAACCGTTGTGAAGTATACACGGACCACAAGAGCTTGAAGTATATCTTCACCCAGGCAGAACTCAACCTGAGACAGCGAAGATGGTTGGAATTGATAAAAGACTATGACATCGATATACATTACCATCCCAGAAAAACAAATGTGGTAGCCGATGCCTTAAGCAGGAAGTCATATACAAATGTGGTCTTATCGGAAGAAGACCAAACCCGACTTCAGGAGGAAGTCGCCCGTCTAAGTCTAAATCCGATGGGACCAAGCATCCTCACCACCCTGGAAATACAACCTGGCTTGCCGGATCAGAATAAGGAAGCTCAGAAGGTTGACGAGGATATTCAAGAAATCAAGAAGAATATGATAAGAGGCAAAGCCCCAGGATTCAGTGAAGATGAGCATGGCACTGTTTGGTTCGAGAACCGCATCGTGTCTTAGAATAATCGGAAATTAAAACACGATTCGAAAGAAGCTCATGACACCCCATACTCAATCCACCCAAGTCGTACCAAGATATACCAGGACCTGAGGGAAAGATATTGGTGGGTTAGTATGAAAAGAGAAATAGCAGAGTTTATTGAGGCATGTGACACTTGCCAGCGGGTTAAAGCAGAACATCAGAGACCGGCTGGACTCTTGCAACCACTGCCAATACCAGAATGGAAGTGGGAAGAAATTGGTATGTATTTCATAACCGGACTTCCGAGAACACAATCGGGTTATGATTCAATCTGGGTGATCATAGACCGGTTAACTAAAGTGGCTCACTTTATACCGGTCAAAACCACTTATTCTAGAAGTAAGTTAGCTGAGCTATACATGTCCCGGGTTGTGTGCCTGTATGGCGTTCTCAAGAAGATAGTGTCAGATCAAGGTAGTCAGTTCACTTCTCGATTCTGGCAAAAACTACATGAAGAGTTAGGGAGTAAACTCAGTTTCAGTACAGCTTACCATCCCCAGATAGATAGCCAAACAGAAAGAGTAAACTAGATACTCGAGGATATGCTAAGAGCCTATACTCTGGATTTTGGGAACAGTTGGGACCGTTCATTGCCCTATGCAGAGTTCTCGTACAATAATAGTTATCAAGCCAGTCTGCAGATGGCACCTTTTGAAGTCTTGTACGGCTGAAAGTGCAGGACACTCTTGCTTTGGGATCAGCAAGGAGAACCTCAAGAAGCTGGACCAAATTTGCTTCAAGACGCCGAAGATAAAGTTAAGAAGATCAGAGACAGACTGAAGATAGCCCAATCTCGACAGAAGAGTTATGCGGACAACCATCGTCGAGACTTGACCTTTGAGGTCTGGGACTACGTCTATCTTAGAGTATCCGCACTCAGAGGAGTTAAAAGGTTTCAAGTCAGAGGAAAGCTAGCACCAAGATATGTGGGACCTTTCAAGATTCTGAACCGAAGAGGTGAAATCGCCTATCAGTTGGACTTGCCATCTAGTATGTCGGGAGTATACAACGTCTTCCATGTCTCTCAGTTGAAGAAGTGCCTCCGAGTACCCACAGAGCAAGCTGCATTGGAAACCTTGGACCTTCAAGATGATCTCACTTATCAGGAGCAACCAATCAAGATCCTCGAAACCGCAGAGCGTCAGACCAGAAGGAAGACCATCAGATTCAGCAAAGTACAATGGAGCAACCACACCGAGGACGAAACCACCTGGGAGCGAGAAAAATATTTGAAGGCCAGCCATCCCCATCTCTTTTGCTAGCCAGTGCAAATCTCGAGGGCGAGATTTCTTTAAGGGGGGTATGTTTGTAACATCCCAAAAATTTTATTTCTTTATTAAAATAATTTCTGAAATTTATTGGATTTTCCTGGACTTTATTGTAAAGTCCTGATTTGAGAAAAATTAAAAACTTTAATTGATAAAGGCCAAACTGAACTTATTGCATTTCATGAAAGTCAAAATAAGTGTATTTCATTTTCTGAACTCAATTCTGTAATTATATTAATTTTCAGGATTTTATAAAGATTTAAGAACTTCCCCTTTTAAGTCAAATTGTGCTTTTGAAAAATTTAAATATCAAAATGGGTGGGAAATAATTTTATTAAGTCTCAAATAGCCCCAGAAGGTTCTCTGAATTTTTTTCAATTTTTCAAAATTTATTAGGTATTTTTCTGAGCATTTTAAAGCCCCCTAGTCATTTCTGAAAATCAAAAAGGATTTTAAAATCAAAAACCTCTCCCGGGGCCGACACTTGTCATCCATCGGGCCGGTCCGCGCCGCCGGATTCCCCCTCAGCCGTCCGATATGACTTAAATCCTTTCCCCGCCTCCCCTTCCTCTCTGGCCGACACCTGGCACCCATCCGACCGTCCGCTCCGCTCCGCGGAGCTTAATCTCTCGGCCGCCGCGCCAACTTACCCCTTCGCCCGCTCCTCTCTTCCCTCCGATCAGCACGTGGCTCAATCCCAGCCGTCCTCCGTTGTCGTACCTAATCTCAGCCGCCCCCTCCCACTTCATGCACCGATCGGCCTGGATTCAATCCCCGTTGCCGGACGAGATCGTGGCCGTCCCCGTTCACTTACCCCTTCGCCCACACCCTGCGGTCCTGATCTTCACCCAGTGCCACCCGTCGAAGATCTGACCGTCGCCTCACCTCTTTCCTTTCTTCCCCTCTCGCTGACCGGTGGGCCCCACATGTCGGATCCGTCTTCCCCGCCCCCTTTCCTTTCTTCCTCGCGCGATCGCCGTCCACTGCCGCCATTAAAGCCGAAACCGAAGCTTTGATTGCTTCGGTTTCCTTCCCGTTCATGACCGCGAACACGGCTATCCAGGATAGGTTTTACTCTGCAGAGGTGTACAACTTTACCCACAAGATATTCCCTCTCACTGGAGCCACGCGATAAACACACTGCCTTAAGTATGCTGCGGAGAGTTCATGACAAGGCTGATCCGATGATCTATAGCCAAAATAATCACGCCGCCACTAAGATTTCACCACAACTCGAATCCACGAGTTGGAGTCCCCTCTGGTGTCATGTGAGACTTCTCGCGGCCTATATGTTCACATTCAACCTATAGTGAAACTATATTTCGAACTTCACAAATTACTTAGTCAGGTCCGTCCCATACCGGACTTGTGGTAGTATGAAGTGACTTCGTAAAATGATTCACAGAAACAGTCCTGAAGTTGATTTAGGCTCAACCACATACCCACATGCACAAAAATCAACCAGGTGTCACCAAACACGAGACATGCTGGCACCCACCACCTAACCATTAGCCTAAGTCCAAAAGATAAGTTTTTATTTTCATCTTTAAACCATTTCATAAATTATCCTTAACTCACCGAAGTCAAGACTCATTTCCAAAGTCTATCATTTCATGTGAAAGAATCGATCCCACCTAAATTGTACTAAGCTAGGCTAAGCATTTCCATGAAATTCCTACTCAATACTATAGTACTAACTAGTTTTCAGCTAGGGTGACAGGGTGCATGAGTTCGAGATTCAAATTGGGCTGTAATCAAAGGATCATGAGCATAACTAAAGTTTAAATTGAATTTAAATTATATTTGAATAAAAGTACGCATGCATATACAGTAAAACAACATAACTAAATTGGAAATATTAGGTTTAACATGGTCAAAGGTATAACTTGCCTTGCTCGAAGTCCTGCGGAGAATCGTCGAACTCGAACTCTCCGGAATCGACAAAATCTAACGTAAAGAGCCAATTCAAAAGAAATTCAAAAACAAAATTCAAATGAATTCAAAATTTCAAAAGGATGCCAGAAATGGATAGAACATGATTTAGAAATTTGAACGGGACAATTTGGAGTTAAAAAGAAAAAGTTATAGACTTCCAAAGTTTTAATACAAATAAAAAGAAAATACCCAATTTCTGGAATTAATTTTAAACCGAAAAACATTGATGACGAATTATTTTTCTAAAGAAAAAAATAGATTATGACGTCAGCACTGGAATTAAATTTTGGCCGATTTATTTTTATACTGAAAAATCGGATTATTGCGCCATCATGATGTCAGCAAGGATTTTCGGATTTTAATAAAAACCGGAAGGGCTGACGTGGCAAAGGAGGCAGACGTGGCCTCCACGTGGCTGCCACTTGGCACCACATGGCTGCCTCGTGGCTGCCACGTCACGGCAATATGCCCGGCGTGGTGTCTTGAGGTGGCGGTGGGTCTTTGGCGTGGCGAGCGTGCCACCGGTGGCGCCACCAGCCGCCATGTGGCTACCACCGCGGCCCGTTGGGCTGACGTGGCTCGCCGGCCGGAGAGGGGCTCGGGAACCAATGGTCGCCGACGCTCCGGCGGGCGGTGGTGCCAAACGAGGGTACCAAACTGATGAGGGGGTCGAGGGGAGTTCACCGGTACCTTGCTCGGTGCACGGGGGTGGCCGGAGAGGGTGATCGGCGGAGAGGGGTGGCGGTCGGAGAGGGTCTCACGGTGGCGGAGGGGTTCCGGTGGCACACGTGCTCGGGGAGGTGGTCATCGGGGATCACCGGGGCACGAGGAACGTCGGAGAGGCGTCGGTAAGGCTCGGGGAGGCTTGAGGCGGCGGCGATTGCTCGTCGGAGTTGTCGGAGCCGGCGGAGAGAAAATCGGGCTTGGGGGAACTACGGTGCTCAAATGCTTCAATTGAGAGGCCAGGAAGGGGCGGTGTGGAGAGGGGGGATCCTCGGGGAGGGCTTAAATAGCCTGAGGGGAGGGGGGTAACGGGTGAGCGCACTCACGCCGGAGGTGAAACGGCCGGGGATGAAATACGACGGCGATCGGGGGCTTAAATAAGGAGATAATGCCAGAAACGGATGCGGCGGAGGGGGAATTTCAATTTGCAATTGACGCGGGGAATCAATTGGGAAGAAAACCGAGGCTTTAAAAGCATCGGTTTCAGTTTCAATGGCGGCAGCGGGCGGCGATCGCGTGGGGAAGAAAGGAAAGTCGCGGGGGGAGACGGATCTGATAGGTGGCGCCCACCGGTCAGCGAGAGAGAACAAAAGGGAAGGAGGAAAGCAACGGTTGGATTTGCGACGGGTGGCAGGGGGGAAGATCGGGGCCGTAGGGTGCCGATGAAGGGGTAAGTGAGCAGGGACGGTCTGGATCCGATCCGACAATAGCGGTTGAATCCGGGCCGATCGGTGCATTAAGTGGGAGGGGGTGGCTACGATTAGTTACGGCAACGGGCGATGGCTGGGATTGAGCGGGGGGTGAAGCGGTAAGTGAGTGTGGGCGGTGAAGATTGAAGCTGGCGGGGAGGCGGACGGCTCGATGCTTGACACGCGTCGGCCAGAGAGGAAGGGAAGGCGGGGAGAGGGGTTAAGTTAGATCTGACGGCTGAGGTTAGTTCCGGCGGGCGGGGTTCGGCCCGATGGGCGACACGCGGCAGCCCGAGAGAGGGTTTTGGGATTTTATTTTCTTTTTCATTTTCAGAAATGGTTTGAAGGCTTTAAAATACTCAGAAAAATACCAAATAAACTTTGAAAATTCCAAAAAAATTCAGAGAACCTTCTAGGGCTATTTTAAACTTAATAAAAATGTTTTCAAAACATTTCTGATAATTGATTTTTACAAAAACACATTTTGACTTTAAAGGGAGGGTTTTATATCTTTATAATTTCCTGAAAATCAAAGTAATTAGAAATTTGACTTTCGGAAAATGAAATACATTTATTTTGACTTTCATGAAATGAAATAAATTCATTTTGGCCTTTATAAAATAGAAACTTTAATTTTCTCAAATCAGAGTTTTGGAACAAAATCCAGGAAACTTCAATAAATTCCAGAAAACACTTTAATAAAGGAATAAAATTTTTGGGATGTTACACTAGCCGTTGGAATTTTGTGTGGTATTACCGCCGTTATAAGTGCGGTATTACCGCTCAGCGATAATACCGCAAGTCGTTGCGGTATTACCGCACTGCGGTAGTTCCGCCGTGCTAATACCGGTAATATCGATTTCTAGCCGGCTAAGTCTTGACTTGGAGGCTCTCTGGAAAAAATATTTTGAAAAACGGTAATACCGCAGTACCATGCGGTACTACCGCACTGCGGTAGTTTCGCCGTTCAAATTTCGGTATTACCGATTTCAGTGTGTTGAAGTCCTCAAAAGGGTGCACTCTGGAATTTCCATACCGCACATAATTCGGTATTACCGCAAGGCGGTTATACTGTTTGTGGGTGCGGGTAGTACCGATTTTTCTGAGAGAGCCCAGTGAGTTTTTAAACTTATTTTCAAATTCATGCATGTTCCTAGATTGATCCAATGTGCACAAAACATGCTATCAAGCTACTTTCAACAATCCCTGTTAATAGTACGGCATCTAACCTATAATTCGGTCTTCCACCTTTACTTCTAAGAGCGGTGAAATTTAAAACAGATCCAAAAACTTATGTACCTTATCTTCGGATTTTTGGCGTCAATAATCCTTGCAGCTTGTTCTTTACCTTGCACACATGAGACTTCATCTATACAATCTTAGCATACACATTAATCCTATGTTCATAATTCATCATTAATTACCAAAACCCTAATCTTATGGGCCTAGATACTTTTAGCGGTGCAGCCCAATTCAAAGCCTAAGATGGCCGACAGCCAGACTAGGCATCAACAATGGTCGAAGCATGTCACCACAGCACTACGGAACCCTAGAGGTTGATTCGTTCCTAAGGGAACTTCTACGGGTAAAGGGGACTCACCAGAAAGGAGGATGGAGCTCGGGGATGAGTGTAGTGGGCAGGCGGCGATCATCAGGTCGGCGGTGTGGTGAGTGATGTGGAGGGTGCACCGGGGAGAGAGAGGGAGCTCAGTGGTGGTCAGGATCACTTCAGGGCCTTCAGGCGAGCAAGTGGGCAGAGGTGCAATGAAGCTCGAGAAGGCTTGGTGGTGGTGCTTCGACGGTAGGGAGGAAGAAAGGGAGGTGGGTAGTGCTGGGGGGCGTTTGGGGGCACAACGGAACAATTGGGAGTGAGAGGAGGGCTTCCAGCAGTTTTTATAGCTGTGAAAGGGGAAGGAAGCCATTGGATGGCATTGATACCATGCGGAGGCCTAGAGAGGCATCGCTCGGCACATGGCGTGGCGCGAGGCAAGGAGGGTAGGGCCGACGCGTGGCACGGAGGGGGGAGTAAAGGTGACGATGTGGCTAGGTGGGCAATAGTTGGGCTCAAAACAAGGACACGTGGGGGCGACGCGGTGAACATGGCACGGATGCGGTGGGCGCATGGAGAGGGGAGGGAGAGCGGGTAGGCTAGGGAGGAGAGGTGCTAGGCATGGCGAGGGCTGCGGCGCACTGTAGGAGCACAGTGACGCACTGAAGAGGGGTTGGGCGAGCGCGGTGCGTGCTGGGCATGGCCAGGGCAGCGCCGGGTGGCATGGGCCGTTCTGGCCAAGTGAAGGGGCCAAATGGGCTAGGCCAAAGGCTAGAGGCAAGGTGGGTTGGGCAGGCCCAAGAGAGATTTTGAAAATACAAAATTTTTGAAATTTGGCCAAAATTGAGGAGCACAACTAAGAACAAAAACAAATTTGAAAATTCCTTTAAGCAAATTTTTACATGCCCAAAAATGGGATGTTACATTCCTGAGATTGGGGATTGGGAACAAGTGGGACCTCTATCTCCTCTAGGCGAACAACATCGAGGGGTAGTGTGAATCTACTGTACCAAGTACTATCCCACGGTTCGATTTATGTATATCATGTAATTTTTTCTGCGTTCGTATGTTTGGGTGTTTGAGAAGTAGTGCGTCGGGGGCTGTTAGGTTGTACATGTTGGTTGTGGATTGTGGAGCAATGTTGAGACATGAACATGTGAAGAAAGGCTAAAATTATGTGCATAGTTTTAGATACATCATGCAAAATAAGTTCTGTTAGTCTGGATATTGGTTATGCAAATACTAATCAGACACAGAATTGGTTGGGTGTGCAAAGATTGCTAGGCTTGTTGATGCTGACATTTGACATATAGAATGTGTTGGAAATGTAGGCAATATTATAATTCTAAGTTTTACTAGAAGACAAATACAATATAAAACTAGTGATGCAAAACTTACAACTAACAATATGCTACTCATTATACTTCAGAAAATACGTAAGAGAAATATAGTATAAAAGTCAATTGAATTTTCGAACGACTTACTGTTGGGTTTGATGAAGAATAGGAAGCAGCGTAGATGTGATGCTGTGCAGAACATAGATGACGCAATGCAACGAGTGGTTGCACAGATGTGCGCTGCCCAAAAATCTTATTGCAGGTCTTCACAGTAGCAACGGCTCGGAGATACCAGTCCCTTCTTCATGGTGCATACTAGGAAGAAGAGTCGACAAGGTTCAGATTGCGCAATACAACAGTACAAGTTCACATGAGGAAGAAATGGAGGTAGTGAGTTTCTTAGCAATATATTCTAGACGTCTCTAAGGGGTGTGTGATATATAGACAGACTAATAACTGACATAATTATGTAATCAATTACCCATTGGTAACTAACATATTTAATCAGCCATGTACCTACTGGTAGCTGCCTGTCATCAAATTCAATAAAGCCCTAAATTCAAACATTTGAATCTCATTCAATCAGAGAGAGAGTAATGCACGGTTTAGCAAAAATAAATGTAGACTTGGTCTATCAAGTGGCGCGCCACGGCATGGCACGATCGTGCATCACAAGTCACAAATCATGCGATTTTCATGTGAAAAAACGCGAATACACTCGCGCGCGTGCATGGCACGTGTGTGATTAGCCAGAACCCTCCTCATGTGTAACATCCCAAAATTTTATATGCATTTTATTTTCTAGAATTTTATTTCAAGCCTGGGATAATAAAGTTTAAATTATCCTTTTTACTAAAGCCAAAACAAGTTTCTTTTATTTTTCCTCAGCCTTTCCATAATTATAGTAATTTTTCAGAATTTTCTAGAAATTAAAAACTTCCTTTTTAAAGTTAATTAGTGTTTTCATAAAAACTAGATGTTGTTATAGGTTGAAAATATTTTTATTAAGTCTATAATGATTCTAGAGAATTTTTTGAATTTTTTTAGAATTTTTGGACTTTATTTGGTAATTTTTTTGAGTATTTTTTAGCCTGCTAGCATTTCTAAAAAAGTTTAAAAAGAAATTAAACATAAATTCACCTTAGGTCGACACGTGTCGTGCCCTGGTCAGATCCACCCCTGCTCGATCGAATCCCCATCGCCCATCCGTACTTACCCCTTCACCCACCTTCTCATCCCCTTGGACCGCCACGTGTTGCGTTCGAAGTTCATCCCCACACACCAGGGCAGATCTCGGTCGCCCGTGGCCACTTACCTCTTCGGACGCCTCCTTCTTCCTCGGGGTGACAAGTGTCATGCTTGGATTAACACCTCCCTCGCCCGATCGGATCTGGGCCGCTCATCGTCACTTACCCCTTCGCCGCTTCCTCAAACGGCTCTAATTTATTCTCCTTTGCCGATCAAATCTGGTGCGCTCACCACCACTTATTGCACCCGACAATCCCGATCTCTCATTCTTGCCACGTGGCAGTCATCCGAACACCACCCTTTCTTTTCCCCGCGTCCCCTCTCGCCGATAGGCGGGGCCCGCCCGACAGGCCATCTTCTCCGCCCCTTCTTCCTCCCCGCACCTCCGCCGCTGCCGCCATTAATGGAGGCAACTGAAGCTTTGAAGCTTCAGTTTCCTTTCCGTTTTTGCCTCCCGCACTAATGCACATTTAGACCCCGTGTTCGCCGCACTCAACATAATGGTTTCCTCCCCCATTACACCCCTCTACGCCATCACATTCAAGCTTTGCACCCGTTTTACTCCAGCGATGAC
Organism: Melocanna baccifera; assembly: GCA_036346265.1. Taxonomy (NCBI): domain Eukaryota; kingdom Viridiplantae; phylum Streptophyta; class Magnoliopsida; order Poales; family Poaceae; genus Melocanna; species Melocanna baccifera. The sequence continues at coordinate 15,614,738 of CM070708.1, read as the reverse complement.
ACGCATGGTCGTTATCGCCCCTCAGCCTATTTAAACCCCTCCCCGAGGTCCCCCTCGACTCACCGCCCCTTTCCCCTCCTCCAATTTCGTTCGGCCTCATCTACAGCGCCGCCGCCCCGTGCAACCTCCCCATTTTTCGTCGTTGGAACTCCGGCGAGAAATCCCCGCCGCCTCAGACCGCCTCGTGCCGCGCCGCCACCACCCCGAGCTTCACTGAGCAGGGCACACCTTCTCCGTCTTTTGTCCGAGCACGAGAGTCACCGGTGGACCCCGCCGCCGATCGCCTCTCCCAGACCACCGCTCCTCGCTGCAGCCAGCCCTCTCTGATCGTCCTTAGGCTCCACGGACGGTACCTCCATGTTCCCCGAGCTCTCCTCTACTTTTCTAAACCCTCGTCGAGCGCCGTCGGTCATCAGAACCCCGGCGACCCTAGGTCCCCGCGCCGTCACCGTCATCGGCCCTACCACGTCAGCAGGCCGAGGTGACGTGGTAGGCAATGTGGCCGCCAGGCGGACACCACATTTGCCTCGGCCTCGCCACGCCAGCGCCACCCCGCGCCCCGTCAAACCCCACGCCACCTCAGCCATTTCGTGTCCATGGACTCAGTCCACCGAACACCGGGCCCACATGTCTGCCTCCTCCTCCATTATTTTAATCCTAGGGCTGACGCCATGCTGACGTCATAAGTCTGATTTTCCGTATAAGTTCAATTCAGCCGAAAATGAAATGTGTTGCTGATGTCATAATTTTAGTTTCCTTCACAAAAATAATTTGGTTAAATGCCTGCTGACGTCATAATTGTCTTTTTCAGTATAAAAATAATTCTAGAGAAATCAGTCATTTTCTTTTTTTTTTGTATTTAAACTTCCAGAAGCCTGTACTTCTTCATTTTAACTTCGATTGGACCCGTTCAAATTTCTAAATTTTTCTAAAATCATGAACTATCCATTTATAGGCTCCTTTTGAATTTTATTTGAATTTTATTTTGATTGTATTTGGTCCTTCGCGTATAGATTTCGACGATTTGCGAGAGTTTGAATTCGATGATTTTCAGCAGCAGAACTTCGAGCAAGGCAAGTTACACCCTTGACCATATTGTCCATATTATTTTAATTTATTTGTGTTGTTTTTAAATGTATATGCATGCGTAATTTTATTCAAATGTAATTTAAAGATGATTTAAATTCTAGTTATACCCATTACCATTGTTATAGCCAATTTTGACCTCGTTCTCACATGCCTTGACACCTAGATGAAAACTAGTTGGTACAGTAGAATTAACTAGAAAATTTTTAGTGATTTGCTTAGCCATGCTTAGAGAAATTTTTGTGGGATAAATTGTTTCATATGAAATGACGATTTACAACCCCTCCTTATTGACTTTGGTGAGTCAAAAACGATTACAAAATGTTTTAAAATAAAAATAGAAACAAAACTTGGTTTGGACTTAGGCTACTGGTGAGGTAGTGAGGTGCTGGCATGCATCGTGTTTGGTGACACGTTGTTGATTATCGAGCACGTGAGTTTGTGGTTGAGTTTAAGTCAAGTTAAGGACCGTTTCTGTAAACTATTTTACAAAGTCACATTATACTACCACAAGTCTGGTATGGGATGGACCTGGCTAAATAATTTGTAATATTCCAAACATAGTTTCACTATAGGCTAAATGTGAGTATGGCGTAGGCCGCAAGAAGTCTCATATGGCATAAAAGGGGGCTCCAACTTGTGGATTCAAGTTGTGGTGAAACCTTAGTGTCGGCGTGACTATTTTGGTTATGGAACATTGTAACGGCCTTATCATAAACTCTCCGCCGCACACCAAGGCAGTGTGTTAATCGCGTGGCTCAAGTAGGGGAATATATTTTGTGAGTAAAGTTGTACACCTCTACATAGTAATAAACTATCTTGGATAGCCATGTCCGCGGTTATGGACATGCTGAGTAGAAGTTTTTTTCACGGATTAGACTTTGATTTCATAAAACATGGTTGGAATAAACAAGAACTATTTTGAGGATGGTCCGGGTGAGATACCCGTGGTTAGGTTAGTGCTAGGTCGATGCCTGCACTAATGATATTATTCTCAAAAATGTTGTTTCATATATTGTATTAAAAATTCAGCTTTTCTTCTTACATTACAATATTTACTTCAGTATTGCTTTTCCGCACAAATAACCTTATTAAGCCTTCCTTTGTCATCCCCTATGCATGCATACATTCTGTTAAAACTCCTGGTGTAACTTGTGGAGTACTTTATATGCTCACCTTGCTTAATTCTGTTGCCAGAAGAGGATATCAATGACTTCGGAGAGGATTTTGACAAATAGGTTGCGTCTTACAGTCATTCGCTTGTGGGCAGGCAGGATGGGTTGTCCTTTTGCAATTATCTTTCCGCTGCTTTCTTTTTGTTAGCCATGAACCTTTATTCGTAAAACTTGGCCATAAGGCCCATATTTTTTGTCTTATAATAAAGATTGGTTGTTATGCATGATATGTATCCCTGTTAACCCTATGTGCACTAGCTTTTTCTGGGATAGTGCGATTTACACAGAGAGTTCTTGAGTTATTGTTCCGGGTCCCGACAGAGATGGTATCAGAGCTTTAATGACCCTAAGACGTGACCGTAGATAGAATAGAATGAACCAACTTAATGACATATTTTAATAAATAATTATATTTTTAATATAATTCGTCCCTCAACTAAGTTCTTTTGTTAAAAATTTGTTTACTAACTTTCCTCCCTTCTCAAAATGTTATATGGCTGAGCGTTCTACCCGAGTCTCCCATGGAGCCCTAGCCGGACACCTAGCTGACTGTCTTTGGAGTCTTATGTAAGAGTTGAACTTCCAACCTTGCCTCATTTATCGAGGATATTTGGGCCAGTATGGAGATCAAGAGCGTTGGAGGGTCGAAGTGATGATCTTCTCTAACTTTGGAGATGAAGTAGTGTTCCACACATTTGACGCCCCTGTTCCTTGAGAGACCTTCCTCGCCGGTGTCCAAGATGCAGCTTGTGAAGCAATTTGACAAATGAGGGACATCTACGCGCTGGAACTTCAACGCACCACATTTCGCTACTACCCCATGAAGCTTCCTGTCAGTCCCGTCAGTAACTTCTCATCCACGAAGTACGAGAATAACCCTCAACTTATGCAGCAGGTGCAGTTCACTAAGTCCATGAACTATGTGTACCAAGCCAACTTGGACGAGTTGAACTCCGTGGCACAGAAGCTCTGTGAAGCCAAGGAAGAATTAGCTCAGTATCGTGTAGCGGATGAGGGTTCCACTGCTACAGGACCACCCCCCAAACAAGCTTACGCATAGCACCAGCATATAGGAGCCATAAGTTTAAGCTATGAAACATTACTTGTGAGCTGTTGTTCCTTTGTTAACAGCCTCAAGATTATCATATTTCAATAAAGAGGTTTTATTGGCTCTTATTCGAGTTTTCATTGCTTTTGTTTGCTTGGTTGTGGGAATGTTACGAAAGCCTTTCTTCTAATTTTCTCTCTTTCCTCTAAATCTGGAAGATTTCGGCAGATGGTGAACCCAAGGAGGAACATCAATGACAACGCCAACACCGGAGCTGAAGGAAGCCAGTCCGCTCCCATTCCTCTGCCTCCGCCAGACTAGGCACAACTGATGGCAAACTAGAACATGCTGATTCAACTGCTTACTCAAACCATCAACAATCCAGCTCAATATGTTCATCCACCGCCAGCTCAAGCTCCTCCCAATAGGTTGTTAGAGTTTCTGAGGATCAAACCTCCAACCTTTTCAAGTAATTTAGAGCCCATGAATGTTGATGATTGGCTTAGGGCAATTGGAAAGAAGTTGGATATCCTACAGTGCACCGACCGGGAAAGGGTCTTGTTTGCTTCTTACCAGCTGAATGGACCTGCTTCTGAGTGGTGGGACACTTTCACCGCCTCTCATGCCAACCCTCAGGTTGTGTCATGGAATGAGTTTGTGCAGAGTTTTCGCAAAGCTCACATTCCCTTTGGCACCATCACCCTGAAGAAGAAGGAGTTTCGAGCCCTTCGTCAAGGAAGCCAAACAGTGAATGAGTTCTTGTAGAAATTCAATCAACTAGCACGTTATGCACCAGAAGATGTGGCTACTGATGAAGCTAAGCAAGAAAGGTTCTTGGAAGGCCTGAATGACAACCTATCTGTTCAGCTGATCTCGAGTGATTATGCTGATTTCCACTAGTTGGTGAGCAAGGCCATTCGTCAGGAAGGCAAGTACGTGGAAATGGAGAACAGAAAGAGAAGGATGGCTGATCAGAAGGTTAACCCTGGAGGTTTTCCTAAGCCTCGTAACACTCCTCCGCAAGTGAGCAAGTTCAGGACACAAAGCAGCAACTTCAAGCTGTAGTCAGACAATTTCAAGCCAACCGTACTCCTGCTGTCGGTGGGCAAGTCCAGAAGAGTACCCCAGCATCAGATGGAGTGACCTGTTTCTATTGCAAGGAAACATGGCATTATGCTAAGTCTTGCCCCCAAGAAGAGCCCAGTCGTAGCTAATTCAGGCACATTCGGGAGTCAGAACCAAGGGCAGCCGCTTCAGAAACCGCAGAACTTCGTCAAGGGACGTATAAACCGTGTCACTGCTGAGGAAGCTTAGGCTGCACCGGACGTCGTACTAGGTATGTTTCTTGTAAACTCAGTATCAGCATTAGTTCTTTTTGATTTAGGAGCTTCCCATTCATTTGTTTCAAAAGCTTTTGTGGATAAGTTTGGGTTGGGCATGGTTACCCTTAGTAACCCGATGATAGTTCACTCCCTTAGAGCAAGAATGAAAGCAGGGACTTTGTGTCCAATAGTAGAGTTGCTCATAGGAGGGACTCTGTTCCTAGTTGACCTTTTAGTCTTGGAATCGTAAGGGTTAGATGTAATTCTTGGTATGAATTGGTTAGCCAAAACTAAGGGTCAGATCAATTGTGCTACCCGATCCATCACTCTCACCAATGACCAAGGAATAGAAGTGATCTTCTCCCGTGAAATCCCAGCAGAAGGAGAGTGTGTTCTTAATCATCTTCAAGCTCTAGAAGAAGTACATGTGGTGCGGAAATATCCAGAAGTATTTTCCGAAGAGTTACCAGGAATGCTACTGGATAGGAAAATCGAGTTTGTGATTGATCTAGTCCCAGGCACCACGCCCATCTCTAAGAGGCCATATCAGATGCCAGCTAATGAGTAACTGAGTTGAAGAAGCAGATCCAAGAATTGGAGGACAAGGGTTATGTTTGTCCCAGTTCGTCGCCTTGGGGAGCACCTGTTCTGTTTGTCAAGAAAAAGGATGGAAGTATGAGACTATGTGTGGATTACAGAGCACTCAATGATGTAACCATAAAAAACAAGTACCCCTGCCCAGGATCGATGATATGTTTGATCAGTTGAAGGGAGCTAGAGTTTTCTCCAAAATAGATTTGCGGTCAAGATATCACCAGTTGAAGATCCGTGCCAAAGACATCTCCAAGACTACTTTCTCCACCTATTATGGATATTATGAGTTCAATGTCATGTCTTTTGGACTGACCAATGCACCTGCCTATTTCATGAGTATGATGAACAGTGTATTCATGGAATATTTGGACAAGTTTGTGGCAATTTTCATTGATAACATTCTGATATACTCAAAGGATGAAGAAGAGCATGAGAGTCATCTCAGAATAACCCTAGAAAAGCTTCAAGAGCATCAGCTTGATGTCAAATTTAGTAAATGTGAATTTTATCTAAAGAAAGTTGCTTTCCTAGGGCATATTGTGACAGCCGAAGGAATCAGTGTGGATCGTTCCAAAATAGAAGCAGTAATGGAATGGAAGCAACCCAATTCAGTAACCGAAGTCAGAAGCTTCCTTGAACTTGAGGGTTACTACCGTCGGTTCATAGCAGGATTCTCAAAGTTAGCCAAGCCAATGACTCAGCTATTAAAAAAAGAAAAGAAGTTCAAATGGATGAAGGCCTGTGAGCAAAGTTTCCAAACCTTCGAATGGATGAAGGCCTATGAGCAGAGTTTCCAAACCCTGAAAAAAAAGGCTAGTCTCAGCACCCGTGCTTGTCTTGTTGGATGTGCATAAGGACTTTGAGGTCTTCTGTGATGCCTCCCGTCCCGGCCTAGGGTGTGTCCTGATGCAGGAAGGCAAAGTGGTAGACTACGTATCGCGCCAACTAAGGCCTCATGAGTATAATTATCTCACTCATGACTTGGAGTTAGCAGTCATAGTGTATGCTTTGAAGATCTGGCGTCACTATCTTATCGGTAATCGTTGTGAAGTATACACGGACCACAAGAGTCTGAAATACATTTTCACTCAAACAGAACTCAACCTCAGGCAGCGCAGATGGTTAGAGTTAATCAAGGATTATGATATTGGAATTCATTATCATCCAGGAAAAGCAAATATTGTGGCCGATGTCTTAAGCAAGAAGTCTTATGCAAATGTTGTTTTATCAGAGGAAGACCAGACTCGACTTCAGGTAGGAGTCTCCCGTCTAAGTCTAAACTAGATGAATCAAAGCATCCTCAAAGCATTGGAAATTCAACCTACATTACCCGATCAAATCAAGGAAGCTCAGATAGTTGACAAGGATATTCAGGAAATAAGAAAGAATATGAGAAGAGGCTGAGTAGAATTCTTTTTCACTGGATAGCCATGTCTGCGGTTATGGATATGCTGAGTAGAATTTTTTTTCACGGATTAGACTTTGATTTCATAAAACTTGGTTTGAATAAACAAGAACTTTTTTGAGGATGGTCCGGGTGAGATACCCGTGGTTAGGTTAGTGCTAGATCGATGCCTGCACTAATGATATTATTCTCAAAAATGTTGTTTCATATATTGTATTAAAAATTCAGCTTTTCTTCTTACATTACAATATTTATTTTAGTATTGCTTTTCCGCACAAATAACCTTATTAAGCCTTCCTTTGTCATCCCCTATGCATGCATACATTCTGTTAAAACTCCTGGTGTAACTTGTAGAGTACTTTATGTGCTCACCTTGATTAATTCTGTTACCATAAGAGGATATCAACGACTTCGGTGAGGATTTTGACGAATAGGCTGCGTCATACAGTCATTCGCTTGTGGCCAGGCAGGATGGGCTGTCCTTCTGTAATTAACTTTCTGCTGCTTTCTTTTTGTTGGCCATTAGCCTTTATTTGTAAAACTTGACCATAAAGCCCATACTTTTGTCTTATAATAAAGATTGGTTGTTATGCATGATATGTATCTCTGTTAACCCTGTGTGCACTAGCTTTTTCTAGGATAATGCGATTTACACGGAGGGTCCTAGAGTTGTTGTTCCGGGTCCCAACATCGTGCCATCCACATCCATAATTCACGGAGTAACATAGGCTCCACCTTACACTACTACAAAACAGGCTATACTGGACGGGTAAATCACAGACGGTTCATACGGAACCGTCTATGCTTAACTATCACAGACGGTTCATACTACCACCCGGCTATGATACTGTCACAGACGGTTATTAACACGACCCGTCTGTGATAATTGAGATATCACAGACGGTTCGTGTTAATAACCGTCTGTGATAAATTAGTTTTCCCTACCTTGCCTTAACAATATGATAATAAATCATGTACGCTTTGGAATTAAGAAAATAGGCTTCACTTATGGGCATATTTTTAACAATCTCCCACCAATTGTAAAGCAAGAAGCAAAAAGATGTCAAAATATTATGCTAAAGCATTGTTAATATATTAGTCTTTTAGTGTAAGTCCTATACGGGTTGAACTTGCACCTAGAATGACAATATTCATCTTCTTACCTCTGATAAATGAACTATGCCTCGAATTCACAACTTTTTGTGATTAGATTTCACTTGAAATCTCAACTAGTACTAGGCTGCTAATGAACCACGCCCAAATAGAGCATTATATGGTCGTGCTCCCTTATCTGCTCATGAGCTTTCTAGATAATGCCCCGTTCTTATGAACTATGACCACACAGTTAGGCTCAAGTAGGTGTATTCTTTCTAGGTATCCTGCAGGCTAATACATTTTTCTCATTTGGATAACAAAATGCATTAAGATTTTATGCCAACCTTCTATAAATATGATAGTATTTTGTTTATTAGGACATGGTTTCAATGAATTTGTACTCTCTTGTTACAGCATTAACTTATTTTTTTTATTACCTAAGTCATAGGATTTTCGATTAAGAAGGTATGGGTTATCACTATGATCTACTCAGATGGGCCTTATTCCCATGTTCATAGAAGCAACGGAAATCACTTTCCGTGCTAACCCCTTTGTAAAAAGATCTATCAAATTTTTTCTAGTATTAATATAATTCACAGCTATCACTCTGAAGTTTCTCAATTTTCTGACAGATTTAAGCCTACGCTTCACATGTCTAGAGGATTTCATATTATCCTTTTATACTTGTGACTTTGGTCATCATAGTTTAATTATCACATTATATTAGGATTGCCAATATTGGTTTCTCAACCAATGACAAGTCCACCAGAAGCAATCTCAACCATTTAGCCTCAACAGTGGTTGTGTTAAGTGCTACAAATTCGGCTTCTATGGTTGACCTGTCAATATAGTATGTTTATAAGACCTCTATAAAACTGTAGCACCAGCTAAAATAAACACATAACCATTTTATAGTTTTGATCTCATCCGCATCAGAAATCTAATTAGAGTCACTGTACCCTACTAATACAGAAGGTTATTGAGTATAATTAATTCCAAAAGATGTTGTACCCCTCAAGTAGCGCAACACTCTTTTAAGTGCCACCCAGTGATCATCTCCTGGAGAAGTAAACCGACTTAACTTTCTCATTACAAATGAAATATCAGGTTTTATGGCACCAGCTAATTATATGAGTGATCCAATAATTCGCAAATATCTCAATTGATCTTTTCCTAGACTCTGGTTCTTTCAAAGCTTAATACTTGCATCATAGGGTATTGGAGAAACTTTACAGTTTTCAAAGCCGAACCAGCTCAATATTTTCTCAGCATAATAGGATTAGTTCAAAGTGATCCTATCCTCATTCTTGATCAATTTAATATTCAGAATAATATCTGCCTCTCATAGGTCTTTTATATCAAAGCATCGAGATAAGAAAATTTTGACCACATCAATTACGGTAGTGTCTGTTCCAAATATAAATATGTCATCTACATACAAACACAAGATCACTCCTTGACCCCCACCATAAAAGTAATGTACATATTTATCAGCTTCATTCACAATAAAACCAGCGGATGTCAAAGTTTTATTAAACTTCTCATACCATTATTTAAATACTGCTTTAAACCATACAAGGATTTCAATAATTTGTATACCTTATTTTTCAGTTCAGAAATCATAAAACCATCTGGTTGATTCATATAGATTTCTTTTTCCAACTCTCCATTAAAGAAAGCTATCTTCACATCCATTTGATGGACTTGTAGACCATAGAAAGATGCTAACGCAAGGAACACTCTGATGGTGGTTAATCTGGTGACAGAAGAATATGTATCAAAGAAATATTCTCTCTCATTCTGGGTATAACCCTTGGCCACAAGTATTTCCATGTACTTCTCAATAGTACTATCAAATTTTAGTTTTTTTAAAGACCCACTTACATTCTACAGGTTTGCACCTAATGGGATAATCAGTGATCTCCTAAGTCCTATTAGCCATGATAGAGTCCATCTCGCTACGGGCTGTCTCTTTCCAATACTCAGTATCAGAAAATGCATAAGCCTCCAAAAGAGTCTTTGGTACATCATCCACGAGGTATACAATAAAGTCATCACCAAAAGTTTTCTCAACCCTTTATCTCTGACTCCTGCGAGAAGTTTCTGCGACTAGATTGTTATCCTCCTCAGAGATATCATAAATTGGTTCAGGAATGGTGGTAAATTCAGAAGTTTGATTATTCTTAGTTTCAATATTATCAGTTTGAACATTCTTAGTTCGTGAAGTATTGCCTGCTGTTCTCACAGGAAAGATATTCTTAAAAAATAAAGCATCTCTAAATTCCATTAGGACGGAAGATGCCCTTGCTGTCTGGTAAGAAGAAAATAGAAAAATATCAGAACATATGTGAACATTAGCACCAGTATCAACACACCAATCAGTAGATTGGCATGCTAAAAAGACAATAGGAGAATTACCATAGCCTCCTAAAGTTGAGGCCTCGACTATGATCACGTTGGCAGCCTTCTTCTTTGGCTGTTCACCATCTCTAATTTTGTGGAAGCGACAATCCTTCGCCATATGACTGTCTTTTATACAAAGTAGGTGATGTCTCTCAAATGCTTTTTTGCAGTTTTCTTCTTCTTAAAGCTAGTTATCTTGTTCGGTTTGTTGGATTTGTACTTCTGTGCTGTAGTCTTATTCTCTATAAAATTTGCATTGTTATAGCCAGAGATGCATTGTTCTATGAGATGGTCGTAGACGGATTTAAGACCAAATAATCGTAGAACATGGTATTAGGACCGCTTACGACAATGAAATAGTCGTAAAAGATCATATGACCACTCTATATAATTTCTCCTGTACTAATAAGGGGTATATTGAAAGTATATGTTGACATAAGAATTTGAGGATTACACTATCCTCATCAAGGCTCGTGTATCTAATCCTCGTAATATGTGACTATAATTTATAAATATATTTTGAAGATAGTTGAAGTCCATGTACCTACTCCTTGTGACATGATCTAAGTTTGCAAATATATTTTATAAATTATTAGGGGTTATATATTATCTCTTGGCATGGTCTAAGACTGTTTTTCTTATTTCTTTGGACTTAGACCATGGTGGTGACTCTTTGAATTTCTTATAATTTCTATATTGATATAATATGTTTGAGTGTATGCAAATAGGTGAGTTACATAGCCCTCTGAATAAGCTTTCTATAGAGTCCAAAATCATTCAATTCCAACATCAGAGTCAAAAGTTATGACCGTTTTTTGAGTTTCGTTTGTGCTAAAATCTGGAAATCGGTAGTACCAATTTTACTTGGTGGTACTACCGCCTAAAGGTAGTACGATTTTACTTGGTGGTACTACTGCCCAAAATTCCAACGACTAGTTTTTTGAACCCCAAAAGAGTCATTGAACAACAGGTGCGGTAGTACCGCCATGTATGGCTGGTTCTACCATAAATACTGATTTTTTAGATATTTTCATCTCCAACTGTTAGTTTTTGTGGTAGGTGCTATAAATACCTCCTTAGCCAATTGGGAGACCATCCTTGGCGCTCTATCTTTTTCTCTTGAGCTATTGTAAGCTTCTCTTCTCAATTATGTATGTATTACACCTTTTGAGCAAAAAGAGAAGTCTCTAGTTGTATTTGTTGGATCTAAAGGTGGATTTCATATATACTTGAGCTTTTGCATTTGTTTCACATGGTGAGAATCAAGCAAGGAGTTTGAGTTATTACTCTTTGGGGTTACCAACTCCTACACGTTGTTAGAGGCGTCATGCCCAATGATTTTCTCAAAGAAGCTTGTGAGAAGGACTGGCATGTTGTGAAAGTTAGAGCTCATCTACCAGGATTGAAAAATAGCTACCACTAGTGGAATTGAGGTGTTTGGCTTAATTTGTGGAGTCGGATCAATTCGTTTGGTCTTAACTCAACGTGGACTAGAGGTGACGGGTAAGTCTTCAAACACCATGGTAAAAAGAAACCATGTCATTGTGGTTTGTTCTCTTGTGCTCAATCTATATTCAAGTAATTTATATTCATATAATTAATTGATTGCTTATCATACTAGAATTGCAACCCTTTGACATAGACTTAGGTTATTTGTGCACTTAGTGAGATTGGTTGATTTAGGCCTTAATTGAGAACAACCATTTTGATTTATGCTTCCTAATATAAGTCTCGATTTTAGCCAAAGCAAATTTACAACCATCTATTCACCCCCTTTAGTCAGCCTTCTTGGTCCTACAACCTCTTTCTCTCTAAGAGGCATCTTTCGGACATACACATATTCTTTCTACTTCCATTCCTAAGAGATAAAGAACCTTTTTGGCTTAGTATATGGTTTTGGGCATACGTTTTCCTCTAAAAGCATGTCCGGTAAGATACCTAACAACGTCGTCAAATTCTTATCGGACCAACTATTGCTTACCTTCAACGTCAGTAGTTCAAGCACAGATGAAAACCTTGTGCATTTCGGCTTGCAGCCTGGGAATAATTGTTTCTCCAAGTTCCCCATCAAGCCCTTGAATTTACCAAATTCTCCCTCTCTCACTATAGTCCCCTTCTACATTGCGCAACATCTGATCCAGATTATTATCATGCAACCTATATTTATCGAAAGAACAATCGAGATCCGGTATATCATTGTTTCTCTCGATAATGTTACTACCTTCCTGTATAATCTACTCTTCACCATGACTGCTCCAATATGTATAGCCCTTTTTAAAACCCCTTCAAATTAGTGAGCTTCTATATATGCTAAATTGGTAAACATCTTAAGATTTTTACAATCAATGCATAAATAGTATATAAATTTCATCCCCCTCTTCAAAAGTAGACATGCCATCGATGTACACTTCACTCATATGATTCTTAACGTACATCCAGTTTCGGTCCATCTATGCTATGTACATAATAAATTAATGTTAAATTAGCTTAATGCTCTCCTAGGTAACCATTACATGTACATACATTCTTACACATAATTATCATTCATCATAATTTATCCATCTAAATTAGCTAACTATGATTTATGAACCAATCCAATAAGAATTAAAGTAAATAGGAGTGAGACCCACTCTTAAATTGGAGCAAAAAATCAACCAAGCTAGATCTCTCATTCCTTGCATCTAAAAAGTGCTCAAATCTAGGAAGAATATAATGGATTACATTATATATAGTACCAATTACTAATCTTAGATCACCAAGAACAAAATGGATATACAAACACCCTTCCAAATCTCTTATCTCCTTTCACCAAATCGCCTAAAAGCCACCACCTAACAAATAAAATATCTGTCGAGACGAGAGTATTTAATAACATAGTGAATATCACAGACGCTTCCATTCACAACCCATCTGTGATAAGTAAGTCATCGTAGACAATTTTTTACAAAAAAATATAAGTGATGTATTACTAATGGCTTTTTATAAAAACCGTCTGAGCAAGTCCATACATCACAGAAGGTTTTTATTACAAACCACCTGTGATGTATCACAAATAGTTTATGTGAAAAACCGTCTATGATAACTATGTCACACTGACAGTTCTTATCATCAGTTGCAATATAAATGGTTATGTTGGTAAAACCATCTGAGATAATTATACTATAGCTTAACACTGACAGATTCTACGGAACTGTCTGTGATGAGGCGTCCAATACAACCTTCTCTATAGTAGTGAGAGCAAAAACCAACCAAGCTAGATCTCTATTTCCTTGCAACTAAAAGTGTGTAAATCTAAAAAGAATATAATATAATTCATTATATATAATACCAATTACTAAACTTAGATCACTAAGAACAAATGGATATACGAGCACCCTTCCAAATTTCGAATCTACTTTCACCAAATTGCCTCAAAGCCACCGACTAATAGATAGAATATTTGTCAGGATGAGTGTATTTAATAACACAGTGAATATCGCAGACGCTTCCATTCACAACCCGTCTATGATAAATAGATCATCACAGACGATTTTTTTTATAAAAAATTGTCTGTGATGTATCACTGAAGGCTTTTCATAAAAATCATTTATGATAAGTCCATACATCACATATGGTTTTTGTATGTACTGTCTATGATGTATTACAGACGGTTTATATAAAAAATTATCTGTGATACGTAGGTCATTACTGACGGCTCTTATCATTGGTTACAACATAAACATTCATGCTAGTAAAATCATCTGAGATAGCTATGCTGTAACTTAACACTGATGGATTCTGCAGAACTGTCTGCAATGAGGCTTCTAGTATGACCTTCTCTGTATTAGTGAGAATAAAAACCAACCAAATCAAGTGCAAATCAATCGACACAAGATGAATCTATGGGTGATGAACAAGAATGTAACACCCCAGCCCTCCACAGGGCCCAAGATGCTACCACCACATTGTTACTAGAAAATTTACAAACTTCTTAACAAATGTTTAAACAATACGCTCAGTACATGACTAAGCAATTATTGCATATGTGCAGCGCAAAAGGAACTACTCCCATTCTCTGCATGCCGTCACTCCGAATCACCCTAAAAAAATAAAACAAGAGTGAGTCCGAAGACTCAACAAACACACAATAAAGCAATAACACCAATGTATATAAACTGTAAATCAATTGCGCAAATATAACGTGTAACCAATACTACAACTGTAAGTTGTAATTTAAATCCATGGGTGTAAACTGTAAATCAATCTACTGTAATATGCAAACTAATTTTGTGACTGTGAACTGTAAATCATATCTACTGTAGCTGTAAACTGTAAATCACATTTATTGTGAACTGTAAAACCTATTCATTGTAACTGTAAATTGCAAGTCAAACCCCTATAACTGTACCACTGTATATATCACTCTGTATGTAGGGCAATAAAATGTAATGCATCTATAACTGTAAACTGTAAATCAACTCTCTGTAACTGTATCATTGTCTGTATCTCTTTTCATGCAATGCAATGAAATGCAATACTCCTGTAATTGTAGCTTATACCGGTATAGCGGAGGGTACACCTGTCGATGTCACCCTCTCCCTCCATCCCGTGGAGGTGTCTACCTCTGTAGGACTTACTCAAGAGCACTCTGGACTAGTCATAAGATTTTCTCTCCGACCTGGCTCTTATGCACTTTGCATGATGCAATGCTCTTCAAATGAGGATGTTTACACCTAGACAGTACTCCTCAAAATGATTAGCACATAATCATATATCTCATACCTTAAATGCTATAAATCATGGCATGGGCGCAAGTAGCAATCATTTAACACACTTCATTGTTTTACCATGGACTTGCTTTTTAACCTGGCGGGCGGTGCGCGGATGGCACAAGACACGAACCGCTACTTGAACAAGGATTACCTATTTCAATTCATTTGTTAATGCAATACATATACATGCAAGCAAATAACGTCGCTATTACGCATAAACTCAGTATCGCCGACCTCCCTTTCACCGGACACCGACCCGCTGTCTCGGTTTTAATTAGCATACTAATTTATATGAAAATCAGTAAATATCTAAAAAAGGGTTTTGAACCATTACCCTAACCCGACGACTAAATCAGGCCACGATCTATCGCTTCTGGACCAGATCTGGCGTCGGACCAGGCACCCCCTTTCTTTTCTATTTTTCCTATCTTCTTTTTCCTCTCTTGCTTCTTTTCTTTCCTTTTCTCTTCTTTCCTTTTCTTTTTCCCCCTCTTTCTTCCTTTCTTCTTCCCTCTTCCATCTTTCCTCTTTTCCTCTTTTCCCCACGTGCGGTCGGCCTCCTCTTCTCTCTTTCTTTCTTTTCCTTTTTCCTTCTCCTCCTCCTTTCTTTTTCCTCACGCCCACCAGTCTTCTCTTTCTTCCTCCCTCTTTTCTTATCTTCTCACACCCACGCCTCCTTTTCCTCCCTCCCTCGTCGGCGGCTCCTCCCCTGTTATCTCTTTCCTCACGCCGGTGCCCTCCTCCCTCACGCCTTCCTCACGCCAGTCAGCCCCGCTCTCTCCTCCCTCTAGCAACCGGGTGGAGTAGGAGAGCAGCAGCGGCGCGGTGGCTACGACGCAGCTGCTGGCGGCGGTGGCATAGCAGCGGCTACTGGCGGCGGCGCGGCAACAGCAGGAGCACAGCAGCGGCAGCTAGAAAGGGACGTGGAGGCGGCAAGGTGCAGCCGGGGAGTGGTGGCGCCAGTGGCCGGCCAACGGTGGCGGCGCGCGCACAAGCGGCAGTGCAAGGTCCACTTAGGAAGAAGCCGCGGGAGCCTGGGTAAGCGACTGTAGTAGAGAGAGCACACGGGGGAGAAGCAAATGCTGACTTTTCTTCTCCTTCCTCCCAGCTCTCTCTCTTTTATAGCACATGGGTATGGGCCAGGCTGGGCTTTCGCTGGCCCAGGTATCACAAAGAATTGATATATTGTTATTTAAGGATGAAGATTTTATAGTCACTTCACTTAGAGGATAAGAGAGCACACCACAACACTCAAATTCTCTCAAATCCTAACCCTAGAACACTTAGACTCAATGAGAGGATGGTTAGATGGTTAACTAACAAATATGCACATTAACTCGTTAAATAGATAGACAACAAGTACCTATCTAACTCTTAGTACATACTATCCACTTAGCACATATAGAAAAACCCGAGAACCCCACACACACAGGTTTAACCTGCACTATACTTATGCACGATATTCAAAGCACATAAGCCTAAATCTGCTAAATCCTTAACCTTGATCTAACTTGATTTTCTCAATTTCTCCTAGACTTAAACCACTCTCCCAGGTGCCGCAATTTTCTTCCAATGTTGTTTTCGATATTTTGGTCAACTCACGAAAATACTCTTTCTTAACTTGGTTTTCATATTCTGTTGCAAGCAACCGTCATACTTGCCACATGTAGATGCATCACTGGCTTGCCAGACATTGATAAGTCTCTTCCGTTCTGATTCCACCAGACCACGCCTCACTTGGACCGATCAAACCACATGGTGCAACCCATCACTCAAACTTTCCTTCAATATTTCTTGCATTTCTTATGCCATGCTTGAGCTCAGCCGTCTTACATGGTATCTTTGATCGTTCTGGGTCTTGGTTTTTCTATGAGTGTAGCCCTTATACTCATTGTTGACCATGATTGACTTCAAGTGACCATATAAATTCAAAGATTAAAAAATTAGTTGTAAGATGCATCATGCAACACATGTGCACTGACCTAGGTCAAACCAAATCATCCCATGACTCAAATTTCCAAAAATCATCTATTTTTGCAAGCTATTTAGAAAAAATTATAAATTTACAAATTCTAAATTTTTACTCTTCAAAACTAACAATGGTTCATCATAACAAAACTATTTCCTCACATGGTTCTTCAAGCAAACGATTATGATGCTTCCACCTTTTCCACTGACGACACCTCAACCTCATGTGGCAATTTTCATATGAGTGGGCTAATGAGGCTTGGCCCACATCGATCGGCGGGCTTAGTCCACATGCGACCGACCCAACCTACATTAGGCCAGCACCTATTATTATAGCACATGTTGGGGCTCATAATAGCCGTCGATTTATAATATGGAAAATTATCTAGACTAATACATAAAATGTCCGGATCTGACTCTAGATCCCAACCAGCACCAGATCGGATGGAAAATATTCATCCTATTTTCGCCCCTAGTTAATATGAAAAGTCAATAAAATCAATCTTTAACTCCGCAATCGTTTACTTTTTACCCTTAGAACTCTCAAAACCAATTAACCCAGTCAATTGTTGAAAGTTGAAAAGAAAATCATTTTTTTCGTAATTTATAACCAAAATTCAAGTAGGGACCCTAGGGTTAAATGCTGCTTGATGGTGCCATTCTTCATCCGAGCGAATGCGAAACAAATGGTCTATATGTACAGTGAACCACCCATGGTGACCAATGAACAAGCAAGCAAGCTGAGCCAGCAACAAAAGCTTGTAGTCCCATGATCCACCCATGGTCATGGCCTCATTTTTTTCATCTTATAGCTTATAGCTTGTAAATAAATAAATGGGATGACTTCTTTGCCACCTTTTCTAGACAGTTTATCAGGACATTATTTTCGAAGTAGCTTAACGGCTTATCGATACTCGGTTATTTATACAAGCGCTCACGTTAGGACTAAAAACTATCAACTACACCCAAAAAGAATGCACCAATGACTGATACGATGGCATCCAGGGCTCCATCCCTTGGTCATCATTGCTATTCAAGACCGAACATGGGAGCAAAATGAAAAGGCCCCCGGAGTTTCCCCGTCTTGCAATATAAGCCTAAAGTCTCTGTACATATACACAAAGTAATCACTAAATCTAAAAAAATAATATCATCAAGTTATATATATTTCTATTAAAGGGCATACTACGGGTCTGTTCTTTTTGGCTGTGGCTTATGACTTTTAGCTGAAATTTTTGAATTTTAGCTGTTTGCGACAGAGATTACAGAAAGAGAGATAATCGCTTGTGATTTTGGATGGTACAGATATTAGACTTTTAACGTGTATTACAATTAACTTGTAGACGCCGTTTTGTAAAAAATATTCCGTTTAAAAGTTAGGTATTGTAGCAAAATCCAAAAGCAGCTTCCAAAAGCGGCTTCAAACAGGCCTTACAACTACTCAACAATATTTTTAGTATAAAGTGAAAAATATTGCAATAACTATACTTTAATTTTCTTAATAAAGTTATATTGCTGGACGCTGCTTCTCAAGTTAAGTACCAGTAATAATTAACCTGGCGGTCCAATCATTCCAATCCTGGCAATGGCATGGGCCTTGTTAAGAAACCGTCGCTAGCGACCAGTCCGATCGATTCCTCTGCTTAGAATAAGAACGAATCAATCACAGAATCACAGAAGAATAGAATGAACACAGAGAGATGGAGAGAACTACTGGTCTTTCTTTTATTGCTTCAATTCATTGAGTACAAAATCTGCCATATGGCTCCCTATTTATAGAACATGGTGAGGTGCCCACCATGGGCCAGGACTCCTGGTCTGCGCCCAGGTTTCTTAACACTCCCCCTTGGGCACTCATCCGTCATGTTCATGTCTCATTAAAACTCCATAAAAACCCAGTGGGAAAATTTTGAAGAAAGAGTACATGATACATGTTAGGCTGCGATGCACAAATTGTCTCATTAAAAACCTTGGTCGAGAAACTTCAAGAAAACTCGTCAAGAGAAAAAGAGTACAATTCACCCAATTTATTTAGCCTTCGAGACTTTATTTATTTGGGTACTTAATCTTCATGATCAAGATTTACTAACGGGCTTAAGAGAATTCTCCCCCTGAATTCTGCACTTCTCTAAGTCTCATCATTCTAATACCTCGCACGTATCTTTCAAAGCTAGATGCAGGGAGTGACTTAGTAAATAAATCTGCCAGATTTTCACAAGACTTAGTATGCATTACTTTAATTTCGTCCATCTTTTGCAATTCATGAGCATAAAAGAACTTGGGTGGATATGCTTTGTGAGATGACTCTTCACATAGCTCGTTTGTACCTGTGCAACGCAGGTGACATTATCTTCATAGATAATTATGGGGGTTTGCACAATGTTCATCCCACATAACTGCTGGATGTGGTGAACCATTCGGCAGAGCCAAGAGCATTCACGGGCGGCTTCATACAGTGCTATAATTTCTGAGTGGTTCGTCGAGGTAGCTACAAGGCTTTGCTTAGACGATTTTCAAGAAATTGCAGTTCCACCACACAGGAATACATAGCCTGTTTGTGACTTTGTGGTATGCGGGTCAGACAGGTACTCAGCATCTGTATAGCCAATCAAGTTCAGATCTTGATTCTTTTTGTAAAACAATCCAAGGTCCTTGCTTCCTTGGAGATATCGAAAGATGTCCTTTATGCCCTACCAATGCCTTTTGGTAGGTTCTGCACTGTACCTTGCTAAGAGATTCACGGCAAATGCAATGTCCAATCTAGTGCAGTTTGCTAAGTACATGAGTGCTCCCACTGCACTCAAGTATGGGAATTCCGGTTCCAGGACTTCCTTCCCCTCTTCCCTAGGTCGGAAATGATCTTTTTCTTGCTGTAAAGATCTCCCGATCATCGGTACTTTTGATGGGAATGCTTTTTCAAAACCAAACCTTTCTAGCACCTTCTGGGTGTAGGTCGACTGATGTACCAAGATTCCTTCAGGGACATGCTCAAGCTGCAGGCCTAAGCAGAACTTGGTCTTGCCCAAATCTTTCATTTCAAACTCCGACTCCAAGTAGTAGCTTGCTTCTTTTATGTCTTTTGCTGTCCTGATGATATTCAGATCATCTACATACATTGATATTATACAGAATCCATCCTAAGATCGTCGTATAAATACACATGGACAGTTTTCATTGTTCATGTAGCCTTTCTTGCAGAGAAAGTCGCTTAAACGATTATACCATATTCTACCAGATTGCTTTAGTCCACACAGGGACTTTCTAAGCTTCACACTGTACATATTTCTATTTGCTTTGTCTTGATTCGAGAGAGGGATTCCTTCAGGGACTTTCATGTAAATCTCCGAATCCAAGTTATCATAAAGGTATGCAGTTACCACATCCATCAATTTCATTTCTAAATTCAAGTTCATTGCCATTGAGATCAAGTATCTAAAGATAATTCCACTCATGACTGAGGAGTAGGTTTCTTCATAATCAACTTCAGGGCGTTGAGTGAAATCTTGTGCTACCAGCCTTGCTTTGTATTTCACTACTTCGTTTCTTTCATTCCTCTTTCGAACAAATACCCACTTGTGCCCTATGAGGTGCACATGGGGAGGTGTGCGGCATACGGGCCTAAACACCTCTCTTTTGTTCAGAGATAGCAATTCGGTTGCTATTGCCTTCTTTCAATCTTCCCAATCTGATCTTTTCTTACATTCAGCGAGTGATGCGGGCTCGGGATCAAGATTAATAATTGTGGCAATTTTCTTTACGAAGTAGATATCGACATTGGCTGTTGTCCTGTTCAGAGACTCTCCCGTGTGCATATAATTTATAGCTATTTTTTCATTAGTTGCTTTTCTGGAGCTTCACCTTGCTCATCGCTTCTTTGAATTGAAATTACGGTGGCAAGTCCATTTAGTTTTTTGACTTCGATGTGTGCGCACACATCTATGCTGATAGGGATATTCAAATCCAGGGGCGGACCCATAGGGTATGTCGGGTGGGCCACGGCATACCCTGGGGCCCAGCCAATACTCCATATAAAAAAAAATTGTAGATCACAAATTGGAATGGAGAACGGAGATTGGAACGGAGAACGGAGGAACCGAGGAGGCGAGGAAGATAAACAGTAGTAGATCGGAGTCGCCGAGCCGCAATCCGCAGACAACGCACGGACGCAGAGGCCGGACGCTGGACCGGCAGGCAGGGCCGTAGGGGGAGACGCAGTCACGCAGAGTCGCAGATCAGCAGGCAGGGCCGTAGGGGGAGGCGCCGAGGTAGAACCGGACTGCCGGCGGAGGCGGAGCCAGGAGGGGGGACCGGGGCCCGGGGGAGCCGCCGAGCCGGCGAGGCGCAACCGCGCGAGCCGCACTGCCGTAGGCGCAGTCGCCAGAGGCCCAGAGCCCAGACAGCAGAGGTAGTAGACTAGTAGTACTAGTAGTGTCCAGAGGCAGGAGACTTAAGAGTCTTGGAGACTGGAGAGGCACCCGCACTTTAGTCTACTGCAAGAGACTAGAGAGGGCCGATTGGTTTATTTGCTGCCAGAGTGCAATACAACTAGTACATTACTAGTTTCATAAGGTTTGTACTGGCCAGATTTAATTTCTTTAATAAGGTTTGTACTTTGTTTAGTAGTACACTATTATAGTAGGCATTAGCCATTAGGCCCATACTATTAGCTGATTAAATGATTAGCTAATTTATTTAATCAATGGTTGAGTGATTGCTAACAATACAACTAACAGTTCAACTTCAAATGTTTATTGTTTTTTTTGGAATTGTTCAGTTATGAAGAGAAGCGGAGACATTGCACCTCTTTTTCAGAAACATGCAGCCAAGAAGGCGGTGGCTGCTGCTTCAAATCCTGCCCCATCTCCGATTGAAACTGTGGCGGAAAAGCAAACTCAAGAGCAAGAGAGAGTAATTGAGGAAATTGTGAATCATATGCCCCCGCCCCCACCACCGTCACCGCCGCTAGTTTATGACATCAATCGCCTTCCGTATGATCCAGGTGAAAGGCAGCCCATTGAAAGTTATTCTATTAATGATCAAGATGCAATTCGAAGAGCATATATTATTAAAGGTCCATTTCAACCTTATACACATGATTTTCCAAAAAGAAAGATTGGAAATAGAGATCGTCAATTCAATTTTGTATGGTTTCATAAACATGAGGAGTGGCTTGAATATAGTATCAAAAAGGATTCTGTGTTTTGATTTATATGCTACTTGTTTAAAAAGGGTACTGGGTCAGATAAATTTACTGTTGGTGGCTGGAAAAATTGGAATATAGGAGAGAAAGCACTTCTTAAACATCTGGGTTCTAAGGCACATAATGCAGGTCAAGAGAGATACATTGGTTTTAAGAATCCCAAGGTAGCAATTGATTATCACATTGAGAAGTGGATTGATGAGGATCTTCGTCTTTACAAGAAAAGGTTGACTTATTCACTTAGATGTATCAAGTTTCTTTTGCATCAAGGATTGGCATTCCGTGGACATGATGAAAGTGAAGAGTTTAGCAACAGAGGGAACTTCCTTGAACTTTTGAAGTTTCTTGCAAGAAACAGTGAAGAAGTGAGTAAGTATGTTTTGAACAATGCTCCAGGTAATTGCACCTTAACTAGCCCAAAGATACAAAAGCAAATTATTCACTGTTGTGCCATAGAAACTAAAAAGAAAATAATGGAAGAACTTGGTGATGAGCCCTATGCAATTTTAGCTGATGAGTCTAGTGACATATCACATAAAGAACAACTGGCTCTTTGCTTGTGTTATGTTGATAAATTGGGAAGGCCATGTGAGCACTTTATTGGAGTTGTTCATATAGATGATACTACCTCTTTATCACTTAAGGATGCAATTGAAGCTTTACTTGTTAGTCATGGATTGACTATGTCTCAAATTCGTGATCAAGATTATGATGGGGCTAGCAACATGAAAGGAGATATTAAAGGGCTGAAAACATTGATCATGCAAGAGTCACCTTCTACTTATTACATCCATTGTTTGGCACATCAACTCCAACTAGTTCTTGTTGCTGTTGCTAAGGGCAATACTGATTGTGTGAGTTTTTTTGATCAAGTATCTCTCCTGTTGAATATTGTTGGAGTTTCTTGTAAGCGTCATGGCATGCTTCGAAATACTAGGCTTGAGAATATCAAGAAAGCACTTGATTGTGGTGAACTTGAATCTGGGAGTGGATTAAATCAAGAGATGGGTTTGCCTAGGCCTGGTGAGACTCGGTGGGGCTCTCATTATAAAACTGTATGCAACATCATTATTATGTATTCCACAATCCATGATGTACTTATAGATCTTGGTGATGATACTGCACATAAGGCTGATTGGACAAAAATACATTTTGTGCTTGGAGCATTTGAGACCTTTGAGTTTGTTTTCTTTGCACACTTAATGTTTGTTATTCTTGGATATACAAATGAATTATCCGAGTGTTTGCAAAGAAGGGAGCAAGATATTCTTAATGCAATCTCACTTGTTAATGTGACAAAGAACAGAATGCAACAATTGAGATCTGATGGTTGGGATAATTTCCTTGAGAAGATCACTTTGTTTTGTGATAAACATGGTGTTGAAGTTCCTGCTATGGACGGTGATTATGTGCCTTATGGGAAATCAGCAAGGTACGTTCGTGCTCGAAACCAAACAAATAATGATCAATTCAGAAGAGAAGTATATATTGGTGTCATTGATCAAATTAGCCAAGAGCTTGATAATCGGTTTGATGAGGTTAATATGGAGTTGCTCTCTTATATGTCGGCCTTTAATCCTTCCAACCCATTTGCTTCTTTCGATGCACAGAAGGTACGTAGACTAGCTGAGTTCTACCCTAAAGAGTTTTCGAGCAATTATTTGCTAAAACTTGAATTGCAACTTGGTAATTATATTGATGATATGAGACAAGCCGATAGCTTCAAAGATCTAGACAATCTTGTTGATCTCTCAGTTAAGCTTGTTGAAACAAAGAGGCATAAAGTGTATGATATGGTTTACATGCTTCTCAAATTGGTTTTGCTTCTACCAGTGGCAATATCAAGTGTTGAAAGGGTATTTTCTGCAATGGTTTTAGTGAAAACAAAGTTAAGAAATAAGATGGGTGACAGTCTTTTGGATGATTGTCTAGTCGCATTCATTGAGCGGGATATTTTCTTTGAAGTGGATGAAGATGATATAATCGAGACTTTCATGTCCTTTAGAAAGCGTCGGCCAAAAAAGTCAGACAATTAGTATTGTTAGTCTCTTTTATGTATATTTGAGACTATTAGTATGGTGTTTAAACTATTTATATTATAATTTATGTAAATTTCCAATTTAATCTTTGAATTTAAGATTTATCATATTATTTAGTGCCTGTATACTGAATTACGGTGCAAATTTTACAATTATTTACCGAATTGGCAAATGGTTTTACCGAATTGCATCTGAAAATTTTGGTGCGGCATACCCTTTAGTAAAATCCTAGGTCCGCCACTGTTCAAATCCGGTATGCCCTCTTCTAAAGGTGTCATACTCGTGCCGGTTCTCAACTGGCTCCCCTTCTCATTCTGGGAGATTTCGGTGATCGGCTGTGATAAATCCTTCTTATCCTTTTTCCCCGGGCGTCCCCGGTTACTTGGGATTCAAGGAGCTGAAGTTCACGTTCTTTTATTCTGAGGTCTTTGGACAGGATTATGTATACTTTCAATTTTCTTTGGTATTTCAACCCTCTCTGGTGCATTACGTGCAGGCACATGCGACTTAGTCACGCTCTTCAAATCACTAAAGTGATCGGGCACTTGTTTTGCTAATGCTTGCAAGTCGATGATCTTCTGGACTTCTTTTTCAGTTTCACTAGTGCGCGGGTCATGTGCAGGAATTCCCGTGGGTTCCACATAATTTTCTGACATTTTTCATCAAGGGGGTTGATTTTCACCCCCTAATGTTGGGAAATTATCCTCATCAAAAATGCAGTCAGCGAAACGGGCGATATGCAAATCTCCCGACATGGGTTCTAAATACCTGATTATAGATGCAGTCTCATAACCAACATATATCCCAGTCTTACGGAGAGGGCCCATTGCAGTGCGCTGCGAAGGTGGTATAGGTACATAAACATTGCATCCAAACCTCCTGAGATGAGAAATTTTCGGTGATAACCCTTGTGCTAGTTGCATAGGTGAATAGATATTGTAGGCCGAAGGTCTAAGGTTCGCTGCATGTAGGACTGCGTGTCCCCAACATGCAGCTGGCAAATTACAATTATGCAAAAAGGGTCGGGCAATAAACTTAATTCTCTTGATTAAAGCCTCTGTCAAACCATTCTGGGTATGGACATGCAGTACTGAGTGCTCAACTGCAATCCCTATTGCCATGCAATAATCATCAAACGCCTTTGAAGTAAATTCTTCGACGTTGTCCATTCTTATGGACTTGATGTGATGATCAGGAAACACATTTCTGATACGAATGATCTGCGAGATCAACTTTGCGGAAGCATGATTTCTTGTGGATAATAAACCCACATATGACTACTTCGAGGAAGCATCAATGAGCATCATGAAATACCTAAATGGCCCTGAGATGGGCTGAATGAGACCGCAAATGTCTCCCTAGACACGTTCCAGGAATGCAGGGACTTCATCCTTCACTTTCAGAGTGGAAGGTCTAGTAATCAATTTCCCGGTGGCACATGCAGGACACACAAAATCTTCATGATTCGGGAAATTCTTCACATTAAGATTATGCCCTTGGGAATTATTAATTATATTTCTCATCATCCTAAGACCTGGGTGGCCTAATTTGTCATACCGGAGACAGAATAGTTTAGAGCTTCTAAATATTGCCTTCAGGACAGTGTACACTGCAGGCGCCTTAATGTTGGTATAATATAGCCCAGTTTCTAGTAAAGAGAGTTTTTCTAATACCCTTTTGCTATTCTCTTTGCGCTTCGTGATAAGTAGGTATTCCTTACCCGTACTCTCCTTTAGTCTCAACGTGGAAACCATTGGCACGAATATCTTTGAAACTTAGAAGAGTTATAGTCGATTTTGGGTACAATAAGGCGTCTTCAATGACCAAAATTGTGCCCATGGGGAGTATAATCGTGGCTCTTCTGGAACCAATTATACATGCATCGCTTCCAGTGATTGTCGTAAGGCTGCCAGTGCTCTTACGAATCGACTGAAAATACTTAGTCTCTCTTAAGATGGTATTCGTTGTGCCGCTGTCGGCAAGGCATACTTTCTCCATAGGGTGCCACACGTGTTCTAATATAAGGTATTTTATTAATATGTATTAGAAGTCATTCAACACATAAATAAAATATGCCAATATCAGAATATATTATGCCATTATAAACTGAATAAATAAATAAATTATTCCAAAACCATTACGAGAAAGTAAAACTAATATACCATCCATGCAAGTTCTAACTTGTCCATTTGACGCAAAATAAATGATAATTAAAGTCTAATGTATTCTGTGCATCAGACTGAATCAACTAGAAAATCACAGACTTCTTCGGCTATTTTCTCAGGAGTGATATTTTCTTCAAGAGAAATCATGGAGATAGCTACCTCTAGGTCATAAGGGGGTGCTGCTGCCGGGATGGACTCAACCTCCATCAAATTAGACAGCTGCTCAAGATGCTCCCCCTCAACCGCTGCAAAGTAAGCTTCAGACTGCCATTTGCCATTTTTCTTCTGGGCTTGGTGGGCATCAATAACATGCTGCGGCGCTTTACAGATCCGCGACCAATGCCCCCACTTGCCACACTTGTAGCAATCTTGGTTCTGCTAACCATATATTTTGCCACTCTCCTTAGCCTTTTTGTCACTTGGAGCATCTGATTTTCCTTTCTGGGCAACGGCCTTACCCTTCTTCCCCCTTCTTTTTATTAAGAGTTTTCACACCTTGTAGCTCCCGGCGTTGGCCTTGCGGCCAGCAGAGCTCCCCAGTGGCTAAGCAAAGTAATTCTTGCAGAGAAGTTCGTCTTGAGCCTCTGCAACCTGCATCATATCAATTAATTCAGCGTACTCCTTGTAGCCATCTTGACGATAATTGCGGGCGAATTGAACATCATTGGGGTGAAAGGTGGACAAGGTCTTCTCGATCTTCGACTCATCTATGATCTGCTTGCCACAGAGTTAAAGATTGGTACAAATACTGTGCAAGGCAGAATTGTACTCCCCGACCATCTTAAAGTCGGCAAACCTCAGTCCGATCCACTGAGAAAGAATGGTATACTTTAGCCTCTCAAACCGCTTCTTGAGTGCGGTCCAGAGTACTAACACGCTTTTCTCCGCCATATACTCATTCTCGAGAGTGATGTAGAGATGGTGCTTGAGAAAATGAAGTGCCTGATCATTCTCCTCAGGTGCGGAGCTCCTTGGCTCCAAGTACTATCTCGATATCAGATGCTCACGTCAGATAGTTCTTGCCAAGCTGGGCAAGCTCCTCGAACTCCTGTTCGTGATGCTAGTCATCTACATGTGTATGAGTGGAACAAGTTTACTTCAGGTAAACATGCATGAAATAATTTACTACGAGTAAATAAATGGTACGATAGGTTCTCATAATGTTTCATAATTTTCTATGCATTTTCCATAATCGTTACTGCTAATTTCAGTGATTAACAGCAATAATTACAATTAATCAAAACAGTAAATAAATACAGAAAATAATAATGGCGGAAATAAATAAACTTCAAAGGCTAAAAATAATTCAAAATTCAGATTCCCGAGGCCCTTTTATGTTAGAATATAAATTTTCAGCGAATTTTGCATTTTCTAGGGGTCTATACGCAAAATTTTTAGTTCAGAGAAAATTTGCGTAATTTTTTGATTTTCCGAGGGATTTCCTGCAAAATTCTGGACCTGCTCGTAAATCTGTAGACCTGTTCCCAATTTTCAGAACTACTAGGCCCTTGTTGCAAATTTTGGGAGTAATCGGTAATTTAAAGAAATAGAGGACCCCTTCGCCCTTTTTTCGGAAATTTTCCTCTGTCCGTTTTCTTTCTTTGGCCCATCGGCCTGCTCGGCCTGGCGTCCCGCCTAGCTTGCTCAAAGGTGGAGTAGGGTTTCCCTACTCCTATGGCGGCGCGCAGAGGGGCTAACAGTGGGCGATAGCACGGGCAGGGCGACGCGCACAGGCGGCGCGAGCAGGAGCGGTGTGCACAAGCTTCGGCGGCGGCTCGGCGCACGGGCGGCGGTGCGCGGCCTCCTTCAGTGGTGGCTCGGCACACGGGCGGCGGGTGAGTGCCCGTGGTAGGCGGAGGCGGCCTGCGGCGCATGTAGGGCGCGCGCGCGGCGGCTTCCAGCTGGACCTCCTCGGGCAGCGCGCACGACGGCTGGGCAGGGGCCTTGTGCGGAGCCGGTGCGGCGGCTGGCGGCTACGAACGGGTAGGGGCCTTGTGCGGCGACGAGCGCCGGCGCGGTTGGTCGCTATGGTCCTACGCAGAGCGCCAGCGAGCATCGACGACGGCTGCGGGGCGCGCTTGGCGGCGCAAGTTGCGATCTGGGACGGAGGCCGACCGGAGCGCTTCGGCGGCGCGTGGGGTGGAGCGTCCGAACCGGAGAGGTGGCCATGCGGGGCCGGCCCGGCGGCGGCTTCAGGCTATGAGGGGCCGCACGTGGGGAGGTGGCCTTGCGGGCGAGGGCGGTACCGTGCGGTCGGCGGATGGCGGCCTCCGCTCATTCAGGAGCTGCGATGCACGTGGGCCGGCGACCACCGAGGCCGATTTCGGGCGGCACCTCGTGCGGGAGGTGGTGGTTGGCCGGCGGTGCCAATTTTTCCTTCTTTTTTTTAATATGTAATTTTTATGTGTGTAATCTACCGATTGGCGAAATCGCCGGCGACTTCTAGTCTGCTTACGGTAGATTAGTTTATGGTACAATCGACATCCATCCTTACATGCAATTTACCGATCGACATTGTGCCGGTGACTTTAGGTCTGCTCGCGGTAAATTATGGCGAATTTGTACCGTAGATAATCAATCTAGAACATGAAAGAAAAAAACACGAATTCAAAAGCGATCTAGAAAATTCAATCTGTGCTTTGATGATTATCTTCGTTCACCGGAGCGTAGTTGTGCTGATAACGTGTTAAGAAACTGTCGCTGGCGACCAGTTCAATCGATTCCTCTACTTAGAACAAGAACGAATCAATCACAGAATCACAAAAGAATAGATTGAACACAAAGAGATAGAGAGAACTTCTGGTCTTTCTTTTATTGCTTCAATTTATTAAATACAAAATCTGTCATATGGCTCTCTATTTATAGAACATGGTGATGTACTCACCATGGACCAGGACTCCTGCCCTGGGTCAGGTTTCTTAACAGGCCTTTCCCCTCCCTGTTCGGGCTAGAGATGTCAACGAGTAGATACCCGCTGGGTATAGCCAACCCATACCCGTACCCGATACCCGCACCCGCACCCGCTACAATACCCGTACCCGCACACGGGTATAGAAACTTACCCATACCTGCACCCGCGCGGGTATTTGTACCCGACGGGTAACCTATACCCGAATTGATAAGAGTATATACGGGGCATAAGTATATACGGGCGCGGGTATTTTCATCGGTTTTGTTTCGAATATATATATACGGGCCACAAGTATATGTATCCATTGCTATCTCTAGTATACACCTGGCTAGGTATATTTTACTCATGGGTATACTGCACGTAGTATACACCCGCACCAAGACTGTGATATTCGATGGGTAGAGGTTTTTGCCCATTAGCATACTCGCGGGTGAAGATATCTTTTTATACCCACCTTCTTATCAAGTAAAATCTATCGGATACTCGGATTTCGAGTACTCATTACCATCTCTAGACCAGGCAAACCACCCTGCCTTTTACCGGTTTACGCATGGTATTATGTTGACGTAAGCAACTGTTACGCCTGCACAGCATCTGCATGTGGGGCCCCTCGTGTAAGGCTGTCACACACAAATGCAAGACATGGACCCACATCCAAGTCCTCCTAGCTTTCCTCTCCTCTCCTGTATCGCTCGGTCTCCTCATCTCCCCCTCCCATGGCCGCCGCCTCCCTCTCCTGCCCTTCCACCTTCCTTCTCTCCACGACCCCTCGCCTCTTCCCCAGCTCCAGACTCACTCCCAGAGTGAACCCCAACCCCAAGAGCAAGAAGTCTCCTCTCTCTTGCACCGCCTCCTCCCCCTCGCCCACAGCCACCACCGCCGCTGCGGCCAGGGCGGGTTCTTGGAGTGACCTATGCAACCTCAACGCCTGGGTGGTGCGCGACTACCGCCGCCTCGTCGTCGCCGTCAACGCGCTCGAGCCGCCGCTTCGGAGTCTTTCCGATGAACAGGTGGCGTGCGGCGCGGAAACCCCTCCCAAATTATTGATTCCCGATGGTTTCTTCATGTGGCTGATGGGGTTATGCGTTTGTGCAGCTGAAGGCGAAGACGGCGGAGTTCCGCGCCCGCCTGGGCCGCGGGGAGACGCTCGCCGACGTCCAGGCTGGTACTGCTGCTGTTATTGTCCAGTGCTGCATTGCAACACGTTTTCGTTTGAGTTGTCGTTTGATGCATTGGTGTTTGCTTCTGTCCAGAGGCGTTTGCCGTGGTGAGGGATGCAGCGAGAAGGACGCTGGGGATGCGGCATTTCGATGTTCAGGTATCCGGCATTGCTTGGTTAGGGTATGGATGGAATGCACGAGTTGGCTGGGGGATGATTGAACTTTATTTCATTGATGTGTTTATGTTAGATTATTGGCGGTGCCGTGCTTCATGATGGGTGCATTGCGGAGATGAAGACTGGAGAGGGGAAGACGCTTGTGTCGACCTTGGCAGCTTATCTCAATGCCCTGACAGGGGAAGGGGTTCATGGTACTGTATTTCTTACATTCACTTCTCAATGACTATTGACTGCGTTGTGTCTCTACAATGTGTTAAGATTTAGTGGATCATATCATATCCCTTCTCATTCCCATTAGATACCTACACATTTTTGAAAAGTGAACAACTGGAAGGAACTATACCATGAAGTTGATATCAATATTCTGTTTCTGTAGCCCATAAGAAGTGAGGAGTGCTCTGGTGCATGTTTAGTCTATTCATTCAAGGGAAAACTTAACGCAAGTCCTTTTAAATACCACCACATTGCCCATTGTAGTTTGTGACAATCATAGTGAATACTACTATAAACATGAGTAAATTTTAAGTGATTGCTGTTACCATGGAATATACGGTTTTTGTTCGTGTTTAACGATCCGAATGAAGACGGTATGATCCGAACAAAGACGGTTTTTCAAGGTTGATTTGCCGAGATTAGCAGATACATTGATCTGACCCACTTTGCACATTTCAAGTGTTAAGCTCTAGTTAGCCCTCCATGTCTTCCATTCCCACTTCACATTTTATAAGCAATGTGATCCTTTTTCAGTGGTGACTGTAAATGATTATCTGGCGCAGCGAGATGCTGAATGGATGGGTCGTGTTCATCGTTTTCTTGGTCTTACTGTGGGTCTAATTCAGGTATTTACATTATGGTGAATGACGTTATTGTTGTACTTTCTTGACCCCCTTCTTTCTGGTTTGGAAACACCTGTCGTTGTTACTGTATTTTATAGAAAAATATCATCGGAGGCAAAATAACTGTCTGTCACTCTGTTTTTTCTGTGACATATGCATAGGCGGGTATGAAGTCTGATGAGAGAAGAGCCAGCTATAGGTGTGACATTACATACACTAACAACTCGGTAAGATGCTCAGTAGAAGAACAACTTTTTAGTTAGTCTTACTCTTATCATGTGGTTATTCATCTCAGAAGAGGCATTTTTTTCTTGTGGTAACTTGGTATGAGCTTTGTATATTTGTTGAAGTTGACTTTGAATCTTTTATGTGATCTACTCATGACTAACACATACAAGTACTTGTGAATGAGCCCTTTACCTGCTTATCTTGGTTATGTAGTATTATATAGTGATAGCTCCATATATATAGGTTCTCAAAGACTGCTCATAACCTACAGGAGCTTGGATTTGACTATCTTCGTGACAACTTATCGCGGAACAAAGAACAGCTAGTTATGAGATGGTACATTTGAGGCTGTCCTCTCTCACTTTTCAGAATTGTGGTTTCTCTCTATTTGTTAATTTTCTGCATAATACACGATTTGACAGGCCAAGACCATTCCATTTTGCTATTGTGGATGAAGTGGACTCAGTTCTTATAGATGAGGGAAGAAACCCATTGTTAATAAGTGGAGAGGTTCATCCTTAATTCTTTGTCTAAACTTATTCCTCCAACGCCATATGAGTTTCTTAACCAGTCAAAATGTAAGATATTCACCAACTGTTCCCGTCTTGTTACTAGGATAATAGAGATGCAGCACGGTATCCAGTTGCTGCTGAAGTTGCAGACCTTCTCATGGAGGGTGTTGTGAGTATTTTCTTGTTGCTTGAAACTAAGGGTGGGTTTTTTTTCCACTTTGGCTTTGATTTTGGCTTCCGTTGCTACATTAACTAGCTTTTAAACCGTGCGTCTTTTTAATACGGGGTCTACATGTAGATTGTAGCACACACTGTATCGACTTCAGCTGTACTGGCCAAAATTGTATATGACTTTGTCCTTATTCGTACTGTTTTTCACGAACAACCAAAATTTAAAAACCATAAGCTAAAAGTCAAAGCTGAATCCCAAAAGAACCCACCCTAAATGTTACAAGGGGTCATGGTTCCCTAATATTTGATACTTAAAATGATTATGTTGATTTATTCCTGCAGCATTATACTGTAGAACTGAAGGGCAATAATATAGATCTAACAGAGGATGGAGTTACTTATGCTGAGATGATTCTTGGGACAAATGATCTATGGGATGAGAATGATCCATGGGCAAGGTGCCATCGCTGTTTATTTCTTTTGTAGCTTTCTGTCTGATTGTGATTATTTTGCTATGTGCAACTATTGATAGTCAACTAGTCAACTCAACTTTTGAAATGCAGTTACGTAATGTGTTAAAATTGCTTACCAGCAACTCAGAAATGTCAGCATGTCACATTTCATCCATGGCAGTCTTAAGTTGTTTAGATGTGTTTTCCCGTAAAAAATTTATTTAAATTCCATTTTGATTCTTGTGCACTTCCTTTGTTTTTCTCGAACACGCAGGAGAGCTGCGTATCTTTATATTAAGAAGAGTTTGAAAATAACCTTACAGCCCCAAACACACCCAATACATCTAGCACCTACTCTAGCCTATGTTACAGGAAACAAGATCGACCTCAACCAAGAAAGGATCTAGACCAAGCCCTGTGGCGGAGCAATTAGGTATGAAATACCCTTTGCTCCGGTTAGGCCCCAAATCTTCATCTCCTCACTGACAAGAGACAAGA
Organism: Melocanna baccifera; assembly: GCA_036346265.1. Lineage (NCBI taxonomy): Eukaryota > Viridiplantae > Streptophyta > Magnoliopsida > Poales > Poaceae > Melocanna > Melocanna baccifera. The sequence continues at coordinate 15,581,540 of CM070708.1, read as the reverse complement.
GGGACCTAATGTCCGGTGCAACCCCATCAAAGATGCAGCGACTGCGGAGATTTCAAAGAGACCATGCCCCCAAAATGATGATGGAATTAAGGCCTTGTCGGACCTGGCCATCAACTGCATTGTGTGATTTGGACCACCATTCTTCGAAGGAGGGCTCACCCGGTTGAGGGGAGAGGTTCTGTAATCTCACCTTTTAAAGCAAGTTAAACCAAAATTGGCGGGCAAACACACAGGAGATCAAGAGATGGTTAATGGTTTCCTCTTCTTGGTCACAAAGCAAAATGGGAGGGTGTTGCGCTTCTCGGCGTGCGGACAATCCGCATGATCCAAAGACTTATCATGTGCAGCCAGCCACATAAAGACCGACATTTATTTAGGGCCCAAGATCTCCAAATTCGCTCCCAGGGGCTAAACTCGATGCCTCCCTGAAAGAAGCTTTCATATGTTGATTTTGCTGAATATTTTCCATTGGCAGTGAAACGCCAAATGTGTTGATCTTCTAATTCAGGCTGCAGCACCACCTGTTAAAGGAGATCCCAGAGATCTAAAAACTCAGCAATGGCCCCAACCATCATCGCTCCTATAAGATCCACAATCCAGTTATGACCCGTGAGAGCCTCCCTCACTGTGCGCTTATTGGCCTGCCTCTTGGGAACCAAAGCAAAAAGATGTGGTGTCAGATCAGCGATCCTTTTTCCATGAATCAACCTATCTATCCAGAAGAGGGCGCGGGTGCCATTACCAACTTCTGTGCAAGTTGTTATAGAAAAGGACCGAACATAATGGTGAATCTGGATCGGAAAGGGGGTCCAGGACCTGTCAGGTTCAGTCTTCTGAAGCTAAAGCCATCTCATCCTGAGGGCCCATCCCATCCGCTGGAGATCAGAAATACCAAGCCCACCAAGTTCAAAAGGTCGGCAAGTTTTGGCCCACGCCATAAGACAATGGCCGCCCTTAGTGTCTTTTCTGCCTCTCCACAAAAAACTTCTACGGATTTTGTCTATTTCTTTAATTGCCCACTGGGGGAGGTCAACTGCCATGGCCAAGTAGACCACCATAGAGGTTAACACAAATTGTACCAAAGTTTTTCTGCCTACCCTTGTGAGCAACTCTGCTTTCCAACCCGGAAGACGATCAGCAATTCTATCAATAATAGGCTGAATTTCATTCCTAGTGAGCTTTCGAAGGGAGAGTGGCACACCAAGATATTTGCAAGGAAAATTCATCACTTCACAGGGGAGATGTTCGTGGACTATAGCAATTTCTGTCTCAGAGCAGTGGATGGGGAATATGTTACTCTTTTGCATATTGGTTTTTAGGCCGAAAGCTTCACCAAACAGCAGAAGAATATCCATAGTGACCTCCAAATCCATGGTGTTTGGCCTAAGAAAGATGACCACATCATCGGCATCAAGGGAGATCCGGTGTTGCAAGGCTCGAGAAGAGAGGGGCTGCAGGAAACCTTCTCTTGATGCTTGAGAGAACAAGTGGCTTAAAATGTCCATAACAAGGATGAAAAGCATTGGGGAGAGGGGATCTCCTTGCCTCAACCCACGCTTGTGAAGAATGACCTCCCCAGGAATGCCATTCAGAAGGACTTGCGAAGAAGTGCCTAGCAGCCCACAGACCATGTTGCACCAAGTAAAGCCGAAGCCCAAGTTCCTCATAACCTCTAGGATGAATGACCAAGAGACTGAATCGAAGGCTTTTGTGATGTCTAGCTTGAGAAGGATACGAGGCTGCCTTTGTTGATGGAGAAACCTTGCCAACTGCTGCACCAACGTGAAATTGTCCTGAATAAACCGTCCTTTTATGAAGGCGCTCTGATTTGGGGAAACCAATTGGTGGAGCCGGATAGCCAGTCTATTGGCAAGAATTTTGGTGACTAATTTAGCAAAGCTGTGTACCAAGCTAATGGGTCGGAAATCCTTGACGTGCAAAGCCTCAACTTTCTTTGGAATTAAAATGATATAGGCTGAATTGAACATTCTAAAATTGCCAAACTTTCTACCCCAAACTGCTGAAATGGCTGTCATAAGATCAGATTTCATAATTGGCCAACACGTTTTATAAAAGCGACCTGTGAATCCATCGGGTCCAGGCGCTTTGTCCATAGGTAGCTGACAGATAGTTTTCCAAACCTCATCCTTAGAGAAAGGGACCTCAAGTGCTGCAAGGTCATGAGACATGATGTTGATCTCCTCTAGATTAATGGTGTGCTCTCTGTCCAAACTTATTCCAAGTAATCCATTGTAAAAATCAAACACAGCCCGCTCCTTATCAACATGACTGGTAAGCACCTGCTCCCCATCAACAAGTTTGGGTATGAAATTTTTCTGCTTGCGGTGTCTTGCAAATGCATGGAAGAGGCTAGTGTTTGCATCCCCCTCATGTAGCCATCCAATTCTCGAACGGCTTCTAGCTATAGTGCGTAAGAGGGAAGATAAGGCCAGGGAGTGTTTCAAGAGGTTGCAGTGCAGCCAATCCTCCTCCTGTGACAAAGCCCGATAATCCTGAGCAATCTCCAGTTGATGAAGCACTTCCCTGGCAAGACTCAGCTGCATTTTAACAAGACCAACTCTTTTCTAACTCCATCTTTGAAGTTCTCTAGCGGTCACTTTGAGCTTCTTGTCTAAAGAGGCAAAGGGGCAACGGACCACCTGAGCAGAAGACCACGCACTTGCGACAGTGTCGTGAAAGCCTTCCACTTTGGTCCAGAAGGACTCAAAGTGGAACCTCATTTTGCCCGGCCTATTGTTATGCAGTCCCAAAAGGAGAGGGCAGTGATCAGAGCCATCTGTCGAAGCACTTCGAAGTAGAGAATTGGGGAAAAGAAACTCCCAATCCAGATAACAGAGCACTCTATCAAGCCTGACAAGAGTTGGGGATTCTTGACCATTGGACCAAGTGTATTTCCGTCCACGAAGAGGGATATCATTCAGGGCCAGATCATTGATAAGACGCCGGAATCTTCCCATCATTGCCCAATTCAGTGAATTGTTGTTCTTATCCTCCTCTTTGTAGATAATATTGTAATCCCCCAATATTAACCAAGAACCTTGACATGCCTCACGGATGTCTCTTAACTCTTGCAAGAAGTTGATTTTTGCATCATTGGATTGAGGTCCGTAGACGCAAGTCAGCCACCATGGTTGGCCCCCGCTTGGGCAAAACTGCACCGAGGCACTGTGGGAGTCTAGTCTGTGAGCTCCGGCAGGTCCAAGGCCATGTCTTCAAGCCACGAGAATTCCGCCAGAAGCACCAGCCGAGGGCAAGGAGGTGAAGTTGTCAAAATCTGAGCCTAGCAAGGAGAGGACCAACCCCTGGGAGGTGAAAGCCATTTTTGTTTCCTGCAAACAGATTACATCCACCCGAGCCAAAGCTACCAGGGTATGAACAACGTCTTGCCTTGGTTTGGAATTGAGCCCCCGGACATTCCAGCACAAAATATTGGAAGGGTTCATTAGACAACAGCAGAAACGACCAAGTTTGGTGCCAGGACTGTTAATCCAAACTGACCTCCTCCATCGGTGGCGCCCAGCCAAAGAGGGCAGCTAGAGCCTGAATATGCGAAGCAGAAAGAGGTTGCACAAAGAGCTTACTGTAGACCTCTAAAGCTTTTGGATGGAGTTCCTCCCGTTCGCCGATGATATTCAGGGTCCTCATCACATGCTTTCTGGCGCAACTGGAAGTCACCATCGCCGGGGACTCAGTTCCAGCTCCGGCAATGTGGCGACTACGTCGAGGGGGAGCTCCAGGAGGGTGAGGGTGAGGCTTCGCCTTCGAAGCTCGCGGAGTGGGGAGGATCCTAGTCGTCTTCTTCATGAGATTGGTGATGAAGATCGCCCCCGCCCGCTGGGGCGAAGGGACTTGTCGAGGAGGCGGTGAGTTTCGGCCTGGCGGGGCAGCCTCAACCGGATGGCTCTCCATCCTCGGGCGACGACGGCGCCGAGCGTAGACCTTGGAGATGAACCGTGACGAGGTGCCCCAATATCACACCCTGGATGCACTGAATAGATGGTGCACTTCCTTTGTCACTGTACATTCAAATAGATGTTAAAAATATAGTGTTAAATAATCCACTACATGAGAGGTGCAACCAACTTAATAGCAACTTGGACATGCAGTGAATGGAAACTCTAACCTTATATTTATCAAATGCTACAGATTTGTGATGAATGCATTGAAGGCCAAAGAGTTTTACCGCCGGGATGTCCAGTATATTGTCAGGAATGGAAAAGCTCTCATAATTAATGAGGTACTATCTCAGTTTCAGTTGTCTAATTTGCCATAATATAGTGACTTAGTTGGCCATTACTTCTAAAATTTTGAATGGAGGGTCACATTCTAAGTTTTATTTCAACGAAAAAACTTGATAGATGTTAACTGCAAAACAAGTTTTCTTCTCTCAAGAATTATACAATTTACAAGCAAGATTAGATGGTCAGCTTCACAGCAGCAAGCTTTTCAAGTAGGTTGAAAATGGGGAACATTTATAGCTACACCGTATCATTGTGTACAATCAGATTGCAGCAGTCCCAAACAACTGCCAGTGCACTAGAAAACTATCCTAGAAAACCTAATAGAACATCGGAGAATATTGCAGTCCTCTTCTTGGCTTAAATCCACCATCTATTCAGTGCATCCATGGTGTGATATCCATTTTGGGATACTTTCATTTTTGACTATCTTGGGGCACATCTTCTCCATAATTGCTAGCATGATTTCTATGATAATACATGCAGTTTCACAAGACCCATCGAAGAACTGCTGCATTTATCACAATATAATATTTTGTGTGATATGCCAATACCGATGTCCATGTGCACAGGAGCTTGTGCAAAGTAATCTGCTCTATCATGAGATAGCCATTCACGAGTCACTGAAAGTTCCATTTGTTGATTTATTCAACTTTTTGTTATGTTTTATTGATTATGAGATAGCCATTCATGAGTCACTGAAAGTTCCATTTGTTGATTTACTCAATGTTGTGTCATGTTTTATCAATTGTGACTTGGGAGTTGTTGATACTGTGATGAACATTTCTATTTACCTAAATAAGATCATGTTCGATTATACTGATCCTTCAATGCTGCCATGCAGCTCTGCATTGTTTCAATTTAGTAACATGAGAAGAGTACCAATGCTTTTCATCATCTTTATGGACATTTGATGAGCTCTATTTCATATACAATAGATCCTCTCTTGATTATATATTTGACCCTGCCTATTAGTCTGTAATAATATTTTGGGAAGACTGTTCTGGGACTATAATGCTAATTCTTCTCCAGCTAACCGGCCGAGTCGAACCAAAAAGAAGGTGGTCTGATGGTATTCATCAAGCAGTAGAAGCAAAAGAAGACCTAAAAATCCAGGTCATTATACACTTCAGCATTGCCGGTTTATGCCACTGTAACTAGTTTGTCATTTTTGTGAAAGTTTATGATAGTTTCTGGTGTGCAATGCTGATTGCAATTTCATCAGGCAGATTCAGTAATTGTGGCTCAAATTACGTATCAATCTCTGTTTAAGCTCTATCCTAAGCTTTCTGGGATGACAGGAACGGCTAAGACAGAGGTACAATATCTATTTGGCTGCTTTCTGGATAATTTCTTAGTTTGTATCATATATGCTCATGGTTGTCATGGCATCACCAAGTCGTCGACGCCTAGGTGTCGTGGCGGTTCAGGGGGACGCCATGGAGCTTCGCCGTGACATCCCCCTATCTTCCTTGGCTCCGGCCGGCAGGAAGGCCGGATCTGGATTCAGTGAAGATGGGGCGGGAAGCAGCATGGAGAGGAGGCGGCGGGTAGGGGGAGGAGGCGCCAGGGAGGGGAGGAGGTGGTGGGCGGGGGGAGGAGGGGCCGGGGAGGGGAGGCGCCGGGGAGAGGAGGCTGCGGGAGAGAGCGGGGAGAGGAGGGGCGGGGGGAGGAGGCGCCGTGTGGGGAGGTGAGTTCGAGAGGAGTTTTATACGAGGGGGACACTTGTATGTGTATGCATGAACAGCATATCTCTAAGTACCTGCCTCGCCGTATTCACGCCTTGGCATTGCCATGGCGTCCCGGCGCCTCTTAGGTGCCATGGTCGCCAATTACGCCGTGACAACCATGTATATGCTCAAATGACATGATCATACTGGTTTTACAGGAAAAGGAATTTCTGAAGATGTTTAAGATGCCAGTTATTGAAGTACCTACAAATCTGCCAAATATACGGGTGGATTTGCCTATCCAAGCTTTTGCGGTAAGGCTTCTGAGACGTGATGCATAAGATCATACACAGTTTCTTTTATTTATGATGAGAGAAAAGTCTGATGGATATTGTTGCTTTTTGTAGACTGCAAGAGGCAAATGGCAATATGTCCGGGCAGAGGTAGAGTCTATGTTTCAATTAGGTCGTCCTGTTCTAGTTGGAACCACAAGGTGAATTTTCCATGTAATCTAAAAATAACCTGACTACCACTGCATCGTATATCACCAAGCTTAATATAAAGCATATAATTAGGCTCAAGTATCTGGATACTGGAGCGTGAGATATTTTAATGTTATAGTTTTTTTGTCTGGTGGAAGTTACTTCTGTTGTAAGTTGTTGGTTGTTGCTGTGGGCAATCGGGGTTCTCCAACATAACTTCCTCCATAATTGTTGCTTGTGCTGCGGGAACATTGTCGTTTACTATGGTTCCTTTGGGTGGATGTTGGCTGACAAAGCACATAAGCTAATCCCTCATGTGCACTGGGGAAAAGGACAGAAACTAAGAATGCAGAGAGCAAATAACTAGTTTACCACAAGTTTGTCCCTTGGTGCTATTTGTTTTGATAGAATAAAGTAGGAATAGGAATTGATGTTTGCTTTGGAGAAAATTGTAAGGGAATGGGAAGAGCAGTCCCACCAATTCAATACAATGGGGAGGTGGAATTGGAATAGGTGGGAAGTAGATTCCCATGTGTATTTCCAAATTAACAAGGGTAAATGTAGATAAGGAATTGAAAAGTCCAAGATAGACACATAGCAGTTAGTCAAGCACAGGGTTGCTTTTCAGTAGGGAGCAAAATTTTGTGAGGATGCAAGTGTGTGTTTCCATGTTTGGTGTGAATGTGCATTCGTGTTGTTTTTACTATGTTTGAAATTAATGGTGTCTATACCTGTTGCAGTGTTGAGAGTTCAGAGTACTTGTCAGACCTTCTTAAAGCTCTCAATATTCCTCACAATGTCCTTAATGCAAGACCAAAGGTTTGTAAACTCTTGCTTTTAGTTTAACTTATTCTTCCGTGTCTAGAGCTAATTGTATCATTCATTCTCGGCAGTATGCTGCAAGAGAGGCGGATATAATTGCACAAGCTGGAAGGAAACATGCTATTACAATTTCAACTAACATGGCTGGCAGAGGAACAGATATTATTTTAGGTGGTAACCCTAAGGTTAGTTTATCTATATATTTAGTATATTCTCTTTGTAATTCCTTTGATAATATATGTGAAAACTGAAAGCTAGCAGAGACATTTCTCCTCAGGACCTGACCTTTTTTTTTTGTTTTTTGGTTTTGTTGTTGCTAGATGCTTGCAAAAGAAATTGTGGAAGATAACATTCTTCCATTTTTGACCCATGACCCCCCAGATGTTGAAACCGAAGGAGAATCCACATCCCACAAGGTGGTTCATTTTGAGCTTTTTTCATCTGACCTAAAACTTTGCATGTGTTCCTCACTGTTTCTTTTTATTTTTGGTAGGGTCTCTCCAAGATAAAACTTGGACCGTCGTCACTAGGTCTGCTTGCTAAAGCTGCAATCATGGGTAAGTAATAAGTATTGGTGTATCAATGGTTGTGTATTCTGTTACTTGTAGCAAAATTTGTTGTTGTTGTTTGGCTCACTCTTTAATATATACTTGTAGCAAAATATGTTCACAAAAGTGAGAGAAATGAATGGTCTTTTCAGAAGGCAAAATCAACTATTGCCGAGTCTATAGAAATGAGTCATACGATTGGGATGGAGAAACTACAAGAGCAAATGGCCAAAGTGACTGAGATGTACCCTCTTTGTGATGCAATAGGACTTGGTTATCTCACCGTATTAAGGGATTGTGAAATTCATTGTTCTGCTGAAGGTGCTGAGGTGAAGGCATTAGGTGGGCTTCATGTAATAGGAACTTCTTTGCATGAGTCACGCCGAATAGATAACCAAGTAAGATGCTCCTGATGCTGCAGGGAATAATATCTATGGCATGATGCTTAGCTGTTTTCTATCACATAGGACCATGTGATTCTATGCTAAATAAAGTTTCTTAGCTATCTGGATTGTCTTTGACCAAACAATTTCACTAAGCTGCTTAGCCTGGGCACATCAATGTAGAATCAACTAGCACTGAATTACAAATAGAACCTATCGAGTTCAGATAATGCTTCTTCTGTCTTCATATGCTTGTATTTGTTATTTATTCTGTTAATTACATCTTCCTGTAAATAAATTTAGCTGTCAATTAATTTGCCTGTTGTTTTTATCTCCCTTTTGACAATTTGACTAGTCAGCATCACATGCAAGATCTTTGCTTTGGATGCATTCTATTGTCTTTCACTCTTTTGTGGCTTGTTGAATTAGTGGAATTTGTCATTTCTTTGGACAAAAGGCATGCTTGCAATATAATTCTGAGTAATAATAAAATGTTTGCTAATACACTGCCATTAAATCTGTAAGCGTTTCTTTTCCCCAGTTACGTGGTAGAGCTGGCAGACAAGGTGATCCTGGGTCAACACGGTTTATGGTGAGGTATGCCTGTTCCCAAACATAAATATTTGTGCTCTACTAAACTATTGCATTTATTGTATGATCTGATGATCTTTTTACTTACTGAAGCTAACAATCTCTAACTTTGGTCAAGTAGCTTACAAGATGAAATGTTCCGGAAGTTCAATTTGGACACTGAATGGGCTGTGAGGCTTATATCAAGGATAACAAATGATGAAGACATAGCTATCGAGAGCAATGCTGTTGTAAAACAGGTAAGATTGCATTTATTGCCATGCCAAACATTTTTTTGTTTTGGCATCACAGTGTATTGTCCTGTTTACATTCATTACCTTTTTAAAATGCAGCTTCTAGGCCTTCAAATCAATGCAGAGAAGTATTATTTTGGCATAAGGAAAAGTCTTGTTGAGTTTGATGAAGTCTTAGAGGTACATTTCTCCCAGTCGCTATACTTCTATGGTATCTTGTCATATTCTTCGACTGTTGTACTAAATTCCAGCTATTGAATTTTGTTGTTTTTGTATGATTTTTTGCTGGTCCCCACAGACTATTATTAATGTGAATGCCCCTTTTGATTCATATAAACTATGCTGCTTCATTATGTAGACGGGAAGGTTACCCTTATTGTTCTTATTGCTGGGGCTTAATTTTCTGATATAACAGGGCTTGGTTTTCTTAATCGGTTAATGTGCATTTTCTCTTTTGATTTCATTGTGCTTATTCATGGGTTGTCATTCATATTTTGATAGGTCCAAAGAAAGCACGTATATAACCTTAGGCAGGTGATATTATCAGGTGACTCTGAAAGCTGCAGTGAACAAATTTTCCAGTAAGCTTAGTATCCCCTCTCTTATCTGGCTTTGAAATGTAGTTAATGAAATGGTCACCTGAGAGGTAGAGACTATATTCTAACACAAATCATTCTTTTGGATCAAAACTTCACAGTAGAAATAATCCATTCTTACTTAAGGGGATGCGGGGTAGCTCCTTGTCAGAAGCATATTATTGAGTAAACTGATAATATGTTATATTCTATTAGGTTGTTGATGCTTCATTATTATGTATGATGTGATGATATTTAGCTGTGAGTTCACTTAAGAGTTGAGAATTCGTTTATCATGTCTTATGTGAATATGAGTACATGACTTATGTATTGATGCTTGCTGCTACTCTCGTAATTTCTGTGCTGGCATGCTCACTTTTGTCTTAACCAAAATCAGTTTTCCTAGCTTGTCAGTTAAGTCTTATGAGAAACAAAGAATTTGGGACCATAGAATAGAAGAAGCTTCTGAATTTTTATTTTTCCCCCTCTTTTGAGGGTAGGTAGGAACCCCTTCCATCTGATGCAAAAATCTTACATTTTTCTTATTTTTGAAAATGATGTTCAAACTTCCACTTGATCATTATTATTAGTCACCTATTGATTCTTTCTGTATACAAAATGATTCTTTGCTGTTTCTTTTTTATTTAAATCACCATTTATCTCTGAAAGTTTTTCCTGTTACATGCCTTTTCCTGAAATGCTACTAGGTACATGCAAGCCATAGTCGATGAAATTATTTTGGGAATTGTTGATCCCCAGAAGGTACTTTGGCATGCCCTGATTCTTAAGTTTCTTTCTAGATTTTTTTTTTGTGTGGCTATGTCAGTTTGTTCAAATTACATTTTTCTTTCAGGCTCCTAATAGATGGAATTTGGCAAAGTTTTTGCATGAGTTTGTCAGTCTGGGGGGAAATTTACTGGGCGGTAATAGCCTAACATGATATTGAGTTCATGTTCTTCTGCAGTAGATCTTCTCACTTTGCGATGCTTTACAGAATCATTCAAGGAGATCCAAGAGGAAGACCTACAATCCTCACTTGAACAAATGCTTGGATGTGGCTGTATAGAGGTTGATAATTTTGCTCTCCCAAACATGCCAGTGCCACCTAATTCATTCAGAGGAATCCGTAAGAAAACATCTTCGGTAATGCGGTGGTTTGCCATTTGTGTTGATGATACATCAAAGTAAGTTGTGATATAATATTCCATATATGTTTTTACTTGACATGTAGGTCAACATTCATCTATAGTTATTGATAGTTTTTCTATACTTTGTGATAAACAATCCAGGAAGGGGAGATATACAAACACTGTCAATCTACTCCGCAAATATTTTGGGGATTTTCTAATAGCTACCTACTTGGACGCTGTACAAGAGTCACGTTATGATGATGCATACATTAGGGCAATTGAGGTTTGCTTCTCTTATGAATTTGTTTATACGGTCTTGTCAGGAGATAAAGCCCAACTGAACCCTCTCTGTTTGTTGTGAAGGTCAAGGTCATATTCAGTCTTGGGCATTTTGCAAGTGATGTTGCAATCTGGACTGTGTTTACTATGTGTTCTCATTGAGTCCTGTGATCATATGTAATGCTGTTTGTTAAGTATGATTCTTTTACAAACTGGCATCTGATTAAAATTAAAATTAATGGATCTTGAATTATGGCCTTATGGGAATGCAGAATAATAAGATAATTTGGCTTTTGTTGACAAGTTATATGTCTGGTCATGACTATTCTATCTTTTATCTGAAGTCAAAGCATATTTGTTATCTATTATCTTCAACTCTCTGTTGAATTGCAGAGAGAGGTACTTCTGAAGACACTTGATACTTTGTGGAAGGACCATTTGGTGAACATGAACAAGCTTAGTTCTGCGGTAATTTCAATATTCTCCTTTAGATGTGTTGCTTTCCCCTTATATTGCCAATTTTCTGGTGTTGACTCGGTTATAAAAACTTTTTGCTAGGTGAATGTTCGGAGCTTTGGACACAGAAATCCTCTAGAAGAATATAAGATTGATGGTTGTCGGTTCTTCATCTCAATGTTGAGTGCCACACGACGATTGACAGTGGAATCCCTACTCCACTACTGGTCATCCCCAGTGGAATCTGAAGAAATCTTCAGCACTGAGGATCAGTAGCTGAAAACATCATTTCTATTGCAAAATTCTTTCTCAAGGGACTACACACCCGGATATTTCTGATGCAGGGCCGTTCATCGAGCACAATCACCTGTAGTTGGAACATGTTTCTGGTCAAGATCACACTTGATTCCTCATCAATATCAAAGTTTCTAACACCAGATTGACTCGTATGGCAGCCACATTGAGCTTTCACATGGGTGGGCACGTGGCCTTCTACAGGAGTCTAGATAGGTTAGGTACTGACATTTTTCAGTAGATTACTCCAGCAGTACGATACAATAGCACCACAAGACATGGGAATTACAAGGCGTGTGTTAACCCTCTAAAAAATCACGACTTTGATATTGCATCCCTGTTTAGGGTTTAGGATCACATCTTAGTGCAAAAGAGACTGGATTTTACATCACTGCATTCCGCTGATTATGCATTAACAACAAAATATTTAACATTATCTAAAATTAGAGCTTGATTGTATGTTTCTTCTTAAAAGTATAATAATTGCGTCCTCATTGTATTATCCTTATCATTATTGCTATCCCCACAAGTCCACTCTGTACTTTTGCTGTGAATGAAATGTTTGCCGACCATATCTGAATTTCATGTAGTAAGGCACTAAGACTGGCTTATCTCTTGTCAAATGAGAGTGCATGTGGAATCTTTTACTTGTGGGCAAGGAACTCTTCTAGTACTTGTGGGCAATAACAAGTGGGCAATATTTGACATTTGTGAAGTTGCTGCTTTCCATGATGATGATACGCCAATCAACCGAGGCATGTATGACAAATTTTCAACTTTGCAAAATTTGTTCATACCTACATCAGAGATTCATTCTCAACATCATCATTGGTATTGGTATTGGTATTTTTATAGTATTAGTGTAACCATTTGTATTATCATTTACCAGTACTATCCCACTATTTTAAACACTGATATCCTTTTGTTTGCTCATTCATGTAATTAAGGTTAGGTTCTTTTCAGTTTATATATAGCTTATGTTTGTATTATCTATAATGATTAACTTTTAAATGGTACGTTTTTTTAAAACGGGGTTAATAGGAAAATTATAGTAAAAAATATACTAAGTTCAGCTTTATCAGTTAAAATTACATGCAATTATTTTCTTTTGTGTACTGTCTCTTTCTTATAAACAGTTAGAGTTTAAATATTTAAGTTATAAAGTATCAGTCTAAAAAAATCCACTTTAATCCTATAAGACGCTGCATGATGATGACCCCTAGCAACATTGCTGTTGTTGTTGTTGTTTTTTTTTTTTGGATCTTTTGGTGTAGCTATCAGGCACCAGCAGACATACAACTAGCAGATTGTTTTTATTGCCTTTCACGCGTTTCTTTCGCGTGGGCGGCTTCTCCTGAGGCACTACCTTTTCAGCATTGCTTTGAGGACGCAAGATCTCGCTTTCTAGGTAGTGCTTCAGCGGGGTTATAAGTTTAGTTTTTTTGACTTTTTTTATACTATAGTGGTTTAAAATATACTATAGCTGACATTAGCTTTTTATGTAATTAAATTTAAAAGTAAAAAAATTATATTATTATAGACAATACAAAAATAAGAGAAAAAACTTTAAAAAACAAAAAAATTGAAAAAAAAAACGAAATTAAGGCATTACTCAAAACGGTTTAAAGTCAGTTTTTACTTCTGGTTTCTGCTTTTTTTCACTATTAAGTAATTTCGTCTTTTTTGTTATTTTAGATTTTTGAGGTTTTTTTATCTTTTCTTTTTTTTCTCTATTCCTTTACATTGTTTGTGATAATATGTTTTTTATTTTTAATTTTTTTTAAATTTAATTATATTAAATAAATCAACTTAATTATAATAAAAAATAAGTTAGTTATAAAAAAAATCATAAGAGTACCTAAAAAGCAGAACGTCCGGAGCAGCAAATGTGTATGGCATCATAGCTGACGTGTGCAATAAAGGTTGCGTATTCTTAGTATATGTGTCATCGGATTGACATCGTTGGTTGATTGAATGGATGGCATCCAAGTGGTGTCAGCATATCAACCTGAATCACCCCTATGTTGTAAGTTTTGTTGGAAAGGGTTAATAAAATTAAGAAAGCATCTATCAGGCTATTATTTGCTTTTAGGAAGTTTTCTTTTTCCAATATCTTGCATATCATTCCTCGGATCAGGCAAGATAATACCATTATATTCCATTATATATCATTTGCGCCCGCAAGTCTATGGTGAGTCACCATTGATTTCATGATCTATAATGGACTAAATGGATCAGAATCTCCCATGGTTCTGCTTCTGTTTTTTTTTTCTATGTACTACCTATGTACCAATCAATCTGAACTCTGAAGAGAGGGATAAAATTGGGGCAGATATTCTTCAGCAAACAACTGGGATACAACTGGTTCAAAACTAGACCTGAGTACAGGTTAAAATTACTCAAGTTTAGCCTATAAAGGATTGCGACATTTTATTCCCAGCACAAACAAAAATGTGAAAAAGAATGTAGCTATAATTACCTTACTAGAAGGGAATTAATGCCACCACAATATATATGTGGATGCGCTGTTCAAACGCTGAAGACTTCAAGTGGACTTAGACCAAGACCAGCTCGATCATGCCCTAGCGTTGGGACGCGTGACTACGCCCATCACTCATGGTCATTCACTATATTACTCTTCACGATATTGACCGCTGATGTGCTCAAACCCGTCATCCTAAGCATGCAAATACCTAATATTTTCAATCATATAAATATCCATCAGATCAATCACAAAAACTAAAGCTAAAATACCTTATCAACAAGTTCAAAAAAGAAGCATTAGAGACCAAAGCCAGTTTGATCTAAGAACAAGGAACAGAGTGGAAAATAGATGCCAAAAACCTTGGAAATAGATGCCAAAAACCTGAGCTCCAAAATACACGCTGCCAACTAGCTTACTTGCTACACAAGAATACATTGTATCTAACCTATGGTACTATAGCGACGACATATATTGTAGCAATGACATAACGCAAAGGAGATATACTTGCAACACTGATGTACTATAGCAACCGACTTAAAATGCTATATATATGAGGGTAACCCCCACCATGTAATATAACTTGAAAAATTCTAGAATTATATTTCTTTGTTCTATTGTTTGAGTGAAGCATTTCCACCCCTTAGAATTGGGAAATATCTAAGATTCTTGTTTCTGTCGTTTTTGTGTTTGCCTCCGCGATTACAAGAACATGTTTACTTCACGTGAGGGAGTAAACAAAGGGATTGAAGCATGTGGTTGAGTGAATTGAGTGTCGTATGTTGCCATAATAAAGATTGTAGTTTGCGGTGTCATTCATCACATTGTACGGATCTAGTTATCTTTAATTCTACATGGTGAAGATTGAGCCAACCCCTGTATCATCTCATGAGTTAACTAAACAATCTCCTTGCCTAACTTGTGTGGATAGATTCTTCTTACCCTTGACCTTGCCATTTGCGCCAAATATAATTGGAATCATTTTTTTAAAGTTAGTACAATAAAGATGCACGCACGCACACACACACACACGACATCACGCACACTCACACACCCATGCGGGTGCGTGCAATGCACATGCTTGGACGACGTGGAGACCCTAGAGTCTCACGGAGTGCGGGCACGTGCCTTGACCATTGAAAGTACTGTTCATATGAACAGTATCCAGAGAGTACTGTTCATATCACTACTACATAAAAGCTCATCACAAATGGTTCGGAAACGTCACTGCAAACGGTTCCCTGAACCATCTGTGCTTATAGATCAGTAATACCATAAGGGCATTATAGACAGTTTTTGAACTATCTATGATAACCATTATCACAGACGGTTCCTAGATAGAACCGTCTATGATAACACTTATTATAGATGATTCTTACTAAAAACCGTCTATGATAGTCTATTATCACAAATGGTTCTAGTTAAGAACCGTCTGTGATAAGCTTCTCGCGATCTCAAAAATAGGCTTCCTTCAGTTCATAAACATTCTCTAATTGTGCTATTTTCGCTAATTGCGCTATAAAATAGTGCAATCAGATAATGCAGATAAATCAAAGCAGGTCTATTTATGAGAACAAAATAATCATGCAATAAACTTTGGCGCCATGTCTTCATCCTAACCATCCATCAATCATCACGAGAACTAAGGCATCAACAATTAATATTCACATGCACCCATGAGCATCAAGATTTACATGGCCAAAACCCTAGTCATCCAACAATTTCGTAATATCATATCCAGCATCAAGAAAGAGAGGGGAGGGGTTCAGATGGGGGGAGATATAGTACGGGTGCCGAAAAAGGAGTGGAGGCGGCAGCGTCACCATTGTATCACGATAGTGACACTACACAAGACACTCTTATGACAAGAGTGCCTTGTGCAGTGAAACGTGGTGTCACAACTAGAGATAGAGGAGCTCGGGGGAGGTGGCGCTTCGATCGGTTTGGGGAAGCTAGCTAGCAGGCGCCTCTTCGGTTTGGAGTGTTTGAGAAAGGCGTGTGGGGGAGGTATATATAAGGGAATTTGGGTAGCGGAACCGAGAGGTCGCGACATTGTTTCGGTTTGAAAGTTTGAATAGAGGGAGCGGCAAAATATCACAAACGATTTTTAATACAAACTATTTGTGATGATTTAATATCACAAACAATTTTTGTTACAGACGGTTTTTACCATGAACAATCTATGATATTACATCTTCACAGATGGTTTTTAGCATTAGCAGCAACATAAACAGTCTCTAAACCAAAACCGTCTGTGATTGTATTTAATACTGATGGTTTTGATTAACCTTATGTGATGAATCATCTAGTATTAACCTTTTTGTAGTAGTGTATGAACAGTACCTCCAAAAATAAGGCATCCACGGGCTCAAGCCTAGGTGGGTGGACTGCTCACTTGGCAGTCGCACCAACCGAGCAACGCTCGGTCCTCATAATTGGAATCATTTGATCATAAGTCCATGGTATGAATCTAATTAAACGAAAGAGGAATGGAAGAGTTCACAGGCTGTTGTGCTAAGATGGATGGTCGAAGCATCTCATCTCCTTCCCCTTGATTTGAGCTATTAATCTAGGGGTCTCTGACCTGATCGAACGGCTCAGATGGGAGTTTGCATTATACTTACATTACAATATTGGTCACGAGGGTACGTACATTGACTTACCAGAACTGCCGTCGATCGTGTAGCTAAATGAACCAAGCTAATCGTGTTGTTCTAAAGCACACTATTATTGGTTTGATCCAGACACAAGTGAGCCCAGCACGACCCGTTAGCCATGTGGGAGTTGAGCTGATGGCGGATTGGCGGGTCGAGATGACGAAGGAGCCAAGGATGTGGGCAGCGAAGGGAGTAGGGGTGGGTGGGAGGCGGCGTGTCGATGGAGGAGGGAGTGAGGGATCGAGATAGGGAGGGGTGGAGCAGACAAGGGCAGAGCGAGCGGAGGACGTAGGGGCGGCAGGAGACAACGTGTCGATGGAGGAGGATGTGAGGGACCGAGGGAGGGGCGGCAGAGGAGGTGGGTTGGTGAGGGGCGGTCGGAGCGGTAGAGGAGGTGGGGAGCAGGCAGAGCGCGAGAGAGGTGTGGCAGAGGAGGTGGGGGGGAGGCGATGTGTTGGCGATGAAGGGATGGAAGGACCGACGGAGCGACAGAAGAGGTGGGCGAGAGGTCAGGGGGCGGCGTAGGCACTAGGGAACGAGCGACGAAGGTGGCAACGGACCTACATGCTAAATGGATCATCTTTGGTTCATTGTGCTACACATGCCTAGACCGCTACGACATGGCATGATCCGTCATCTTATTGAGTTATGTTTGGATCCGAGGCTGAACTCGTAAACCAGCATGAACCGTCACGTCATAGTTGTTTAGTTCATTAGATAATTACACTAATCAGGCTATGCCTACACATCGAATTATGTCGGACGGCCACTTGGCGAGATCTGACTGTCGTGATCCATTTGTAGGACCGGCGTTTATAATTCCTTTGAGAAGTAACGTGTAAATCTCAAGTTAATGAACGGATCATGTGTGCGCTTGCTCTGAGTTGTCCACGGTTTGACGTTTAACTTTTCAGGATTTTGGAGTCGTCGCCGAGATATCAGTGGGCCCGTCAGGCATCAAAAGCTGCTGAACGAAGACCGTGACCACATGTCCACATCTACGTCTGGTCAAATCCTTCGACATTCAGCTATGCCTGGCAGTTTCACTATTCAGAGTAAAACAAACTGAAATGGACATTCATATGCAGCTCTATTTTCTTTTAGTGTTTTTCGCTAACCACTCATGTTGTCTGGAAGTCTCTTTCGAAAATAAACTTTTTCTGGTTACTTTTCATCTCGTTCCGAGTTTCTGTTTTACTATTAACTAGCAGGGTAGTCCACGGTCATTTACACGGCCAGTTATGATAGTTATGAACTATTTTGACATTTATTGTGTAAAGATTGTTGTTTTAAGAGAAATGCCTGTGCTAAAACAACACTTGAAAATGGTTTTGGCCATATCTTTATTGGACATTACGAATCATCGATCAACACCTTCAATCTGTTCCTATTTGCGCCTCTAGACAATGCCACATATATTTGACCTACTTAAGCAGATGGAAAAAATCTAGGAAATCCTTGAACTTTGGAACATTATTCGCATAAACCCCAAATTACAAAACTGGATATTCTACACTTGACTTCTCATATTGGACCCATTAACCCCTGAAGGCTTAGGTGTTTTGCCAAGCTTATCAATTCCATTCTGTACCGACCAAAATGGTCGGAACATAGCATATCGGCACTCAACGACACACAACAGGCTTAATTTCGTACCAGCATCAATACCGGCCATTCTGGACCGGCCATTCTGGTTGGAATTGGTCGTACTATCCGTTCTGGAACCAAGCATAATTAAAGTGACTTCGTATTTTTATGCTATGGTTATGTATTTATAATAAGATTATAAGTGAAATTATGTATGCATATAATTATGTATATACTTATAAATAAATATATATATTATATTAAAATTTTAAATTCTAAAATGGTACAACGGAATAGACCAGTACCAATACATTCCATACTAAGAGATAAATCTGAATAGCCTCTTAAATGAAATTGATTACTATGGTTTTGCCTCCGTGGCTGGTTTTTTATGGTGATGCGGGAATCAGCCTATATGACTCAGCAGTTAAACAAAGTCAAAACGTGCCTGTCTGATACGAGTACATGTGGATGTCTCCGAGAGACACGATCTTGTCCGTAAATGTGGCCGACTTGCCACTATTGATTTATCTAGCTATGTTCCACCGGCTGTTTAGGTGCTTAATGTCTGGGATTTGCTAGGGATAAGACATTTGATTTCTAGCTAAAACTTCGGATGTTTAGCTGCAATATTTTTTTTGCTATATTTCTAATATTTTTAATCCATATTTATAACATTTTCATCCATATTTTTCTTGCAACATTTTTTTACTTTGTGCATGCAACATCGTTTTTTGTATCAGATATTTTTATTATATACGGTGATTAAAAATATTGCACACATTGTCTAAGAATATTGTATCAGAGCGTATAATCCGAATACTCGTATCATTCTTTCTTTTTTTACGTTGCATATATGGCCGAGAAATGTTGTAGACATAGATAAGAAATATTGCGGATAGAAATACTCACAACTTTCTTGTTTTTTTTGTTGCAAAGACAGGTGAAAAATATTACAAACATAACCAACAAATGTTGCAGTCGAACGTCCGAAGTTTTAGTCAGGATTCAAACGTCCTATCTCTAACAATACCCTTAATGTCTAGATCTTCAATCATATTCATAGGCTTGCAATATATATATATGCGATGTAATTTCCTAAAGAAACTCTCCTATTGAGTCATGCTTTAGATACTCCGAATGCATGATTGATTTTATATTTTCAGGTAAAAATACTCATGTGCAATCTGCATCACGTATGTACGTGTTAGGCCTACACGTTTCCTTTTTCTTCTCTCTCTCAAATCAGGCCTGCATGCATGTTTTCGAACTGTATTTTTGGTCCAAATCATCGCAACGTATTCAAGCTAACGTTTGGACAGAAGATCCCAACCAAATGCTCGCCAAAGGACGTCTAGCCGCACCTCGACGTCGACAGGCACCGACGGCATGCGTATGCTTGGACCCGCATTAAAATTGTTATAATTTGAACCTATTAAAATATTTTTCTTTGATTAACATATTGATTTCTAGCCTTAGGAGCAAACATAGTTGTTTTTTTATTTGTTTTAACACATCATCCTTGCAACATATTAGGTTCAACCCACCCTTTGGATGTAATCGGTGCAATCCAATCGGTTGAGGCATCAAATTAACATAAAAACAATTTCAAAAAAAATTGATGATGTATTCTATGAAGTGTTGTAGGACACTTCAAATTCCAATTTCAAACTCAAAGTGTGCTGGAAGAAACAACAAAGGTAAGTTCGTCGTGAATGGTATTTATCTTTTCTTTTCTTTTTTTTCTTTTGATTTATAATATATTAGAATTTTCTCATTTTTATTACTCTTATACAGAATGAATTCAAACTTAATTTTTTTACATAAGTACAGTAATTTGAGAAGTACATCACCATTTTTCTGATTTGTTTTTGTTGATTTGGTACCTCAACCAACCTAGTTGCACTTATTGCACTCGAAGGCCTATTTTGGAATACGGGAATTTTGTTGGAGTCTTGTGAGAATTGAACATTTGAAATAACTATAAAATTCCTCCTTTCTAAATATGCCTTTAAAATTATAACACGAATATAGGCTAACGGGTATATTTGTCACACGAGGTTCATCATGCATCTTTTTATGCTTCAATCGTGTAGTAGTCCTACGAAACAGAAGAAATAAGGTGAACAGGATAATACTTCACTGTGACCAAAAGGGCCATGCATCGGCACCCAGCTGCTCTCGCTTGAAATTGCCACCGAGCTTAATTAGCCCCAGTACGTATTAACCTATGTGCACATGGATCACCAGTGGAGGACAACACATGCTTCTTGTTGATAGGAACGGTAGAAGAACCTGCACTTATCCGTGTTAAGTTAGGAGACACTACTACAAAAGAGGTTATACTGAATGACTACATCATAGACAATTTATACGAAACTCATACGAATAACTGTCTGTGATATTTTCACATATAGTTATTTATACAAACCATCTGTGATAATGTAACCCATCACAGACGGTTCCTATTAATAACCGTCTGAGATAATTTATAGGCAATTATTTTGTACAAACTATCTGTGATAATGGCAGACATTACAGATGGTTTGTATAAATAACCATCTGTGATAACACATGGTTATTAATATAAACCGTCTGTGATAGTTTCATATCACAGATAGTTTGTGGTTGGAACTGTCTGAGATACGCATTATATATTTAGTGTGATTTCGACAGATCTATTTTCATTGCGCTGTATTGAAGGAGACGGTCGACTTTGGGGAGTTTGATGAAAATATACCACGACTTCACCAGTGTGCAACAAGCAATTGATAGGTAAAACTCATTTCCTCTATACACAACTCTATTGTAGTCCTCCCTTTATTTTGTAATGGCCGAGGCTAATTTTTTGGAATCACATAGGTCGTTTAACTCTTACGTTGCTTAAGGAGAGAAATACAAGGAATCCAACGCCACACTGCGACACATAACGTGATTTCTGACCAACACAGGACGCGATTTCTAGTATCCGTTACAATACAATAATCCTATATTACACTTCATTATAATGCCTCTACAACTGACAATACCTATGTATGTAATTTTATTTTTGCAGTGCCACCAGCAGCTACAGGGCAACGTATGCGAATACCATGTTTGCCTTTATACGGAGGAAATCATGGACACTAAGATGAATGATCCAGAGGTTTGTCAACCTGTCAATAATTATTTTGTGATTATCAATTTATATGTATGTGTGTGTGTATACTAATGACTTAACACTACTAGCGACAACGTGTAGAATTCGACAAAAGTGTAATCAATCTTGACAAACTAGCCAAAATTCAAGGAAAGCGCTCTCAATTCTTGATAGCAGAGGTCATAAACAACATTGGAGAGTTCATTCCTAATTAATCATAAATGTTATCTAATAACGTCTTGCACAAAGCAAACTATTTACTGCATATACAAATATTTACTAAATTTTCTACAACTATAATTTTATATGAATGCTAATTTTGTACATAATATTGACTAAATTTTCTACAACTATGATTTTCTATGTGTGCTAATTTTATACAATTGTAATTTTGTACGTACGCTAATTTTCTAAAACTATAATTTTCTACCGATGCAAATTTTCAATAATTGTACTGACTAAATTTTCTACAATTGTAATATTGAATAAATTTTTTATAACTATAATATTGATAAAATTTTCTACATTTAAACTTTTATAAGAATGCTAATGTTCTATAACTGCTCTAAAAGAAGAAGAAACAAGAAACACAAAAAATGGGAATAGAAAAAGGGAAATTGCTGGTACCTAGGTCCACATATTAAATATGATTCGATGCAGTAACTGTCAGCTGGTATATGTCTTTCACCCCACTTGTCCGCTGATACATCAATCACTGTGTAATCTAGAACATAGAATTCTTTCAACCAATAAGGAAATTGGTTTGAATCAAAAGCAATGAAGAAACTACAGTTTGGTGGTTGGTACCAGTGCTGAAGAAGATCATATTGGGCTTGTTCTTTTTAGCTGCGGTGGTGGTTTTTGATTGCGGCTGATGGTTTTTTGGTTGTTTGCGACAGAGACTGTGGAAAGAGAGATACTCATTTGCGATTTTTGATGGTACAGATATTAGGTTTTTAACGTGTACTATAATTAACTTGTAGATCTTAACTTAAAAAAAAATACTCCGTTTAAAAGTTAGTTACTGTAATAAAAGCCAAAAACGACTTTTAGAAGCCGCAAAGAACAGGCCATTGTGATCCTTAATTCCACGAGGATATATATGGGTTTCTCCCCTAAATATTTCACTTGAACATACAATTGGCTCGTTTGAAGCATAGGATATATAGTTGTTTCACACAAAAACAGTGTCCATAAAGATCATGTAAAATTTCTGCATTAGAAAACGGGGCCAATGTGTATTGTTGATGGTCCAACATGCAAGAAACCTGTAAACTTCAAAATACAAATAAAAAGACCAGTCAGAAACAGTCAGTCAGCTATACGACTGGAAGCCCTTTCTTGGTAACTTGGTACAATTCCGAAAAATTTCATCAATGCTTAAGGAGACAATCTCGTCAATTGAAGAAATTTTTACTAAACAAAACCAAGTAGGGAGATATATTTTTATTCAGTGTTATTATTTTGTTCATATACATATGTGATTGAATATTAGTTAATAGCAATAAATGCTTCATTTGACAATCTAAAAAACATAAAATAATATGTAGTGCATAAAATAATATATGTAAGAGCCTAAGCTAGGCGTTATTTTAGTGACCTACCAGAATGCAGCCCTTGTCGTTGATCAAAACAAATGCTTAATATAGGGGCAGCATGTGGTGATTTGACCACACATTAAACAAGAGATAAATACTTTTTACCCCATTCATAAAATATGCCTTTACAGCTTGCTAGTCTTTCACAAAAGTATCCAAAAGTTGGGACCTTCACATCTAAGAGGTTTGGGACCCCTCCTCACCTTTTAGGGTCATGCACTTATAGTCTTCACAAAGCATAAAAAGGTTAATTCAAAATATGAATGGTAAAGGTTGCTTTTGCTCATTTGGACTACCAATGTTGGTAAGTGTAAGATGTGATGGCCACTTAAATTTCCACTATATATAAATTGAAGGCAGTTTGCATGCACATACCTGAAGATTAACACATGCACAAAGGAAAAAAAGTTGAAGGTAACGTATGAACAATAGACCAATAAGCATTACAAATATCTACCTTTCTTTGTCAGCAATAAAGTGCATATTGCCTATAAAAAAATGAAGTGCATATAGCTCACAACTAAGTTGCTGCCTTAGGCGGACCGAGCGTTTGCTCGATTTGCTTGCCCGGCTTCGAGCTCATGGTGCACATTTTTAGGGGACAGTGTTCACGTGAACAGTGTTTCTTCGGCATTGTTTATATGAACAGTGTCTTCTAAGTACATATGTACGTAGGTATATTCAATGATCAAAGTATGTCTCCGCGCTCTGTGAGACTCTTGTCTTTCTCTTCTTAAGCTTGTGTATTAGACGCACCAACGTGGGTGTGTAGGGTTGTGTGTCCGTAAGTGCATCTTGTTGTACTCATAATCTCAGAAAAAGTTGCTGTCTTAGTTGGTAGCCTAGATGCCAATTTTGTTGTGGTATTTCATTTATTTGGAATAAGTCATTTTTGTTGTTAATAAGATCAACTGTAATGCCTTATCTAGGGGCGGACCCTCCGTAGTGTATGTGTGTTCATTTGAACACCTAAATTATTTTGTGAAATACCTAATTTTTAGTAGGTACATCACACATATATCCTAGTAATTATGCCAAATCCTTTGTATTTGTATCTCAATACAATTTAGCCCACTCTTACACCTTCTCCCAAATTTCAATACATTGTAGTCCATCCGAGTCCTCTCTCTCTCTGACTCTCTCAAGCGGCGTGACCTGTGGTAGCTGGCGAGGAGGGAGCACGGCAATGCACAGTAAGTGAGCA
The DNA here is from genome assembly GCA_036346265.1 of Melocanna baccifera. NCBI lineage: Eukaryota > Viridiplantae > Streptophyta > Magnoliopsida > Poales > Poaceae > Melocanna > Melocanna baccifera. Next base: position 15,557,151 of record CM070708.1, on the reverse strand, counting down.
TCGGAAGACAGAGCGCAATGGTCGAGGGGAGCACAATAGACCAGTAGTGCATAGCGGTCGGGGAGTCAGGGAGGCCAGGTCGACGGGAGAGAGTGCTCTGCGCTAGACGGCGGCTGGGTCACTGGGCCGATAGGGTTAGAAAGGTGGCCAGCTAGACCAAGACCAGCATGATGCACATACGACATAACATAGGCACATTCTCAATTTCCATGTCTCAAATCTTAAATTCTATTAAGCAATATTATATCAGCTTCAAATACCCATTCTAAATATCCTAGATCCGCCGCTGCCTTATCTTATACATTAGAATCCAAATGCTGTAATGTGCATTATGCATATGGATTAGTGGTTCCATAAGGGTCGGGGATGGATGCTTCGCTATTTGAAAAGCGCAGAATTTTTTAATGCAAGATCCTCCTCGATCCGTGCTTGCAATATAAGTTGCAATTTATGAGCAGAAGTTGACGCTATGAAAGGTCACTTTATAAATCTAAAAAAAATCATATATGTAACATGATTTACAGCGTTGGCTTTTGATCTGACGGTAAAACATAGCCCAAGCATTAGCTTGGAATATTACGGCACAGTTAGCACCCAAGAGCACCCCCTTCTTTTGAGCTTTTGGTATATTCAAATGTCAAAATAAATCAGTGATTTTTAAAGTAAAATTTTTAAACGATTTCTCAATTCTAAAACTATATGTGTTGTTCATATTGGTGCCTCTATCGTATGCTATTATCTTAAAAAATATAAATAAAAGTCATCAATTATAATAAAAAATCACCGGCTACAGCTTAAAATGACGTGACTTTGGAAAGACTATAAAGTGAGCCACTGAAGTGCAAGATCAAAAACACTGCATCTTGCCTCACCCCCAATAGGAGAAAAGCCACCAAATTAAACTTGACCACTTCATCTCTCTCCCAAACCTTCAACTCTCTCTCTAGCCCCCATTTCTGGGAAAGCTCATCAGCCATGGAGGATGCCAGGGGAGAAGAAAATTCCATGTAAGTTCCTCACTCCCAAGTTTTTCCATAACTTTTCTCTCCTCTCATCACCTATAAATACTTGCTGCATGAACCATGCAAAAAGTTGGTGCTTTTGCTTCTTTTCGCGCCCAATTTGAGACACCCACCACGAAAGGGAAAATTTAGGAAAATAAAGAAGCTCAAATGCTTCTCCTTTTTCAAGGTTCGAGACCAGCCATGTCCTCGGCGCCCTGCTCACCTCCTCGCCACTGCTGGCGCGCGCTTGGGACCGTTGCGTGGCCGCTACCGTCGCAGTCGGCACGTCGGGGTTCGTGCACGGTGGCGGCTGCGACGGCGGCACGGTATACGTGGCGTTCTCCGGGGTGCAGGCCGCGCTGTCGGTGGCGGGCGCGGCGGTGGCCGGCGGCGCCGACGTCTTCGCGCCGGTTGGCCTCGGTGGCGACGACGCGGCGGGACGGCTCTTCGCGCCGCTGGTCTCCGCCGAGTCGGAGGCCGCCGCCGGGGAGCCGGTCTCCGTGCAGGCGCTGGCGCTGCAGTGGTTCTTGAAATTGTGCGGCTCCCCTGAGTTCCAGGTAAATTAATTAGTCAATTGAAAATATCTGGCCAACCAACATTTAATTGGGTGTTTATCTCGTTAATTACTTTGCTTATAATGTGATTTGGGTTGTGATGATCTGATATTTCACTTCCTAGTTGGTTTGGGCAAAAGTTATGATGATGTTGATGTGGCTGTCTTTAGTTGGTTGCCATGTCCTTGTGTTCAGACTTCAACAGATGAGAGAGAATGAGAGTTGCACTTTGATTTTATTATTACAGTGTCAATGATTTGGTATTTCAGTGGCCAATAATTTAACACCTTCATTGGGCCAAGAAATGCAAGAACATTGTGGGATAAAAACAAGAACAAAATCTTTCTTTAGGGAAAAATAAACAAATTAAAGGTTGCTATGAGTATTGGCTTTTACCCTTTTCCTTTTTCTCCTCTTTCCTCTTACTTATTTTTTAGTAAATTACACCTTTTTGTTTGTTGTCTTCGCATTTAAAGTTGAAATTTGTGTTTTGATGGATCACTTTAGTGTCTATCTTCTTCTTCTTCTTTTGATTTTCTTGATTAATTTGATGCTTTGGCATAGAGTTTGTATGCATGAGTTTTATCTCAAAGCTCAAAGGAGGGTGCGTGTGTGTGAAGGGTACAATCCCTATCAAACTTGGCGGCCAACTTGAGATGCTGTGCACCTGTCCTTTCGTGTCAATGCAAACAAAAAGTACGGCACAAAATGGCACATTGCACAGCACGCCAAAAAGTTTGTTCTATTGCTCTTTTGTTGTCACTTGCATCTTTAGGCACTTGTGGTGACCCAGGGGCAACAGACTATGATATAGCATATAGAATGCAATGCTGCAGTTCATTTTTGAGACAGTGGCAACTGGCAATATTATACTTGTTCAGTTCTGAACAAATTCAGTGGTCATTTCTGTGCATCCATGATGTTTCTTACTCTCTAGATGCTGAGAATGAAGGGGGTTGGTTATTGATGGAATGGAATCTGAATATGGTGAGGAACAGAAGGACATAGTTGTTGTCACTCTGTCATGTCAGAGTTTAGACTGCTTTTAATGGGATATGATCCTACGCTGTTTTAAAATAAACAAGTTGGTTACATGGCTTAAGATTAACTATGAGTAGAAGAATTTCAGATGATCCTTGAATGGGGCGTTCGGAATATCAATGGTTTCTGATTTCTGACTGAAATTTTACTGTAGCTGGCTGATTTTTTTTACTGTAGCTGAGTTGACTTATTGGACATAATTAAATTTAAAAAAATATAAAAATAAAAGCGACATGTTAACCTATCACGGACAATACAAAGAAATACAGAAAAAACAAAAAAGCAAAAAAAAAAACAAATTTGCTACAGTACAAAAATCGCAAACTCCAATCGCCGAACGCGCTGAGAAGCTGAAGTGAGCGCGCCCGAAATCTATGACATTTTACTTGCTAGTCACTCGGACATATGACCTTAATTCCACACTTCAGTCCTCAAGTAACTAAAGAAATGGTAACTTCAGCATTTCTTGATATTTCCGATAATGTTTCAGAGAACTGCAGCCTGTCACTATTGGTGCTATACTTTCTTGTGGTACTGCTGCATTTCTAAATAAAACATGTGATCTAATTCGTGTTCAGTAATCTTTCTACATGCTTATCATTTCCTTAATCCTTTTATTGTGGTATGGGTTTTATATAGGATGTAATGCTGTGAAATTCCTGATTAACGCAGTGAAACTGGTTATGCTATACATCTAGAGCTCTGAACAAATTCAGTGGTCATTTGTGGGAATCCATGATGTGTCATAATCTCTAGATTCTGAGAATAAAAGGACTGATTGTCGATGGAATGGGATCTTAAAATGATGACGAACGAAAGGACACAGTTTGCTGTCATTCAGAGATTCAGAGTTTAGTTCAGACTTCAGACTGCTTCTAACGGGATATGCTCCTACGCTCTTCAAAAATAACCAACTTGATTAGATGAGAGGGTTACGATTAACTAGAGTAGAAGAACTACAGATGATCCTTCAAATCTGTGATCATTTTACTAGGTAGTCAGACATATGACCAATTACATTAATTCGTCTTTGGAAAAATAACTGAATAGAGACTTCAGCATTCTTGATCTTTTCAATCATGTTCAGATAACATTACCCTGTCGGCCTGTCCCCATGTGATGTTATACTTTCATGTCCTTGTAGTATCCTTCCTAAATCGAATGTGCGACCTGATTCTTGCTCTAGATGTTCATATTCTCATTGATCTTTTTGTTGAGGTATGAATAATATATATTGCTGTCTGCAGCTTAAGATTTGAGCCTGTTCAATCATACATTTCATATTTTTCCTCTCGCACTTAAATTAGACTAGCTTGATGCCGCAATGTTTTGGCGCTGAAATGAGGCTAGCTCGATGCTGCAATATTTTGCCAAGAAAATGGAAATGCCCAAGAAAAATGATTGATCACTCATTGCATTGGGTTAATAACGATGCAGATGCTACTGAACCAGATCAGGGGCAAGGCAGTAGTGTTCACCGGCCACTCCCTGGGAGGCGCCATAGCCGCCCTCGCGGCGCTGCACTATCTCTGCATCTCGTCGTCAAGCTCGACGTGTGCCCCGGCTCCTCCGGTGCTATGCGTCACCTTCGGAAGCCCGCTGCTCGGCAACGAGGCCCTGTCCAGGGCCATCCTGCGCGAGCGGTGGGGCGGCAACTTCTGCCATGTCGTCTCGCAGCACGACCTCGTCCCGAGGCTCCTCTTCTGCCCCCTCGACGCCTTCCCCGCACACGTTATTGCCGGAATGCAGCTGCACCAATGGCCGGGGCGCGCCCGCCACGCGGTGACCGCGCGCATGGATGACACTGACCACGAGGCGCTGCGGCAGCTGATACAGGCGCACGTCGGCGCGGTGGCGATGGAGCAGAAGCTCGCCGCTCCGGCGACGCAGGGCCGGAGCCCGTACCGGCCGTCTGGGACGTACGTGCTGTGCTCCCCGGACGGCGCGGTGTGCGTCGATAACCCGACCGCCGCAGTCCAGATGCTCTACGCCACGTTCGCCGCCCGGTGCGCTCCGGGCAGCACGGCGTCCCCGGAGGCCGCGCACTCCTGCTACGGTGACCTCGTGATGAAAATGCCGCAGCACTTGCTCCGCAAACGGCGCCTACGCGCCGCCAACGACGACGCCCCGGCCGCGTCCAACTACGACGCCGGCGTCTCCCTGGCTTTGGAGGCCTCCGGCATCGCCGGTGAGGCGATGGAGGCGGCGACGGCGCGGCACTGGCTGAAGACGTCGAAGCGGGCGGGCCGGAGCCCGAGCCTGAACTGCGCGAGCCTTGCGACGCGGCTGGGGCGGATCACGCCGTGCCGGGCGCAGATCGAGTGGTACAAGGCGTCGTTTGACGGCGACACGGGGTACTACGACGCGTTCAAGCAGCGGCGGTCGCCCAAGAAGTTCAGCAAGGCCAACATGTACCGCATCAAGCTGGGCCAGTTCTGGGACGGCGTGCTTGCCATGCTCGACACCAGCCAGCTCCCCCACGACTTCCACCGCCGCGCCAAGTGGGTCAACGCCGCCCGCTTCTACCAGCTCCTCGTCGAGCCGCTCGACATCGCCGACTACCACCGCAACAACCTTCACAAGACAAGAGGCAGCTACATCGCCCACGGCCGCGAGAGAAGGTAGCAGTAGCACAGCTCCATTATTCATGCTGGATCATTGAGTTAACAGAGTTTATGTATATACCTGCATTGCATCTACACACTACAGGTATGAGCTATTCGACAAGTGGTGGAAGGAGAAGGGCTTCACCGGCACCGGCGCTGGCGCCAGTGACACCTCGGCCGCGGCGAGGAGGAGCAAGTTCGCTGGGCTGACGCAGGACCCGTGCTTCTGGGCGAGGGTGGAGGAGGCGAGGGAGCAGACGGAGAGCGCCAAGGCCGAGCGCGACGCGGCTGCGCTGGTGATGAAGCTGGAGAGCCTGCGGGAGTTCGAGAGCTACTCCGGCGAGCTGGTGCAGAGCAAGGACGTGTCGGTCGACGTCCTCGCGCCGCAGTCGAGTTACACTCTGTGGGTGGAGGAGTGGAAGGCGCTCAAGCTCAGAGATGAAGTCAGGACAATATTGTTTCAGTTTTGAAGTTGGAACAGCTAGCTGAAGAATTTTAATTAGCTGAACAGCTAGCGGTACTACCGGAGATGCTGGTTGACAAGCCATGGTTGGTGAAGCGGTTGAAGGCACCATGGTCGAAGATGTGGTTGATAAGCTGTGGTCGGTGAAGCGGTCGAAGGCACCGTGGTCGAAGGCATTGAGCAGTTGTGATCGGTGGTGTGGTCAAGCAACTATGGTTGACAGTAGTGGTCGAAGGACACGAAGCAGGACTTGTCAAGGGACTCGAAGAAGGTCTGTGTGTGGTTGTAGATCGGGCCAGGTAGCAGTTAGTCTGAACTAGTTTGAACATAACTGGTTGTCTGCTAAACCGAGTGTGTTGGTTAGTGGCCGAAAGAGTCGGGCATTTGGTAGTCCGTGTACTTGTAATCTGAGTCTATAAATACGAAGACGAAAAAAACTGAAAAGCTGATTGGATTGACGCAGCAAAAAACTCATGTGTCTCGAGTTGATCAGAGGTATTCGTGTGTGTTTACGACCACAGTGTGAGTACGTTCTGTTCCGTGCTAGGGCCAACACCCTGTATGTTCAAACTTGTTGTAAGTATCTTGTAGGTTTTCTGATCAAGGAAATTATGTGTATATATGATAGAATTCTTGTTTTTTAAGTTAGAGACATTGGGGGTGTGAAATGAGTCTTCAAAACTTCAACTGCAGGAGTAACAATTTGTCATAACTCCAAAAACTCCTATGTAGTTCCTAGAAATCTTCAATGCTTTCCACTCCTAGTTTGCTTATGATGAGATATATATTCTGCACTATTTGTTACACATTTCTTATGTGCTGATTCTAAAAAGTATATACACTTGTTCACGTTAGAAATTTTGTCTGGAAGCCTGGTGGGCAAAAGGGAAGGGTGAAGGCATTGTCAAGAGCAAGAAGTTATATAATGCCATCAGTGTTCTTCCTTCTAGAGTTATTAGCCACATGATTGATTAATGAGAAAATTCTTTATTTGCCACTGAATGTTTTACTTTTTTCTCATCTGCCATCCAAAATTTTCTGTTAAGTTAGTCAGGAAAAGACGTTCTTGCCCTTCCTTTTCCCCTTCTTCCTTCATCTTCCTGTTAACAACATGATGCTTCACCACCGTCTCCATTCTCTCCGCAGATATTGAGGTGGCATGGTGGCGCAACGAGAATCAAATCATACAAAAAAACCAAGAAACACAAATCCATGGACTACAAAACAGCAAAAAATTTCAGACTAATGTACATCGAAACCATAGTTCACATTCAAGAACCCAAAAGCTACGAAAGAGCACAAAAAATCGAAGCAGAAGAGATTTGGAGAAAGGAGGTGCTACCACCATCCAGATCCCGCTGAATTAAGCTAGATGTTTTTGTAACTTTTGGTAGCTTTGGTAGGTATTGTTAGCTATGGTAACTACTATAGCATATAAGGCAAGAATGTTCAACTCCATCTTGGAGTGAACGAAAAGGACAAGAATAATCGCTGGTACCTCGACATGGAAGCTAGCAATCATATGACTGGTTGTGGAAGCAATTCACTGAGCTTGACACATCCATTAAACACAACTACTGGTTTGGGTTAAGAGAGCGAGGAACAGATTGTATATCCTCAATCTTGACCTCATGCAGCCGTTGTGTTTGATGGCACATCTCGATGATGATGCATGGAGATGCACGCACACTATAGACATTTGAACTTCTAGACAGTGCGTAAACTGGGCCAGGAAGGCCTAGTCGAAGGACTCCCACTGGTGAGTCATGTGGAGCAATTGTGCAATGGTTGTCTCATAGGTAAGCAATGCCACATATCGTTCCTACACGAGGCAAAGTTCAGGGTAAGCAAAGTATAGGAGCTCATGCATGGTGACTTGTGCGGACCTATCTCACCCTCAACCCTAGCTGGTAACAAGTATTTGCTATGGGTAGTCTATGATTACAATATATATATGCGGATTGTGTTATTAAAATCCAAGAATGAAGCCTTCCAAACCTTCAAGAAGATCAAGGCAGTTGCCAAGGTTGAAGTGGACGCAAAATTAAAAGCGTTTGCCTAAATCGGGGAGGTGAATTCAAGTCAAAAGAATTCATCGCCTATTGTGAGGAGATGGGCATATGAAGATACTTGATTGCCATGTACTCTCCTCAACAAAATGGGGTGGTCGAGCGAAAGAACCAGATGGTTGTTGCCTTGGCGCACAACATGATGAAGTGCATGAACATGCCTGGCAAGTTCTGGGTTGAGGCCATGATGACCGTGGTGTATATCTTGTACCTTGCGCCAACCAAGAGCGGGTTGACATGACATCGTATGAAGCCTAGTACAAGAGGAGGCTGATGGTACACCATCTTCACACATTTGGGTGCATCACACTCATGAAGAACGTGGGTGGCCACATCAGAAAGCTTGAGGACCGCAGCTCCCCAATGGTGTTCATTAGGTATGATAGTGGCTCGAAGGCGTACGACATGTTGATCCTTCTACTAGGAGGGTGTGCATAACGTGTGATGTCGTCTTTGAGAAAGGGAAGTGGGACTGGAGTGCCATGCTGTAGGTAGAATAGCTCCCATTTGTGGAGCTGTTTCATGTGTTTTATGAACACATTGAGCTGTAGGTTTCTATGAGAGCACCGGCACACCAGGAAGACACTAAGCACCATCCACTCCGGTACACAGGATTATACCAGGAGTGGAAGACAATGCAGGGGCAATCACACTGGCATTGCTTGCTACAACTATAATGACCTCGACATCTGGCGTAACTTCGGCTACACCTATGGTGACTTCGATGACTGATGACACGCTGGCCTCACCATGGGAGATGCTAGTACAGATGTGCACCTTGCACGATCTGTATGATGTCACCAAGCCGATCCAGACTAAATACTCTGGCTTATGCTTACTGGGTGTAGAGGAGCCAATGACTTTTCAAGATGCTAAGGAGAAGAGTTGGCTGTGTGCAATATAGGAGGAGATGGACTCCATTCGTAATAATTAGACATGGAGTCTAGTTGATCCCCCTACTGGACATCAGGCCATAGGGCTCAAATGGGTTTATAAAGTGAAGAATGACTCAGATGGTGCAGTGGTAAACACAAAGCGTATCTAGTTGCAAAAGGGTACATGCAAAAACAAGACATCAACTTTGAAGAAGTGTTTGCTCCAGTTGCCAGGATGAAACAGTGAGATTACTTGTTGCTCTAGCTGCTCAAGAAGGGTGGCGACTGCATCACATGGATATTAAGTCGACATTCTTGAATGGGGGAGCTAGAAGAAGTGTACTTAGTCAGCCTCCTGGTTTCATTGAGAAAGGAAGTGAGCATAAAGTACTAAAGTTGCACAAAGCTTTGTATGGCCCACGCCAAGCCCCTAGAGCTTGGAACTCCAAGTTGGACAACATGTTGTTGTCACTTGGATTTGAGAGAAGCCCATTTGAGCATGTAGTGTACAAGAGGGGTAGAGGTGAAAGTTGTCTCCTAGTAGGTATGTACATAGATGATTTGGTGATTACAGGAGCTTGTAGTGAGGAGATAATGAAATTCAAGCAGCAAATGAAGGAGTTTTTTTCAAGATGAGTGACATTGGCTTATTGAGTTACTACGTTCGCATAGAAATTCATCAAACACAAGTGGTATCTCTCTTTGTTAGAAAGCATATGCAAAGAAGATCCTTGAAAACTGTGGCATGGGTGATTGCAATCCAACTCAAGCTCTGATAGAAGCGAGGCTCAAGTTAAGCAAGAAAATATCATCACTACTTGTGGATCGAACCATGTACAAAAGCATTGTAGAGAGCTTCAGGTACCTCATAAACACATGGCCAAACATGGCCTATTCAGTCATCATTGTGAGCCAATACATGGAGTCCCCAATAGCTGAACTATAATACCAGAGAGAGAAGCATGCTTGGGCTAGCTTCAGCCCAGCCCAGCCCAAACACACTTCCTCATAAAACCAAATAGGAGGAGGAGGAAGCAAAAATCCATTCACTCCTCCCCCATGCCCATTTTGCTTTGCCCCTTCCCGTGTTGTTGCCGATGTCGCCACTCCGCCCTTGTAGTGCCTGCTCCCATGCCCTAGCATTCGACACCGTCACTCCTCCGTGCCACTGCCGTCGCTAGTGCCACCATCGCCCAGCTCCAGCACCGTCGTTCCTCCAGCCGCGCCTCTCCTTCCCCATACCCCCTACTGTCGGCGTCACTCCGTTCTTCTGCATGTGTTGCTGTCGTCACCACCTAGGAAGGAGGGTAGAGGAGGGGAGGAGCATGCCAGCTGAGGGAAAAGGAGAGGGGTGGAGTCGGCCAACCGAGTGGAGGACAAGGCGTAACATCCTGATGTTTAGAGCTTTTTGAAGCTTTTTAAAAAGAACATTCACCATTTGGATTTTTTTCTAGATTTAATACAAGTTTAAATTGAATTTTTATCATTAAAAGGATTTAATATGAATAAAATAAAATATTAACATATGCTAAAAATATTTTATTTGGGTTCCTTGTGTTTTTTAGATTTATTTGCTATTTGTTAGAGCTTAAAACATTAACATTTGCTATTTGTCACCTGCAGAGTATGTTGCACTTTGTGATGTGTGTCAAAGAATAAAGGCTGAGCATTAGAGACCAGTAGGTTTGCTACAACTGCTGAGAATTTCTGAGTGAAAGTAGGAAGAAGTTGGCATGGATTTTATTACTGGATTGCCTAAGATCAAGGAAGGATTTGATTCAATTTGAGTAATTGTGGATCGTTTGACAAATGTTTCTCATTTTACTCCGGTCAAGACAACCTATGCAGGTGACAAGTTAGCAGAACTATATATGTCGAGAATTGTGAATCTCCATGGAGTGCCTAAAAAGATAGTATCAGATGTGGATCACAGTCACTTCATGATTTTAGAGAAGTTTCCATAAAGCTATGGGTGCTTGAATTTTAGTACAGTGTACCATCCCCAGACCGATGGTCATACTAAGCGTGTGAATTAGATTCTTAAGGATATGCTAAGAGCTTGTGTGTTGGACCATAGGGCCAAGTGGGATGGTTGTTTGACTTTTATAGAGTTCTCTTATAACAACAGTTACCAAGCCAGTTTACAAATGTCACCGTTTGAACCTCTGTATGGCAAAAAATGTAGAACCCCTCTCAATTAGAAAGAGACAGGGGAAGGCTAAGTTTTTGGGCCGGATTATTTAAAGGAAGTAAGGAAAAAAATTCAGCTAATCCAAAAAAGGTTAAGAATTGTTCATAATAGGCAGAAAAGTTATGCAGATACCCATTGTTGAGAGTTGAGTTTTGAGTCAGAGGATTATGTGTATCTCAGGATCATGCCATTCAAAGGGGTTAAGAGGTTCTAAATAAAAGAAAAGGTTGGACCATGGTATGTGGGACCTTTCAATATATTAAAGCGCATAGGAGAGGTTGCGTACCAGTTGAAGCTACTTGTGACCTTCAGTGGGATATATGATGTCTTCCATGTGTCTTAGCTAAAGAAGTGTTTGCATGTGCCAGAGGAATCAGTGCTAGTAGAAGCTATTGATCTTCAGGAGGATTTTTCTTATAAGGAGTACCCTGTCAGTATCTTCGAAGTGTCAGAACATGTGATCAAGAGCAAAGTCGTTTGCTTTTGCATAGTTTAGTGGAGCAACCATGCCAAGTAGGAAGCCACTTAGGAGAGTGAAGATCTCAGAGTAGAGTTTCTGAACCTATTCTCTTAGTGATTCTAGATCTTAGGGTCAAGATCCCGTTTAAGGGGAGATGTTTGTAAGAACCTGATTTTTAGAGCAATTTTGAAGCTTTTTAAAAAAGAAAATTCACCATTTGGATTTTTTCTAGATGTAATACAAGCTTAAATTGAATTTTTATAAATTAAAAGGATTAAATATGAATAGAATGAAATATTAACATATGCTAAAAATATTTTATTTGAGTTTCATGTGTCTCAAGGAATTTTTTTGGAATTTTCTATGAATATTTTAGATTTATTTGCTATTTTTCAAAACTCAAAAGAATTAAAACTAATTTCTAAAATAGAAATTTCACAAAATTCTTAAAATCCCTTCTCGGGCCAAACCCTAAGTTCCAACCCAATCCAGCCCAGTCCGCCCAACCCGCTTTTCTGTTGACCGTTGGATCTACGCCTTCCACTCGTTGACCATCGCCGCTATCCACGCGTCAGCATTCCGTGTTGTCGGGCACTATTCATCTATGCAGTATGTATCGACCGACCAATCCTTTCCACTGCCACGTATTGAGCATCTGAGACATCGATCACTGTTCAACGTGTCTAGAGTGGACTCCGCCGCTGGCCGCGTTCGATCCAATCTCGATGTCTGTGCCGTGTGGGACGCGGTCGTCTCGACATCCACGCATAAATAGTCACCGAAGCTTATCCGTGCGCCATTGTGCTTGCCGTGCGGGATGTGCTCATTCTCCTCCGTCTTAGCTCTCAGTGACCCCGTTCTTTTTTCTTAATTCATCCAAAATCGAACTCTATATTTTGGTTCTAGTTTTGAGTTTTTTTGGAGTTTATTTGAATTTTATTTCAATGCTTCAGTTATTTTCTCTCTCGTTAGATCGCGTCTTCGAAGGAGCAGGAGCACTACCAGAAGATCCAGTGTTTCTCACTGAGCCAGGCCAAGGCAAGTCGTGTCCTTTGATTATGTCAAACCTAGTTTTTAATCTATTATTTATCTATTTTATTTTAAATTATCTTGCATCACTATTTTATTACAAACCCTTGTACTTGCTAGTTACCATTTCAATTGATTAATCTCTCCTTGATACTTTGAATACCTTAATATCATTGTCACCATAGGTTGAAAAATTATTTAGTGATACCATACTAGTTGTCACATAGGTGGTGCAATTAATATGCTTAGCCATGCTTATAGTTCGATGGGTTCGTCATCACATGTAATCAATTAATTAATTTGACTTAATGAGATATTGAATTGTGGTTAGAGCCACAGTGATCAAATTTGTATGCCATGACATTGGCATGCCATTGGTGTTGGCTATACAAAATTAATTTTCACTTGGGCGAGTGATCATGCAGTAAAGGGGGAAATGTGAATTCACTTCAAAGGATGTGAAAATCTCGCCTGAGTAATATTAAGGACTTAACTTTGTGTGCTATTAATCTGAGCTTTACTATGCAAACCACATGTTTAGTATGGAATAAACCTGGCTGATTAATTTGGGATATTTCAATTTCAATCTGGGCATTGTGATGAACATGGTTGCTGATTTCCATGAGGCGCAATGGGGGTGTGATGCGAAATCCTAGTACACGGGATTGATTTGAGGTTGAAGTTTGTAAAGGCCTTGTTGTGATTTTCTTTAATGTGAGGATTATCACATCGTGTGAGTATAGTTGTGCAACCTCTGCAGAGTGTAAAACTATTCAAACAACCATGTCTCTGGTTATGGACAATGCTCGGTGATTTCATACGAGGGGTAGAGTTTTCATAAAAACTTGGTTGGTTATCGTTGAAAAGGGAATGGTTAGTTCACTGTTGATTTAGCTTGTGGATGGAAGGTTCACAAGTAGTCTATTCAATTCTGTTGAATATTTGTTCAATATTATTTTTCCTTAAAGTTCGCTTTCAATCTATTTACTGTATTTACTTTAAATTATTGCTTCCTGCAAGTTAACATTTCAACCATCTATTGGTAAGCCTTACATATTATATTGCATTTATTTGCTATAAATGACTTGCTGAGTACCAATGTACTTATGGCTTTATGCTTAGTGTTGCTCAGTTGAGGAGGAGGAGCTATATCAGTAGGAGGTACCAGGGGAAGGATACTTCAGTGACTTTACAGATTAGGCATTTGCTTCCCAGTCAATTGCCTGTAGGCATGTCGAATGGCTCCTACATTTATTTCTGGTTTCAACTGTTAGATTTTGAGCCCTTCAGGCTAGTAAGTTATAAGTTTGGCCATAAGGTTGTACTTTTATAATTATTAATATTTGAGTTTTTTCCTTTATTTTATCGTGTATATGGTCGATATTTTATCTATGTTAAATTGTGTGCCCTGGCGTGCTCCTGGACTAGTGTGTTATACACAGAGAGTCCAGATTTGCATATTCGGGTCTCGACACAACCCAACATATCGTGGGGCGAGATTGCCTTTAACTTTGAACCGTCTAACTCCTTGCAATGTCGACACCTTCAGGTAAACATAATCTCCGACTTCAAAGCTTAATGGCCTACACCTTTTGTCAGCATAACTCTTCTGCCTAGATTGGGCTGCTTGCAATTGATCCCTAATCAGACAGACTTTTTCTTTAGCTTGCTGAAAAGTTTCTGGTCCAAAGATGTAGCCCTCTCCTACTTCTGACCAATGTAGAGGGGTCCAACATTTCCTTCTGTATAAAGCTTCAAATAGGGACATCTTTAGGTTGGCTTGATAATCATTATTGTAGGCAAATTCGGCATAGGGCAAGCATTTCTTCCAATCCTTAGTGAATTCTAGAGCACATGCCCGAAGTATATCCTCTAGTATTTGATTTACCATTTCTGTTTGGCCATCTATTTGTGGGTGGAGGTGGTCTAAAATCCAGATGAGTGCCAAGGGCTTCATGGAGGCTAGCCCAGAAGTGTGAGGTAAATTGAGAACCTTAATCCGAGGCTATCCTTTTTGATACACTATGCAAACACACGATGCGGGACATATACATCTCGTCCAGCTTATTTACTTTATAGGTAGTCTTGACCAGGATAAACTAGATGACTTTAGTTAGTCTATCTATTACAACCCATACAAGAGTCATACCCTGATTTGGTTCGCGATAACCCAGTGATGAAGTCTACTCCAACTTCTTCCCATTTCCACTATGGTATTAGCAATGGCTGCAATAAACATGCCAGCCTATCATGTTTGGCCTTCACACTTTGGCACACATCACAGTAAGTGACATGTTCTGCAATGTCTCTCTTCATATGGGGTCACCAGTACCATTGCTTTAGATCCTGGTACATCTTGGTACTCTTGGGGTGAAGGGAATACACGGAGCTATGGGCTTTCTTGAGCATTAGGTCCTTAAGGTCTTTTTGGTGGGGAACAAAGATGCATTTCCCATATCTTAGGACTCCTTGTTGGTCTTCGGTCATTTTTGGAGCCTTCCCTTTTGCCATTGGCTCTTTAGTCTTAGGGCAGTTGAATGCTCCTTCTGCGCAGTTATAATCTACTCCTCTATGCTTGGTTGTACCTCCATAGTCGCTATGGTGCCTTGTTCTACTATCTCAAGGTTGAGCGCCATTAGTTCTTTATTGAGCTTAGGCTATCGCTCTTGAACTATGAGATTATTACCAAGGCTTTGCGACTTAGGGCATCAGCTACCATATTGCTTTGCCAGGTGATAGTGAATACCTAAGTTGTAGTCCTTAATTAGCTCCAACCATCTCCTTTGCCTCAGGTTGAGGTCTGACTATGTGAAGATGTACTTGAGACTGTTATGGTCGATATATATGTAGCAGTGGTTACTGATTAAGTAATACCACCATAACTTTAGGGCATGCACTACTAATGCTAGCTCTAGGTCATGGGTAGGGTAATTTGCTTCATGATGGCGAAGTTGTTTAGATGCATATGCCATAACTTTGCCCCTTGCATTAGTACACACCTAAGGCCTTAGCGTGAGGCATAACAATATACCTCAAAGTCCTTGTGTACCTCTGGCAGGACCAATATGGGAGTGGTGGTTAGCTTCTTCTTTAGTTCTTGAAAACTTTCTTCACAAGCCTTTGTCCATTCGAATTTTTCCTCCTTGAGTAGTTGTGTCAGTGGCTTGGCAATCCAGGAGAACCCTTCTATAAATGTCTGGTTGTACCCTGCCATCCAAGGAAAGCTTCTCACTTCAGTAATGGTAGTGGGTTGCTTCCACTCAACAACAGCTTCTATCTTGGCTGGGTCAACGGATACTCCTCAGGCAGACACTATATGGCCGAGAAAGCTAATGTCTTCTAGCCAAAACTCACACTTGCTGTATTTGGCATACAACTGGTGTTCTTTTAGCTTCTCTGGCAGTAAACATAGGTGCTCAGCATACTCTTCGGCATTCTTGGAGTATACAAGGATGTCATCGATGAACACCACAACAAACTTGTCTATGTATTCTATAAAGACCTTATTCATGAGATTCATGAAGTACACCAAGGCATTGGTTAGGCCAAAGGACATGACTGTAAATTCATACAACCTATATCTGGTGGTGAAGGCTATCTTCGGAATATCTCTGGCTCTAATTTTTAGCTGGTGATAGCCCAACCTTAGGTCGATTTGGGAAAACATGGTAGCTCCTCCAAGTTGGTCAAATAGATCATCAATCCTAAGTAGGGGGTACTTATTTTTTATGGTTACCTCATTCAAGGACCAGTAATCCACACACATCCAGGCAGTGCTATCCTTCTTCTTGACGAAGAGCACTGAGGAACCCTAAGACGAGGAACTAGGTTTGATGAAACCCTTGTCCTGCAGTTATCGGAGTTGCTTCTTAAGCTCCTCTAACTCATCAACAGTCATTCTATATGGTTTTTTAGCAATCGGGGTAGCGTCGGGCTTGAGATTGATGACAAACTCTAGGTCCTTATCTGGTGGCATGCCTGGCAACTCTTCAGAAAATACTTCAAGGCAATCTTGCACTACCAGCATCTCTTCTAGAGGTATGTCTTCAAAATGATAGACTGCATGACTCCAACGATAGGGTCGGTCCACCTTTACTTCTATGGTCAACCCAGGGCACTTGGCTAGGCACACTCTCCTAGTAGCACAGTCTATTACTCCTTGATGTCTTGCGAGCCACTCCATCCCTAGTATGATATCCAAAGTCTGGGAGTTCAATACTATTAAATCTACTAAGAAACCAAATTCTTCCATGGTAATTTCCACCCTAGGGCTTATAAAGGTGGTGGTGATTATCACTCCAGACGAGCTAAGTATTACTAATTTCTTTAATGGGTACGTGGGTAGTCCAAGCTTATCCACATATCTTCTTGCTATGAATAAATGTGAAGCCCCAGAATCAAAGAGAATATGTGCAGTATGGTCTCAATAGAAAACATGCCCATCAAAACTCCTACGGCTTGTTGGGTCTCCTCAACAGTGATATGATTAACCCAGCCACGATTGGGAGTCAGGGTGGTCTTATTGGGTTGAGAGGTCTGGTACCCTTTGCTGGGTACTGATGCTTGGCCACAGACGGGAGTGGTTCCTATATTGAACCTCACTGGCATGATCTGTTCTTGTGGGCATCGGTTAGCAAAATGACCCTTCTCCCCGCAACTGTAACAGTTGAGATAGGTAGCAGGGTTTTCCTGATGGATTGGTCGCTCGGGCATGGAGCCTGAAAAGTGTGGCTGCTAGGGTGCGATGCGGGTGTTGGGGTCTGTAGCCTTGAGAAGGAAGGGTTGTTGAAAAGCTTCTTGATGAATCTCCCTTGAGGCCGCTGTACCGCTTGCTTTTACTTGTGACTAGCTTCTAAGTACTTCCTTTCATTCTCAAAGATCAATGTTTTGTTCACCAGTTGATGGAAACTGGAGAAGTCCTAGATAATTAGTTGTACCCTCAAATCCTCATGCATGCCCTCGAAGAACCTATATATCTTCCCTTCCTCTTCTGCTACATCCTTTGGGGCATAGCGGGCGAGTTAGTTGAACTTGGTGAGGTACTCGTTGACCAAATTCTTGGTTTTGGTTCCATTAGATAGATCTTGAATTTAGAAATTTGTTTCAACAAATTTGGAGCTAAGTGAATAAATTATGCCTATTTATTGTTCTTTGTTTGAATTAATCCAAAAATTAAAAAGGGAGAGATCTCTCACTGACAGGTGGGGCCTACAGTAGTTACATTCAGACCATCTGATCAGCTGAGGGGTCATTCAGGCCGTCTGATCATTTGTGGGAACGTTCAAATTGTCCAAACGGCTGGGACGTGCGAGCCGTCTCATCGATTGAGGGGTCATTCGGACCATCTGATTGTCCGTGGGAACGTTCGGACTATCCTAACGGATAGGACGTGTGAGCCATCTGATCGACTAAGGGTTCGTTTGGACTATCTGATCATTTGAAAGAAAATGTTCGGACCGTCTGAACGGCCACCTTCATCAACACAGAGCACTCACCCCATTTTTATCGGCAATGAAGGGGCTCGCCGCCAGCGGTAGAGGTGGAGGACGGACGTGAGCATTTAAAAAATGAGATGCTCATGCGTGAATGCACATTCGGACTTAGTCCCATCAACCAATTTGGTGGTTGTGGTGGTCGGCGGTGACCATAGGTTGCGGCTGAATAGGGAGAGGTGGCCATGGTGGTATGCCACACCGAAGAGCAATTGACTGGAAGGGAAGCATCTAAGTATGGACAGGAGGCTACCTTAGTGGTCGGCACAGCTCGGGAATGGCGGTGATGGTTTAGCGGTGTAAGTCGTTGATGAGCAGAGGAGGTGCATAGTGCTGGCGAGGTACATGCGTCAATGAGTCCGATCGAGGATGCGGATGGCTCCTGCTCAGTAGAATTAGCTTGGCGTAGCTTCAATCGATGGGATGCCCGATGACTGGCGTCGGAGAAGATAGTGCCACCGATGCTTCTGTGGAAGGTGACAATGCAATTCTTCGCAGTGGGAGGGAGAGAGTTGTGGTGCGATGAGGATGGATTCTTGAGTGGGGTTTTATAGCCGACGAGAAGGGCTAGCGACGTGAGGGGTGGTTGGTCAGTCATGGTGGACGGCGTGCCATCGGCATGGCACAGGGCCTGGTGATTCAAGCTTGGTGTTATGACGGTGACATGTTGCAAGGTATGGCGGTGGCTATCGCACTGAAGGCGGGGCGCACACGTCAAAGAACATGGGCAACGATCCAGTCGGCGCACAAGGTTGCCCTGTAGTCAACAGAGGGGAGATGGGCATGAGAGGACGTGATGGGGGCAGGGCTCGCACTACGGCTGACGGTGGTAATGCACGCCAGGCAAAGCTGTTGTCCACACGACAGACTGTGTCCTGTGGTTGACCTGAGCGGCATGGCACGGCGGTCCGATCGGAGACTTGTCGTCCTGTGGCCGAGCGGGGAGTCACAAAGAGGGAGGGCTAGACGCGACGACATTTTTGTGGCAACACAGGAGAGGAGCTACAACAGCATAGGTGGTCAGCAACGGCATGGGCGCAGGGGGCATGCCGGTGACTGGCGGTCACAAGGGAGAGGCACAATAGGGAGATGGGGTTGCCGTGGCAGGGCTGGCGAGGGAAGGCCCTGCCATGGCAGAGCATTCACAAGGGGAGGAGCCGGGTCGGGGCTGACCTTGCCAGGCCGAAAAGGCCAAAGGAAATTCTTGGGGCTAAACCCATTGTCCATTTTCTGATTTTTACTAATCCTCAATTATCCAGCTTCACTTATTCAAATTTTTCGTACATTCATTAAATTTAATTTTTCATTATATTAGCATGTGTCTTTTATTGTTCAATTTACAAATAGATTCCTAATAAGTTCTCATACCCTAATTGATGGATCATCTTTTCATATTTATCTGTTATTTTAGATATAACTTCTATTAATTGTACCTTCCCTTTTGAATTGAGTTTTCATTATCTTTATTTATCGGAACCTTAATCAAGGATCAAGAAAAATCCAATATGATCTAACTGCAGAGAGAATACATTCTATAAGTTTTTTTTTGTAACTACATATTTTCAGGATCCAAACTTTTAGGATGTCACATAAATAATAAGGTGTTCCATAATTTATACTTTTTTTAATTCAAATTGAAGATATAATGGCTGCTAGACCAAAGGGTGATGAACTGAGTCTAGGTTAGCTGTAGAGTTTTTGCAGCATATCGAGTGTCGAACCAGTTAGAAAACCAACATTCACCTTGTGTGGCTCAGCTAGAGTGCTACAATGATGGCATGCCGAGCCACATCAACAGGTGATGTGTATAACAAGTAGGCTACATCAGCACGCTGTCTTTCGATGCCTAAGAAATCCGTCAAACTTATAGTTGAGATGACGAGGATATAACAGGAGCTAAAATGTTAGGGATGCTTCGAGTATAAAATGAAGAGCATGGATGGCAGAGTTGACATCAACGCAAAAATGAGAGCTTATATCTTGCTTTTGCGTGGACCTTCCTGCGAAAATGCCAATTCTCTTCTCCAGTTCCTCCCATCTTCTTTTAGACCCAACAAGTCATGCTCGATTTGGAACACGTAAAAATTTCACAGGACAGAACAAAAATGATAGACTAGGATCAATCCATGTATTTTTTACATGTTCCAGTCAGGCCTTTGTAGTCGCGTGATTACGCCAAGATCATCCATATTCTTGGCACCATCCTGTTTACATCGATCTGAAGATTGAGTTGATCAAATCAAATTTCCTCCTCACACCATTTGCATCTTCGATCATCCAAACACTGCAAAGCAAAGACGAAAGACAACCATGCAATACATATCTGATCAACTCTATGCTGAAGATTTTTAGCTACAGTTTTAATTAACATCACGATGATTAATTACATGCTCTTCAGTAATTGAAAGAGTTTACATGTCAAGTTTCTTACAATTAATTCAGGAGGAAGCCGCCGGCGAGTTGGCGCGCGAGCACATGCTGCTGGCCGCCGGTGCCACGGTGGCCTGGCGCTCGGCGGCGCGCACCGTGGCGCACCGGTACGCGCACGTGGCGACCCAGAACGCCCACGGGAGCGCGACGAGCGCGAGGCCGACGGCGGGGAGCCAGCCCGGCGCCTCGCTCGGCGGCAGCACGACGTAGCCCAAGAGGCACCCGCCGCCGGAGAGCACGGAGAGGAGGAGCAGCACCGTGACCAGCCACACGCACGCGCTGCCGGCCGGCCGCCCGCACTCCTCCTGCTTGGGCGGCGCCATTGTTGCAACTTGGAATCAAGCCGCAAGAAACAAAGCTAAACGCAGGTCCAGAATAAGAAGAAGGCGACGTGCATGGCAATGACATCACTCAATTGCCTTCTGGCCTCGTCTTCTTGTTCTTGAAACAAAAACGTGCCAAAAAAAATCTTT
Organism: Melocanna baccifera; assembly: GCA_036346265.1. Lineage (NCBI taxonomy): Eukaryota > Viridiplantae > Streptophyta > Magnoliopsida > Poales > Poaceae > Melocanna > Melocanna baccifera. The sequence continues at coordinate 15,536,464 of CM070708.1, read as the reverse complement.
GATCTGTTATGTTGTTTGCCTTTTGTGGATCTTGGAGGAGAAGCAGAGGAAATGTTCAACCAAAGGTGTCCAAAATGGAGGGAGAGGTCAAGAGAGAATCGTGGAAAGTAGTTAGCGGTGCACACTCTATAATAAGCTAATAGCATTAGCATGCCACAAATGGCAAAATCATTTCCTTTGCATCTCCAAGACTTGCTACATCAAGATCAAGTGGTGCATCTGAAAATTCCATTGCAAAACAGATCAGATAAGATAATAACTCTATGCAATCACAATTCACACATTTGCCCATTCTTGACCAGAAGATACATCAACATTTTTTTTACATTGACACAAACTCCCTTCCACAACTCACATAAACAAGATCACAAAAGAGAAAAAAATCCAACCAAGGAGAAAGAAAGGATCAAAAAAAGCACAGGCTCCATCCAAATTACACACAAGCGGATGAGCCACAGCCTGAGCACACACAAGCCATGGATCAGCCTAGCACACTGTAAAGATCTCCACTGTAGAAGCCGTCACCATTGTCCGTGGTGCTCTTCGTATTGGAGAAGAGCATGTCGCCAATGAGGGGAACGATGGGCTTCACCTTGTACGCCTTCCTCCTCCTGCCGTTAATCAGCTCGTCGTCGACCTCGTCGAGGCTCAGCGGCTGAACGATGGCAGGTACTTGCTGTACAAGCCGGACTTCTTACCCCACTGCTCGCCCTGCACCGTGGCCGTCTATTAGACCATGTGGCTAGATTTAGGTTACTTTAGATGATAAATAATTGACAATATTGGTTATTGTTGTAGGGGTGGCTCCCACCTAATCCAACCAGCCTGTTAGATGTGTAAGGACGTAAAGGCCCCGAAGGGCATCCTTGTAAAGACGCTCGTAAGGAGACATATATGTGACGCTAGCCACGGTGAGAGGGACATCTCACCTAACTCCCCACTAAATTTCTCTCTGTTTGGTCTGTAGCCACAACAGTTAGCCCCGTCCGTGGGGACGACAGGATCGAGCCTCAGGATCTAGGAAGGATGGCACCGACATCATCGGCGGCGAGGAGGAGAAGAGGGGTCGCAGCGAGGTCCCGCACCGACACTAGGGCTCCGACATCGGCGGTCCCCGACGCAGCGGTCAACTCCAGCCCCGTCGACGTCGACGCAGCGGTCGACTCCAGCCCGTCGACGACGACGCAGCAGTCGACTCCAGCCCCACCGACGCCGACACAGCGGTCGACCCCAGCCCCACCGACGCCGACACAGCGGTCGACCCCAGCCCCGCCGACGCAGCGGTCGACCCCAGCCCCGCCAACGACGACGCAGCAGTCGACTCCAGCCCCGCCGATGCCGGCGCAGCGGTCGACTCCAACCCCGCCGACGCCGACGTAGCGGTCGACTCCAGCCCCGCCTTCGCCCTCGCCGACATAGCGATCGACTCCGCCAACCACCACAGCACCGTCCGGGCGGCGCAGCGAGGTAGCGTCGGCCACCATCCTCACTCCCGGTACAGGAGCGCCGAGCGGCCCCAGCAGCAACGCGGACCGAGTCAGCGACGCGGGAATCCACCACATCGACGTGGCGAGTAGCTTGGCGGTGCAAGCAGCGGGCGCGTCTGTCAGACCAGCGCGATCGGGTGTGCCGCTCGCTTTGACTACACCGGTAGTGGAGAGCTCCCTGCTGGCGGCCCTCCGTACGCTCCAGCGGGAGCTGGCAGATCTCCGCGGGATCGTGCGGGCCATGCAGGAGGCTTGGAGCCCGCAGGCCCTGACGGCCGTCGCACCAGGGACCCATCCGCAGTGAACGCCTCCTCAGGTTCAGGTTATCAACGTCATCTCCGGAGGTTCCTCGTCGGGAGCCCTGCAGCAACCAAGACCCGAAGTAGCCCAGGGCGAAGTCACCTTCGCGCCTGCCGACACCCGGGGCATGGACTTTCTCCACCAAGACCCTCTCCTCATCCGAGGCAACATTGCAGGATGCGATGTCAGGCGCGTCCTTGTTGACGGAGGTAGTTCGGCGAACGTGCTTTTTGCGGAGGCCCTCGACCGCATGGGAATTCCTCGATGTCAATTGCAGCCATCGAGGACCCCGCTGCACGGTTTTGGGGGCCAATCGCTAAGTACATTGGGTCAGGTATGTCTCCAAGTCTCTTTTTGTCAGAACGATAATGTCAGGAGCGAGGACGTTATCTTCGATGTCGCGGACACCCCAAGCCCATACAACGCCATTCTGGGCCACCCCGTCCTCGTCTCCTTTGGGGCGGTCTCGTATCATGGCTTCTTGTGTATGAAGCTCCTAAACCTGCGGGGCGTCATCACTATCTTCGGCAACCAGGACCTCGCCCGACCCGTGGAGCTTAGGAGCCCCCGCCGCAGGGTGCACGCCCTCGCAGGCAAGCTCAAGGTGGACACACCATCCGCCCCGAGGTGGACTCCCAAGCCTCGACCGGAGGGCGAGGTCAAGAGGGTACCTCTCTAGGCCGACGGCCAAGTTGTCTTCGTCGGCGAAGGCTTCCCCCCGGAGGTGGAGCAAGAGCTATTCTAGGTTCTCCGGAACAACGTAGACATCTTCGCATGGTCCCCGGAGGACATCAAGGGCGTGGACCGCTCCCTCATCGAGCACAACCTAGCGGTCCGCCAGGATGCTAAGCCGGTCAGGCAAAGGCTTCGGCGTATGTCCGTTGACCGGCAGCAAGCAGCCAAGGTGGAAGTAGCGAAGCTCCTGCAGGCTGGCGTCAACCGTGAGGTCCAACACCCAGATTGGTTGGCCAACCCGGTGCTGGTGAAGAAACCTAACGGTGCCTAGCGTATGTGCATCGACTTCAATGCCCTCAACAAGGCATGCCCGAAGGATGACTACCCCCTACCATGCGTAGACCAACTGGTCGACACCACCGCCGGAGCGGGGCCTGCCTTTCTTCAAGACCCTTCGCGGCTATGACGGGTTTCGTTGGGACGGCGATTGCGCCAGCGCCTTCGACGACCTCAAGAGGCACCTCGCAAGCCTACCCACTCTGGTCGCCCCGGCACCAAAGGCCCCCTCTTGCTCTACCTCGCCTCCTCAGCGACAGCGGTCAGCGCCGCCCTCGTTCTCGAGGAGGGCGCTCTTCAGCGTCCGGTCTACTTCGTCTCCGAAGCCCTCCAAGGCGCCAAGACGCGGTACACGGAGCTTGAGAAGTTGGCTTACGCGCTGGTCATGGCCTCGAGAAAGCTCCGACACTACTTCCTGGCCCATCCAATAACCGTGCCGTCCTCGTTCCCTTTGGCGGAGATGTTGCAAAATAAAGAGGCCATCGGACGCATCGGTAAGTGGGCAGCCGAGCTCACCCTTTTTTCTCTAATGTATGCTTCGCGTACAGCAATCAAGTCCCAAATCCTTGCGGACTTCCTCGCGGAGTGGACTCCTCGACCAGACGCCCAAAGCGAGAGGACCGGTGTGGGCGCTCGACATCGACAGAGCCTCTGCGTCTGCGCGCGGGCATGGGTGCGGTGATCATTACGCCGGAGCGACACCGCCTATTATACTCGGCGCGCCTCGTATTTCCCGCCACCAACAACACCGTCAAGTACGAGGCATTACTTTTTGGCCTCACGAAGCTCAAAGCTCTGGGCGCGCGGCGAGTTCTCGCCCGCACAAATTCACGCCTGGTGGTGGGCCAGGTGGACAAGTCATATCAGGCCAAGGATCCCGAGCTCGCCAAGTATCTCGCAGCTGTGCGAGCTAAGGAGCGACATTTCTTGGGTGTTACGGTCAAGGCCATCCCCCGAGCGGAGAATGAGCAGGCCGATATTCTCGCAAAGGCCGCCAGCCAACAGCTACCCACCCCCGAAGGAGCGTTCTATGAGGTCCTGCCCGTGGCGGCCATCGCACAGGACAACCGCGACGCGGCCCTCGTCCACCAGATCACTCAGCAGGATGATTGGCGACAACCCGTTTACGCTTTCTTGCAGGGCATCGCCGAGCCTGACGACCCCATCGAGCTCCGCCGTTTACAGTTCCGCGCCAGATCCGTCCTGGTGCTCAACGGAGTGCTCTATAAAAGAGGGGTGTGTGCGCCGCTTTTACGGTGTCTATCACACGAGGAAGGAAAGCTCCTTCTCATGGAAATCCACGCAGGACTCTGCGGCTCGCATCTGGTGTCGAGGTCGCTCGTCGGCAAGGCATTCAGGCAAGGCTTCTACTGGCCAACCGCTGTTGCTGATGCCCAGGACCTCATGCACCGATGTCAAGGCTGTCAATGGATGGGCCGGGTCATTCACAGACCCCCGACCGGCCTCAACCCCATCCCACCCGTATGGCCGCTGGCGCGGTGGGGCATTGACGTTGTGGGACCTCTACCTCGAGCCCCAGGAGACTTGCGCTTCATTGTGGTCGCTTTCGAATATTTCTCTAGGTGGCCAGAGGCTGCGGCGTTAGCCAAGGTTACTTCGGCAGCCGTGCAGCGCTTCGTCTGGCAGAACATCATATGCCGCTTTGGGGTGCCCAGGGAGATCATCCCCAACAATAGCATGCAATTCGATTCGGCCCCATTCAAGGAGTTCTGCGCCAGCATGGGCATCACGCTCCGCTTCACTTCGGTCGGACACCCACAGTCCAACAGAGCCGTCGAGCGAGCGAACGGCGCCATCTCCTCCGAAGTCAAGAAGCGAGCTCCACAGCGTCCTCTGATCTCTCCGCACAACGGTGACACGCCCGACGGGATTCACGCCGTTCAAGCTTCTCTTCGGCGATGAGGGGATGACGCCCGGGGACATTAATAAAGCCGACCGTTCAACAACCTCTCGTCGGGATTCGCCCCACTCTACGGAGTATAAATAAGACGTATCGTCGAGGTCCGCCTCTGCACGCACTCTACTGAGTCTAAACAAGATGCGGAGTTCCGCGCACGCATCGATGCCACCACCGCACGTACTCTCCGGAGTATAAAGACGTGGTCGATGTTCCCACGCGCTGCACGGAGATCCACCTCCGCACACGCACCGCACGAAGATTCACCTCCATGTGCGCACTGCACGGAGATTCACCTCCACGCGCGCACTGCACGGAGATTCACCTCCACACGCACTGCACAGAGATCCACCTCCACATGCACTCTACGGAGTATAAATAAGACGTAGCATCGAGGCACGCCTCCGCACGCACTCTACGGAGTATAAATAACACGTAGCGTCAAGGTCCGCCTCCGCATGCATTCTACGGAGTATAAATAAGACATAGAGTCGAGGTCCGCCTCCGCACGCACTCTACGGAGTATAAATAAGACGTAGCGTCGTGGTCTGCCTTCGCACGCACTCTATGGAGTATAAATAAGACACAGCGGGGGGACACCCCTACGCGCACTCTGCGGAGTATAAATAAGATGCGGATGTTTTTCCTGCGCGCTCTACTGAGTATAAACAAGACGCGGATGTCCTGCGCGCGCGTTGGCGTACCCTCCGGAGCCTAATTAAGTCGTGGTTGATAGTCCCACGCACGCTCCGGAGTACAAACTAGACATGGATGTTTTCCCTGCGCACTTTACTGAGTCTAAACAAGACGCTGATGTCCCGCGCACGCGTTGGCGTATTCTCCGGAGCTTAATTAAGCCGTGGTTAACAATCTCATACTCTCTGGAGTACAAACAAAGACGCGGGTGTTTTCTCTGCGCACTCTACTGAGTATAAACAAGACGCGGATGTCCCGCGCGCGTGTTGTCGTACCCTCCGGAGCCTAACTAAGTCGTGGTTGATAGTCCCACGCATACTCCGGAGCACAAGTTAGACGTGGATGTTTTCCCTGCGTGCTCTGCTGCGCTTGTCCCCGTGCATTCCCACAGAGTGCAGGCAAGGCGGGGAGTGCTCGCGCGTCTACTTTGACTAGGCGCCAGCTCTGCTGCCACCACTTCGAGGGGTAGGGGATGGAGCGCACGCATTCTACTTCGACTAGGCGCCAGCTCCGCTGCCACCACTTCGAGGGGTAGGGGACGGAGCGTTCGCGCGTCTACTTCGACTAGGCACCAGCTCCACTGCCACCACTTCGAGGGGTAGGGGACGGAGCGCTCGCGCATCTACATCGACTAGGCGCCAGCTCCGCTGCCACCACTTCGAGGGGTAGGGGACAGAGCGCTCGTGCGTCTACTTTGACTAGACGCCAGCTCCGCTGCCACCACTTCGAGGGGTAGGGGACGGAGCGCTAGCGCGTCTACCTCGACTAGGCGCCAGCTACGCCACCAATACCTTGCCTACTTCGCCTCCAAGGCGCTGCGATCGCGACAGAAGACTCGAAGCAACAATTTTGTTCAAAAATATATATATATACATACATACATATATGAGGACAAAGACCAAGAAAAATGATAGAAAAAAGTTACATCACACACCCGTTAGGTCCTAATCAGCGCGCCTAGGGGGCCGCGCTTCCTTCATGGCGCCGACGGACCTCCTCCAGCCACTGAAGCAAGTTACCTTCGCGGCGTAGCATTCGCCGCAGCAGGACTTTGGCCGCATCTTCCCCGAGGTCGCCCCAGATCTGCTCGTAGAAACTCTGGACGGCGGGCAGCGAACTGCGGGCGGCGCTGGACAATACTTCGGCTTTGGTCGCCACACCCAGATGAGGATCGACCAGCTCGTCTACATGCTCACACCCCCCGGCGTGGAGTAGGGCAAAGGCAAGATAGGCGCTGGCGAAGCCACAATGATCGCCAAAGGCTTTGGCACCGCGGAGTGCCAGGCTCGAGCCCTCCTCAATCCGTGCCAACGATTGTGTCACATCCATGGGGTTGTGCACACGGTCCGGCACGTCGACGCAGAGGTCCCCGAGGGCCCCCTCAAGCGACTCCATGGCCCTCCACGCTGCCGCGGATGCGTCGCCCAAAGTCTGATTCCTCCCTTCCAGGGCAGTGATGAGCTGGGCCTTCTCCTCCTCCGTGGCGGCGCGCTAGGCCTCTTCGACGTCCCGTTGCGCCGCCGTCGCCGCACGGATCTCCGCCTCTAATAGGCAGATGCGTTCGTCCTTCATGGCGTGAGCCTCGTCGGCAGCGCGAAGCTGTTCCTCTAGCACCCTCCGCTTGCGGATGCGCGCCTCATCCAGCGCCTGGTTGATGGCAACCGTCTAACAGCGGGAGGACATGACTATTTAGTATGCACACAGTACGCGATGTCGAATGCGGGCTCAGATGCTTACCTTCATTCCCGAGGCGCCCAGTGCGAGTGCAAGAAGATTACCCCCGCACGACGACAGCGCTCGTCAATCCAGCTTGTTGTCACCGTACCCCATGGCTCCGTTAAGGGCGCGAAGCACCTCTAGAGGCGGGATAAAGTTAGACACGACGAGCCTCAGGGGCCCTGCGACAGCATCAGGCGTCCGCGCCGCGTGTTGCGCAACGACACCGCCGACCTTGCAAACACCTCCGCTGCTCGATCCTTGGCCGCGTCCGGGAGACCTCCCCTCCCCTGATGTCGACAACGGCATGAGCGAGCAAATTGGAGAGAGCTTCGCGAAGTCGCGGGGAGAAAAGGAGTTACACCTACCTCCGTCACCTTCCACTAAGGCATGGGGAGGTGTCGGCTCAGCCCCTGCCCGGGGAGCGATGACTCCCTCCCCGGTCGGAGCGGCTTCCCGGTCGGACCCTAGGCCCCCGCCGACCGCGCCCGCCACATGGAATTGCCCCGCGCGCGAAGGCGATAGCACTCGTTGACGCTTTGCCCTTGGCGAGTCAGGCGACGCACCCTCGACCGCTCCAATAGCTGTATGGACCGGAGTAGGCGTCAAATCCGTGACGGCTGTAGCAGGCGACGGCGACGAGACCTCCGCCGCTCCAGTTGTCATAGGAGCGGGAGCAGGCAGAAGGTCCGCGGCAACCGCCATGGGCGACAGGGGACCAGGAGACAGGTCCTCACCAGCCGGTACAGACGACACGGCCTCGTCCTCGATGATGTCGCTACCAAGGCCCGCCCCACCACCGCCTAAGTCCTCGCTGGGGGCAGTGTGACCCCCTGAGCTCGCATGCTCAGACCCGCCACCTGACACGTCGCCCGGACCAACAGCGCTTGTTGCTAAGCCGGTGGGCGGGTTAGCGACAGTGGCTCTGGACCAAGCCCTCCGCCGCCGGGGCGACGCCCCCGCCTCGCCGGTGCCATCGCGGTGACAGGACGGACTCCGCACCGACACCATGCGTTCTGGTGCGACGAGGCCGAGGACCTCGCACACCCGATTTATCTGCTCTAGCTTTGCAGGCTCGATCGCGGTTTCATGTAGGGCTTGCTCCTTCGTCGTGTACGGCCCCAGGAAGACCTCGACGGTGCGCTCCGTGTCTTCCAATGAGAGCACTGCACGCGAAGCATCGCTCTGGTCACAAAACAGTTACATATACATACGTAGCACACGGTCGAAGTACCTGCCACGACCGGGGGGTTGCTGCAGTGAAGACACTGATGGGTGGACGCCATCCTGCCGAGTGTGATCTCGTTCATACTTCCACAAGCCGGAGAGAGGTGACACCCCGTACATCGTGAACTCCTCGGCGAGGTCGCGCATATTGAACAAAAGGGCGACGCCGGCGTGTCTCTGTGCCTGCCGTCGATCGCCGCTCCTCGGCTCCAACCCCGGACAGCAGTTGAAAGCTATTGGCTGACCCCGGCACCGAAGCTTGTTGGTAGGCGTCACGCGGTAGTAGAACCACTGCCGCATCCAGCCGGGCTCCCATTTCTCCCGCGTCGCCAGAGCGGGGACCAGCTTCGCGCAGCCCGACCTCACCACGAAGTCGACGCTGCCAAAGTTGGACAGTGCCCCTCCTTCAACCTTCTTCGGCTGACAGCGTGCATCATGAAGAAGGGCGAACAAACTCGCACGAGGACGAGCACCTTCCACCCAGACTGCCCAGGCAAACACCGCCAAGCGAACTATCACGTTCGAGGTCAGCTACGCCAACTCCAATCCGTAAGCTTCCAAGACCTGACCGACGAAGAGCGTCGAGGGCATTTGCAACCCAGCCTCAAAAAAGGCGGTGAAGACAATCGCCTCCGACTCCTCTGGATGAGGCTCTACTTCGTCGCGCGCAGACAGGCAAGCTCCTCCGTGCTCCTCTATCTTCTTCTCCTGTAGGAGGGCCTCGACTGTCTCCTCTGTAGCATGGCTCCGCCCTAGCACCCCGGAGCAATGCCCTTGCGAGCTCTGCATGGCGTCGTACCGCTTGTGGGCCTACGACGGCTTGCGAGCCGCCAGGGGAACCTCCACCGGTGGTGGCGTCACACCGCGCTGACTCGACGAAGCGCTGCTACTAAGTCGGTGACCAGGTGACGGGTTGATGGAGCGAGAGACGGGTCAATTTCGCGCAACAGGAGAAAGCAACCAGACGAACGTGCACGGGCTCGAGACACATCCGCACGTCGGCAAATAACCCTTTATGAAGACCCTCCACGTCCCCACGATTGGGAGCGCAACCGGTGGGAGCCTGTCGATTCGCCTCCCCACGATCGGGGAGGGTAACCGTCCACAGGATGACTCCCTACATGTCTCGACTCTCTTGGATACGGATGCGGTCTCGCGACCGCTGACATCCCATGACGCACCAACCAGGCGGCGCCGCGTGTACTCCTCCATCGGGACCATGCGTACGACCGCAGCAAACCGCCCCAGTCTTTTTAGCACTCCGCGCGCTTCACACCGATATTTCAGACATCATCTCCCAGGTGCATCGCTATCGGGGCGTGATGACTCTGGACCGAGCGAGGACTCACCTCACCAACACAGCGTTGCGCAGGACGGCCTGGTCCGCCCCGCGCCAAGCGGAGTCTCGATGCCACTCCTCACGCGTTCGACATCTTCGGCTCCGCGGCATGGCCCCGTCGACAACTGTGGCACCGCGAAGGATGGCTCCGAGGCCGCGGACGACTTCAACGTCTCACCGACGTGCGTCTGTATCATCCAACTGCCCCTTTTATCTATCTACGGTAGGGCACAGGCCGTAGGGACGGAGGGGGCCAAAGGGCTCAACAACATGGTTTCGGCCTGTGAAGCCCTTCACCATGAGAGGTTCCTGTTGTAGGGGTGGCCCCCACCTAATCCAACCAGCCTGTTAGATGTGTAAGGACGTAAAGGCCCCGAAGGGCATCCTTGTAAAGACTCTCGTAAGGAGACATATATGTGACACTAGCCACGTTGAGAAGGACATCTCACCTAACTCCCCACTACACTTCTCTCTGTTTGGTCTGTAGCCACAACAGTTATGATATTACTTATGGTATGTTGCGTGTGTGCAGATAAACGTTGGTCAAGTTCGAACGAACTTGTGCCAGAAAAATATTATTTGGTCTTTGCATGTGCAGGTTGAAGCATAGAGGCGATCGTGGTCGATGACGAGGAGGACTGGGATTAGGATGGGGAGATCCGAAGTCAAACGGTCGAGCTCATGCTTCAACCCATACACGTGAAGATTAAAGATGGATGATACGTAGAGAAGATACAGAAGGTACGGTCCTGGAGGCTTCGATACGTGGAAGACTGGAAAAATCGAAAGCGTAAAAAGAATAAAAAAACTAATGTTATGAAGGGTTTTGGGTCCCTTGAAAAGTAGTGGGCCAAAAAGTCTGGTTGAGACGAAAAGGCCCAGGATGAGTTGTATTATGGTTAATGACGTATTGAAATAGATTGAGAATTTTTAGAAGGGTTAACGGAGGTCGTAGGAGTATAAAAGAAAAACAGAGGTTTATGTACAAGGTACCGAATTGAGAAGCAACGACTAAAAAAAATTGAGGGGCGGCTGTATTGTTGGCGCTGTGCTTTCGAAAAAAAAAGAAGAAAAAAGGCCTGCGGGTACTGGCTTGGAGTTCGGGCTGTGACTTTTGATTAAGAAAAGAAAGCAGATACCGCTTTGAGTTCTCGGTGGATTTCTCGCGCGTACTGTGCGCTCACCGTCTGCTCATGAATTTGGCCGTCGCATGCTGCTGGTCTCCCGTGCTTCCCACGCTCCCGACCGGGTGGACGTCCAGCCATCACGAGCACCTGTTGTTCGCGCATTGCTGGTGTAGAAAGTGGGAGATTAGGGCAAACACCACACAGTTAAAGGGTTGGAGTGGTTTGTATATATATTAGCCTAGAGTAGACATACAAGGAAACTATATACATGGAAGGCGCATACATAGTAAGCGCATATATGGAAAGTATATACATGGTAGGCGCATATATGGTAAGCATATATATGAAATATCTAATTATTCTAATAGCTGGTAACAATGTTTTACTAGTGCTTCAGGTATGCAAAGATTAATTCCTTCACTGGTTGTCTCACGGACAAGTTATTTCATATTGTTAGCAAAGGTATAGCAATGCTAATCCTTTTGTCTCTTCCCAATTCTTGTGCACGTGACCAACATTGGTTGCATGGCTGTGAGTTGATCAAAGAATTAGCTAATCATTGCACAAATATAATTGTTCTGCGTGGTGGTGCATGCATGTCCTGACGTGTGAACAAACTAGGAAGAGCTACTAGCGAATCAATGACAGGAGGCGGTGGCTATTGGTGCGTGCGGCCGTGGCTTTTTGAAAAAAAAATGCATTTTTGCTTCAAGTGTGATTTCGGAAGACAAGTAGAGATTAGAAAGGATTTGACCGGCGGCTGTTTAGAAAAAGAAGCGGCGCTGACGAGTTTCGATCTGTGATTTTTAGAAAAGGGCTTCCGTCTCCGACGAGCGCAACTCCGAGTGGCCGGCCGTCCACCAGTACCCAGTCCTCCACTTCCCGCCAGGACTTGTGGCGCGGCGTGGATTCATCAGCTCTATACATGCAGGTAAGCTTTAAGCCTCTAATCTAACCTCCACGCTCACCTTTGAGAAGAAGGCCAGCTGTGTCAAATGATTGCGAGTGTTTGCTACTGAATTGAAGTTATTCCTTCTTGGTGAGCTTACTGTTCGCTGTTCTGCTTTCTACATTGTGAGTATTTGTGTTTGTTTCTGTGTTCTGGCTGTTACTCAGATGGCTGTTACTCAGATTAAACGATCGAAAGATAGCAGATTTTAGAAGAGAAAGATTTCGCTGCGAATTACAATCATTCATCCCTTCCTCTAATTTCCATCGACGATCCTACAACGTCACGTCGGTGTCTCCTCCGATGCTGCGCCACCCCGCTGCCACCTTGTCTGAAGGCAGAACACGCTATATGTGGAGTTTTCTGGTTCTCGGTTCAGAACAGAATGAGCGACAGGAAAAATTCAAAGGCTGTAACTTTTCATTAACAAAATGATAAGATTAAATACAGAGTTCTGAACTGAATGCGGGAATTTCTCCTACTCTCAAGCCACTACTAACAAGTTAACTACATGCAACAGGAAATATTCAAACATGCATAACATGCACTAAGCACTGATTGAACAGAACATAAAATACAAGATGCATAATTATTAACAAAGTCTAGATTAATGTAAGTACGAGATCCCAAAAGTACGGGATTATTGTATTTGCTAAATAATAAAAATATTTTCCTTATTTTATGAGCTTTTCCGAATTTTGGCTATAGCTGGTTTCTTGATTTGAGGTTTCTGTCGGCAAAAGTACAATTAAGCAAATCAAATTCTCTAATTCAAGAACCAAGTCTTCAATCAAAATCTGAATTCTCCAAAATTCCGTGCAAAGAAACAATGGCGATTTCAGGTCGAAAGATCCAGTAGGTATACCACTCGAGATCGCTTGATGGCACATATTATCATAACAATCCCAGCAACGTCTCGGAGTGGGTCAATCTAACACCATATTCTCTAACATGTGTCCACATTTTTGATTTGATATTCCTATATCCATGATCTGTGAAATATGATCATCAATCAATACATGTGCCAGTCCATAAATCATTGTTGTCCTACGTAATGACATAAGACTAGAGATCTTTAGAATAACATTAAATAAAACAAAGAGTTTTACGAACAAGTCACATACTTGCCAATCAATGCATACAATTATTATTCAAGGAACCAAATAACACCTTATTCAAAATTTCATAAATATAGACTTGATACAATCATCTCCCACTCACACTAGAGTCAATCATGTAAGTATCTAATACCCATTGCACTCGTGTGTGCCTCATGCTTTAGTTGTGGCAGAGGCTTCGTCAACAGATCAGCAATATTCAAATCCGTGTACACCTTACAAATCTTCACTTCACCTCTATCAATGATCTCACGGATAAGGTGATAGCGTCAAAATATATGTTTGGACTTTTAGTGTGACCTAGGCTTCTTTGCTTTCGCAACGACTCCACTATTATCACAATAGAGATCCACAAGACTGGACATACTAGGGATCATACCCAACTCAAAAATAAATTTTCTGATCCAAACAGCTTCCTTTGCAACTTCAGAAGCTGCAATATACTCGGCCTCAGTTATCGAATCAGCTACCGTCTCTTGCTTGGAACTTTTTCAGCTCACTGCCCTCCATTGAGGCAGAACACAAAACCAGACTGCGATCTGCTATCATCTTTATCAATTTGGAAGCTAGCATCGGTGTAACCTTTCACAACGAGCTCTTCTTCACCTCCAAAAATAAGGAACATATCCTTAGTCCTTCTAAGTACTTAAGGATACTCTTTACAGCCACCTAGTGAGCTAGACCAGGGCTAGATTGATACCTGCTCGTAACACTTAGAGCATATGAAACATCTGGGCGCGTACAAAGCGTAGCATAAATGATGGATCTGATGGCTGAGGCATATGGAATCGCACTCATCTTCTCTTGCTCATCAAGTGTTGAAGTACACTGAGTCTTGCTAAGACTAATGCCATGTGACATAGGCAAGAAACTTTTCTTGAAATCTTGCATATTGAACCGTTTCAATACCTTGTCAATGTATGTACTTTGGCTTAATCCAATTAGCCTCTTCGATCTATCTCTATAGATCTTTTATGCCCAAAATGTAAGTTGCCTTTCTGAGATCTTTCATTGAGAAACTTTTTCTCAAAGAAGACTTCACAACTTCTAGTATTGGAATATCATTTCCGATCAATAATATGTCGTCTACATATAAGACCAGAAAAATAAGTGCGCTCTCACTAGCCTTCTTGTAAACACAAGGCTCTTCTTCATTCTTGATGAAGTCAAACCTTTTGATTACTTCATCAAAATGAAGATTCCAACTCCAAGATGCTTGCTTCAATCCATAAATGGACTTTTGAAGCTTGCATATTCTCCCAGCATTTTTAGGATCAACAAAACCCCCAGGTTATGTCATGTACACATCCTCGCTTAGGTTTCCATTTAGGAAAGCCGTTTTGACATCCATTTGCCAAATCTCGTAGTCGAAATAGGCAACAATCGCTAGGAGATCCGAATAGACTTTAGCATAGCGACGAGCGAAAACATTTTATCATAATCAATACCTTGAATTTGCTTGAAACCTTTCGCCACCATTCATGCCTTATAGATATGAACAGTTTCATCCGTGTCTATCTTTTTCTTAAAAACCCATTTACACTCAATAATTTTTACACCATCAGGTGGATCCACCAAGTTCCAAACTTGATTATTATGTATGGATTCTATTTTGGACCTTATAGCTCCAAGCCATTTTTCAGAGTCTGGTTCCATCATTGCTTCTGTGTAGCTCTTGGGCTTATTATTGTACAACAACAATATGTCGCGTTGTCCCGTGATTAGGAGCGTGAACTTTTCAGTTGCGTGACGTGCCCTTGTAGACCTACGTGGGGGCGGTGCCACCATAACCGGTTGTACAACATTTTGTACATCCTGTTGAGGTTCAATAGGAGCTGAAACATTTTCAGGTGTTTCCCGAATTTCTTCAAGCTGCACCTTGCTCCCACTAACACCCTTTGAAACAAACTCTTTTTCCAAAAAGACACCGTTCCGAGCGACAAATATTTTGCCTTCTTCCCGACTGTAAAAATAATATACTTTGGTTTCCCTAGGATACCCAACAAGGAAGCATTTATAAGATTTAGGATAGAGCTTATCAGACGTCAAACGTTTCACATAAGTCTCACATCCCCATATCTTAAGGAAAGACAATCCAGGACGTTTCCCGGTCCATTTCTCGTATGGTGTCTTTTTCACTAATATAGCTGGAACTCTGTTTAGTATAAACGCAGCAGTTTCTAAAGCATATCCCCAGAAGAACAAGGGAAGATCATATTGGCTCATCATAGACCGAACTATGTCTAATAAGGTCCGGTTCCTCCATTCAGATACCCTGTTCCATTGAGGCATGCCAGGCGGAGTCAGCTGTGGAACAATTCCACACTGTTTTAGATGTTCACCAAATTCGTGGCTCAAATATTCACCTCCACGATCAGATCGCAGAATTTTAATTGTCTTGCCTAGCTGATTTTGTATTTCATTCTGAAATTCTTTGAATTTTTCAAACGATTCAGACTTGTGCCTCATTAAGTAGATGTATCTATATCTACTAAATTCATCGGTAAAAGTAATGAAATACTGAAAACCACCTCTAGCTACTGAGCTCATTGCTCCACATACATCGGTATGTACAAATCCCAACAATTTACTTGCCCTCTCACTATGACCGGTGAAAGGCGCCTTTGTCATCTTGCCAAGTAAACAAGACTCGCATGTCTCAAATGATTCAAAGTCAAATGAGTTGAGTATTCCATCTTTTTGGAGCTTCTCTATGCGTTTCTCATTTATATAACCTAAGCGACAATGCCAAATAAAAGCGGGATTCAAATCGTTAGGCCGCAGTCTCTTTGCATTAATATTATAGAGATGCTTATCCTCAAGATCAAGAACAACTAACCCATTCATTCATGGACAATATGCATAGAGTATATCATTCAAATAAATAGAACAACGTTTGTTCTTTATTACGAACTCATAACCACCATCTTCCTCCAAACATGAAGAAGAGATAATATTCTTACTCAATGCTGGAATGTAATAAAAATTATTTAATTCCAAAACTAATCCTGAAGGTAATGACAAGTGATAAGTGCCGACAGCCAGTACAACAACCTTTGCTCCATTGCCGACACGCATGTCCAACTCGCCTCTCGCAAAACTTCTAGTCCTTCTTAGACCCTACAATGATTTGCAAGTATGAATCATCGAACCGGTATCAAATACCCAAGATTCACCAGAAACAATTGCAAGATTAATTTATATAACCTTTATACCTAAAGCAGAAGTCTCGCTTCCCTTCTTTTTTTTCAGATCCTCCAAGTACTTCTTACAATTCCTAGACCAAAGCCCCTTGACTTGGCAGTGGTAGCATTCATCATCAGGAGAAGGGCTAGATTTGACCTTACCATTTGGCTTTGGCTTAGAGCTAGAGTGCTCATTACAAACCTTTCCTTTGCCATTGTCTTTGGGCGTCCAACGCTTCCTCTTTTTATTCTCCTTCTGAAAGATCATCACATGATTGGTGTTTTTCTTAATGTTTTACGCTGCTGTCTTAAGCATCACATGCAATTCAGTCAATGATTTCTTCATGCTATTCGTATGAAGATTCATAATGAACTGCTCATAGCTTGGAGAAAAAGATTGGAGAAGAACATCCGTAGCCAGATCAGGATTAAGGGGAGAACCAAGCTTCTCCAAGCTCTCAATGTAACCAATCATCTTGATCACATAAGGACTGACTGGACTACCTTCCGCCAGCTTGCACGCAAACAAGCACTTTGAAATGTTAACCTCTCGGTCCTAACTTGGTTCTCAAACATGTCACGCAGTCCTTCAATCATAGTGTGAGTATCTGCATTCTCATAATGCTTCTGAAGCTCAAAGGACATGGTAGCAAGTATGAGACAGCTAACGTCGAATGAATCATTGCAGTGTTTCTCATAAGCTTTGCGGGTGGTAACGTTTGCACCCTCAGGGAGTTCATCGGGATAGGGTTGCTCAAGAATGTATTCCTTTATTTTCTTGTCTGAGAACAATTCTCAGGTTGCGGTATCAATCAATAAAATTCGTTCCATTAAGTTTTTCTTTCTCAAGAACAGATCGCAAGTTAAAACCAGAATTGTTACTAGAAGCAGCCATGATCTACAACAGAAAATAAACAAGTAAAGTTCAGCATTATGTTCATGTTTGATCTTCCATTAAACAATTTAACAAAAGACACTCCCATTATATGTTTTGTAATCGTCTTGCTAATTACATCTTATGTTACGCTTGTTTGTTGGGTGGCATCCAATGCCCCGGCTCCCAACACCATGCCCCAAGGCCCAAATCTAATTTGACAGACTTATCAAGTAAACCAACACTATGCATGTGGATGTCCGACATCCACCCTATTAGATCAAGATAGTTGATGGTACTCTGCTTTGGCAGATCTACCAAACAATGATCGAAATTCTTATAGGCGCAGCAATTGGAAGGGCATCAAATAAATTCATAATTTTTCTGAGGAAAGCTATTCAATCATGAAAAATACATCCTCTATAGGTATGGCATGAAAGAATAGTATGACAGAAAATAAACATCACATGCAAATAATCACATTATACTGTGAATGGTATGGCCTTTTGAATCGTAGTGGTCGCCATCGCCATGGTTCCACGGTGATCTCCTTCGCCATATTTCCTATCATCTTTGTCATCATGCTCGAAACCTCTATGGTAAAGAACTAAATTATTACAACTAATAGCTAGGAAATGAATTACATGAGGAGCTCAAATATCATAAGTTGACACGCAGGTCGTTATATAATTAAAGAACAGCCTCAACCCAGCTGTGATTAATACGACACACAGACCACCAAAACACACATGCATCACATATAAATCTATCCCATACCATTCACATCATTCCCTGCAAAAATAAGTTAAGCACAGAACGCATTCTACCGCCTTGACATGAATGTGTTTGTATAACAATCTATGCGTGTACGCAACGGCGGTCCCAATCTGTTGGCTCATCTATGAAATCGCTATGAAAATCTCATCAGGCCGATCAAATCAACCCAAATTCAAGCCATTCAAAATGTTTCAATTTTCATTAGATCAATTATATTGATCATCACGATCGGTATACTTGAGGAGACCACAACACAAGACCTTGATCTGTTGGCTCGATCTACTGACTGTGCGCGCAGTCAGCCCCGATGGTGATTCCAACCGGTAGGGGCAAGTCACGCATACATCAAAGAAGGAGCACAAACTAATCTTTTTAGCCACATGATACTATCAACTCATACCTATTTCAACCCCTTATGACCGATTAATCTAATCAATCCGTGCACCAAAAGATCCATCACATGAACCTAGCATAAGAACAGTAATAGATCGCATCTACTACAACAACATATCATCTACAAGCGCATGATCTAGACCACATACTACGTAGCTTTGCTCTGATACCACTGAAGGAGAACGGGTAGGCTACGCTAGCTACAACATTTGATTTTCTACCGCATTCAACCAGAAAATATGCGTGTAAGGGAGTCATGGATAGTTACCACTAGATATGCTGCGCAGCGGAAGAAGAGTTGGAGCAGCCTGGTCCAACGAAGATGTGCGTCGATGAAGAAGAAGCAGTCGATCGTTTCATGAACTGAACGTCTCCTCCTCGCGTCCTAGCAATAGCCTTGTGCTTCTCGTCGATCAGCACAGCAACAACAGCAGCGGCGCCTCCACGGAATCCACACATTCGGGATGGAATGTCGTGCGCTGGTGTGCTAGCACCGCGCGCCCGGCTAGGGTTTCAGGATACGGCTGAGGAGAGGTGGCGGCCAGGGTTTTCAACATAGTAGCATCACACACCTACAGCCCCGCCTCCACATATTTATAGAGCATGCTAATGGGCTTCCACGTTGTAGGCCCATTAGAACTCTAATCCCATATGGATCAATATCCCTTTTAGCCTATAAAATCAAATTATTTATGATTGCCTCTTGGGCACATCACTAATAGAAATAACGCTTGATACCTCTTGCTTCACAAATGCTTTCAAATTCCCTTGAGAGGAACTCACCACCATGGTCTGACCTTACCTCCTTTAGTGTATGTTCTGATTCATTCTTAGCTTGCGCCAAGAATTTTTGGAACGCCGCCCCTGCATCTCCCTTCTTCTTGAGCATATACACCCACATGTCCCTAGAGAAATCATCCACAAGTAAAAGAAAATACTTGTTACCGGTGTATGTTTAAGGTGTTATTTGGCTACATGGATTGACACGGACAAGTTCCAGGGGCTGCGAAGCTCTGAATTGTGCTTTTGCTAGAAATGGCATCCTAGTTTGCTTGGAGGCAAGACAACCTTCACAAATCTAAGTAGGATGCTGAATTCTTGGAAGACCTATCACCATCTCTTTTTCAGACATCTGCCTTAGGGGCTGGAAATTGACATGGCCCATTCTCGCATGCTATAGCCACATCGTATCCTCCCAACTTGCACTTAGACAAGTCGGTTTATAGGTTATTAGAGAGACTATTAAGTTGCATGCATTAGCCAATTCATCCAAAAGCTTAAGCTAATGGGGAAAAGTGACCAATTCGCTTATATTTCAACACTCCTCCTCACGTGTAGGCTCCCTTAGGCCTAAGACGTGGAATAGAAGTGGGCTGCAATTATTTTTTTAATTGCGCTAACCGGTCTCGAACTCAAGACCTCTTAGTTCGATACCATATTGAGTTGCATGCACCGGCCGGTTCACTGAAGCTTAAGCTTTGACTGGTGGTGCATGCAACTCAATATGGTATCAGAGTCAAGAGGTCTTGAGTTCGAGACCATATTGAGTTTCATGCACTAGCCAGTTCACCTAAAAGTTTAAGCTGATGAGAAAAGGTGACCAATTCACTTGTAAAGCCTATTTGGTGAGCGCTTCACTTTCATCAAAAGCTCTCCAATCCCATCAAAGATTCTCATGTATGCACCTTGTAGCAACACTTTACACCCATCTTTTGCCATCTGTCTAAGGCTGATGATATTATTGCCTAAGCTCAGAATAAAGTATACCTTGGACAGTACCTTTTGATTGCCATTCTTGCACTGGAGTTCAAGGGACCCCTTCCCTTTGATTTGAATAGTTGAGCCATCACCAAATTTGACTGGCCACAGATCTTCTCATCCAATTCATTGAACATGAATCGATCCCCCATCATGTGGTTACTGCACCGTTGTCAAGATACCACATACCATTGTGCTCACCATCTCCTCCTTGTGTGTGCAGCTTGGGAACGATCCTCTCCTCATTGAGCGTTACCATGACCGGCACCTTCTCCTCACATGAACAAAGGAGTAGTGTCGGTTCTTCTTCCACGTGGACACGGGTGAGATTCACCTCCTCAGACGTCTTGGTGCGGCTTTCTGCTGCAAAATGCCCAAAGTTTGAGTAGTTATAACATTTCACCTTCAATTTGTCGAAGCCACCTCCACCGTGACCATCGTGGCCTCACCCGCGGCCATGCCCATGACCACAATAGTGCCCACCGCAGCCACGCCCACAGTGTGAGATCCTTTGGTTCCTCAATTATTTTTGAGAGGGTTTGCAAAAGGGCAGCAAGATCAGCTCCATAAATGGAAATCTTTATAGTACATTCTGCTGATAGTAATTAAGAGAGTAATAGTAGAAATTAAATCTCATCATTGATTTGTGTGAACAAAATAGACTTTTATGAATCTAATTTTTTGTGAGGGTATTATGGATGTTTTTTGAACCTATTATTAATCCTTTCCTTCTCCGCCGCCTCTCACCCATTCCTTGCGCCGCCGCCGTCTCTCGTACGCACACTGTTGTGACGCTTGCAAAAATTACTTTTACACCATATGTTCAGTTTACAATTTTAACCCTCTCAAGATTCCACTACTAGTACTACCAGTGGTAGTATAACTAAATCCTAACTAATCCGATTCATTGAATTAAAAAAATGAATGGCTCACATACGGTAAAAGAGCCCTCCCCGCCTTTAGGCCCAACAACAGTTGGTTGTGAAATACCAACAGCCATGATTGCTACCTGTTTGTGGGATCAATATATATCTGGTTAGCTAAGGCATAGCACAAGGAAACGGAAATAAGCAGGAATTAGTGAAGACAAAATAATTACAGAAACTTCGCATACAGTTCAGGTTGCAAGCAGGTGCTGCAGATTGAACATGCACTGCTGTTATGAGACATATATTGTAAATTATTTTTTAAAAAAGTGCCACGTACTTTTTAACAAGGATCTCACAGCCAGCAACAAGTAACAATAGTAACATAAAACAAAAAAAATTGACTAATATTTAGAACACAAGGACTAAGAGCTAGAATACTTCTTTGTAAATTACCTCAGAAAACTGACACAGTAAGTTAGCTATAAGTAAGACAAAACATGCTAGGCACCTACAGAATTAACAAAATAATAAAATGATTGTTGGAGGAGTGGCCCCCACCATGGCCCAATCGGCCCACCGTGCCAAAAGGCCCACTAAAGCATATAAACCGTGTGGTAGATCCAAAAGAGTTACTACAGAGGAAAACCATAATAGGGATATTTGTGTAAACAACCTTCTCATTGCTATAAATACATTCCTTAGGGCACCACAAGGGGATAAGATTCTTTTTTTTAGTGAAAAGGCTATACAATAGCTCAAATAGTGCATACATCTTCTACATCCACTTCCCACTATGAGTCTCAGGCTTCCAGTAGTCACTTTGTGATCTCCTTATAGCCCTCATTATCCACTATTTGGTTTGTAACCACAACAATTGGCGTCGTCCGTGGGAAGCGGCATAGAAGCTACGAGCCGAAGCAAAGGCATTCGGATGCAATAGCACCAAGGAAGGTGATGTCATCGGCCTCCAAGCGGAAGAGAAGTACAACGATTGAGATCACCGTGGCAAGAGCAAGGGAGCCAGTGTACGATGGCCCCCTCCCCCGTGGTAACGACACACTGATGCGGCGGTGTCGGGGGCCACGACAGGTAACAAAGGTAGCATTTTGACAACTGTGTCAATGACAAAATGGGAGGCATCGTGGGCAAAGGATCCAACCGTAGCACCCCTTGATAGTGTTGGGTCCGTACCGCTCAAGTTGTGGTCTTTGCCGGCTTCGATATCATCGTTGTTACCATGCAGAGAATGGAGGGTGCCCTAGCCCCAATGCAGGACACGAGTGGAGGTGCCCTGGAGGAAATCTGCGGAATGCTACAACAGGAGTTGGCAGACCTATGGAGGGCCATATGTGAGATGCAAAAGTGTTAGAGTAAGCCAACTCCAGTCGTGGGTGGTAGCAGAGATGGCGGCGGAAAGGACGAAGAGTTGTGATGCCAATCCTGGAACCTATAATGCCCCATAGCGGGTGGACTTTGAGTCCCCCCTTTTGTGGGCTTGCAGTGGAGCGCTTGGCCGGAGGACTTCAAGATGTCCACGGTGGAGCCATATAGGGGCGATACGGACCCTCGTGAGTTCCTATGCGTCTATGAGATGGCCATCGAAGCAGTGAGGAATATGACTCAACAAAGGTAAAGGGATTGCTACTTGTCCTTCAAGGAGTTGTGCTATTCTAGTTTTTCACCATCACCCCTAGCTCGATGTATGTATGGGAGCATGTCTGGGATCTCATGCATAATAACTTTCAAGGAAAGTATGTGGAATGGATCGATGCCTATCAGCTCTTCGCAATAAGGCAAGCGCTGGAGGAGATGTTGTGAGAGTATTTGAGACGCTTCACAAAGGTCTACTGCCAGGTAAAGGACATCAATGAGACAACCATTATGAACACCGCCATTCGTGGACTCCAAAGGGGGTCGCTTGTAGAATATAACATGTGGACGCCCATAAGAACGATGGTAGAAGAGGATGTGATGTAGCATGAGGCAGACACTATGCTGCTCACCCCCGAAGCTAAGCCTGCTCCAATGACCCCGAAGGAGGGCTCCAACCATAAGCACCAAAGGGGGCCCCAAGCCAGGTACGTCCTTGGCATCGAAGGGTGCACCAAGGAGAACCCCACCCCCGAAGGTCATGGTTGCGGTCGAAGGGGTCATGGACATGGAAGGGGGTGGGGCTGAGAAGATGGGCGCCAACAAGGACCATGGTGCAAAGTGCACAGTCGAGAAGACTACATCACCCGTGATTGCCCCACAGTTGTGGCACTCCACGAGATATGTGGGCACTGGTAGTGGTGCACATGCAACAACCCTCAAAGGCATCGCTCGTCCAACCCTACTGAGTTTGTTGTGGATCCCTTGAATTCCCTTTCGAGTGATAGCGGAGGGCCTATGCGTTCTGAATACATCATGTCGCCACATAACGGAGTGGGCCTAGGTAGATGTCACCTTCAAGGAAGAGGATGCCTCAGGAGTGAACTTCCCTCACTAAGATCCGCTGGTAATCGAAGCTAGCTTCGCAGGGTGCGATGTGAGGCGCGTCCTAGTGGATGGAGGCAGCTTCACCAACCTCCTATTCATCTAAGCCTTTGACCAGATGGGCATCCCTTGAGCCAGGTTGGAGCCATCAAGGGTACCTCTGCAAGGCTTTGGTAGGCAACCAGTCAATGCGCTAGGGCAAGTATATAGCTCTTGAGGTAGCCTTCAGGCAAGGGGAGCAAAGTAACGGGAAGTCATCAACTTCGATGTTGTAGACCTCCATTATCCCTACAACACCATCTTCGAAAGGGTTACCCTCAATGCGTTTGGCACAACCCACATCATAATTACTTGTGCATGAAGCTCCCGGGCCCTAGGAGGATCATCATAGTGTTTGCGTGACCAGGACCTTGTGCGCCAGGTTGAAGTGGGCACGTAGAGCCCTCATCAAAAAGTTCATGCTGTAAGTGAAAGATCCAACCCTGCCTCAGCAGTGGCTTCTCCCTTCATCCAAGGTGAACGCCAAAGCCAAGGCTGGATGGAGAAGTGAAGAGGATGCCACTCAACATGCAAGAGCCATCGAAGCAAGTGTCGGTGGTGACTTGACTTACCCTAGATGCGAGCAAAGCCTACTAGAGGTACTCTGCAAGAATGCCAATGTCTTCACGTAGTCACCCACTGATATCATTAGCATGGAACTCTCCACTATCGAACACAAGTTGGTGGTGCACCCTGATATAAGGCCAGTCAAGCAGCGAATAAGGTGAACGTATGGCCAAGATGGTCACCTCTGGCATCATCAGGGAGTGGTCCATCCTGAGTGGCTATCCAACCTAGTACTATTCAAGAAGATGAAGGGCACCTGGTGCATGTATATTGACTTCACTAATGTCAACAAGACATACCTCAAGGATAACTGCCTTTTGCCGTGTATTGATCAATTGGTGGATGCCACAGTGGGGTGTGAATTAATGAGTTTCTTCAATGCATACTTTGAATATTACTAGATATGCATGGATAAGGAGGACGAAGTCAAGATAAGCTTCATAGTCCCTAGCGGGATATACTATTTCGTTAGGATGCCCTTCGGGCTAAAGAACACCGGGGCAACCTTCACCAAGCTCGTGGCAGCTACTCAGTTTCTTGGTGTGTAGTAAAGGGATCATGCTAACCCCTAATAAAATTGATGCTATCATATCCATGGAGCCCCCAAGATGTTAGGGAGGTCCAAAGGCTCATGGGCTATCTAGCCACCATCAATCGCTTCCTGTCAATGGCAGCAGAGCGGGCACTCCCCTTCTTCAAAATGCTACGTGGCTCAAGCAACTTTTAGTGGACCAATGTGTGTGCACAAACTCCTAGGACTTTTAGGAGTACCTCACCAAACTCCCCAGGCTCACATGCCCAAAACCAAAGGATCCGCTCTTGCTATACCTAGTAATGACGCTGCACGTGGTCAGCATAGTCCTAGTATTGGAAGAGGGCTCCATCAAACAACTGGTGTACTTTGTCTTTGAAGCCCTATAGGGAGCCAAGATGCGATATACTGAGCTAGAGAAGTTGGCTTACACTCTACTTATGGCTTCGCGCAAGTTGCCTCACTACTTCCTAGATCATAAGATCACCGTGCTCTTGTCCTTCCCTTTAAGTGTGATTCTACAGAACACAGAGACTACGAGCCACATCGGCAAGTAGGTGGCCGAGCTAGCCCCCTTTTCCATCACCTACATCATGCGTACGATAAATACTTGTGAACTTCATTGCAGAAGGGACCCCCACATGCCAACAGGGTTATCGGTCGCCTTCAGAGCTGGTATGGGCCCTGCATACGGATGGTTTGTATGGTGCAGCAGGTACAGGGGTGGGGGCTATTGTAACCAGGGAAAACATTTTCGTCCGAAATTTCACCGAAACAACGAAATTTTGGTGCTTTCGTTGTGCACCGAAAAAACTATCTCGACCAAAAAATTCGGATGTTTTCGAATTTGGAGGTGCGAGCGTGCGGCACCGCATAAGCCAGCTCAGCCCATCAGGCCCATCCACCGCCTAACACCGATACCCCAAACTCTCCCGAGCCCAATACAGTGATACCCCAAATCCCCAATCATTCTCCCCAGTCCTCATCTTCGATCTTCCGCCGGTGGCCAAGAAGAGTGCGTGCGGCGGGCGGCGACCATCCCGGCCAGGTCGACGACGCCCGCGGAGTCTAGCTCGGGGAGGCAGGCCACTGCCGCGGCGGCCACCAGGAGTGCGAGCAAGGCGACGCTGAGCCGCCGAGGTGGGCCATGTCAAGGAGCTTACTGAAACTGGTGTCTGCTGCGCTCTCCCTTTTCCATACTGAAACTGGCTGACAAATCAGTTTGTTGTGCTCTCCCTTTTCCCAGAGGTAAGTCTGCTATGCTCTCCCTTTTCCCAGAGGTAAGTCTGCTATGCTCTCCCTTTTCCATACTGAAAATGGGAAAACTTGGAAATTCCACAGAGGTAAGTCTACTGTGCTCTCCCTTTTCCATACTGAAACTGGCTGACAAATCAGTTTGGGAGGTTATGTAAACTTGGAAATTCCACAGAGGTAAATCTGTTGTGCTCTCCCTTTTCCATACTGAAACTGGCTGACAAATCAGTTTGGGAGGTTATGTACTTATGTGCTAACATTTGAGCACTGATGGAATAAAATCTATACCATCAAGTTGGTGATTGTTCAAAAGCAAATGCTCTAATGACACTCTTCTTAAAGATCTATATCTAATAGGACCATGCACAACATTACACATAGAAAACAACTAGGAATACAAGACAAAGGTAAGAAAAAAAGAAGCAAGTGAGGTTTCTATCACATGACAGTGTATTTATATTGATTGCCAAAATAGCCAGCATTCTCTGGTCAACAGAATCAAGGCCTATGTATATTTTAGAATGGACACAACCAAGACATCACGAGATGGAAGTTCTCCCAGGAGGAAGAGCAAACCATCCTCCAGATGCACTCCATCCTTGGCAACAAGTACTAATTGCACCAACCTACCATTGCATACTACTCACATCATGTGTTTTGGCTAATCTATAACCAAACCAGGTGGTCAGCTATTGTGAAGCATCTCGCTGGACGGACAGACAACGAGATCAAGAACTTCTAGAACACCCACCTTAGGAAGAAGCTCATTTCGGTCAGTGCAATTTCGTTCATTTCGCCATTTTTTTCGCTCAAATTTTGGTTACTTTTCGTTCTAATTTCGCCCACATTTCGTCGCATGATTCAAACGGCATTTTCAAAATTTCATCTGAAATTATGACGAAATTCTGAAATTTCGGACATTTCGGTCCTTTCGGCTGGTACCGAGATTTTTTCCAAACCGAAAAAGTTTTCCCTAATTGTAACAACCCACGAGGGGCAAAGCCTAGCGTATGCAGCACACCTTGACTTCGCAGTGACCAACAATACAGTGGAGTACGGGGCACTACTGCTTGGCCACTATAAGGTGAAAGCACTCAAAGCCAGAAGGGTGCTCGTGAACAGTGATTCCTGTTTACTCGTGGGGCACATCCACAAATCCTATTAGGCTAAGGACCCCGATCTTACCAAGTACCTCGTCATAGTCAGGGCGAGAGAATGACACTTTTTAAGGGTCACCATCAAATCAATACCATGGGCCGATAATGCATAAGCAAATGCCCTGGCAAAGGTTGCAAGCAAGTACATGAGCCATCCTCTGGCATCTTCTTTGAAGTCCTAATCTTCTCTGTGCTCCCACAGGAATATGCGTTGACCTCCCAAGTGTTGCAAGTTGGCTAGGAGGATGATTGGAGGCAGCTAATCATCACTTTTCTCCAGGGGACCGATGAGCCAGATGACCCACATGAGCTCTAGAGATTGGTACACCGGGCAAGAACCTTCGACATGGCAGAAGGCATATTCTACATGTGCGGTGTGTGTGCTCTGCTTCTACAATGCCTCTCACACTGGGAGGGCCAAGAGATCCTCATGGAGATTCATGGTGGCCTGTGCAGCTCGCACATATCCCCTGGGACCTCATAGGGAAGGCCTTTAGATAAGGTTTTTACTAGCCGATGGCAACTTCGAACACAAAGGAATTGGTGAAGCATTGCCAAGGATGCCAATAGATGGGGAGATTTGCCCATGCACCACCCAACCTCCTACAGCCAATCCTGCTAGCGTGGCCACTAGTGCAATGGGGGCTTAACATCATTGGTCCACTACTCCATGCCCCTAGTGACCTCTGGTTCGTTATCATCGCCTATGACTACCTCTCCAAATGGGTTGAGGCGGTCTCTCTTGCCAAGATCACCTATGTGGCAACACAGAAATTTCTTTAGCAAAATATCATATGTCATTTCATAGTCCCAGAGAGATCATAGTCAAAAATAGTTTGCAATTCGATGCAGTGGCGTTCTAGGCATTTTGTGAATGCATGGGCATCAAGGTATGCTACGCCTTCGTAGGCCACCCACAGTCCAACGGAGTGGTTGAACGCGCCAACAGCACCATCTTCGACGGCATAAAAAAAGCTCTTGATCAGGCTTCCAAGGGAAAATGGCTAGAGGAGTTACCAAAGGTCCTCTGGTCCATGCACACCACAACCTCATGCCTCACTGGCTTCACACCATTCAAGCTACTCTTTGGGATGAGGCCACGACACTCGAAGAGCTCAAGGCGAAGTCTCATCGAGTGGTGGCTCCCGTACCACTGGACGAGTGTAGTGCTTTACCTAACCTAGCCGACGAGGATAGGGTCCAGGCAACACACAACATCACCAAGTACCTCCATATAACTGTAGAGTCCTATAACATGAAGGTAAAGCCGCATCATCCCAGCCCACTCTACTAAGTCTAAAATGAGTATCGGGACCCTCGTACATCCTAACCCACTCTAAAGAGTCTAAAATAAGTGCAGGGACCCTCATGCATCCTGAACCATCCGACAGAGTATAAAATAAGCACTAGGACCCTCATGTGTCGTGGCCCACTCTACGGAGTATAAAATAAATGCTAGGACCCTCGTGCATCTCAGCCCACTCTATGGAGTCTAAAACAAACACCAGAACCGTCGTGTGTAGGGGTGCAAACAGAGCGGATAACTTTTGTCCGACCGACTGACCGAAGGCTCGTGGAGAAAATATGAAAGAGGTAAATGGGTATCTGGCACTATTTGTATCCAACTCCGACTTGAAGGAAAAATATTGAACAAGATACGAGATGAGTAATATCTGTCCGTATATATCCATATGTCAAGTGATATGAGGAAGTCTATTGTGACTTCACTTAGGAACAAGATAACATATAGGCAGATTATCACATCTAAACATACAGAGAATATTGAGTGCTCTTACTTTGATATCTCGATGATTAATCTCTCTATGTTCACTCTAATCGCACCCTACTGTCCAATATCCTGAGTAAAGAAGCGGATAATTTCTATCCGACTGATCGTCGAAGCCTTACAGAATGAATACAGAATGGAAAAATGGGTATTCGGTATTATCCATGTCTGACTCTGATTCCAAGAAAAAAATACGGAATAGAATATAGGATGAGCAATATCCGTCCGTATCCGCTCTGATTGCACCTCTAGTCGCGTGTCTCAGCCCACTCTACGGAGTCAAAAATAGAGCGTAGAACCCCCTAGACTTTGTGCCACTCTATGGAGTACAAAAAAAGCATAGGGACCCTTGTACATCTCGGCCCACTCTACGGAGTCTAAAACAAGCGCTGAAATCCTCATGCATCTCAGCCTACTCTATAGAGTAAAAAAAATAGAACATAGATCCCCAGATTATGTGCCACTCTACTGAGTATAAAATAAGTTCGGGACTCTCGTGCACCTCGGCCCACTCTACGGAGTCTAAAACAAGCATCGAGACCGTCGTACGTCCTGACGTACTCTACAAAGTCTAAAACAAGTGCCGGGACCCTCACGCATCTTAGCCCACCCTACAGAGTTAAAAATAGAGCATAGAGCCCTAGGGCCCACTCTACCAAGTCAAAAATAGAGCATAGAGCCCCTTGGCTACACGCAACTACATGGAGTGGAAAACAAATGCCAGAACCCTTGAACAAACTAGCCCCGTGCCACTTTGTCATCCAAAATTAGTTGCAAACCTACCCGTTCAGTCGACGCCTATTCGAGGAGGCGTCAGAGGAAGGCATTGTGTTGTGCTTGTGCATTACCTTCAAGGCATTCCCTTGTACTACCACCAAATTTGTTGATGCTCACTCAAAGGGTAGGAGACGGAGCGCGCATGAGCCTAACTCGTTCTATCACTAACTTCATCGATGCTCATTCAAAGGGTGGGAGACGGAGCACAAGTGAGCCAACTCATCCTACTATCGACTTTGTCGATGGTCGTTCGAAGAGTAGGGGATAGAGCGTGTGTGAGGCAACTTGTCCTATAGATGATTTCACCGATGCTTGTTCAAAGGGTGGGGGTGGAACACGCATGAGTCTAACTCATTCTATCGCCAATTTCATCGATGCTCATTCAAAGGGTAGGAGACGAAGCGCACATGAGTCTAACTCATGCTACCGTGGACTTCATCAACGCTTGTTCGAAGGGTGATGGATGGAGCACGTGTGATCCAACATGTCCTACCACCAACTTCATGGATGCTCATTTGAAGGGTGGAGGACAGAGCACGCGTGCAAACTTGTTCTACTGCTGACTTTGTTGACGCTCGTTCAAAGAGTGGGGGACAGAGTGCACATGCACTAACTCGTCCGACCATCGACTTTGTTAACACTTGTTTGTGGGGTGGCGGATGGAGCGAGCGTGAGCCAACTTGTCCTACCACTAACTTCATTGATGCTCATCGAAGGGTGGGGGACAAAGTACGCGTAAGACTAACTCGTTCTACTACCAACTTCATCGATGTTCACGCAAAGTGTAGGCGATAAAGCACGCGTGAGCCAACTTGTTCTACCACCGACTTCATTGATGCCATTCAAAGGATGGGGGATGGAGCTTGTGAGAGCCAAACTCATTCTACCGTTGACTTCATTGACGCTCACTTGAAGGGTGGGGGTGGAGCACGCGTGAGCCAACTTGTTGTATCGTCGACTTCATTGACGCTTGCCCAAAGGTTATGAGATGGAGCATGTGCAAGCCAACTCATTCTACCGTCGACTTCGTTGATGCTCGTTTCAAGGGTTAGGGATGAAGCGTGTGTGAGCCTTTTTAGAATTACACTAGCTAAATAATAGTCCAAAGTACTCATCTAAATTGCTGGTACAAACTAGTACTCGACGCTAGCTCAAGCAAGCAAAACTAGATGACACAAGGGCTATATAAAGAGAGCTCAAAATCTAGAAATAAACAATGTTGTAAAATTTTCTCGCTTTTTTTTAACTTGTGTAGCTCTTTTCGTTTTTTTTTTGCACTTGCCTCTTTTCTTTTTTTAATATCTTGTGTGGCTTTTTCTCTTTTTTCACTTGCCACCTTTTTCCTTTTTTTTCCTTTTTTTGAGGAACCCGAATATTAAGCTCACTAAAATATGACATAGAAACAAATATTACGCAATCTGAAATGAAAGAAAACCAAAACTAGACGATGAAAGAATGCCGAGAATGGGTGCTATAACTTTGGAGGATGTTTTTGAGTCCCTAAACGACCTTTTTTGGGGATTGTCACTTTTTTGAAGCCTTACATGGTTATTCTTTGACCAAATTTGTCAATTTTTGGATGTAACTTTCCATTAGCTTTCCAACAAGCCAAAGAACGCTGCAATCTGAGTTCGTATGCAAAAGTTATGGCTGTTTTAATTATCGATGCATGAAACTTTCCTAAACTCGGGCCCAAAAATTTAGAACCCGGATGCAACTCTGTCCTAGGTGATTCGGCCAACCAAAACAAAGGGGAAAATTAAGATAGTCTCTATCTCCCCAAAGATCTAGTGGTGCAACCTTGACAACGAAGATCAACTGCCAACCCTAAAACAGATCTAACCATTTTTTTTTTCATTTTCAGATGCAATACCCAAAACTAAAATCAAAGCAATTTTTTGGTTATTAGTATGAGAAACAAAACAAAAACAAAAATATCAGTAGACAACATGTGCTCTAATACCAACTGCTGAGGGAATTTGACCCCATCTTCCAATGAGAACGA
Organism: Melocanna baccifera; assembly: GCA_036346265.1. NCBI lineage: Eukaryota > Viridiplantae > Streptophyta > Magnoliopsida > Poales > Poaceae > Melocanna > Melocanna baccifera. The sequence goes on along the minus strand of CM070708.1, from coordinate 15,505,128 downwards.
TAACTATGATTATTTGATATGATGTTGACGATAAGGCTACTTGACCGAAATAACCAAGTCCGTCCTACAATCGCTACACCACACCCTTGTTGTTACCAACCGTGCCCAATACGGCTAATCTTTCCTACAAACAATCAATAATCAAGCAAGAAATAAATATGCATGATCTGAATATGTGAATGAAATACGAAGTTTCATTTAACAATGGAAAGGCCTGAAATTGCCATAGTTGGTCTAGTCGACACAAATACACAACTGATGTTTTCTAAATAAAAATCAATCTAAACAAGCCTAAACCCTGAAAGTAGCATCCCTAGTAGTTTTTATGATGCTAGGGATGTGGAAGCAGTCCGTGAGAGTGGGAGAACATTCCACTACAACTCTCGAGCTTGGGCTCAAAGCGATACAAGACCGGGCCTAGGTTTGGAACTAATTTAGATTTGTTTTGTAGATTATGATATTTTTATGTGTAGTTTTGAGGTTGTACTAGAACCATTAGAAAGAGGACATCAAAAGCTTTCCAACAAATCCAAGATCACCTCATTTGGACTTTGTATGCACTTTCTATGTTCATTTGAAGTCAGCGTTGTCTCCGGAGGCCGAACTAGATTCTAGAACGTACCCAGCTTTCATTCTTAGTTATCATGGCCTCAAAGGAACTGTAACACCCTAGGACCCACGTTACCCAAGGATGCCACTAAACCACTCCACAACTAGCTAATTTACAAGATAAAATAAACTGGCAACAACTTCTAGTACATGATAAGCTAAGCGGAAGCATGACAAAACAAAAGTAATGGTAAATATTAAATAGAAACAACCGCTAACAATTTTAACCAAGAAAAATATTTCACAACCTAGAATTATTAATTTGAAGTAACCATCAATGAGGTAGATAGATGTTTAGCTAGAGTCTTCTCATTTTATTATAGCATGAATCATAGAATGAAGTGCATTTGAGAACCAGTAGGTATACCACTCGAGATCGCTTGATGGCACATATTATCATAACAATCCCTGCAACGTCTCAGAGTGGGTCAATCTTACACCATATTCTCTAACATGTGTCCACATTTTTCATTTGATATTCCTATATCCATGATCTGTGAAATATCATCATCAATCAATACATGTGCCAGTCCATAAATCATTGTTGTCCCACGTAATGACATAAGACTAGAGATCTTTAGAATAACATTAAATAAAACAAAGAGTTTCACGAACAAGTCACATACTTGCCAATCAATGCATACAATTATTATTCAAGGAACCAAATAACACCTTATTCAAAATTTCATAAACATAGACTTGATACAATCATCTCCCACTCACACTAGAGTCAATCATGTAAGTATCTAATACCCATTGCACTCGTGTGTGCCTCATGCTTTGGTTGTGGCAGAGGCTTCGTCAACAGATCGGCAATATTCAAATCCATGTGCACCTTACAAATCTTCACTTCACCTCTATCAATGATCTCACGAATAAGGTGATAGCGCCAAAATATATGTTTGGACTTTTAGTGTGACCTAGGCTCCTTTGCTTTCGCAATGGCTCCACTATTATCACAATAGAGATCCACAAGACTGGACATACTAGGGATCACACCCAACTCAAAAATAAATTTTCTGATCCAAACAGCTTCCTTTGCAACTTCAGAAGCTGCAATATACTCAGCCTCAGTTATCGAATCAGCTACTGTCTCTTGCTTGGAACTTTTTCAGCTCACTGCCCCTCCATTGAGGCAGAACACAAAACCAGACTTCGATCTGCTATCATCTTTATCAATTTGGAAGCTAGCATCGGTGTAACCTTTTACAACGAGCTCTTCTTCACCTCCAAAAATAAGGAACATATCTTAGTCCTTCTAAAGTACTTAAGGATACTCTTTACAGCCACCTAGTGAGCTAGACCAGGGCTAGATTGATACCTGCTCGTAACACTTAGAGCATATGAAACATCTGGGCGCGTACAAAGCGTAGCATAAATGATGGATCTGATGGCTGAGGCATACGGAATCGCACTCATCTTCTCTTGCTCATCAAGTGTTGAAGTACACTGAGTCTTGCTAAGACTAATGCCATGTGACATAGGTAAGAAACCTTTCTTAAAATCTTGTATATTGAACCGTTTCAATACCTTGTCAATGTATGTACTTTGGCTTAATCCAATTAGCCTCTTCGATCTATCTCTATAGATCTTTTATGCCCAAAATGTAAGTTGCCTTTCCGAGATCTTTCATTGAGAAACTTTTTCTCAAAGAAGACTTCACAGCTTCTAGTATTGGAATATCATTTCCGATCAATAATATTTCATCTACATATAAGATCAGAAAAATACGTGCGCTCTCACTAGCCTTCTTGTAAACACAAGGCTCTTCTTCATTCTTGATGAAGCCAAACCTTTTGATTACTTCATCAAAATGAAGATTCCAACTCCAAGATGCTTGCTTCAATCCATAAATGGATTTTTGAAGCTTGCATATTCTCCTAGCATTTTTTGGATCAACAAAACCCCTAGGCTATGTCATGTACACATCCTCGCTTAGGTTTCCATTTAGGAAAGCCGTTTTGACATCCATTTGCCAAATCTCGTAGTCGAAATAGGCAACAATCGCTAGGAGGATCCGAATAGACTTTAGCATAGCGACGAGAGAAAACATTTCATCATAATCAATACCTTGAATTTGCTTGAAACCTTTCGCCACCAATCGTGCCTTATAGATGTGAACATTTTCATCCGTGTCTATCTTTTTCTTAAAAACCCATTTACACTCAATAATTTTTACACCATCAGGTGGATCCACCAAGTTCCAAACTTGATTATTATGTATGGATTTTATTTTGGACCTTATAGCTCCAAGCCATTTTTCAGAGTCTGGTTCCATCATTGCTTCTGTGTAGCTCTTGGGCTTATCATTGTACAACAACAATATGTCGCGTTGTCCCGTGGTTAGGAGCGTGAACTTTTCAGTTGCGTGACGTACCCTTGTAGACCTACGTGGGGGCGGTGCCACCATAACCGGTTATACAACATCTTGTACATCCTGTTGAGGTTCAATAGGAGCTGAAACATTTTCAGGTGTTTCCCGAATTTCTTCAAGCTGCAGCTTGCTCCCACTAACACCCTTTGAAACAAACTCTTTTTCCAAAAAGACACCGTTCTGAGCGACAAACATTTTGCCTTCTTCCCGATTGTAAAAATAATATACTTTGGTTTCCCTAGGATACCCAACAAAGAAGCATTTATAAGATTTAGGATGGAGCTTATCAGACGTCAAACGTTTCACATAAGTCTCACATCCCCATATCTTAAGGAAAGACAATCCAGGACGTTTCCTGGTCCATTTCTCGTATGGTGTCTTTTCCACTGATATAGATGGAACTCTATTTAGTATAAACGCAGCAGTTTCTAAAGCATATCCCCAGAAGAACAATAGAAGATCAGATTGGCTCATCATAGACCGAACTATGTCTAATAAGGTCCAGTTCCTCCGTTCAGATACCCTGTTCCATTGAGGCATGCCAGGCGGAGTCAGCTGTGGAACAATTCCACACTGTTTTAGATATTCACCAAATTCATGGCTCAAATATTCACCTCCACGATCAGATCGCAGAATTTTAATTGTCTTGCCTAGCTGATTTTGTACTTCATTCTGAAATTCTTTGAATTTTTCAAACGATTCAAACTTGTGCCTCATTAAGTAGATGTATCCATATCTACTAAATTCATCAGTAAAAGTATTGAAATACTGAAAACCACCTCTGGCTACTGAGCTCATTGCTCCACATACATCGGTATGTACAAGTCCCAACAATTTACTTACCCTCTCACTATGACCGGTGAAAGGTGTCTTTGTCATCTTGCCAAGTAAACAAGACTCGCATGTCTCAAATGATTCAAAGTCAAATGAGTTGAGTATTCCATCTTTTTGGAGCTTCTCTATGCGTTTCTCATTTATATGACCTAAGCGACAATGCCAAATAAAAGCGGGATTCAAATCGTTAGGCCGTAGCCTCTTTGCATTAATATTATAGAGATGCTTATCCTCAAGATCAAGAACATATAACCCATTCATTCATGGACAATATGCATAGAGTATATCATTCAAATAAATAGAACAACGTTTGTTCTTTATTACGAACTCATAACCACCATCTTCCTCCAAACATGAAGAAGAGATAATATTCTTACTCAATGCTGGAATGTAATAACAATTATTTAATTCCAAAACTAATCCTGAAGGTAATGACAAGTGATAAGTGCCGACAGCCAGTACAACAACCTTTGCTCCATTGCCGACACGCACGTCCAACTCGCCTCTCGCAAAACTTCTAGTCCTTCTTAGACCCTACAACGATTTGCAAATATGAATCATCGATCCGGTATCAAATACCCAAGATTCACCAGAAACAATTGTAAGATTAATTTATATAACCTTTATACCTGAAGCAGAAGTCTCGCTTCCCTTCTTCTTTTTCAGATCCTCCAAGTATTTCTTACAATTCATAGACCAAAGCCCCTTGACTTGGCAGTGGTAGAATTTATCATCAGGAGAAGGGCCAGATTTGACCTTACCATTTGGCTTTGGCTTAGAGCTAGGGTGCTCATTACGAACCTTTCCTTTGCCATTGTCTTTGGGCGTCCAACGCTTCCTCTTTTTATTCTCCTTCTGAAAGATCATCACATGATTGGTGTTTTTCTTAATGTTTTCCGCAGCTGTCTTAAGCATCACATGCAATTCAGTCAATGATTTCTTCATACTATTCGTATGAAGATTCATAATGAACTGCTCATAGCTTGGAGAAAAAGATTGGAGAAGAACATCCGTAGCCAGATCAGGATTAAGGGGAGAACCAAGCTTCTCCAAGCTCTCAATGTAACCAATCATCTTGATCACATAAGGACTGACTGGACTACCTTCCGCCAGCTTGCACGCAAACAAGGACTTTGAAATGTTAACCTCTCGGTCCTAACTTGGTTCTCAAACATGTCACGCAGTCCTTCAATCATAGTGTGAGTATCTGCATTCTCATAATGCTTCTGAAGCTCAGAGGACATGGTAGCAAGCATGAGACAACTAACGTCGAATGAATCATTGCAGTGCTTCTCATAAGCTTTGTGGGTGGCAACGTTTGCACCCTCAGGGAGTTCATCGGGATAAGGTTGCTCAAGAATGTATTCCTTTATTTTCTTGTCTGAGAACAATTCTCAGGTTGCGGTATCAATCAATAAAATTCATTCCATTAAGTTTTTCTTTCTCAAGAACAGATCGCAAGTTAAAACCAGAATTGTTACTAAAAGCAGCCATGATCTACAACAGAAAATAAACAAGCAAAGTTCAGCATTATGTTCATATTTGATCTTCCATTAAACAATTTAACAAAAGACACTCCCATTATATGTTTTGTAATCGTCTTCTCTCTAACGACATATAGTGGTCAAGATCCATATTCATCTAAGTTCTAGTGAGCTTTGGCATTACCGCTAGAAACCTAGTGACGTAGGTAAGCAATGCTTGCTAATTACATCTTGTGTGACTCTTGTTTGTTGGGTGGCATCCAATGCCCCGGCTCCCAACACCATGCCCCAAGGCCCAAATCCAATTTAATAGCCTTATCAAGTAAACCAACACTATGCATGTGGATGTCCGACATTCACCCTATTAGATCAAGATAGTTGATGGTACTCTACTTTTGCAGATCTACCAAACAATGATCGAAATTCTTATAGGCGCAGCAATTGGAAGGGCATCAAATAAATTCTTAATTTTTCTGAAGAAAGCTATTCAATCATGAAAAATACATCCTCTATAGGTATGGCATGAAAGAATAGTATGACAGAAAATAAACATCACATGCATATAATCACATTATACTGTGAATGGTATGGCCTTTTGAATCGTAGTGGTCGCCATCGCCATGGTTCCACGGTGATCTCCTTCGCCATATTTCCTGTCATCTTTGTCATCATGCTTGAAACCTCCATGGTAAAGAACTAAATTATTACAACTAATAGCTAGCAAATGAATTACATAAGGAGTTCAAATATCATAAGTTGACACGCAGGTCGTTATATAATTAAAGAACAGCCTCAACCCAGTTGTGATTAATACGACACACAGACCGCCAAAACACACATGCATCACATATACATCTATCCCATACCATTCACATCATTCCCTGCAAAAACAAGTTAAGCGCAGAACGCATTCTACCGCCTTGACATGAATGTGTTTGTATAACAATCTATGCGTGTACGCAACGGCGGTCCCAATCTGTTGGCTCATCTATGAAATCGCTATGAAAATCTCATCAGGCCGATCAAATCAACCCAAATTCAAGCCATTCAAAATGTTTCAATTTTCATTAGATCAATTATATTGATCATCACGATCGGTATACTTGAGGAGACCACAACACAAGACCTTGATCTGTTGGCTCGATCTACTGACTGTGCGCGCAGTCAGCCCCGATGGTGATTCCAACCGGTAGGGGCAAGTCACGCATACATCAAAGAAGGAGCACAAACTAATCTTTTTAGCCACATGATACTATCAACTCATACCTATTTCAACCCCTTATGACCGATTAATCTAATCAATCCGTGCACCAAAAGATCCATCACATGAACCTAGCATAAGAACAGTAATAGATCGCATCTACTACAACAACATATCATCTACAAGCGCATGATTTAGACCACATACTACGTAGCTTTGCTCTGATACCACTGAAGGAGAACGAGTAGGCTACGCTAGCTACAACATTTAATTTTCTACCGCATTCAACCAGAAAATATGCGTGTAAGGGAGTCATGGATAGTTACCACTAGATGTGCTGCGCAGCGGAAGAAGAGTTGTAGCAGCCTGGTCCAACGTAGATGCGCGTCGATGAAGAAGAAGTCGATCGTTTCACGAACTGAACGTCTCCTCCTCGCGTCCTAGCAATAGCCTTGTGCTTTTCGTCGATCGATCAAAGACAAAGAACAAAAAGCAATGGCGCCTCCACGGAATCCACACGTTCGATGGAATATCGTGCGTTGGTGTGCTAGCACCGCGCGCCGCTAGGGTTTCGGATACGGTGAGGAGAGGTGGCGGCGTGGTTTTCAACATAGTAGCATCACACACTACTGACCCGCTCCACATATTTATAGAGCATGCTAATGGGCTTCCACGTTGTAGGCCCATTAGAACTCTAATCCCATATGGATCAATATCCCTTTTAGCCTATAAAATCAAATTGTTTATGATTGCCTCTTGGGCACATCACTAATAGAAATAACGCTTGATACCTCTTGCTTCACAAATGCTTTCAAATTCCCTTGAGAGGAACTCACCACCATGGTCTGACCTTACCTCCTTTAGTGTATGTTCTGATTCATTCTTAGCTTGCGCCAAGAATTTCTGGAACGCCGCCCCTGCATCTCCCTTCTTCTTGAGCATATACACCCACATGTCCCTAGAGAAATCATCCACAAGTAAAAGAAAATACTTGTTACCGGTGTATGTTTAAGGTGTGATTTGGCTACATGGATTGACACGGACAAGTTCCAGGGGCTGCGAAGCTCTGAATTGTGCTTTTGCTAGAAATGGCATTCTAGTTTGCTTGGATGCAAGACAACCTTCACAAATGTAAGTAGGATGCTGAATTCTTGGAAGACCTATCACCATCTCTTTTTTAGACATCTGCCTTAGGGACTGGAAATTGACATGGCCCATTCTCGCATGCTATAGCCACATCGTATCCTCCCAACTTGCACTTAGACAAGTCGGTTTATAGGTTATTAGAGAGACTATTAAGTTGGATGCACTAGCCAATTCATCCAAAAGCTTAAGCTAATGGGGAAAGGTGACCAATTCGCTTATATTTCAACACTCCTCCTCACGTGTAGGCTCTCTTAGGCCTAAGACGTGGAATAGAAGTGGGCTGCAATTATTTTTTTTAATTGCGCCAACTGGGTCTCGAACTCAAGACCTCTTAGTTCTGATACCATATTGAGTTGCATGCACCAGCCAGTTCACCTGAAAGCTTAAGCTTTTGGGTGAACTGACTGGTGCATGAAACTCAATATGGTATCAGAGTCAAGAGATCTTGAGTTCGAGACCATATTGAGTTTCATGCACTAGTCAGTTCACCCAAAAATTTAAGCTGATGAGGAAAGGTGACCAATTCACTTGTAAAGCCTATTTGGTGAGCGCTTCACTTTCATCAAAAGCTCTCCAATCCCATCAAAGATTCTCATGTATGCACCTTGTAGCAACACTTTACACCCATCTTTTGCCATCTGTCCAAGGCTGATGATATTATTGCCTAAGCTCAGAATAAAGTATACCTTGGACAGTACCTTTTGATTGCCATTCTTGCACTGGAGTTCAAGGGACCCCTTCCCTTTGATTTGAATAGTTGAGCCATCACCAAATTTGACTGGCCACAGATCTTCTCATCCAATTCATTGAACATGGATCGATCCCCCATCATGTGGTTACTGCACCGTTGTCAAGATACCACATACCATTGTGCTCACCATCTCCTCCTTGTGTGTGCAGCTTGGGAACGATCCTCTCCTCATTGAGCGTTACCATGACCGGCACCTTCTCCTCACATGAACAAAGGAGTAGTGTCGGTTCTTCTTCCACGTGGACACGGGTGAGATTCACCTCCTCAGACGTCTTGGTGCGGCTTTCTGCTGCAAAATGCCCAAAGTTTGAGTAGTTATAACATTTCACCTTCAATTTGTCGAAGCCACCTCCACCGTGACCATCGTGGCCTCACCCGCGGCCATGCCCATGACCACAATAGTGCCCACCGCAGCCACGCCCACAGTGTGAGATCCTTTGGTTCCTCGATTATTTTTGAGAGGGTTTGCAAAAGGGCAGCAAGATCAGCTCCATAAATGGAAATCTTTATAGTACATTCTGCTGATAGTAATTAAGAGAGTAATAGTAGAAATTAAATCTCATCATTGATTTGTGTGAACAAAATAGACTTTTATGAATCTAATTTTTTGTGAGGGTATTATGGATGTTTTTTGAACCTATTATTAATCCTTTCCTTCTCCGTCGCCTCTCACCCATTCCTTGCGCCGCCGCCGTCTCTCGTACGCACACTGTTGTGACGCTTGCAAAAATTACTTTTACACCATATGTTCAGTTTACAATTTTAACCCTCTCAAGATTCCACTACTAGTACTACCAGTGGTAGTATAACTAAATCCTAACTAATCCGATTCATTGAATTAAAAAAATGAATGGCTCACATACGGTAAAAGATCCCTCATAAATAACCTCGTAGGAAGCAGTCACATTGACCTACAAGCATTGAAAACATAAAAAAAAGCTCTTAGTAATTCTGAAAGCTAGCTAATGTAAAAGCAGAAGTATGTAACACCATCATAATGAACTTCACCTGCATCTGATTCGTGATCCTTGCCCTACCGCCTTTAGGCCCAACAACAGTTGGTTGTGAAATACCAACAGCCATGATTGCTACCTGTTTGTGGGATCAATATATATCTGGTTAGCTAAGGCATAGCACAAGGAAACGGAAATAAGCAGGAATTACTGAAGACAAAATAATTACAGAAACTTCGCATACAGTTCCAGGTGGCAAGCAGGTGCCTGCAGATTGAACATGCACTGCTGTTATGAGACATATATTGTAAATTATTTTTTAAAAAAGTGCCACGTACTTTTTAACAAGGATCTCACAGCCAGCAACAAGTAACAATAGTAACATAAAACAAAAAAAATTGACTAATATTTAGAACACAAGGACTAAGAGCTAGAATACTTCTTTGTAAATTACCTCAGAAAACTGACACAGTAAGTTAGCTATAAGTAAGACAAAACATGCTAGGCACCTACAGAATTGACAAAATAATAAAATGATTGTTGGAGGAGTGGCCCCCACCATGGCCCAATCGGCCCACCGTGCCAAAAGGCCCACTAAAGCATATAAACCGTGTGGTAGATCCAAAAGAGTTACTACAGAGGAAAACCATAATAGGGATATTTGTGTAAACAACCTTCTCATGGCTATAAATACATTCCTTAGGGCACCACAAGGGGATAAGATTCTTTTTTTTTAGTGAAAAGTCTATACAATAGCTCAAATAGTGCATACATCTTCTACATCCACTTCCCACTATGAGTCTCAGGCTTCCAGTAGCCACTTTGTGATCTCTTTATAGCCCTCATTATCCACTATTTGGTTTGTAACCACAACAATTGGCGTCGTCCGTGGGAAGCGGCATAGAAGCTACGAGCCGAAGCAAAGGCATTCGGATGCAATAGCACCAAGGAAGGTGATGTCATCGGCCTCCAAGCGGAAGAGAAGTACAACGAATGAGATCACCATGGCAAGAGCAAGGGAGCCAGTGTTCTACCACCGACTTCATTGATGCCATTCAAAGGATGGGGGATGGAGCTTGTGAGAGCCAAACTCATTCTACCGTTGACTTCATTGATGCTCACTTGAAGGGTGGGGGTGGAGCACGCGTGAGCCAACTTGTTGTATCGTCGACTTCATTGACGCTTGCCCAAAGGTTATGAGATGGAGCATGTGCAAGCCAACTCGTTCTACCGTCGACTTCGTTGATGCTCGTTTCAAGGGTTAGGGATGAAGCGTGTGTGAGCCTTTTTAGAATTACACTAGCTAAATAATAGTCCAAAGTACTCATCTAAATTGCTAGTACAAACTAGTACTCGACGCTAGCTCAAGCAAGCAAACACTAGATGACACAAGGGCTATATAAAGAGAGCTCAAAATCTAGAAATAACCAATGTTGTAAAATTTTCTCTCTTTTTTTCAACTTGTGTAGCTCTTTTCGTTTTTTCTTTTTTTTTTGCACTTGCCTCTTTTCTTTTTTTAATATCTTGTGTGGCTTTTTCTCTTTTTTCACTTGCCTCCTTTTTCCTTTTTTTCCCCTTTTTTTGAGGAACCTGAATATTAAGCTCACTAAAATATGACATAGAAACAAATATTACGCAATCTGAAATGAAAGAAAACCAAAACTAGACGATGAAAGAATGCCGAGAATGGGTGCTATAACTTTGGAGGATGTTTTTGAGTCCCTAAACGACCTTTTTTGGGGATTGTCACTTTTTTGAAGCCTTACATGGTTATTCTTTGACCAAATTTGTCTCAATTTTTGGATGTAACTTTCCATTAGCTTTCCAACAAGCCAAAGAACGATGCAATCTAAGTTCGTATGCAAAAGTTACGGTTGTTTTAATTATCGATGCATGAAACTTTCCTAAACTCGGGCCCAAAAATTTAGAACCCGGATGCAACTCTGTCCTAGGTGATTCGGCCAACCAAAACAAAGGGGAAAATTAAGATAGTCTCTATCTCCCCAAAGATCTAGTGGTGCAACCTTGACAACGAAGATCAACTGCCAACCCTAAAACAGATCTAACCATTTTTTTTCATTTTCAGATGCAATACCCAAAACTAAAATCAAAGCACTAGATGTAGACCAACAACTAAAACTTGATGATGCACAAAAATTCAACACAGTTAAATGAAAACTGAAATTGCAAAGGCACAACTAGGGTTTGGTTTTAGTGATTTCCGACGAATGTAATATTTCTGTGGGGCAATTTTTTGGTTATTAGTATGAGAAACAAAACAAAAACAAAAATATCACTAGACAACATGTGCTCTAATACCAACTGCTGAGGGAATTTGACCCCATCTTCCGATGAGAACGATAACTATGATTATTTGATATGATGTTGACGATAAGGCTACTTGACCGAAATAACTAAGTCCGTCCTACAATCGCTACACCACACCCTTGTTGTTACCAACCGTGCCCAATACGGTTAATCTTTCCTACAAACAATCAATAATCAAGCAAGAAATAAATATGCATGATCTGAATATGTGAATGAAATACAAAGTTTCATTTAACAATGGAAAGGCCTGAAATTGCCATAGTTGGTCTAGTCGACACAAATACACAACTGATGTTTTCTAAATAAAAATCAATCTAAACAAGCCTAAACCCTGAAAGTAGCATCCCTAGTAGTTTTTATGATGCTAGGGATGTGGGGGGCAGGTCCGTGAGAGTGGGAGAACATTCCACTACAACTCTCCAGTTGGGCTCAAACTGATACAAGACCCGGGCCTAGGTTTGGAACTAATTTAGATTTGTTTTGTAGATTATGATATTTTTATGTGTAGTTTTGAGGTTGTACTAGAACCATTAGAAAGAGGACATCAAAAGCTTTCCAACAAATCCAAGATCACCTCATTTGGACTTTGTATGCACTTTCTATGTTCATTTGAAGTCAGCGTTGTCTCCGGAGGCCGAACTAGATTCTAGAACGTACCCAGCTTTCATTCGTAGTTATCATGGCCTCAAAGGAACTGTAACACCCTAGGACCCACGTTACCCAAGGATGCCACTAAACCACTCCACAACTAGCTAATTTACAAGATAAAATAAACTGGCAACAACTTCTAGTACATGATAAGCTAAGCGGAAGCATGACAAAACAAAAGTAATGGTAAATATTAAATAGAAACAACCGCTAACAATTTTAACTAAGAAAAATATTTCACAACCTAGAATTATTAATTTGAAGTAACCATCAATGAGGTAGATAGATGTTTAGCTAGAGTCTTCTCATTTTATTATAGCATGAATCATAGAATGAAGTGCATTTGTGTTGTGCTACTTTACCTTTCCCGTGCATGATCAAGAATCACCTGTAGAGGGGAAAATCAAGAGTAAGATAAAAATCTCAGCACGTAAACTGTTTAACAAGCTAATTAAACCATAATAGTTTAAGCATCAACATTTATTTTCCACAATGACCACAATTATAGTCATAACCACATTTATTACTAACAACAAAACATTAGCAATTAAACCCCGTTTGCCTACTTCTTAATCACAACCACCACTACTATCAGTATCAGTAAAGCATTAACATATTTTTTTCACTAACCTTATTCTTTCCCACAACCACAACCGCTAACAACAGCTACCACAAAAGGAATATCTCGTACCGCAGCCACATCCCCACCACAAGGGGGGTGAACACCACTCCACTCCACGACCACAGCCACATCACTCATACCACAAGAGACTCTTATGAGCCAACTTCACATAAACAGTTAAGAAGTTGCATTTGATTACAAATAATTCATCCACCATATATTGCATAAGTATGCAAATGATCCATCCACAATGATAATGTATATGAATGTGTATGATCCACTGCACCCCTACCTAACAAGGTAAGAGTGTGCATCGTACTACGGTAATGTACGATGTTATACCGGTATGATCACGGCGATATGCGGTGACATCCACAATGCAAATTGGTATGTCATGATATGAATGATATGATTCACATGATTCACAATAATATAACGAGTTAAACGGTAGCACATCCGCTACGTTTACTTGCCTCTACTGATGAAGCGAAGCGTTCATGCACGGTCAGGAGCGAAGCCATCTGTCCAAAATTACCTCTCAGCATAATTCTACAGCAAGGTATTCACATCTAAAGAAAATAAAATTCCGCTATACCCCAATCCCGACAATAATCTCTCCGCTCGTCGATCCTACACCTAGCCCACTGCAACAGCGCTGCTTGTTTTTATTGTATCTTTAAAACTACTCGGCCAATCACAGCAAAAGAGATATTTCTGGAAACTAAAGTGAAATACCTATAATTTTCAAGTAGACAACTTATTTTTGTTTTGCTGCTAAAAGGGCGTAAATTATCACGCAAAATAGAGGACATACTCTGTTTCGGCAATCTGGCCAGTAATCTTCTAACGAACTCCACCTTCTGTAAAATGCTCTAAAATTCATGATTTGTTTACAGTAACTAGATTACAAGATTTTCTACAACTTTCATAATTGTGACCAAAATTATAAAAATCATCTACTCCTCTTAAACTTCACCCGAACAGCAATTTGTCTCAGACTACGCCTCTACTACATAGCAAAGTTTCTAACTCTACTGCACCCAAACCCCGCGGCTAAAAAATCTAAAAAATTTACAGAAGCTAGGTATCGTTGTCCTCTACAATTCCTTTTGGTCAGACCCATAGGAAAAATCATTTTGATACTCTAATCTATACAAACATTCGCGCTGCATGAATCAGCCTACGCGCAGACAATAGAAAACCCTTATCGGTTAATTCCTCTATTAGAACCCTACTAATCCCGAGCCAAGAACCCTAATTACACCTAAAATAAAGAGAATTGTGATGAGAAAAATTACCTAGGGGATCTCTCAAGATCACCCCTCTTCTCTTTTCTTCTTCATCTTTTCTCCCCTCCTTCCCCTTCTCTTCCTTCTCTTCTCCCTTGTCTTCTTTGATCTCTCCTTTGCAGCAAACACCAAGGCATCAGCCAAGGGAGAAGGTGGATATACAAGGGTGTGAGAGGGTGGCGGCCAAGAGGGAAAAGGGGGGAGGAATTCGGCCAAGGGGGTTATATAGGCTAGGGTTTGGGAGGTGCGGCCCTCTTTGGGCTGGCTGGCCCAAAGTGGCTGGCCCACCCCTCCGGACAGCCCAACACCTTCATTTTTAGTTATTTAATTTATTTTTTAATTTTAGACAATTCCCTAATTTAATTTCTGCCTTCTGTGATTCGCCGAAAAAATAGGAAACTCCACGATTCTGCTAATCTTTCGCAGGGACGCCGTAACGACATTTAGGGCATTATAGTAACGTGGTGTCAGACCCAGATTTTACAATCTAGAATCTTTTGTGATTTCACCACACTATTCCCTAGATCAGTAGATAGTGCTCACAGATACATTGCTGCATCAAGTCATACATTGCACAAAATAGACCAGATTATAATGTTACATATCAGAGTTTAAAATACACTACGTCGGGCGACAATTTTATATAAGGGCCAATCTAGCCAAATATTTACAACACAAAAAGGTAGCTACGGAAAGCATAAACAAAAGTAGGATCCATATCCACAGGCAAGCGACTGGGGATAAATGTGTGTGACAAATATTATCTAAGACTAGGTAATAGTTGTGCACACAATTCTCCATCAAGTCCACTTGTCTAGGACCCGAACTTGAAAATGGCGTTCTAATTCCCTTCGTCGGCTCTCCCTTCCATGACAAGTTCATCTTCATAAGCGTAGTACTCCAGGTTACCTGTTCCTGATTTTTGGTAATGCGAGGGTGAGCACAAACCATTGTGCTCTGCAAGCCAATATACAGAGTGCAATTTAGTAGGATGCATGGCTTAACAAGGAATGGCTTAGGGGTTCTGCCAAATGCTTTGTAAGTTTTAAGGTTTGCAATAATATTTCCTTATGCTAGTTTTCTAGTGTCATATCCACTTTACATCATCACTGGGACCGACTGCCTAGGGCAACACAAATCAAGACTATACAAGCCAGTCACTTTTCCCATTTTGCCCACAAAGTTTTTGAAATAGAACTATATCGTTGTAAAGTCCCCAATGTCCACCTATGATCGTAGATACGGCTGTTCGAACAATTTTTACTCTGCACAAGTTGTACACTTTACCCATAAGATATACTTATCTCACAATGTCTGACATTACACGCTTCCGTAGAGGTGCGACTGAGTAACCATAACAAGGTTGTTACAATGTATCCTTCTAGTGTGATTACGCCCACTAAGGTCCTTCTTCTGTAGGATACGACCATCCCTCAAAAAGTTTCCCTCTTAAGCCATCATGGCTGAGGCGGGGATGAGACCAACCTTTCCTTTGCACATGTGCAGACCTTCACGTAACCACACTAAGAGTACACAAATTAGTTGGCCCTGACTACAATTTGCCAGCTTATAGTTGTACTGTTTTATGTTGGGAGGTCATCGCAAGATTCAGTCCTTAAGGTTATCTAGGCTATTCTAACACACTTCACACGCTCGTGCATCCACTGCACCACACTCCCGAACTATCCGCCCAAACAAATAAGCAATTTGGGGTTTTTGGAGCATAAAATAACTATGTCAAAATATACCAACCATTATCCATCCATAACTACCCAAAACCTATTTCTCATGTTTAAAAGAGATGCTTGGGGCATTTTTGGTGCCCCCGAATATCTTAGTACTAAGCATGGCATGTAATTATAGACTTACTTTCAAAACTTACCATCATAATTTTTCCTAGGGTGACAAGACTCGCATGCTCAAAATGTTCCAAAGGAATATAATATTAACAAATGGAATATTGGGCACATACCTAAAATCTTAAAACAATCATAGATTTGCACATGAAATAACAGCATGCAAGTTGATAACTTAAATAGAAATAAATTTCATCAAATGTAGGTTTAACATGATCAAATTATTGACTAGCCTTGGTCATAGTTGGCTTGGTCTTGCAGGTCTTGACTTACTTCGGCTTCTACCTCCTCTTCCTAAGCGTCGTACGCAATTTTATGTTGCACAAAAAATTTGGATAAGAATCAGCAAACCAAATAAATCCACATAAAAATTCAAATGAGCTTCAAAATTCTTGGTTTTGGTTCCATTAGATAGATCTTGAATTTAGAAATTTGTTTCATCAAATTTAAAGCTAAAATGAATAAGTTGTGCTTATTTGAAGTTCTTTGTTTGAATTAATCCAAAAATTAAAAATGGAGAGAGAGATCTCATTGACAGGTGGGGCTTACAGTGGTTACGTTCGGACCGGTCCGATCGTCTCAAGACGTTTGGAACATCCGATCAGCTGAGGGGTCGTTCGGACCGTCCAATCGTCCATGGGAATGTTTGGACTATCCGAACAGCTAGAACACACAAGCCGTCCGATCGGCTAAGGGGTTGTTCGGACCATCGATCATCCATAGGAATGTTCAGACCATCCGATCGGCTAGAACGCGTGAGCCACCCGATCGACTGAGGGGTCATTCAGACCATCCAATCATCCGAAGGAGAACATTCGGACCGTCCAAATGACCATCTTCATCAACATAGAACACCCGCCCCATTTTTGATGACAATGAAAGGGCTCGCCATTGGCGTTAGAGGTGACGGCCGGACATAAGCATTTCAAAAATGGAATGCTCATGCGTGAACACACGTTCTGGCTTAGTCCCTCTGACCAATTTGGTGGTGGTAGCGGTCAACGGCAACCCTAGGCGATGGCGGAATAGAGGAGGGCAGTTACGGTGATCCAAGGTGATTTATAGCAATTCCTTGGTCTGGGAGCATCTAGAGGTGGACATAAGGCTACCTTGGCTGTCTACGCAGCTTGGGAATGGCGGTGATCGTCTAGCGGCGTAAGACAGTGATGAGCAAAGGAGGCACAGGCGTCGATGAGTCCAGTCGAGGGTGGGGATGGCGTCGCCTTACTCCGAGGATGCTCTGGCTCAATGGAATTAGCTTGGCGCAGCTCCAATCGGCAGATTGCCCGATGACCAGAGTTGGGGAAGACAGTGCCGTCGGCGCTTCTATGGGTGACTACGAGGCAATTCTTCGCAGTGGGAGGGGGAGTGTGGTGGTGTGGTGTTGCTGGGGGCATGGGCGAGGCTTTATAGCCGGCAGAGAGGGCTGACCACATGAGGGGTGGTTGGTCGGTCATGGTGGAGGGCGTGGCATCGGCATGTCTATAGAGCCGGGTGACTCGAGCTTGGTGTCACGACGGTGACATGCTGTAGGGAATAGTGATGGCTGTCGCACTAATGATGGGGCGCGTGCGCTAAGGAGGATGGGCAACTATCCAATCGGCGCAAAGGCAGGGGATGGCCGGGGAAGAGTTGCTGGCACTGTTAGCAATGACGCGCGCGATGATGCGGAAGCAGTAGCACAATGGAATAGGTGGCTGGTCGTAGTGGCAAGGGCGCCCCTATGGCTAACCTGAGCAGGTATGGTGCGGCGGTCCGAACTCCCTTGACGGCGCACTATGGTGACGAGGGAGTGGAGCTACGGCAGCGTAGCGGCTGACCCAATGGCATGGGCACAGGAATACGCTAGTGTCCACCGGTCGTAAGAGAGGGCACAGTGGGGAATGGGCTGTCGTGGCAAGACCGTTGGGGGAAGGCCCTGCCGTGGCAGAGCTTGAGTAAAGGAAGGGAGCCAACCGAGCTGGCGCAGCCAGGCCTAAAGGCCAGAGAAACTTTAGGGCTAGGCCCATTGTCCATTTTTATTATTATTACTAATCCTCATTTATCTAGCTTTTCTTATTCAATTTTTCATACGCCCATTAAATTAAATTTTTTCATTAGCCCGTGTCTTTTATTGCTCTACTTACAACCAGATCCCTAATTGCTTATCATCTTTTCATATTCGTCTATTATTTTAGATTTAACATCTATTAATTGTACTTTTATTTTTTGAATTAGGTTTTTATTATCTTTATTTATTGGAACCTTAACCAAGAATCAAGAAAAATCTAATAAGATCCAAGTGCAGAGAGAATACATTCCATAATATTTTTTGTAATTACAAATTTTTCAGGATCCAACTTTTAGGATATCACACGTGGTGACCTCCATTGTTCATCCCAAACATGTCCGTGACTCCACATGCCTCTCCTTGATCCTTGCTCATGTTCCTAAGCACAATCACATCACATGCATTAGGCAGCAACCCATCCTTAGAAGCTAAATTATACAACCCTAGGAATGAGCTCACCTGATAATTGAACTATCGTGCATGTACCCTCATCATAGTTCCTTGCCTATCATCTTGTGGATGAATATTGTGTGTATCTAAGGAAGTGATATCCTCATCAAGGATTAGCGAAGGCGACAAACCATACCCTAAGAAACATAATACCTAGGAGGCAGCTGCATGTAGACCTCACACAACTCGCCATTGAAAAAGGCATTCTTGATATCCAACTGAAAGATAGACCATTATTGAATAGAGGCCATAGCAAGAAAAGTGCGAACGGTGGTCATATGAGCGACAAGAGCAAAGGTCTCATTGTAGTTATGACCATACTTCTGCTGAAAACCATACGCTACAAGACGAGTCTTGTATCGCTCAAGAGAATCATTAGAGCGAGTCTTAACCTTATAGAACCCCTTGCACATGATAAGAGTAACACGCATAAAAAGAGGAACAAGATCCCATGTGCTAGTACACTCAAGGGCAACGATCTTATCTGCCATCGTATGCTTCCACTCCTGATGAATAGCATCATCATGATAAAAAATCAGTTTACCAAGAACAGTGGCAGCAAAACCAAAATGCTCAGAAGGCCAAATAGACTAGTGATCACGAAGAGCACATCGAGGAGGGGCCGAAGAGGATGACCTATCAAAAGGAGAGTGCACATTAGAAAAATTCTCAACTAGCGAACAACGAGTATAGTAGAGAGAATAAGTAAGAACAAGGTCAGGAGCAACCTTTGCAAAGGTTGCCAGTGGTGAAGAAGGTGCCAACTGGGAAGGAGGCACCAGAGAGGCCAAAGGCTGTGGTAGAGGAATGGTGATTACGGGGGTGAAAAAAGTCAGAAAAAGAAAGTGGCTCAACAAGAGATGTTGAAATGGAGGAAGAAGAAGGACGAGGATAGAAAGGATGAAACTCATTAAATCCTGAGAAATCGACATCCGTCGGCCAATAGGATCGCAACAACGATATCTCTTGTACTCAGTACTATAACCCAAAAAATGCACTCTGTGGACTGAGTAGTCAGTTTGGTGCGCTCACGGGGTGCAAGAAGAATATAGCCCACACACAAAGAGGTGAAGACTGAAATAATCAGGAGTCTTGCCACAGAGACACTCAACTGAGATCCCACCTTGAAGAGCAGAAGAGTGTTGAATATTGATCAGAAAAGTGGCAATAGAAATAGCCTCAGCCCAGAAGTGTTGTACAACAGCAGGAGCAAACATGAGAGCACAAGTTGTCTCAAAAAGATGACGATGCTTTCGTTCAGCTACCCCATTTTGGGCATGAGCACCGGAATAAGAAAACTAAGAGAGAGTGCCATACTCAACAAGAAAACCATAAAAAACTCCCGACATATACTCTGCAGTGGAATTAGCATAAAAACACGAATAGAAGAGTCAAACTAAGTACGAACTATGGTGGCAAAAGTCTTGTAAACAGATAGAATCTCACTACAAGATGACATAAAGTATATCCATGTATGTCGAGAAAAATCATCAATAAAAATTATATAATATCGATAATCTCCTTTTGAAATGAAAGGAGCTGGCCCCATATATCAGAATGAACAAGACCAAAAGGACGCTGAAACACTGACTCACTGGAAGGATAGGAGAGTTGAAGCTGTTTGTCAAGCTTACAACTCTGACAATTTAGAGAAGTATCACTAAACACAGACTCTAAAAGATCACAACAAAATAATGAAGACATACGCAACCCACAAAGATGTCCTACACGATGATGTTATGATGCTACTGAGCAAAAGACATAGTGGAGGATGCAGTAGATACAGAAGCAACAAGACTAACAGGGGCAGTAGAAGAAAGATAAAACTAGTCAAGCTCCCAGAGTCGTCATGAGTCACGGCAGCGAGAGCAAGTACCAACTAGAGTCCCCGTATGACAACCTGAACATAACAAGAATCAGAATCTAGAATAACATGATAACCATGACCATTGAGCTGACTAGTATATATGAGCTGCATGGTTAGTTTTAGAACCTGAGAAACAGTAGGAACATGAAAGGATGAATTTGAAATAGTGCCTTATCCTGCGACCGAAAGAGATGTACCATCTACTGTTTGAACAGTGATAGGACAAACTAAAGAACTAATAGAAATGAGACTGGTGGAATCAGATGTCATATGAAAGGAAGCACCAGAATCAAGAATCTAAGGTGATATACCTGAGAAAAGAGAAGTAGAAAGTAGTCTCTCACCAAAAAACTGAGAAGCAGACAACGGAGTCCTAGTGCCTCTGACACTCAGGAGTTTCTCACACTGCTATGTCACATGATTACTTCTGTACCATTCGGTTCTGTTGATTCTGTTGCTCAGTCTTCCGGTGAGAGACCAGCGACCATGATGCGGATCCCCTAGTGATATCTATCCCTGGTGGTCGGCGTCACCTGATGAATCGACATAGATCAGATCAGCACAATGGAAGTCAGCCGACGTGTGGAAGACAGCGGCCTCACGGGTGGACAGTGCCAGGCGGGAGAGCCTGCGCGATAGAGAGTCGAGCATAGGAGGCATCGATGGCGCACGGAAGACAGCGCCGAGCGGGAGATCTTGCAGTGGCAAAGAGTCGAGCACGTGATGTGTGCGGGAGGCGTCGCCTTGTGGTGACGAAGACAATGACATGCCGTGGAAAAGCAAGCAACAACGACAGCTGAAGAGGATCTAGTGGCAGCGACGGCTTGATGACAACATGATGAGCGCAATGAAAGCAAAATCCTAGATTTGCTTTGATACTATGTTATAAATAGCGTTTATATTTATCATGAGGTTAATGGACCATTATATATACACATAAAGGTATAGCATATATGCAGATAACCCATTATACAACAGGAGAAATACACAGGTATAATACACATCTAAAAGAATCAGCCAAAGTTGCAAAGAGATCAACAGCTAAGACTGACCATGGAGGTCACTAAAAGTTGTTCTTCTGCTAATTGCTTGTGCTTACTGTTGGTGTTCTCGTTTCTTGATGCTCCCATGGCCGCCACTAAGCTACCAACACACCTGAACAAGAGTATCGTGAGAGATATCTTGAGCTTGGTGAATAGCAGTAATAGTACCATGGCCCAATCCCTCACCAAGAATTGGAACACCAGCTCAAATCCATGCCAATGGAGTGGAATCAATTGCTCTTCTTCTCCTGGCTCGAATTCCGCATCTACACTTGTCACCTGGCTCTCCCTCTGTGGCTTTGGCCTCTCCAACACAGCTAGCCTTGCCTCCATATGTGCTCTTGATACCTTACAATTTCTTACAGCAATAATAATAAAGTCTTTTATTCCAAACAAGTTAGAGTAGGTTAAGAATGAAATTTCCTCAAGATCAATGAAACGGGAGTCTTGAAAACCTACAAGGCAAAAACCTTAAACGCTACATCCTGCCATCTGAACAAGAGCCTAAAATATTGCTCCTAAACCTTCTTCTTATGTCATAATTTCAATACATAGATCGCTAACTTCCTTGTGCTCCTATCCAAAGAGAACTCATTGTATATATTCCAATCACCTAAGTCTCTTTTAAATGTTTCCTCCTACATCAGTCTTGGTCGACCTCTGTCTCTTATGTTTTCGGTACGTCTTAAAATTTCACTATGTACCAGTACAGTCATCTTCTGTACATGTTGTCTTTTAGTCATCCATCATTCTGCTGCATATAACATTGCAAGTCTGATCGTTATCCTATAGAACTTACCTTTTAACTTTTAAGAAACTTTTTTGTCACACAAGATACCCAACGCTTGTCATCATTTCACCCACCCTACTCTTATCATGTGGCTTATGTGTTCATCAATATCGTCATCCCACTGTAGCATCGATCCTAAATATTAAAAAGTGTGCTTCCTAGACACTACTTGTTCATCCAGACTAACATCTTCATTATTTGCCCTAGCACTGCTGAAATCACACATCACTCAGTTTTAGTCCTACTAAGTCTAAAACCCTTCGATTCTAAGTATTCCTCCACAACTCTAGTTTTCTATTGACACATGTTCTACTCTCATCAATTAGCACTATATCATCAGCAAAAAGCATATAATAAGGAATATATCCTTGTATGTCCTATTTGACCTCATTCATCATTAGGGCAAAAAAATGTATAGCCTCAACGCTGACCCTTGGTATAGTCATATCTTAATAAGAAAGTCATTAGTATAGCTACCAAATGCTCTGACGTTAGCCACAACATCTTCGTACATATCCTTGATTAGGGTAAAATATTTTGTTATGACTTTTTTTCTTTAGAGCACCCATCACATAACATTTCTTGGTATTTTATCATAGGCTTTCTTTAAGGTCGATAAACACCATATGAAGATCCTTGCAATATCTTCATCTCTCAAAAAAAAAAACTACACCAATTTGCAAGGCCAGTTCTCTCCTTGCCCCATGAAGGCCGGATTGAGAGCGCTAAATCTGATCAGCAACAAGTTGGTTGATCAGCTTAGTGAATTCCCCGGTTTTCCTAAACTTGAGATTCTTGATTTTTCCTTCAATTCTGTAAATGGTGATGCGACTACCCAACTGAGTAATTTGACAAAATTGAGAGTCATGAACCTTAGTTCCAATGACTTGGTGGGTCCTGTCCCTACAAACATGGTTCCATCTTTGGAGGAACTGGAGTTGTCTGGTAATAATTTCAGTGGTCAGATTCCAATGAGTTTGTTTGGATATGGAAATCTTACTCTGCTCGACCTCAGCCAGAACAATCTAACCGGTGACGTCCTGGATGAGTTCATGAACTTTCCCAAACTCAGAACTTTGCTCCTTTCAGGTATTGACCTGAGCGGTGTAATACCACGAAGCTTGCTGAATGTCACGACACTGTCTTTGTTTGCAGGAAACCAGAACAAATTTTGTGGCTCGATTCCTGAAGGAATCGCCAAGAATCCTAGGATGTCTCTGAACAAATTTTGTGATGCTCGGTGGAGAGATTGCCTCTGATCTCTTCTCACCTGCCAGTTTGGAGGCCAAAAGGCTTGAAGGGCTCATTCCTGGGTATTTCTCTCCGAGCCTTTATCGCCTGAGGCTCGGTGGCAACTTTCTCAATGGAAGCATCCCAGAATCAATCGCTAATGCCATCGGCTTGGTTTATCTGGTGTTGAATGACAATCAGCTGGTGGGAGCTATATATACCTCCACAGCTCAACAAATGCAAGAAGTTGGTGCTCATAGACTTGTCGTCAAACAAGCTGGAAGGTATTGTACCTGATGAGTCAACCTTGACCAGCTGATAGCTTTGAAGCTCCATATGAAAAATCCCAACTTCATGTTCTCACATGACAAATATGAAAGTATTTGTTATGAATATTGTACGCATATATATAAGGCCCCATATATATAGGGAGTATAAAGAGATCTTATAAGAGAATATACCATACAAATATAAGAAAATACAAAGGTATATAAGAAAATAAAAATAAATTCCTATTCTAACACCACTCTCAAACTCATGCTGGATTACACATACTGAGTTAGAGAAAATACAAATGTTGTACCCTAGTTTGTAGCTTCGTGAAAAAGCCAGCAATCTGTAATTCTAAGGGTACAAACTGTAAAGCAAGCACTCCCTCCTGCACCTGTGAGCGAGTGTATGAAGCATCCACACCAATATGTTTGGTAAGCTCATGCTTCACTAGGTCACGAGCAATACTGATAGCACATGTATTATTAGACAAAAGAGTCACAGGTCCCATCATACACTCTAAAATCTATAAATAACCACCTCAACCAAGTAACCTTTATTGTCACTACTGTCATAGGTCTCGACTCAGCCTCTGCACTTGAATGGGAAACTGCGATCTACTTCTTTATCTTTCAGACAATCAAGAATGAACCATAAAAAACACAGTAAGCAGAAAAAGAACAACGATCAGATGGATCACTAGCTCAGGTCACATCAGAGTACAACTGAAGTTGTAGTGAGTTGAATCTATAAAAAACAAACGACAAAAGATAGTCCCACGCAAATAGCGAAGAACACAAAGAAGATGACTGTAGTAAATATGAGTAGGATGAGCCATGAACTGATTCGAGATATGAACAACATGAGCTATATCAAGACGAGTACTCACAAGATACACCAAACTCCTAACAAGATTGCGATATCAAGTAGTACCCTCAAGAAGATCACCATCAGTGGCACGAAACTGAATGGATAGCTCCATGGGAGTCTCAGTAGTGCGAGTGTTAGTCAGACTAAAACGATTAAGAAGATCTTGGACATATTTCTGTTGGGAGATATAGTAGCCCTCAGGTGTGGAAGTGATCGCAATATCAAGAAAATACATAAGAGAATCAATATCAGTCATCAAAAACTGCTCACTAAGATGCTTCTTCACATATGTGATGAACGAAGAGTCATCACTAGT
Source organism: Melocanna baccifera (assembly GCA_036346265.1). NCBI lineage: Eukaryota > Viridiplantae > Streptophyta > Magnoliopsida > Poales > Poaceae > Melocanna > Melocanna baccifera. The sequence continues at coordinate 15,480,147 of CM070708.1, read as the reverse complement.
GATGAGCATGTCATCTACATACAAAAAAGTAGTGTCCTACCCCGAGGTAAGACATGGACAAAAAGCGCAGGATCATAGGAACTGACAGTGAAACCGATAGGGGTAAGCATTGAGGTAAAACACGCAAATCAAGTACAAGAAACCTATTTAAAAAGAGCATGACGAAGATGATAAACACGCCCATCTAGAACAAAATATCTAGGTGGTGGCTGCATTTAGACTTCCTCATGCAAAACACCATTAAGAAAGCCATTCTTAACATCCAGCTGAGAGATAGATCACCGACGGACAGAAGTAACCACAACAAGAGTACAAACAGTGGTCATATAGGCAACACAGGCAAAAGTCTCATCGTAGTCACAGCCGTACCCCTGCTAGAAGTCACGAGCCACAAGATGAGCCTTGTAGCGCTCAGTAGTACCATCAGGCTAGGTATTAATCTTATATACCCACATGCACGTGATTAGAGCAAGCATGCGTAGGTGTCAGTACAATATCCTAAGTCTTCGTACGTCGAAGAGCATCAACCTCGTCTGCCATAGCAAGTTGTCACTCAAACTAAGGAGAAGTCTCACGATAAGAACTAGGCTCAGTGATAAAGAGAGCATGAGTTGTCAAAGCAAAACTAAGACGATCAGGAGGCTGAAGGGATATTCAATCATGAAGGGCGTAATGAGGAGCATCATCAGAAGAATCAAATGTTAGTATCAGCAAGATACCAGAAGAGAAGGCTGGTGAAGGATGAGGATGTTTAGAGTAGTGAACCCCAGAAAAATGAGACAGTGGTGCTATAGGAACAAGAGGCGATGTTGCAGGAGGCAACATAGGAAGCGGGGGTGCAGAAGGAACCACTAGAAACAGACCAGAAGAAAGCTATGATAGTGGAGAAATAGGTAAAGAGTCAAGTGACAACCATGAGATCGTCTCATTAGTAGAAACAGGATAAGGAGCCGAATCTTGATAGAAGAATGGTCAAAATTCGTTAAACACAACATCTCGTAAGATCCTAATCTATCAAGTAGAAGGATCATAGCAGCGATAACCTTTATACTCATAACTATAACCAAAACACACACATTCAACAGACTGAGCTGACAGTTTGGTGCGCTCACGAGGCTACATCGGAACAAAATAGGTGCATACAAAAATACAAAGGTGTGTGTACTAGGGGCTCGAGAGTAGAGACGCTATATAAGACTGACATCCTTAAGAGCAGTGGAAGGCTACATATTAATGAGATATGCATCTTAGAAACATTCTCAACCTAGAACTGTGGTGGAATGTGAGAGGCAAGAAGAAGACTATGTGTAGTCTTAATCAAATGATGATGTTTCCGCTCAGCAACTCCACTCTAAGCACGGGCACTAGGAAAAGAAGACTAGTAAAAAATGTCCTACTCAGAAAAAACTAACTAAAAGTGCCAGAATAGTATTCGCCAGCAAAATCATAATAAAAAGTATGAATAATTGACTCAAACTGAATACAAACCATTGTAGTAAAGCTACGATAGATCGTAAGAAACTACCACGATTAGACATAGGGAAAAAAACCATGTAAAGCGAGAATAATCATCAATGAAAATTATATAAAATTTATGCATGTCAGGTCCCCATACATCTGAATAAAATAAATCAAAAGGAGAGAAAACAAATACCCACTAGAATGATAATGAAATTGTAGCTGTTTGCCCAACTTATAACCTTGACAAAATATGTTCATATCAACAGTAACACGTCCAAGAACACCCTAACGAATTAATAAAGAAAGACAGGATCCACATAAATGACCTAAACAGTGATACCACAGCGCAAAAGCTACAGAGGTGATGACAGTATTGGTAGTGGAGGTAGACATAGAGGTGATAGGAGGTAGACGAAAGGTGAAGGCGGTTGAGGATGTAGAGACCCTAATGATCCCTATGGCATCAGTCAGTCCTAAGTACCATCCCTGTCTATCAATCCTGAACGAAACAAACGTGAGAATCAAAACTAATCTATAGCCAAGGTCGGTGAGCTAACCCACCGAGAGAAGTTGCATGGTAAATTGGGAAACATAGGAAACAGCTAGAACAGAAAAGTTAGTGGACAAACAAGTGCCCTGACAGTTGACAGATAAAGAAATACCATCAACTGTCTAAACAGAGATAGAAAAAAAGGTCCTACTGAAGTAAGAGATGTGGAGTCCAGTTTCATGTGAAGAAAGGCACTAGAGTCTAGAACCCAAGAGATATCTAGAGGAGATGTCTGAGCTAGAATAACAAAACTTGCGGAGCTGTGAGAGAGCTATTGAAAAAGAGTCTGATAGAGCTGCTGAACAAAGTCACCTCACTGAGAACCTGATGTGCTAGTCTGTCCTCCTATAGAGGAAGGGACCCCCCTAGATCATCCACCCCCACATGCCTTGTTCTACTTTTTTTACACCGCACAACTCTGGTGGTCGTACCCAAAGTTCTTGCAAAAGTTGCATTGAACCCTAGTTGGTACGAAAATAGGAGCAAAACAGGCGCCTAGAGAGGAACCATAGTCGAAGTAGAAGGGACAGCAAGTATAATTGAAACAGACTGTGCTGCTAACCTATGACAAAACTCCTCAACCCGAATCATCAAAAGAGCCTCAGTAACAGTCGGTCGCGCTGAGCGGCTCAGCAGTTGAGCCCTGACAAGCTCAAACTTTGGGCGAACACGACAAACGAAGTCATAAAGGCAAAGGTGATCATGATCCTCCTTCTACACTTTATGACACTCTTGGCAAAGCGAAGAGGCCAACTCATCCAACTGATGTTAGAGACTGGCCAAGGATTGGAACTAGGGGTGCAAACGGAGCGGATATTTTCTGACCGACCGTCCATCCGTTTTAATTCAGAGCAAATTTTCGGATATCCGGATGTTTTGCCTGATACGGATACGGATTCAGATATTTTTTGCCGGATACGGAAACGGATTCGGAACAAACATTATCCGAAGGATACGGAACTATCCGGATATTTTTTCGGATAGTTACTGGATATTTTTTCGGATAGTTACCAGATTCAAATTCGGATTCAACTCAGAACTAAATTCGGATTCGAATTCGGTTCGGGACAGCCCAACATACACTTACTAAAAAGGCCATAACTTTCACAAGCGGAGTCCGATTCGAGTGTTCTTGTACTCGTTGGAAAGCTTATTTCAAGACCTATGCAATGGATAAGGTCTCATCTTCAAATACATCATAAATCATCTGCTATGACCAAAATAATGTGATGGCATGTAGCTAGTTAGCTATTATTTGTTTAACTAGTCTCTATCATTTACATGCTACTTTGCTAACTAGAATTTACTGATTGCTTAACTTGTACATTTCATCATGTGAAATTTGCTTGTTAAGCTACTAATATAGTTCCATTATGGATATGTACTATGGTGATTCATCCTTACACATACGATATATATGATTTTTGTTTACGCGCATTATCCGAATAAATATTCGTGACCGAGACTAACAGATTCGAGCGCCAGTATTCGCTCGATTCGTGATCGAGAATATCCGCACTCGTATTCGTATCCGCACTATCCGTGTCTGATGTTTTGCCGGATACGAATACGAGTACGGATATTCTCGGTCACGAATACGGAGCGAATACAGAACGCTCCGAATACGGTTAGTCTCGGTCACGAATATTTATGGAATAAGCAGTATCTGTCCGTATTCGATCTGTTTGCACCCCTAATTGGAACAAGTCATCGACAAAGGAGTCCTCCTAGTAAAGCATCTCCAACTCACGCTGAAGTGAAAAGAACTAGGCATCACTGTTCTGCTGGTATCGCTCACTCAAATACTCCTAAATCTGACGAGCAAAATGCAGACCAACAATATCTGTCTGGATGGAGTCGTCGACGCTGACCACTAGGATGGCTCGAACATAGGCCTTATCAGCTCACCAGCACTCAAAAGCGTCAATGGCATACTGAAAGGCCTCATCAACAGCGTCAACAACAGTAGCCTCTGCCTCCTTGATAGGATCATCTTTTGTAGGAGGTGCAAAAATAAGCTATTTAGAAGGAGGCAGAACCGGTAGTGGCGGGGAAGATTGTGCACTAGTGATATGCCCCTAGAGGTGGAGACCATCGAACGCAATCTCCATGAATGAAGACCATAGCCTGTAGTTTGTCCCATGAAGCTTTGTTTCTGAGAATGGGATCGCTTCTGATAGAACAGAAACCATTAGTAGATGACGTTGGACGACGCGACGATCAAAACAACGAAGTCTAACATGCGACGCTGGATGTCACAGCTGTTTGATCAACATTTTTTCTTTGAACCCGAAGACTCTGCTACTTATACAAATAACTTTCTTATGAAATATACAAATAAGTTTCTTATGAAACCATATTCGTGTCGGGCTCGGTACCTTGACAACCAACGGTGGCTCCCCGACGACGACGACGGGCGGCTCAAGCTTTGTGCGGATTGGTGCACAGATGACCTCGATGAGGCGGCCGTCGTTGTCAGAGGCTAGGGCGGCCAATGCGCAGAAGACCTCAGCGACGGCTTGGGCGATTCGTGCAGAGGCAACCAAGGCGATGTCGGCCTGGGCAGCGGCAACGGCCGATGCACAGAAGACCTCAGCGACGGCAGCGGACGACAGGATGGTAGCGGAAGGAGCTAGGTTAGTGCCCTAACTCTGATATCATTCTATGAATATTATTTTATATTCATAAGGCCTAATAGACAGTATATATAGCAAGTACAAAAGGATATTAAAAAGGAATATGTCATACACATATAAGGAAATACAAAGACATATAAAAAATACAAAGGAATTCCTATTCTAACAGTATTCAACCTTTAGTCAGAAATCTCACCGGAGAAATACCTTTCAGGGTAGCCCGATAGCCAAAGCTCTGCTATATGTGGGTATACATGGCAACAAGCTCAGCGGTGCGATGCCATCTTCGATCAACTCACTACATTCTCTAATCACCCTTGCTCTCAGGGACAATGAGCTAACTGGATCCTTAAGTAAATTGGAGTTGCTTGATCTTTCACACTTGTCTGGTCAGATATTTGTTGCGAGCCTGAAAAGATTGAACATATTTGTTGCTTTCTGGCAACCAGCTCTCTGGCCCTTGCCTGAGTTGCCTAAATGGGTGATGATTAATGTAACTAGAAATCCAAGTCTCACAAAAAATACAGAAGACAACGACATTTCAGACAGTATGATAGGCATTCAAGATGATTTCAGATCAGCTATATGGGTAGCAAGAGTTTCTTGTGAGGTTGGCTTCTGTTAAGGATATAGAGTTGTATTCTATTCCTGCCTTCCTTATCTGTAATACCCTCTTGTACCCCTATATATACTGTCCATTGGGCCTCTTCAATATATACACACAATATTCATAACATGGTATCAGAGCAAAGGTTCAAACCTCTCAAACCCTAGCCTCCGCACGTCTTTCGCAACCGCTGCCCCCGGAAGGGTCGATCTCTACTGCCAAGGGCAGCCACCTCATCTCCGGTCGCTCGGTCCTCTTGTTGGGCGGCGCCGCAGCTCTCTAGTCGTCGACGCCTCCTGCTCCCGCCGCCTCCCATCGCTTATCCCATATCTGGATTAGGTCGTTGCCGGCTTCTTTGTCGCATCTCAGCTTCACCGGATCTGGATCAGGTCGCTGATGGCTTCTCTGCCCAGATCCATATGCCTCACCAAGCTTCCTCGCCCGCTTCTTCTTGGCCGTCGCATCGATGGTTGCGAGAGGCTGCTGCCGTAGAACCGGCCAGGACCCAGCGCCACCGGGCAAGAAGAGCGGGTTATAGAAGTCGTTATGATGCCGCCATTTCTTTTTTAGCCGCCCCTCTGAGTTTTTAAGGCCGCTGCGCTTTTTCTGCACTGTGCTTCTATTGCGTTTATTGTGCACTGCGCCGCCGCCGTCTCGAGTTTTGATCTGCTTTATGAGCTGCCACCATACTTTATAGGCTACCGCACAACCTCAGATGGAGATCTTCTATTTTTAACACAATTTTCAAGAGCCGCATGCTACGACGATGTTTACGAGACTTGGATTTTAGATCTTTCTTATTTAATGTCAACTTTTTCAAATGCAATGCTATTGCATATGCTTTGCATTTGAGGGGGTGTTAAGGATATAGAGTTGTATTAGGATATAGAGTTGTATTTTATTCTTGCCTTCCTTATCTGTAATACCCTCTTATACCCTTATATATACTGTCTATTAGGTCTCTTCAATATATACACAATATTTATAACAGCTTCATCATCTCCTCCTATTGGTCGGGATCAGGAAAGTCATGGTTGTGAGGTTGGAGCTAGAGCTGCGATGGTCACTTACCAATGACAATGTAGAAGGTGGCATAGTTGACGCATGAACTAGTAAAGCATAGTAACAACTCAAATCTCGGATGCAAATCCCTGCTAGTCACCAAGAGATGCACTATAACTACGTCCCTGGAAAGAATATGGGGTTGTGTTTCTTTCTGATAGAGAAGGAATGGTACACTCATACATGCCGTTCAATAAGAACAACCATGAAGAAATATGCAGCCTAGACAGCAAAACGGTAACGAGAACGACATGAACTACAGTTTCTAAAAAAAAAACGGACTTTCTCATGAGAAGCTAAAACTCTCAATTTCTCGTACTTCATACTTAGTCTCGATGGTTATTTTTTTCATTAAATGATGTAACAAGCATATCCTATTCCATCTGAATTAGAGGTACTCAGTCAAGAACACACAAGGGGCACAGCTAAGGTTGGTCGGGACTATGGGATAGTGGTATATATAGATGGAACTGGTTCTTATTTTAGAAGTTCTTGCATGTTACTGAACTTTTCTTAATACAAATATTAAAGTTAGTACACAGTATTTATTTTTGTTGTATTCATCACAATATAGGCATTGTAAAGGGTTTGGCTGTTGTGTATTATATTGCAAGAGGGCCAACAGACCATATATATATATATATATATATATATATATATATATATATATATATATATATATATATATATATATATATATATATATATATATATATATATATATATATATATATATATATATATATATATATATCCATGTACAAAGTGCAAATAAGCCTCTAAGCTATACACATATCTAACACCCCCTCAAACTCTTGATGGATCAACAACACTGAGTTTGAAAAGGTAGAACCGATGTTGAGCAACCGTCTACGCCTTGGTGAAGAAATCTACTAACTGAAACTCCGAGAGCACATACTGAAGATCAATAACTTTGTCTTGCACCTGTGAGCACATGTATGAAGCAGCTACTCCAATGTGCTTAGTGAGCTCATGCTTCACAGGATTTCGAGTAATGCTGATCGTGCTAATACTATCTAATAAGAGAGGAGTCGGTGCAGGAGTGGAAACACTAAAATCCTCAAGTAGCCACCGAAGCCAGGTGATCTCAGCTGTCAACGACGCCATGGCTCTCAACTCAGCCTCAGCGCTCGAACGAGAAACAATAGTCTGTTTCTTGGTCTTCCAGGCAATCAAGGAGGATCAAGGAAAACACAATAGGCAGAAAGAGATCGGCGATCAAAAAGATCACTAGCTCAGGTCGCATCAGAGTATGCCTGAATGTGCAATGAGCTAGAGCGAGGAAAGAAAAGACGATGAGTGATGGTCCCACGAAGATAGCGTAGAACACGAAGAAGGTGACTGTAATGGAGTTAAGTAGGAGCAGAGACGAACTGACTTAAGATGTAAACTGCATGAGAGATATCAGGACGAGTGATGCTAAGATAGACAAGGCTCACAACAAGATGGCGATAGCGAGTGGGATCCTTAAGAAGCTCACCATCGATAGGTCGAAGATGAGCACCAAGCTCCATAGGAGTATCCACTATACGCCAAATCGAACTGAGTATGAACCATATTGGCGAACCACTGATAAATAGAGAGAACCTGACTGCGAGAGGACATAAAATAGAGCCAAGTATAACGAGAATAATCATCAATAAAAATCACATAGTAATGATGACCCCTTTCGAAACGAAGGGGGCTGGACCCCAAACATCATAGTGCACAAGATCAAAAGGACGAGTAGAAATAGAGTCACTAGAGGGATGACGAGCTGCAGCTGTTTGCCAAGTTTGCAACCCATACAATGTAAAGATGTATCCCCAGAAACAGACCCAAAACACCACGACCAACGAGTGACGAAAGACGTGAACCACAAAGATGACCAAGACGATGGTGCCACTGAGCGAAGGAGGTAGTGGACACAGCAAGCCCAGAGGGAGTGGTGGCGGCTGACTGGCTGGTGGAGAGAGCGGAGGGCAGATGAAGCCAGTCGAGCTCCCAAAGATGCTACGAATCACGGCGGCGAGGGCCAGTACCAAGCAGAGTCCCCGTGTGACGATCTTGAACAGAATAAGAGTCAGACTCAAGAATAACATGACAGTCATGATCAGTGATCTGACCAGCCGACATAAGCTGCAAAGTAAGCTAGGGAACATGAGAAATTGCAGGAACATGAAAGGAGAAGGTGGACAACGTGCCTCGACATACAACAGACAGAGAGGTACCATTTGCACTCTGAACAGTAGAAGAAGAGACTGTGGGCTGTATGAAAGTGAGATGTGTGGAATCTGGTGCCATGTGAAAAGAAGCACCAGAGTCTAAGATCCACGGAGATAAAGTACCTGATGAGGGAGGAGGCAGAGGCATGGAAGACTGCTGAGAAGCAAGAGCCAGACGAGCTGAACCCGAGGAGTCTGAGAATGAGCCGACACCGAAGCATTGAAGAAGCGAGAGTAACTGTTGTGCGACATCGCCGATGGAACCCTGGCGAGAGGAGGTGGAACTGCCAGAGCCCTTCGGGGGACGTCCACCCCAACGACTCTGGTCCCTCCTCCTCTTGTAGCAGTCCTGGTACCTGTGACCATCACGCCGGCGAGAGTGCAGTGAAGACACGTGGTAGAAGCGTAGCTCTGGGCGCGGGATCGGGTAGAGAGCTCGGCGGTCTTTGAAGCAGCGCAGAGGCAGACAAAATAGCCTGCATCTAAACTGTACCACGAAGACGAGTCTCCTCAGCACACATAGCTGTGAGAGCCTCCACTAAGCTCGGGCGCAGGTGGCGAGTCAGGAGCTGAGCCCGCACAATTTGGAACTCAGGCCGGAGACGCGTTAGAAAGTCATAGAGACGGTGAGTCTCCTGATGAGCACAGAACCGCACACAGCAGAGACAGGTCTGGTAGACATCGGGCCCCAGAGAGTCAAGCTGACGCCACACCTCCGACATCTGCTAGTAGAAGTCGTCGACGGTGGCATCAAGCTGCTGAAGAGAGTGCGCCTGATGCACAACTGAGAGATACATAGCATCACTCATCGGCTAATAGTAAGCTCGGAGACGCTCCCATATAAGTTGTGTCGTCAACAGTTCCGCCACATCCATAGAAATAGCGACGGTCATGCTACCTACCAGGATGGCGGTAGCACGAGCCTCGGCCGCCTGCCATAGCTCATAGGCGTGCAGAGCAGACTGATAGAGCTCCAAAGCCTCCTCCAACGCGGCATTAGCCTCGTCCTGAGTCGCCTGATTCGCATCAGCAGGGAGAGTAGGCTGGATGGGTGATGTACGACGAGGCGGGCAGGGATCCTCACCAGTGAGATGACCCCACAGACACTGGCTGTTGAGGAGAATCCTCAGGTGCATCGCCCACTCCCGGAAGTCCATACCATCAAAACGAATAGCGGTGAGCGGGATGGCAAAAAAACTACCAATGGAAGCCATTTTTTCTTTCCTTCTTCTTTCTTTCTTTTTTCTTTTCTTTTTTTCTTTTTTTTCTTTTTTTTCTTTTTTTTCTTTTTTTTCTTTTTTTTTAAGAACCGAACACGGTTTTTAAAAGTGAGACTTCAGATCTCACCAGAAGGGAGCCGAAACAGCGGGTGGGCGACGGCAGACGGTGGCCTCAGGCGTCGACGGCAGCAACTTCAGGCGGTGGCGTTACCGGGTGACGAGCGGCTGAGGATCCGGCGGCACGGTGAGGATCCAATGGCTTGGGCTGGATCCGACAGGCAATAGGCCGCAGCGTCCCTAGGCGGCGGTAGCACCGGGCGGCGGCAGCACTGAGGCAGATCCGACAAATCCGGTGGCTCGGGCCCGGTGATGACTGCAGGCAGGCCGGATCTAGGACAGGGATGACCGGAACCGACAAGCGGCAGGTGGGGGAAGGGGTGGAAGAAGAGGAAAGGATTCCGGCGACGGCGGCCGACCAGGAACCCTAATCCTAACCACCTTGCTCTGATACCGTGTAAAGAGTTTGACTATTGTGTATTATATTGCAAGAGGGCCAACAGGCTAATATATATACATCCATGTATAAAGTGCAAATAAACCCTTAAGCTATACACATATCTAACAGACACTACATTGAGCTAAATTTTCCATAAGGCATTGTTGGTGCTCAACCTTGCTAAAACACATTCGGTAGAGTTTACGAACAAGTACAAAAGTGAGAACCTAACAAGGAGTAATCATGAAAAGGTAGTAGCAAATGCGTAGTTGCGAAGGGGGCAACAAAATCAAGTAAAACAGTTCATAGGAGAATATGTTCTTTACCTTGTATAGATGACAAAAGTAGTAGCAGAATGTTTCAGAAGCAACTCTGTGTACTGCTTGCACCAATCATTTTCATTTCTTTCTGCAATCAGGCATCCTGCAAACTTGTAAATCATCATGCACAACTTCCTGCTTTCATCACACTAATGGTCCAGCAAATTGCATTTTGAAGACAAGGAGAACAAAAATGGCATAATGAGGAATCATCACTAAATATGTACAACACGAGGCATGTGAATTAGATTAATCAATTATCTATCAAAAAATATGATTGATACTTACAGACTCAGTCAACATTCACAACTAATTGGGCAGCAATTTATTAGGTACAGGTAAAAATAATTAAAAAAATGAAGCTTGATGTTCCTATATAACATCTTCCTAGAAAAATCAGATAAGCTCATATTGCAGCATGACTGCCTCAAAAAAGAAAAATAGTATAGTAAATGATGCCACTGTATATAAGTACACTTCATACTCTTTTTCAGAACTGGTATTCCTGAATAACTATCCCTTAATTGGCCTGAAGGTTGACATACTCCCTGCGTGCTCCTTATAAGAGACGGAATCATCATCCAGACAAGGGCATGTCACAGTATCAACTTATAATTTCTGTAGCCTCAATCTATCCAACACCATAGATGAGGTAAAACCTCCAACACCAGTTCTTCATCAGCCAGTCATGTCTGACCATTGTGTGTGACAAATTTCCCAAGAGATTCCTAGCACATGGTGAAGAATTATTTATCAGGCAATATTCAAGTTTTTGTATCTAAGAGGAAACTCTTCCATTAGGTAGCGATTGTCAGCCTTGGGAAGTGATAATGGCAAGGTCTCGTCATCCACAGAATCTTGGTATTTTAGTGGAACAACCTCAATGGCAAACCCATTCTCACTAGCATGCTTCGAGCGTCGTGTGGACAAAGATGGTCCATTACCTATTTGGAAAAAAAATCTCATTAGACGTCATGCAATGGTGTTTCTCATAAAGACGTGTAAAATGACTAAAATCATGACATACTGTCATTCATGTCCTTTGTCTTGTGAAGGAGAAATGTCCCACTAAGGATGGTCACAAAACCACACGTCTCCGTGACAATTTGGGTCGGATTTTGCCGATCCCAATCCTGCATACCAAGAAGCTAATCTCTGACAAACTGAGGATACAAACCTTCCATGAAGTAGGTATCATTTTTCCAAAAAAGTACCAGCAACAACAATAACAACAACAAAATATTTTGTCCTAAACAAACTAAGGTAGTCTAGAAATAAAACCTCCTCAAGGTAAAGAAATGAAAACTCTGTAATAAAACCTATAAGATTAAAATCCTAATACCTATATCTTGTCATTTGGATCAAGAGCCTAAAACACTGCCCCTAAACCTTCTTCTTATATCATGGTTTCGGTATATGGATTACTAAATTCCATACTCTTATCCAAAGCATTAGCTTTGGATAAATTCCAATCTCCCAAGCCTCTTTAAACCACTTCCTCTCACGTCAGTCTAGGTCGACCTCTGCCTCTTCTTATATTTTTTGTATTTTTTAAAATTCCACTACGTACCAGTGCCTCAAAAGGCCTCTATTGGAAATGTCCAAACAATCTCAAGCATTGTTAGACAAGCTTCTCTTCAATTGGTGCTACCCCCATCCTGTCACGTATATTATCATTACGGATTCGGTCCAACCTTATGTGACTACAGATCCACCACAACATCCTTATCTCTACTACACTCATCTTATGTATATGTTGTCTTTTGGTCGTCCAGTATTTTGCTTTATACAATATCACAGGTCTGATCGCCGTCTTATAAAACTTACCTTTTAATTTTTATGGATTTTTTTATCACATAGGATACCCGATACTTAGCGCTATTTCACCCACCCGCTCTTATCATATGGCTCACATCTTCATCAATTTCGCTGTCTCACTGTAACATCGATCCCAAATATCAAAAAGTGCCTTTCCTAGACATTATTTGTCCGTCTAGAATAACATCTCATTGAAATCACACATCATATACTCAGTTTTAATTCTACTAAATCCAAAGTTCTTCGATTCTAAGGTCTTCCTCCACAACTTATCATGCATAAATAATAATTAAGGTAAGCCGAACAAGATAACAGGCGCAAGTCATCATGCATAAATAATATTTACAGCAGCATTGTCTCGGTAAACAAGCAGGGCACTAGAACTAAGAGCACTTCAACATCTATATATACACACAATTAAATATCCTTTAGATCCAAATTACAAAGGGTCCTGGAGCTTGCATTCAGTAAGGCCACCAGCACCTAAACTGCAGTTGGCATTGCACTAAATCCCCAGATGTCCTTGTCATCGTGAAATATATTTTTCTAGTAAACCTCCACACGGCCAGTGAGGCACAAAATTATAAGCAGAGCAAGCATAAATAGAATCACACAGCAATCCAGCGATATTGTTTATAACATTTTTGCAGTAAGAAATTTCAGTTAACAATAGGTGCATTGTTTGTCATGAAAGCAATGCAAAGGGTTACCTTGAACATTACCACACTGGCTACAATTGTTAGTGAAGTAAACATCACGTAATATATTGGTGAGACAACTGCTGTATTAAAGGTGTCCAATGCCTGCAATGTACAGAGGAAAACGCATTTACTATTGTTGACATGTAATTGGCTTGTATCTCACAATAATAGTGGCTCAGCTTAGCAGAAAGAACCGCAAGTGTCAATTGAAAACACACAACATGGAGCATACAATAAGATGCATGCTACCCTATCCTTTTGTTTAACGTAATTAATGCTATCCCCTTCACCTTATCGAAACCAATAAAGATTATTTTAAAGACAGATAGTATGATAATTGTATGCATTAGACAATTTGTTAGAAGATCCCTTGTTAATCTAAAGTCCAGTTTCATCTCTTCTTATACTACAGAATTGCTTCCATATTTAGGAGAATCACTTTCAAATTTTAATATGTTTTTTCTCTGCAAGGATCAGATATCAATACGTCTAGTGTCTACTATTCTATTGTACATCAACAGAATGAGAAATGGAGGTAGACGGTCCAAAGCAAAATGAAAATTACAAGGAAAAATATCCATTCAATTAACCATAGACAGTAACAAAAAAGCCTTCCAGATGACAAGGAAAATGCAAGCTGATGTGCCAGCAACACTGGTGAAGTGGTGATTGTTAGATCTATAAATGAATCGCACATATATTGCACAGCCCAAATTGCTAATATATAGTCCATAACCCAAGGACACAATCAAACCTTAGAAACTAGAAAAAGACACAAATACCTTTATATCCTTAACACACACACCCCCTCAAATGCAAAGTGTATGTAATAACATTGCATTTGAAAGCGCTGACACTAAAATAAAGAAAATCTAAAAATCTGAGTCTTGTAAATGTCGTCGTAACATACGACTCTTAAAAATTGTGTCGAAACTAGAAGAACTCCATCTGATATCATGCGGTATCCCATAAAGTATATTTGTGGCTTATAAAGCATATTGAAACCCAAGACAACGGCGACGCAGTGCACAAGAAACACAATAAAAGCGCAGTGCAGAAGAAACTTGGCGGCCTTAAAAGCTCGGGGTGGTGGTTCAAAGAGAAGTGGCGGCATCATAAAGACTTCTTCAATCTACACGCGGCTCAGAGAGGAGCGGCGGTTGCTACCATGTGAAAAGCCACACTGAAATCTAGAAGATAGACTGAGGCTAGCAAAACAATCGACAAACTGACACAAAAATTTGTGGACTTACGCGGCTTAGACAAACTAAAAGATAGAGACTACGGATTTGAATGGACACAATGGAACTAACTTAAACCACAAAGAAATACGAAAGCCTATGCACAACATCTCCTACCCTCTCCTGCCAAGTGCCAAAATCACGACGACATAGCTGTTCCCCTTGAACTGTAAAGAAGCAACACGTAGGTGGCTTCTTGTAGACCAAAATCCCTGGCACAACAGCACGGTAAAGGCCAACTGAGAGCCATATTGCCTTCTCTCTCATATTAAAACTTGAATATCCACAGCTCGGGCCAACGAGAGGACAAATTTCAATGAAATCCTCAGAAACCTCTATGGCAATGGACTCAAAAACTTCGCCTTAGCCTCAAGGTGGAGCCTCTGGACGAGAGGACGAGGAGGAGCCCAGGCATCATCCTGGCCACTGCCCGGTGACCCGCTTCCTCGACTCGACATGGCTTCTGGCAACGGCGTCAGAACTGCTTCTCGTCGTGGGGCCACAGGAGAAGGCGAGTGAGGAGATCTCCCAGCAACGACCGCCGACGATGGAGAAGGGCATGGGCGCGGCGGGATCCAGTGGCGGCCAGATCCAGAAGAGCATAGCGGTGACTTCGGCCAAAGAAGCACAGTGGCGGCGACGGCTGGCCTAGCAAGGAGACGGCCGGATTCGGCCGGTAGAGCCTAGACAGGGAGGCGCCGAAGGAGGCCAAGGAGCCGGGTGCAGACGAGCATAGCCAAGGCGGTAGCACCAGATCCTAGAGGCTTCCCTACCTGGACACCAAGCCCAAAAGGCGGCACGACGTGGGGGCAGGCGCCGCATGGCGACAGCCATATCCGGAGGCCCTCGACCCGCAGCCTAACCTGCCACGGTCCAAAACCGGGGGCGGCGGAGTCGGAGGTAGCCGGATCCATGCTCGCCAGATCCGGCGCGGAGGCGCGTGCCGGACCCAAGCTAGGGCAGCGTGGTGACGACGAGATCCAGCCGAGCTGCACGGATCTGGCTCCGGCGGCCGAGGCAACGGTGGTAGAGGCTCGAGGGTGCAGGGACTCGCGAGCGCACGGCGGCCGCGGACGACCGAGAAGCTTCCCGGCGCTAGAGTGACGACGCAGTAGGAGGTGACTGCCCTCAAGAATGGAGATTGCTCCTCCTGGGGCAGCGGTAGCAGAAACGATTTCAGAGGCTAGGCGACAGCAGCGGCTACAGTAACCTTAGCTCTAACCTAAACTCTGATACCATATTAGATCTATAGATGAATCGCACATATATTGCACAGCCCAAAGGAACAATATATAGTACATGATCCAAAGGCACAACTAAACCCTAAAAACTAGGAAAAGATATAAATACCCTTATATCCTTAACAGTAATATTACTGTGGCATCCCTTGGCACTAAATGTGCAAGCAATATCTTTTTTGATAAAGGACAGCAATAGGTATCGATAATCTCTTGGGTGATGTGTGACCAACATGCTTATCATGGACACTTCAGTCTGCATGTTGCACAATAAATAGGCCGATAAAAGCACTTCTGCTCCATCTACCTATTCTATCCAGCTTGATTCGCCAATGCACAACTCTGTGGAATCAATAAGAATAAGAAAAATCAAAACATATACCTTATTTAGATAGTTAATCTGGGTGCTTACGCAGGTGGCTACAATTAGCGCAAAAGCCCAAGTCTGAGGATAGAATAATTGGTTCATTCCTGAGAATGTTAACTTCAGTGCAATTCCAAGAGCTTTTACGCTCATAACCTGTTAAATTATCACTATCAGATAGAAAATGGGACTTCGTAAAAAAAATCCCAGTAGAGAAACATCAAGACGGATTATGCTAGAGTGATATATTTGGGGATAAAATCATACAGTGAGAGATCCTAGAAGAGAACAGACTCCAATGTACACCATGATGTTTGTTTGTCCATGTTGAGGGACAACAAAATATATAAGCACCAAGGCTGCTGCAACTACTACTGCCGCATATGAAAGAAAAGCTGAGAGAACAAGGAAAACTATAATGAGTCAATCTAGCCGATGAATAGAAGTAAGGTTAATGATGACATTGTGATCACTATTTTTCAGTATAGTATATACCTGGTTCAGTTGCAAGATCCCAAACTTCCCTTACAGAATCAATATCACGCTCCTGTGGAGCATGGAGTACAATTGTGATTGATCCAACTACACAAAGAACACAACCAAGTATACCAAAGGTGTGCAGTTTCTCCTGTAGAATGGCATGTGCAAGTGCAGCACTGCAGAAATTTACAAAGGACTGTGATTTTGATTTAATACGTAGCTAGCTAACACATATTATTAGTAAGTTTGCTATAGAACTCTTATGACTATACCTGATGATTATACTGAGTGCTCCAAGAGGAGTGACAAGAATAGCAGGAGCAAATGCATAAGCAGCAAAATTGGCAATTTCACCCACAATCACTGTTCATAAGATGTCATGTAAGTAAACATTAGACAAGTTTCTTTCCTTTCAAAAGTATTAGTAAAATGTTTTCCTAAAAAGTGAAGCAGCGACTTTGGTAGTATCAGAAAAGCACTTTGCAAACTTATAAAATTCCAACGATGTCCAACTCTGTCCACTTCCAATCAATAAAGTTCAACAAAAGATCTTGCGACAGAATTACTAGAGGAAACAATAGATCCCTAGGAACAGAAAACAGCATTAAAAGATGCCCATGCTAAAGTCGTGTCAGATGAAAGGAATTCATTTACTCTCTCCAGCCACTTTTCATTGCCCAGTATTGGTCCAAATACTCTGCTAAAATCTAGTTGCATCTATGGAATTATCAAGAAATGCTTTTTGGCTGCATTGACTTCAACCCCAATTACAAATTGTTAGTCTTTCTCCTAATATAAACTACCAGTATCAATCACAATTCTCAAATGCAAAATCATCTTCTTGTAAGCTTGCTTCCATGACGGAATTGAAACCAACATGAATTACATGACCAACATGAGGACATAGGGTGAGGCCAAAAGCCAACAAAAATCTCATCATGGTCAGCAGGGCATTTAAAAAGCAAAATTAATCACAGGAAAATATTCGGACAGAAGATGTTATGTGTTAGATTGGAGGGAAACACCGACAACATACATTTTGCAAAAAAACTGTGCACATATATGCGACAAAGAAAAGGAAAGAATATAATAGAAAGTAAAGAAGTGACATAGCATTAAAAAGGAATGGAAAGAAGCTTACTAGAAATCATGCCTATCCACCAAAGTGGCTCCATTAAGTAAGAAAACCCTCCATATCCTGTTTTATGTAAATAAAAAAAATTATTACATTCTGCACTAAAACTTGTAGAAAGTGCAACAACAGAATTTATGAAATATCATCAAGGATATCAATGCATTGGTCAGATTTCAAGGTAACTAAACTGAAATGACCAGCAAACTTTATTGCAAGGAACAACAAATCTATTCATGTTTAATACCTAATGATAAGTTGGGAAATTGAGCATTGTTTTATTCAGATGCTTCCTTCTGGGTGTACGGAAAGTAACTTATAACAGAGGAAAGTGTTACAATAGGTACGACAAAAGGTTTTGGTACAAATCAGAATTCCGAAGAATAACAAATTTCTTCATGTTTAATACCCTAATGATAAGTCGGGAAATTGAGCATTGTTTCATTTAGATGCTTCCCTCTGGGCCTACGAAAAGTAACTAATAATAGAGGAAAGTGTTAAAGTAGGTACGATAAAAGGATATACTGTTACAGTATGCTTCTGCTTAATCTTTGTGATAGAAGATTTTTTTTCAATTTTTCATGTACCAACTGCAACATTTATTTGAACTAATGTAAAAGAACCAAGATGACTTGATTTAAGATGTCCGACCTCCTAAGCATAGCATATCCAAAATAATCAGTATGATCAAATTTGTGTTTTCTATCCAATTGAAAAGAGGTAAACAGCATATAAGTACAAAAAAACCGTAAGCATAATAACACTAGAAAACTACTGTGCAAAGAAGATTCCTTTATTTTGGCTTCCGAGTTAAGGAGATGGGTACAAGTGAAGCTTTTCAACTCTACTGAAACACAGTTGACTTAATCAAACCAGTTAGTTAAACAAATGAATAAGGACACAAAATATCGCATTCCATCATAAAGAAAAGGTTGTCAACTGGACTGCTGGTGAGAAAAGATATTCCCAGAATACACAAACACCAAAAGAAAAGGCAAAAAAGGACTACCATGACCATCTGCCACAAATAAATGAGTCACCACCTAATCATATGCGATGTTGCTACCATTGAAAGAACGTTTAGCCAGCAAGAACGATCTAACTTCATCCTGGCATACTAAAGAACCAAACTGAGCAACAAGGAGATTTACAAACACACGGTACTCCAAGATTTTCTGATCCCCTTAACATTCTCTATAAGGGCGTGTTTCAGTCATGATTTCCACCACAAAATCCGACGATAAACCACTTTAATTGAACCATATGATCTGAACTAACTAACATCTATCCATGATTTAAGGAGGCACCTTGCATTTCAGTTTAACCATCGATCGCATTTCCATGATCTAAGCAAGTAGCAACCGCAAATTTGACTTGATTTTACTCTTTCCAGAACCAAATCCAACAAAAAAAGGAATCGAAAATAACCAAACCGTTCCAAAATTCCAAAATACAATTTCTCCATCTACAACTAAAGATCCATGACTCGATCAGGTAGCTTACATTCGGAAGCTTATGAGAAGACATGAATCAGAAATTAGTAAGCATTCGAAACAAATTTCCAATCCAAGCAATGATCGTCCCACTTTACCACAGATATTGAACACCATCCATAAACAAATTTACCAATGGAGGACAACTGCAAAAGGCCAAGAATCCCAGCCGAAAAGACCACTTTCTCAGACTCACCCAGCTCAATTCCAAAAAAATCACGACAAGAAACAAATGCCATCGGCCATCGCAAATGCAAAGCAAAAGAAAAATTCTTTTGAGTCAATTGACCCACTTTGCAACTAAAAGAACATAAGGAAACATTCTTGACTCGATTGGGCTACTTTTGCATCTAAACTTTTCCACGACGCAAATGATTGCAATCTTTCTCACCGCGCAAAAGAAGAGAATCAGGCCATCCAGTTGCAATGCAAAGAGGCTTCGTTGACTAAACTCACCGCTTGACTCAACTGGACTTTTCCACGCGGCCAAATCTACGGCGCAAAACGCATCTTCGTGCCCAGAAATTTTTTAACCGTTTTCAGCCGCGACTCGACTCCTCTGACCACCCAAATCAAGAAAAGTTTTGCAGAAGTGCCAATCCGAAGCCCAAAATTTCCACCACATGAGGAATTTCTTTGACTCAATTGGAGTACCAATTTACCGAAGAAGAACACATTCACAACTTGTTTTACCACAAACAGATCCCTCCCACCAACCAACCAAAGAACAGCCACCAGAAACCAATGCAACACAACCATCCTCCGCTTGATTCCACCACCAGCGAGTCCAAATCAGCGAAGAAACCGCGTAGCTGACACCACCCTACTCGACCCCCTACCCGACCGGCCGACCCGCCCACGGGGAGATCCAGGTTCCAGAGCAGGCGGCCTTAGCCACCGACGCGACGCACTCACCCGCGCGGACGCCGGAGTCGGCGGCCCTCCTGAGCCCCATCTTCTTGACGATGAAGCTGGCGCCGATGAAGGCGCTCGACGACACCGCGAGGACCAGCCCCTTCGCGTTGTCCGTCCACATGGCCCCGCGCCCCACCGCAGCCGCAGCCGCAGACGCGGGCGCCGCCATCGCCCCCACGCCTCCGGTTCCCCGCGTCGTTACACTGCCGCCGACTCCGCCTACGCCGCCGACATGGGGAGCGGAGAAAGGCTGGGGAGGGAGGAGGGAAGAGGGGGGGTGGAAGTAATGGGAAGCGGGAGGGAAAGGAGAAGGTGAAGCAGTGGGAATTGTATGTGCCGGACCCCTCAAGGAATCACGTATTTGTATGTCCTATTTTACTGAGAAGTCTATAAACAACTGGGCGCCATCTAGAGAGCACGGTTTTTTTTTCTCAACTCCAGTAGAAATTAGAATCGAACTATTTTTTATAAAATTCCACCTTAAACACGCTTGTAGTCCTAGTTGGATTTAATATTAAAGATTGTTCACAGTTTTTTATTCTGTATGGATTTTCATTTTGTATGTGTGAAATTTTGCAGTTATATCTAAAAAGAATCTCTTGTATTTGGTTACTTATGTAGCATTTCGTACGAATTCAACCGATGAATCAAGGTGAGCCAAAACGTGTTTACTATGTATGTACATTTGTATATCATCCAAGTATTAATGCAGTTGGTAGCCCTGATGTGTTATTTTCAAAGTAAAGTGTTCCAAAAGTATATATGTGTATGTGCATTTGCAAAATTAGTACTGCATATGGCATACGTGGTTTAGAGTCAACTATTATCAAATTTTACTTGTCAAAATTTGGTCACTCTAACCAGAATTAGCATGTGCTTATTATGCTGCTAAGACTTTTGTGAAGTTGTTCTCCTAGTTTGTTTCTTAATAAATATTAGATAATTGTTACCACAAATTGGTGAGAGAATTTTGGCACAGCCAAACATGCACGTCTTATTCAGACGTGGCATTTGGAGAGAAATCAAGTCACATGTCGAATTTCCAAACACCCAAACTCCTGAGGGCCAACGTGGAAAACTCCCGAAAGTCCAGGTGAATCGAAATAAATGGGTTTCGGATCCCATGACTGTCAGAACCCGGCCGGACCACGCGGCTGCAATAGAAGCCTCGTGCACGCGGACGACCCGATCGGCCGTCCGCCTACGTATCCGACGGCTCGTAGTTCACGTAGAGCATAGCACGAGCCTATGCGTTTCCATACCGTGTGGGGTCGGTGGGTCGCGGAGCACGTGGAATATGCCCTTCTGGAGGGGAGAGAAAGGAATCTACCACGCTGGCATCTCCTTCCCTTGAATCCATCGCATATACAGGGTTGTAGCAATTTTTTAAAGATCTGCTCGTGACAAACGATTTTGCAAATTTGATCACAACAGCCGCGGTAGTCAATATATGTTATCTGTTGCGCTCTCCAATCACACTAAACGGTTGGCATCGTAGTAGGCAGTGTTGAGTCGGCTAAGTGCACAGATAGTGAAGCTACCGATTTAGACGAGCTTAGTAGGTTGCCGTCGAGATTGGTAGGTTATTGTCAAGTTCGCTTAACTCATTAGGTCGCCTGTGGAGCACGCCTAGTTTAGTAGGTCGTATGTGACGTTTATCACGGTACTAGTTATCTACCGTAATAGAAGAGCACGGTAGAGAGCTAATTTTGCAAAATCATATATCCGAAAGCCATATTTGAAAAAAAGTTACTACAATACTGTGATTTTGTTCTTTTTGTCTTTTGCTTTTTTCAAAAGTTGAAAACCCAAACTTCAAAATAGGGCGCCTTTTTGAAGCGGATGCTCCTAATAGCTTCCTGAGCCCAAAATTATACGTGCAATCTATTTCAACATCTCTATTATCCATTAATATCTCAAAAATATAAACAAAACATCCGCTGTAAATAAAAACCATCAATTGTGCCCAAAGAAACACTCGCTATATACACTATGACCTCCCCTCTCTTCTCTGCTCATCTCTGGCTTCCTGGAGGCTCTAGCTTGTCAAGCTTGCCTTCTCAATATCTCCAGTTTCTTACGGAGCATGAATGGATATATCAGTATAATGTGTGTTGCTATTTTAAGTAGTATGTATAAAAATATTTTTTCTTAAAAATAATAAAGATAGAAAATTATGTGTACAAGGAGCATGTCGAGCTTAGTACTTTATTTTTTTGCAACTACAATTTACACTTCAGTTTTTATAAACCGCTTCTATCAGTCACCACTATTTATCAGCTATTATTTTACACTTTCACATATGGTAACGCACTTTGTATCTTACTATATCACAATTTCGTAAGCCACATGACAGTTTAAATGTTGTAATATCTTTTGTTTCATCGTTTTTCTTACATAATGCCTACTATTTATCAATCACAGTCAAAAAATTATCAGCAAAAATCAATACGAACATACCCTAATTAAGATGATAGCTTTCTAAAAGGAGTTGTTGCTAAGGTTTAATGATGCAGACATATAGCTGCTACAGCTACAACCCAATTAATACTAGTTTTTGTAGAAAAAACATCATCATGATGACATGTTGTAGTAATCATGTTGATGCACTTGACATACCCGATGGATATTTTTCAGATAAGTTTTTAACTACTCTAGGCTCTCCTGCTCTTAACTATGTAAAAGAAGTTTTAAATTTTAATGGTTTTCAAGTTATAACTTTGACTTAATTTTTCTATATCGATATAAAGTCAGAAAATTCATAGTAATACTATGAAAAGTATTTAAATGATAAACTTAATAATATATTTTTCATGTGGTAAGTTTAAATGCTTGCCTTTTTCCAATCATTTATAAAATAACATAGGAGCTTTCATCCAGCCTTTATAGGTATCCTAGATGAGTAAATGTACGTATTTTGCTAAAAGAGAATGAGGAACATCAATGTTTATTTTAACCAAAACATATGTCATGTTCTACAACTAGGATTTCGTCAAAATTTCGACGGTTATGGGCAAAAACCAGTCATACTGGTGAGGACCGGTAAGGAAAATGAGACGAGGTTTTTCAGTTCTGGCCCCACATTTCAAATAAATTTTATTTAAATATGAAAATACATCAGATTATAACTTCATTTTCATCTCTATTTCGTGTATATATAAATATCTAGTCTATCTCCACAAGTATCCATAGTTTTTCTGAAAAATTCAAAAAGAAATCATAAAATTTTAATTTGAATTCCAAAAAAATTTTGGTTGAATTTTTTTAAATTTCCAATAACCGCCGGTTAGCGGCTATACTGATGAGGGACGGTAAAGTTTTTCAACCGGTAGCATAAACCCTACGATCTAGGCGTCCCAAGTGCTTGACAAAAAAGTTGTAAGCTTAGACCAAGCAGTAGTAAAAAAAACCAAAAAAAATGCCTTGTTCTGCAGTTAACTGTTTGTCACCATTTTAAGGCCGCTCGGTTGGACTGAAATTTAGTGGTTTATAGCTAAAATTGCACTATAGCTAACTGAAATTACACTGTAACTGACGGTAACTTATTTAACTAATTGATTTAAAAAAAATCTAAAAAGAAAAAACAGGTTAGCCTATCGCGTATAATGCAAACGAATACGAGAAAAAGAATCGGTAAAAAAGCTAAAAAAAAGTCAAAAAGTCAGAAAAAGATGAAAATTATAAATAGTAAAAAATAAGTCAGAAACCAGAAGTTCAAGCTCAAATGAGCGAGGCCAATCCTGTCATTGATGTACCTTTGGCCCATGAGCAACTCACAAGATGGAGCGAACAGTTTGTTACATGCACCAAGCAAGTACACCATGCTATTTAGGCGTTGTTCATTTATGTTTAAAAGTTCTGATTTATAACTTATTTTATACTATTATGGTTGAAAATGAATTGCAATTACTACTAGTTTTTTTAGCCTAACCAAATTTTAAAAAAATTATATCATCACGGATAAAGAAAAGAAATAAGAAGAAAAAAGATAAAAAAACTAAAAAATGAAAATAAGGAGTTAGAAGTCACGAACCGGAAGCAGAAGCTCTAGTAGCATGGCCTTACATTTCGCATCTCGCAAAAAGCTGCTGCTACTCCTTACCTCACCCAGGCCAGTGGGAGCTCGCTCAGCGACAGGTTATTTTGTCCCCTTCCTATGCTAACAAACGTGAACTCCGCCTGCTGAGCAACAGTAATCTGATTTCTCCGAGTTTAGTGCCAATATATATACTTTATTTGCTACTTCCCTAGCTAAGGATTTAGTATATCCTACAATGCATTCCTTCTTCCTGTAGAAGTGATGATTAGGTCGTTAAGCTGCTCCATTGGTGTAGAGAGAAGTTACTACACTGAATTTTAGTATAAAGACTTGCAACAGTAAGTCAAGTGTTGGAGAAGTTACTACACTAAGGGACGCTCATTTCGGTTTAATAGCTGAATTTTTACTGTAACTGACTTATTTTACATTGTAACTGATAGCAATTTATTTGATATAATTAAATTTTTTTAAAAATAAAAATAGAAAAAATACGTTATCCCATTATGGATATTACAGACGAATACGAGAAAAAAAAGAAAAGACAAAAAAACTTAAAAACCAAAAGGCTAAAAAAAAGTAAAATATAAAAATAGTAAAAAATAAATCAAATGTTTAAAGATGAAACCAAAATGAAGGACCTTAACCGTAATGGGTATGGATAAGATGCAGTAATGCGGTATACTTAGACTTTTCTAACCAATCATTACTCAATCATGATAGAATCACCATTGGTATATCTGGTTACAACGAAGCTAGTATACTTTAGGGGCCAGCTTGCTATAATATTAGTAGTTTTTTTTGGCTTTTGGAACTTGATGGAAGATGTGACAAGTATTGGGGTACAGGCCAAAAGCACAGGCATGAAGGTCAGCCTGTACTGTTCTCATATGTAGTACTGCTTTATATTTTTCCACACTAGCATATGTGTAATGAGAATTGACTCTTATCAGCTACGTTTTCTTTCTAATGTTTGTAAGCTGGGAATAGAATTCTACTTCTACAGTAGTCACCTTTTAATCATTTACCTTGCTAGTCCACCTGGATTAATAATTGATGAACTAATTAATTACCAAATCCTAGGTAGCGTCCGTGGCCTGCAACAACATTAGTACTATTTTGCTGCCGCCCAATGATCGATGGGTTAGGAGTTAGGACGAAGGCCATTGACCCGCTCAGCTGTTCCTTTCGAGGCAACATGCAATGCGGCAACATGCATGGGGCTGAAATGGGCCATGCCTTAATAATGCATGGATATTGATCGGTAATGGGTCTATTCATTAATTGTAGTACATATTGTAGTGACTTTATTTATACATAGTATATCTAATACTAAAGGACTATTCAGTGCTAAAATGCTAAAATTTCTACAGAGCCATCTGATCTGACCTATACGACTCGGATCAAAGAGGGTGGAACCTCCACCTCATTTAATTCATTTAATTAATCTTTCACAGAACCCCCGCATAAATTATTTTTTATGAGGTGGGGGTTCCACCCTCTTTGATCCGAGCCGTATAGGCCAGATCAGATGGCTCTGTAGAAGTTTTAGCATTTTAGCACTGAATAAGCTTTTAACATTAGATATGCTCCATTATTTATATCGGATAAAATTGCACATAAGCACTACAATCTATTACTATTTATAAACTAAAGTAAAAAATCATCAATAAAAGCCAATATAAATAGACATTTAATTAGGTGTTCATTTGAATGTTAGGTGGATTATCTCAGATCGGCAGACCCCACCACTCCAAACCAGGCCACAACTTGCAAGAAGCTGTCCGCCACGTCGTATAGGGTTCCAACTCCGTCGCCACTGGGAGCCGCCCTCCCCTTCAACAACCGCTGCCGTCACCATCCTCTCCTCCCGACTCCACCCCAAACTACACCTCCCTCATGACGTCTCCTACCTCATCCTCCGCCTCCAGCGGCCGAAGCAACTGACCCCCACCCCACCGCGCCGAGGAAGGCAGCGGCAGAGAAGGAGACGGAGGTGACGCGGAAGCTGGTAGGGTGCGCGGTACCGTTGTTCTGACCGTACATGGCGCAGCTGCCATGACCTAGGGGGCATGCGGGCATGGCTGTCGCGGATGTTCCCACGCTACGGCCACTACAGCGGGATTACGCGCGATACTGATACCTTACCGGACGAACCTGGTGCGGCTGCAAACCGGGCCGAATTACGCCAACGTCTTTGCCGATTTTGTGAAGAGGATTACGTCGTCGTCGGGCAGGCCGACCGGCGGCGAGAAACAAAGATTGTGAGGGGCAATTTCTAGCAATTAATGCGCTATTGTCTGATTTGCAGTTTAAGGTTTAGCTGGAACTAATCATAATGTCGAGTTTCAAACTCAGCGGTCACTGCAATATTAGTGCCAGAGACCTGCTAAAGGAGGAGAGGGACTCCTATTACTGAGATCTCTATCTGGTTGTTGAGCTGAATGGAACTCACTGAATCGTCTTGTACCGTAGGCATGTACATAAGTCTCCGATAGAGGGATTTTCAAGGCCGAAAACTTATATTAAATGTATCGTCTTGTATATACATGTTATTTGTCTATATTATCTATTGACCGATTCGAATCCGTCAAGTATCTGTTCCGATATTATCATTTCTGAAAATCCGTATATTCCAAATTCGTATTAGTATCCAGACTAACCATATTTGATATCAAATCTGGAGAACAAATAAAGATTAGAATATGGTATAAATAATATCCATCTAAATCCGATTCGATTGTACTCCTACGTCCCATGATGGCTTCTAATTCAAAGAACGGCTTTGCTTGGGATCATCCAGTAGTCCTATTTTAAAGGGCGATTTGGCCTAATACACTGCCTATTCAATTAGTTCAAAACGCATATATAGGTGGACAAATCCTACATTGGCAAATCGATGATTTTATAGATTAAGGTGAATGAGAAGGTCCAAACATTTTTCACACAAATTTCTCTATTCTCAATATCTCGCTTAAAATTAAAGACTCGGAGGAAAAGGAAATTAACTCTGCAAAAGTGCAAAGCAGCACGCAACTTCTCATGCATGCCTTTGTATTTTTCATAGCAAAAAATAACTGTCTGGGACTGGAGCAAGGGCAGACCCACAAGGTATGTCAGGTGGGCTACAGCATACCTTGGGAATCAGAAGAACCTCCACTGCCATCTCGAAGACATCGAAGCCGCACGTCCGGAGAGCCATCATCCTCTCCCTCCCCCCGCCGCCCTCCTCCCTCTCCCCCAGCCACCCCCTCCCCCTCCTGGTCTCCCCCACCACCACCTTCCTCCCCTCCCCTCCCCTCCCCGCCGCCCCTCCCCTCCCCGCCCGCCTCCTCCCCTCCCCGCCGCCGCCTCGTCCCTCCTCCCCTCGTTGCTCCCTCTTCCCCCCGCCTCCCTCCTCATCATCGTCCGCTGCGTCGTCTGGGAAGATCGTCGTGTCAGAGCGCGGCGGGTCCAAGGTGGTCGGCATGCTATCGTCCACCAAGCTGCACCTGGAGGACATCTCCGACACGCTCTACACGCGCCCGTCCGTGCTCGCTGGCGCCGCACCCGCATCCTCATCGTCGGCCCAGTCGCCCTCCTCCCGGCGCAGCGTGAGGGCGCCATCCGTGCCCGCGTGGGCCGCGTCGGCCACCACGCTCACCGTGCAGTCCACCATCGTGAAGATGCTGCGGGGCAAGATCGGCGTCGGCGACGGCAAGCACAGGCCGTACCCCTTGCCAAGGTGGTCCGACTGCCACTGCTTGAGTACGCTCCTCAAGCCCTCTTCTTTTCCTTCCCCTCTACTCCTTCTCTTGCTCTGTGATTGCTCTGTGACTGTGCTTGTGGGAATGTGGGGTGGGGAACTGTGTGTTGATGGGAAGGCAGGGGCGGTGGGATGCAAGAGGGGGAGCCGGGGAGGCCGAGGCGGCCGCGGGCGCTGGTGTGCTGGCCGTGCCCTCCGTGCAGGCCGTGCTCGTCGGGCCGGGCCGGCCCAAGCACGACACGATATGAAAATTTTGGTGTGGTATACCTTTTGGTAAAATTCTGGGTCCGCCACTGGACTGGAGAAGTTTGGCAAGCGAAGGTTGCCGTGCATTTTCTTTGTAGCAAAACAAAGGGACTGTGCATGTGAAGACTGGATAGATGCTAGCTTGTTCTGGTTGTGACTAATAGTTTTTTTACTGTGATGATAGTTTTTTTTGTTAAAAATAAATAGTAGTAACAGAAAGAAGTGATTTTTATAAGGAGATAAATAGTGAAAAAAAATAAAAGGAGAGATGTATGATCGAGATAGAAGCGAGACGAGTGAGATGCCTGATACTTCTATGACCCTCTTTTTTATCCTTGAAGTAAGACAAGAACAAAAAGAGTAGAGAACTATTTTAAAAAATTAAATATTTATATTAGTTTCTGATTTTCCCATAACAGAACACAATGAACACCCCTTCGCGCTAATGTGAATGGTATCAGTGCATGCACGTGTCAGGGCAGGGACTCAGGGTACTCCTATATTTGCGTGTCTCGTGCAGGGAAAAGAAAGGCTAGAGTAGACATGTATGTATATTGAGTAGACTAAAATGGGGTTAAAAGACAGCATAATTGTACTTTTATAAACTTAATATTCCCTCTGTTAAAAAATGTACCATGTTTTTGATATCGGCACAGTCTCCAATATCCAACTTTAACCATTATTTTTCATATATAATATGTTAGTAAAAAATTACAAAATTATTATATTATAAAAATATTTAACATGACAAATCTAACATTACCATTCTCGCATGATCAATCTAAATATGTTTTCATATATTATTAGTCAAAGTTAGAGAAGTTTGACAGCAAGCTTTCTAAAATGTTGTACATTTCTCAACGGAGGGAGTATATGATTGGGCATTGAGGGATCACATGAGAAGGTCTATGATATTGTGTGATGAGCCATTGTTAAGTTTGTATAGTTAGAATTTAAATTTTGCACTATTTACAATTTTTAGTGTTTTTTGTCAGGGGATCCAGTTTCCCATAGTGGTCTGATCGACTGTTATCGTTAGCTGTCAGATTGTCTGGCATCAACGGTCTGATCGACCAAGTTTTGGCCTTCAACAACATGTTTGTGTTTTGAGTTTTTGGTCGTGGTTTGAGTAGTTTCGACCTAAGTTAGTGTATTTATGTTGCATGGTACATGTTTAAGCTAACGTAGGTTAAATTATAAAAAATTTATACTTGAAAATGATTTCTTTATCTTTGGGTATGCATGAAAGATTTAGAGTTAACCATGGTTAACAGTGAGGATCGGGGGTACACTCATGGAGAAGTCGAGGCCCATAATGGTCAAGGATGCGGGGTGAGATGGTTGAGCTCAAGTATGGCACGAGGAAGGTGAAAAATGTTGAATAGAAGGTTTAAGTGATGAATTACACAAAGTGGCTTGGTCGGTCTAAGTGAGATATAGTTCAGTGAAATTGGAACAGGGAGATTTGCCGATGTGTGATAAACTATTGGTGCATCTATATGTGGCGAGTATAGCGATTGCTTACAAGGAAAGTGATGACCAGGTTAAGATAAGGGTAGTTTGGTAGTTTGTCAAATACCAAAAACTTCATTGGATCATAACCGTGACGCTTGAGAGAGCAGTTTAGGTTAAGGAGTGGCCATATTGTGTGGGGTTAATGGTTTTTCCCGAATGTGCTAGTAGATAGTATCTATTAGGTTAGATGTGGACTGGTTGTCTCATCTATTTAACGGGTTAGAAATGAAAGCTTACAAGCCAATCATCCAATCATTTCAGCCTCTTATGTTCTAGGCTTATGGTTAGAGAAGAGTGAGTATTGTGGTGTGTTTTCTTATCCTCCATATGGAGTGATTGTAAAACCTTTATATTCAAATAATGATAGATCAATTTTGTTAATCACTTATGTTGTCTTCTTATTTTAATTGATTTATTCATGTTCTTGTTGGTTTTGATTTTTTTCTCTCCTATCTTAATCATGCTGTGTGCCAAGAAAGTGTAAGTGATGGAAATGACTTAGGAAGATCAAATTTCATCTATCTAGGCACAAAGTCTTGTAGGATTTTAAAGTTGCCCGGTTTTGCTTAGTTTTGGACTAATATTGAGGTTTCTTATTCCTACGGTTTTTGCTTCGAATCTTTGGGAGAAATAAATTGTTGTGATATGTAGGAACTCATTTAGAGTCATCTTAGCTATCTTTTACCCATGAGTAAGTCATATTCCAAGATTTAAAGTTTGCCTGATTTTAGTATAATCTTGCTTATCTTTGAGAAATGTTAGAACTTTGACAATGATTTATGCGATCTTTATATAGAATAGATTCGTAAGACTCTAAGCAAAGTATGTTCAAAGTTTTATCTTGTTTAGTTGAGGATTTTGGGAGTTGCACTATTTTTGGTCTTGACTCGAGCTGATTTTCTGTTCTAGAAACAGGGGCGGTCAAACCACCCCTATGTCCGGTCCAACCGGTCACTGGTCAGACTGCTATGGTTAAGCTGGTTATATCGGCCACTGGTTTGACCGCCTAATGCACGCTGGTCGAACCATACTTTCTGTGGTAGCCAGACCGGTGATTTTTTTTGGAGTTTGTTGATTTGGTCTAGACTTTTAGTTCCGATCTACATAACTCTAAAGTTATTAGAGTAAAAATTTACGAATGCTTAGAAAAAAATAAGACATATTCACCCCCGTTTATTGCTATTGCGGCCCTACAGACATAAATGAACTTTTATTTTGGAGGGTGTGATGCACGAGCATATATGCCTTACCAAGGTGCCCAAGCCTATCGTGCTTCGGGTCACTTCGTGCCATGCCAGCTTGGCCCAGTCATTCCACCGTGTCGTGTCGTGCCGGCCCGCCTCGCCTTCGGCCAGGCCTAAGAACGGCCCAAAGCCCACCGTACCAGTGTTCATACCATACTAGCCTAAGCCCAACCCGAAGTAACTATGCACAACGAAGGCGGTAGCGACGATGATGGCGGCGGTCGCCATCTTCTTTTCTCTCACACCCGCCTCGTTAAAACTGACGTATGGAGGACTTGTGAGATCTTTCACTCTTTGACAACGAAAGCCTTGAGGATGTCAGCGATGTGTTATAGGGACGTCTTGTGATCTTGCTTCTAGAGTACATACGGGAACATCCAATCGAGTGCCTAACCTTGGGTGCTCCGATCTTGTTTGTGAGGAAGAAAGACTGCCTTCTTCATTCGATGAATCTGCATACCACCAAGAGCTATTTGGGAAAAGAAGTCTGAATCCGTGTCTTCTCTGCCATTTGATTTCCTTCACCACTAGCACTAGCCTCGCTAGCTACTAGAGTATAGCTACTTTCGCTACCTTGACTCTTCTTGTTATTATCTAAACCCAACAAATCATTCAAAAGCAAAGAAAGAAAGATGAATAAGCAAAGCGAAGGCCAAGCCTGATCTCCCTTTCTCTTGATATGGTGGACTTTTAAAATAGGCTTTCTTGGTTCGTATGATTTTTAAGAATACTATAATAAGTCACTCCTGAAAATAGGCTGGCTACTCGAACCAAATATTGAACTTGCTCTTTAGCATAGGTAGACTTCACTACCTGGATAGATCAGCCTCGTTCCATTTCTTAGGTCTTATGTATTTTTTTGCAAGTACCATTCCTGATCTTCTCCCCACCTCCTCTCTCTCTCGCTCTCTTCGTCGGCCCTCTCAGTATTCCTCCTTAAGTGGTTCCCCATAAAATGGGTTGATGCCTTGCTCCTCTTCTTCTCAAGACTGATACTTGGTGACACTGAAAAATTCGAGCTTCGAAGACCTAAGATCGGCCCGCTACAAATCAAGAACTTAACCGGGAAAACCCCCTATACTCGACATCGGAGCTCTCAGAAAGATCAAGGATGGTGAAATAAAGGTACGGTAAATTTGCATATAGCACTCTTCTCGAGCATGCTCAATATACTTATTTACCACTATACTACTAAATAAAAAAATGTTGTATCTGAAGAAAAACTAATTAAGAATCCCACTATCCATTTCTTCCTCTCCTCCCCCTCCTCTCTCTCGCTTTCTCCGCCCGCGGCCCACCCTCCATTTCTCCTCCACCGCCCCCTCATCCCCCGCCGCCTCCCCCACCCCCTGGATCCCCCGCTGCCTTCCTTCTCCTCCCTCCTACCCCGATCCCCCGTCGCCTCCTCCTCCCCCGTCGCCTCCCCCTCTCCCGATCCCCCGCCGCCTCCCTCCTCCCCTCCTCCTCCCCCAATCCCCCGCCGCCTCCTTCCTCCTCCGCCGCCCCCTCCTCCCCTCCCTGTCCCCTCCTCCCCCCTCCTTCCCCCATCCCCCTCTCTAGATCCGGCACCTCCTCTCCCCTCCCTGTCCCCTCCGGCCCCTCTCCAGATCCGCCTCCTCCCCTCCTGTCCCCTCCGGCCTCCTCCTCCTCCGCTGCCCCTCCTCCTCCCAGCCTCCTCCTTCCTCCTTCCCCGGCTTCCTCCACCTCCCTCCTCCCCGCCGCCGCCTCTGCCTCCTTCCCCTTGCCGCCCTCCCTCGCCTCCTCCCCCAGCCACCTCCACCTCCCCCGGCCGCCTCCTCCTCCCTTAGCCCCCTCCACCTCCCCCAGCCCACTCCCTCCTCCCCTTCCCCTGGTTTGGGCTTGTGCACAAGGGCTTCCTCGACGTTAGCATGCAACCGGAGCTCGAGCCCTAGCCCGTCGCCGTCAAGCATGTCAACATCGTCGGCCTCCTCATCTACGAGTTCATGCCGCGCGGCAGCCTCGAGAACCACATCTGAAGGTCGCCATTTGCGCCGCCAAGGGGATCTCCTTCCTCCACGGAGCCAAGAAGCCCTTCATCTACCCGGTGGTGGGGGTTTTGGCCGGCAGCTTGACTGCTCAAGTACGCTCCTTTTCCTTTCCTTCCCCTCTACTCTACTCCTCTACTCCCTCTCTTTGCTCTGTGATTGCTTTGCGACTGTGATTGCTTGTGGGAATGTGGGGTGTGGAACTTTGGGTTGATGGGAGGGCGGGGGTAGGAGGATGCGGGAGGGGGGAGCCAGGGAGGCCGAGGTGGCCGCGGGCGCTGGAGTGCCGGTTGTGCCCTTCGTGCTGGCCGTGCTCGTCGGGCTGGGCCAGCCCAAGCATAGCACGATATGCCGTGCTGTGCCATGCCGCCTGACGGACCGGCTTTCTAGGTCTGACCTGGCCCGCTATTCGTGCCGTGCCAGCATGGCCCGCCATGTGGCATGCCCGTGCCATGCTTAGACCGTGCTAGGCCAGCCGGGCCTCGGGCTAGCCCGGATCAGTCCGACCCAACTCCCAGCTCTAGGCATGGAACTGAATTGGAGTAGTGTTAATCTATTGCAACATCCTGGCCCCACCATACAGTGAGTCTCTGAGCCATTGAGCACATATTTAACCTCTTGTACAACAAGACGCATTGGCCACCGAGGTGCTGTCTTTCTGAAGTTTCCATGGGGTGTACGATTAATTAAACTTGGCATTGACGCAAGCGGTAGTTAGTTAGGCAGCCACTGTTTATCCACAAGGAAAATTCAAAGACACAAATTAAAGAGTTCTACTCCTACCATACAACTTTTTTAAGACTTCCTTACGAGTTTACACCGCGGTGGGGATTTGCACCGAGTATTTCATTTAAGAAAAAAAAACTGAAATGCGTCAATAAGTTCCTGCATTGGACCACGCTCCCTATTCGTATTGATTTCTATCTAAAAAAATCTAAAAAATAATACGAACATCTAGTTTTTTAAAACGGCTTCTCCAATTCTGTCGCTACCATACACTCTAGGGATAAAGCAGGGGTTACGAGTATACATCACATACTCTATTCCTTTTGCCTCTGTCACACACATATCTTTCCCTTACTTTCTCCATAGCTTATATCCTCTTTAAAATCACTTCTTTTAGATATTATTATTTATTTTCAGTTAAAAACTATAAACTACATCTAAAAACCATCGTTAAAATCTAATACGATGCCCCTTAACTATCCAACTACTACACTTTCTTTCCGTAGTATGCATATATGCATGCCGGTACACACCACTTTATTGGTATTAGCTTGCTAAATTATATGTACATCCAAATTAATCTCTTCATGCTCTCACAAGCATTATGCACTGTACTGTACTGTGCCGTGTGTCCATGGCTGTCTTTCTCACAAGACGTCTCTAGAGATCCATCGATCTACTGGAGCAGCGCAGTGCTGTGGCTTCTATCGCGGCCTGCCGTGCCATACGCTTGGACAATGTTCTCATGCACTGGTCCATTAATTCTTGTGGTTTTTCCGTGGTGCAAACACGTGGCACGCTTGTCCTTTGGCTAACTGATCGAGCAATGCTACGCGTACAGACTTCTTTTTTACATGAAACCTCTCATCGAGTGGTGTAGATCGAGAGTAGTTCGATATATAGGTGAGTATAGATCAAAATTATGATAGGATAGTATGGGAGTATAGATCAAAATTATGATAGGATAGTATGAGAGTATAGATCAAAATTATGATAGGATAGTATGGGTCTAGAATCCGAAAACGAAACTAGACAGCCGATGAATCATTGGAGGTGTGTTTCAAAAGTCACAACTCTTTTTCAAAGAAAATCCACATACTTTGGCAAAAGGGTGATAGTAACTAGAGAGAATATTCCCTATCTACTTACATACAAATATATGTTTACTAAATGTGCATGCATGTAATAGCTCATAACACAAAAAGAAGTAGTGATAAGACAGAACAAAAGATATGCGGAGGTCCTTATGTTTGCAAGTAGCAACACTAGCGTTGAGTGCGTCGTTCTATTTGGTTGATATCATGCATGACATGACATTTCGTGGTACAGTGGAGAATCTTAAACATGATAATCCAGTGCATTAGTGTGAACTGTTACTAAAGAAAAAAAAGTCCTGCAATTTTGGTCCATGTGTGGGACTTGTTTTTCTTGCTTGAGAAACGAGTGTCTTGCGGAAAAAGCTAGCCACTTTGACATTTTGAAGTGCACAAGAAAAAATATCTCCAATGATTGGATCCACTCTGCCTCTAAAATGAAACACCTAGATTCTTTGAGCCAATCCTACTAAAAGATGTTTAAAATAACGTTAACTTATAGCCATTTTTGCTATAGTTGATTTATTTTTTTACTATAGTTAAGTTGAATTATTTAGTATAATTAAATTTAAAAAAATTAAAAATAAAAGCATGTTAGCCTATCACGGAAATGCAACAAAATAAGAGGAAAAAAAGGCAAAAAACCCTAAAAATAAAAAAGATGAAATTAATGAATAATGAAAAAATAGAAGTCAGAAGCTAAATTAAGTTGTGTCTAAATTTTCAAAAAAATTGTTTGGGAAAAAGCTAAATTGCAAACAAAAAAAAAAACCATGAGATGTCCACTCGTCAAGTTCTTTGTGCTTGCCTGTGCAATCAACCATGTTACAATCAGGCACATGTCCTTCGAAAGTTTTCGTCGGCATTGCATCCTTGCTTTTCTTGTGAAAGTAAACACACACATCGTATGTTTTCAGTTACCGCGTTGCTATTTCAGCTAATAGTATGTTTTAGGTAGATATTTTTTAGATACCCTGCATGCCTATCTTTAGAAATTAGAATCTACATGACACAGACTAAAACTAAGAAATTGCACTCTAGCTTATAGTATACTAGTACGTCACTATGTCTTTAGAATCTTTTCTTACAAAGATATGTTTATATTAGCTATGACTGATAGTTTTTGACTATGATAGATTTTAATTGAAAATAAATAATAGTGACTAAAAGAAGTATATTTTAGAAGGAGAGGACGCTCATGGAAAGGTAATGGAGAAATACGTGTGTGAGACAGGAGTGAGAGGGTAGTGTCGTGATGTGCTTGTGACCACCCCTACTTTATTCCTGGAGTGAGACAGAGTGAGATGAGTGGGAAAATTACTTTAAAAAAATCAGATATTTATATTAATTTCTCTAAAAAAACTAAAAATAGAAACTAATATAAACATATCCAAAAACGACCATAACCAAGAAAAAACAAAGCAGAGCCGGCCAAAACAATCTGTTACACAAGCATTCCCTTCTTTCAGTCATCTTTTGCTTTTCGTGAAAAACAATGCAGAACATTTTTATTCGGTTATCTTTAGGATGGGTTCTTTTGGATAATAGCTTATAGCTTAAATTTTTAAATTCTGGCTGTTCGTGAGAGACAGTATATATAGAAAAATAATTGTATATAATTTTGGTTGGTATAGTTGACTTTCTACTATAATTTTCCTATTCATCTCATTTTATTTAAAAATAAACTATTTAAAAGTTAGTTACTGTAACATAAATTATACTGCAAAAAAAAAAACCAGCCCTACTCTTTACCAGAAAAGTACATGAACAGAGCAGTTGATTCCATCTTTCCATGCAACATCACATCTTTAGCAGAAAGCCATCAGAAAAGCACACTAGCTGGCAGCGTCATCTTTATGCTGCATTGCTGCTGCCACAGTGCCACACACCCTCCCTCCAAAACCATTCAAAAAATACTATTCCTATGAAGGAGTATGTTCATGGATTCCAGCTTCTCTTTGCTTTTCAATCACCCTAACCATGCAACACCAATCCCTTTCTTTTCCCCTTGGACATGTGATTGGTTGGTCCAGTCCAGCATCTTGCAGCTTCTGCTAGGAAGGTCTGATCCATGAACATTCTGTCTTTCTTTAGGGTGCATTCTACAACCTACACAGCCTTTAATTTGCTCCTCAACTTTGGCTCCATTGAGTATATAAAGGCCTTGGAGGGCATGGCTAACTTTCAATGCTCGCCATTTTAGCACACAGTGCACTAAGCACCATATCATCACTCCATCATTATTGCATAGCCATCCATCCGTCTATTGAGGCTTTAGGGAACCATATCTCCAACAGCCAAAGCACACTAAAGTGGGTTGATGAGGATGTTGCACCCTCCATGACAGTGAGACCTCTCATACTTGCTAGTACTAGACTACTACTACATACAAAGGGTTCCATATATATAGGGAGAGTAGTAGATACATCACTCATACACCTTGAGGATTTGCAACTTTGCATGATAGCTAGCAAGCATGGATGAGTTTACTTTCCCCAATGCTGTCCCACGAGGGCAGTGCAAGCTTCCGGCATACCCTCAACATCAGCTCGGCCTCAGCTCCCCTCCGCCGTGGTTCGTCACCGTCGTCGCTGACGACGACGGTGCGCCGTGGGGTGGTGGTGAGCATGGCTAGGAGGAGAAGATGGACATGCTGTGGGAGGACTTCAACGAGGAGCTCACACGCACGCCGCCGGTGTGCCCTCTGAGCCCTCTGCACAAGGGAGAGATGATGACGAAGGAGGCGTTGCTCGACGGCAACGGCGGCGTCGGCCTCGTTGTCGCCAGCACGGAGAAGCGTGGCAGGCACCCGAACGCCAGCAGAGTGGTTCGGCGCCGGAGATGGAGCCTGCTGCTGATGCTCGGGCTGCTCAAGAAGCTATTCTTGGTCAACAAATCCAGGAACCAAAGAACTGCACCGATCTGATCAGATGGACTAGCTCCAACAATGAAGAAATTAAGAGCTGATGAGTCATTACCGGCGTATTAATTACCAGTAGTGTATATATATTGATATATACATGTTTGTTTGATGCTTCTCTCACAAGACAGATAACCCAGGGGGTTCTCCTTTTTTTTCTGAAGAGTGAAGGAATTTTCAAACAAAAACGATCACTCTGCAGAAGGATAAAGTAACTCTTCGAACAAGTCTGAAGTCTCTCACTTTATCGATAGGACAGATCCGATCGTGTTTTATGAAGATCGGATGGTCGCAAGAGTGGTCCGAACGTCTTCGCTTGATCTAATTGGTTCGATCGAGTTTTATGAAAATCGGACGCTTCTGAAGTGTGGTCCGAACCTTCCCGCTACTTGGAGCGGTCCGATGATAATCGGACGGTGTAGCTTTGCATGTCGTTCTGACTGGTCCAAACCTTCACGCTGATTGGAATGGTCCGATGATGATCGGACAACACACCTTTGGATACCGTTTGCCCTGATCCGAACGTCTTCACTTGATTGAATCCGTCCGATCTCTCGTCTTGTTTTTGGTTGTTTTCTTTTGCTCTTTGAATATGATGGCTACAATACAAAACACTTGAGCGATAGAATAAACACAAGTCTTTTTGGTGGAGCTCAAATTACCACACCTTTTTTTTTGTTTTCTCCACTATTTATACACATGTTACAAATTACACATTGACTATGATTAGGATACTGAGTTTGACTCTGAAACTAATCTTCTATCTCTAAACTGGTTCGGACTCAACTCTAAAGCAAATTTGGCAGAATTATTTCTAACAAACACGCCCTAATCCTTGACGACTTAACCGACTTTCTTGACACCAAGAAAGTTAATTATACGACAAAATTTGACACGTCCCAATGCCTTTGTGAGTGCATCAGCCCTCTATCCTTCTGTTGAGATGTGTGTTACGATCTCTAGTCCTTCGTCAACACATTTTCGAATAAAATGATATCTAGTATCAATGTGTTTGCTTCTTCCATAAAACATTGAATTTTTCATAAGTGTTATTGCTGACTTGTTGTCCACAAATAATGTGAATGGTTTGATGGATTGTTTAGTTAATTTATGAAGTAACCTCATTAACCAAATGCCTTGACATGTAGCTGAAGTTGCTGCCATGAACTCTGCTTCATATGATGATAAGGCTACACTTCTTTGCTTTTGTGAGCACCATGTAATCACGTTTCCATGCAGATAAACTACTATACCAGTTGTACTCTTACGATTAACTGGATCACCTGCTAAATTGCTGTCATAAAATCCTTCAAGCATTGGAGTGTTGTCATGCCTGACATATCTCAGACCATGATCAACTATTCCTACTAGATATTTGAATATATGCTTTAATGCTTGCTTGTATTGTACGGTTGGTCTTTCCATAAATCTGCTAAGTACTCCAACTGAGTATGCAAGATCTAGTTGTGTATGTATTAAATACCGTAGACAACTGATTATACTTCAAAATTTAGTAGTATCGATTAGCTCTCCTGTCTCATCTCTGCCAAGTTTTAGCATTGGCTCTATGAGGTATTGACAAGGATTGCAACTTGTCATGTCTACTTTCTCGAGAATATTCTTTACATAATTTGACTGCTTGATTGTAATATTATACTT
Organism: Melocanna baccifera; assembly: GCA_036346265.1. Lineage (NCBI taxonomy): Eukaryota > Viridiplantae > Streptophyta > Magnoliopsida > Poales > Poaceae > Melocanna > Melocanna baccifera. The sequence goes on along the minus strand of CM070708.1, from coordinate 15,440,997 downwards.
AATTTGTTTCACCTCCAAACCGAGGTAGTAAGTTAAGAGTCCGAGATTGCTCATCTTAAATTATTTCATCATTTCCTTCTTAAATTCTTCAATCTTCCGATCACACGTTCCTATGATAATGAGTTCATCAACATATATGCATGCCAAGTATCAGCATGTCCTCTTTTGTTTTTCTGGTGTACAAAGCTGGGTCTTGCTTGCATCTTTCAAAACCAGTTGTTATCAATGAGCTGTCTAGTTTCTTGTTCCAGGCTCTGGGTGCTTGTTTCAAACCATAAAGGTTTTAAAAAATCAATATACCTTGCCTTCTTGTCTTTTCACTTAAAAACCCTTCGGTTGTGATACATATACTTCTTTAGAGAGGTATCCATTTAAGAATGCAGACTTGACATCCATGTGATAAACTTCTCATCCAAATTGAGTAGTGGGAGCGAATATCAGCCTCATTGTTTCTAATCTTGTGACTAGTGCAAATACCTCTTCATAGTCTATGTCTTTCTTCTGAACATAACCTTTTGCCACAAGTCTTACTTTGTGACGAACAATATTTCCATCTACATCTTTTTTTACTTTGAAAATCTATTTTAACTCTATTGCCTTTTCATTATGAGGTAAATCGGTCAAGCTCCATGTTCTATTATTTTCTATGTAGTCAAGCTTTGCCTTCATAGTATCCTTCCAATATCTTTCTTTTAAAGCTTCTTGAAATCTCATTGGTTCATCAGTAGTGACCATCTGTAATTTTTCTGCAATCTCAATGGGTCCGGTCTGCTCATAAATTTCAGCAAGGCTTCGATAAACAGGTGTCTTGCTCGAAGGAGTTTCTAACTCTCTTCTTGTTAAGTTTTTAAAACAGATGGAGTATCCTCTGTAGTCTCCTATGGACTAGTGAATGTACTTGTCATGGGTGTAACTGGTTCTTGAGGATGAAAATGTCCTATTTTATCGTTGCTTTCTCCTTCAACTGAGAATAAAATCCAGTTCTACAGATTGTTTTCTTCTGATGGGTTTGCTTCCCACTTCTATGCTTTATCTTTATAATATACCACATCTCGACTCACCACAATTTTGTCTTCATGTGGGATATATAATCAGCTAGTTTTAGTTGCTAGTTCAACTCCCAGATATATTAGTTTCTTTGATCTATCATCTAGCTTCTTTAGATAAGTGAGCACGTTTGCATAAGCTATGTAGTCAAACACCTTTAGATGTTTTAGATTTGGTTTTCTTCCACTTAATGCTTCATATGAAGTCTTCTCTTTCAGAGCTTTTGTGGGTACTCGATTGAAAATATACACAGCATGTCTAACAACCTTAGCCCAAAATATTCCAGGTAGCATTCTGTTTTTGAGTAAGCTTCTAGCCATGCTCATATCATTCTATGTTGTGGACTATAGGAGGTTGTGAAATACCTTCGGATTCTTTTCTCTTCACAGATTGATTCAAATTCTTATGACAAGAACTCTCCTCCATGATCAGATCTTATTGACATAGGGCATGTTCTTTGTGGTCGCAACGATGGCTTTGGTCGTGGTCGATGGTCGTGGTGCTGGTGATGAATAGTAGCGGCTGGTAGAGAAGCTGTTGTGTTCTTTATGGCTTTTGACTGCGGCTGATGAATAGTAGCTGCTGGTAGAGAAGTTGTTGTGTTCTTTATGGCTTTTGGCTTTTTGCTGAAAAAGCTGAAGTGTGTCGTATTGTATAAATAAATATGGAAAATAATAGGTACAAAATGAACAAATTAATCCAAAATTAGCAACCATACAGACATACGTAATTGTACATAAGAGGAGCATACAAGCTTATTTGTGCGGCACATAAGTCACGCCACTCAAATTGCTCGCTATCGCCTCAGGAATCGATTCATTTGTGAATCTCTGTGCTATGGGGGACGTCAACCCCAAAGGAGCCGTGATCTGAGCTGAGGGGTGTGTTTTCATAATCCATGTCACTGTGCCTACGGGCAAGTACAAAGTTGTGCAACACCATGGTGGCAATAATTATCTTCCTCTGCGTTTCTTGGTCGAAACTTGGGATGCGTTCTAAAATACGCCATTTATTCTTCCACATGCCAAATGCATGCTCAATGATGTTGCGCAAAGATGCGTGAAGGAAATTGAATAGCTCGTTGCGCCCCTGTGGCCGCCCGCCGCGGGCAAAGTCGGGGACATGGTACCGAGTGTTCCGGAACGGTGCTAGATACCCAATCCTGTTAGGATAGCCCGAGTCCACCAAGTAATACTTCCCTGCAATGGAAAAAACGACCCAAGTTGCAATTAAGAATATAGAACCTTATGTACAGCAATATGCCATATACCTGGGGGAGGATGTGGAAACACATGGCCGTAACCGTTCAGTGTGTCCATCAAGATGCGTGTGTCGTGAGCGCTGCCAGGCCACCCTGCAACCATAAATGTGAACCGCATGTCGAAGTCGCACACTGCCATTACATTCTGTGTAGTGTCCCCATGCCGGTTGGTGTGTATTAAACGTTTATCAGCTGGCATAATGACCGGGATGTGGGTACTGTCGATAGCACCTATAGCGCCTGCGAAGTGAGGATAAAATCTAGGTTCCATCAACCTAGCTTGCGGTGTGGTAAATGAGGGATCGAGCGGCGTAATGTAGTTTGGCGCCATGGCGTGCACGCAATCCAGCACGTGGTGAAACTTGTCGCTCACCGTGGACGACGAGTGCGCAAACCGGTTCGCAACCTATGAGTTGGACTGTGGGGAACCGACAGTCCACAAAAACATGCCTAATGCTACCCTAGAATGTACTCCTGGAGATGAACGCAAACCATATGTGCTGACAAGGGTGTCATGCAGCGCGTGAAAACAATCCACGTCCATTCTAAACATCCTTCGGCAAAGGGTTGGCGACGCTAGTTGCTCATGGACCCATTGTATGCCGGACTGCATTGGCTCGCAGCGAGGTTGTCGCGATGACCCCGACTCAAACTGTGACATGTACTGAATGAGGGAAACCTCCAACACCGGTGGAAAGGGAACATTGCCATCGTTAGCGTCGTCTCCTTGTTGCCCAGACATTAGCAAACTGCATCAAAAGATTTATGTATGCCATTTTTATCCAACTGTCTACTTGTCTGTTTCCGAAAGCAAAATGGTCGATTCTAAACAATTTGTGAAGTGCGTTAAAGCATGAGCAGATTAGCAGCAGGAGAACTGAACAATGAGAATAAGCAGCAGGAAACCACTCTGGTGTTACTCTTGTGTTATTATGATCTTATAGTAATAAAGGAAATATGCAGATTGATCATACTATCAACATTACAAAACTTTGTGCAAAACAAAGAGAAAATTGCACACAAAGAACATATGGCTTTGCAACACGCAAAGAAACCAAATGGCTTTGCAATCCTGACAGCGGGCTCCAGAGTAATGAGCTTACTGAGAATAAGCAGCAGGCGCATTGAACCACCAGAATGAACAATCAGCAGCAGAAGGGAGCAATGAGCAATGGAAACACTGAACCACCAGAATGAACAATCAGCAGCAGAAGGGAGCAATGAGCAATGGAAACGGAGAGGGCAACATATATGGAGAAAGCACCAATTATTGCAGCACATACTTAACAGTTCCAATTGTTCTCTCACGGGACTACAATACCAACAGTACACAACAACAATAGCACCACCAGCACTAATAGCAACAATAACAGTAGCAACAATTGCACTCAACAACAACAGCACATATGAATTAAAAAACACATTAAAAAACCTGATGTCCTCTCACGGGAAGCCAGGGCCTGATCGGGAATTGAAGATAGGCCACATCGTGCACAGATAGTTAACACGACCTTCCACGGTACGAAAGCCTGTGAAAACATCTCTGAACCTACTGTCCATTAGCATCACCGCGGCGTAGCAGTGCTCGGGCGTGCCCTCCGGGAACCCATCGCTGACCATCAACTGCATCAACCGGTGAACCTCCATGCGATCCACATTGGTGTTGCCCCCCCGTTCTGGTGGTCAGGCCTAGTTCGCGGTTTGCTCGTACGCAGTGGTAAGCCATATCATGCACTCCTCTGCTGTGCTGCCCTGGTTCTTCTTGCTCTCGGGCCCTGACTTCGTGCCCCCGCTGCGCTTTCGAGATGAGCTGCTAGGCTCGCAGACTATCTCCGACTCCGGCTCTGGATCATCGCTGGCATCAGAGGGCACATGAGCATGCTGCCTGGTAGCCCCAGGGACTTCCGCATGCTCGTTAGTGCAAAGGCCCTCCTGGAATATGATGTCCATTATGTCCTCGTGAGCCAGCGGGCGATTGGCAAATTTCTTGGCCCCTGGCATTGTCTACAACATGTAATCACCTTTTCAGCTAAGCGTTATCACTCCTGCACCATTGCTGAAACAAGCATGTAGCATGAAAATTTCGTTTACCTTGCTTTGCTCGTCAAACCATGCCTCCATTGCCACAATTGCGCCGGTTTCTAGATTCATCCCCAATCCAGTCGCGTTCAGCTTCAAGGTCTTCCAAATGGTGTAGTCCTTCTTCATGGAGTCCCAGTGATTCTTGAATTGCTTTCTGGTGTAGTCACGGCCGGTCCGTTCCTTGAATTTCCTCATCGTTCGCGTATTCACGCTGTTCAAATACCCCATCGTGTTCTGCGTCTCGAACTCGTCACGACATATTTCCAGCATCGCGATATGAGCAGTGTCGTCCCAGCAAGCATTGCCGGTGTTGTCCTTCCGAGCCTTCCCACTGGCCATCTGCGGGCAAGAGTCCTCGACAATCAGGCAAAATAATGACATTACATGGACAACGAGGAGCAATTCCCCCGGTGGCCGCAACACCACGTCCGACACGTGCTCTTTGACGCACACAGGGACCTCGACGGCTCGTCCGGCCGGACGCTTCCTTTCAGACCGTGTCGACGGTGCAGCAAGCCGGTGAGGAGACAATTGCGCAGGAGAGTGCCGTGACGGATCGTTCGATGCCGACTCCGAATGTACGACAGAGGTGGCGTCTGACGCTGAGGAGGAGGACAACGACTCCGCGGTCGCTGCGTGGGGGTTGGACGGCGATGGTGACGCCGTCCGGGAGGGGGAAGCCAGGTCCACTGAATTGGTGGACAAACGCCTAAGGGACACCCCGACCGCAGGAAGCGGGCGCGGAAGGGATGGGGGGGGTGGAGCGCAGCAGGAGGCGCGGGGGGAAGGGAAGCGGCGGTGGGGAGGGGGCGCAGCGGAAGGGAGGCGCGCGGGAGGGGGAGAGCCGAACAGAGGCGGGCGGGGAGAGTGCGAGGAGCCGGTCGTCGGATCCGGGAGGCGGGGCGAAGGAAGCAGCGGCGGGGGCGCGGAAGGGAAGCGACGCTGGGGCGGAAGGAGGGTGCCGCTGCGGATCCGGGAGGCGGGGGCGCGAGGGAGGTGCCGCTCGCCGGATCGGGAAGCGCGGCGGGGGCGAAGGAGGTTGCTGGCCGCCGGATCTCGGGAGGCGGAAAGGAGGCGGAGGGGGTCGGAAGAAAGCGGCGCGCGGAGGGGCGCGAAGGGAAGTGGGGGGTGGAGCGCAGAAGGGAGGCGGCGGGGGGGGGGGGGGGGGTAGGGAGGGAGTGGCGGCGGGGGAGGGGGCGCAGCGGAAGGGAGGCGGGGGCGGGGGGCAGCGGAAGGTAAGTGAAGACGCGAGAAGGCGATGCTGTCGGTGGATGGAGAAGCCGAGAGTAGTAGCGCTGGTGAGCAGTGAAGAGAAGAAGCCGAGATGTTAGGTGTGCACTTGAGGCGGCTTTCGACTTCTCCGTACAAAAGCTGAAGCCATAAGCCGGTTCAAAAGCCCGTCCGAACAGGCCCATAAGCTTTTGATCAGTCTTCTTTTCAACTTGTGCCACAAACTTTTGAAACATGTCTTTAGCTTTTGATTTCCTTTGAAGCATATAAACCCACATAACTCTAGAATGATCATCAACAATAAATAGAAAATACTTATTACCTTCATTTGAATTAGGAGTAATAGGACCACAGAGATCAATGTGAAGCAATTCTAGAGGATGTGTGCTTTTGTATTGTGTTTGTTGAGGAAATGAGAGTCTTGTTTATTTGGTAATAATACAATGTTCACATATTTAAGATGGATTATTGATTGGAGACAATCCATAAACCAACCCTTTCTCTGCCATCAGCTTCAAAGACTGGAAATTAACATGACTGAGTCGGTCATGCCATAGACATGCCATTTTATCCACCTTGGCACTAAAGCAAGCTGATTTGGCTGAGTTGAGTTCAATTTTGTAAAGCCAATTTGTTGTTATTATTACCTTCATCAGCAGCTATCCTTTGTGATCATGCAGTAACAAGTATGGTCCTTTTAGTGACACATCACATCGTTTTTTAGTCAGTTGTTCCAGACTTATGATGTTATTGCATAATTTGGGTATATAATAAACATCATTTAGTACTCTTTGCTCTCTATTCTTGCTTTGCAACAAAATAGTACCTTTTCCTTCTATATGAACAACTGACCCATCTCCAAACTTTGCTTTTCCTCGAAATCCTTCATTCAATTCATTGAATTTTTCTTTCTGTCTAGTCATGTGATTTGAAGCACCATTGTCGAGGTACCGAAGATTAGACTCCACCATCTCTTCTCCAACTTTTAGTAATTTCGGCTGGACTTGTTCTTCAGTGAGCATCATAAGTTGTGTATTCTTTTCTTCACAGATGGACAATAGGAGTGTTGGCTCCTGCTCTATTTTGGCTTGAATCAAGTTTGCTTCTTCCTTCTTCTTGTATCGGCAGTCATCAATGTAGTGTCCAAACATTTGACACTCAGAACACTTAATATGACTTCTACATACTGCGGCATAGTGACCTTTTTTGCCATAGGTAAAATATTTGATTCTTGGCTTGTCTTAGTTGTAAGAGGACTCACCTCGTATTACTTTTTCTCCATGACCACCAGTAAAACCATGGCCTCTTCGACCAAAACCACGGCCACCTTGATCACGACCACGACCACGCCAATTGCTAGATCCATGGCTACTTCCTTGACTTGGATTTGCTTCCCACCAATTTTTGTTTTCTACCTTTGCTTCACTTGTTACTAACAATGCTTGATCAGTCCTGATCTTACATTCTTTAAGTAATCTCTCATGAGCTTTAAGAGATCCTGTTATTTCTTTTATTTTCATATCTTCAAGATCGCTTGAATACATAAGAGTTGTGACCACCGGTATAAACCTTTCGGACAAGACTCGTAGATATTTCTTGACAACCGTAGTTTTTTTCCAATATACCTCCAAGAGATCAAATCTCATAAACCACCGCAGTTATTTTTTCTGCAAACTCATCCACTGATTGAGTTTCACCCATATGCAGCGCCTCCTATTTTCCTCGAAGAGTTTGTAGCCGAACTTTCTTTACTCGATACACTCCTTCGTGCATAGTCTGAAGAGCAATCCAAACTTCTCATGCTGTATCTTTTCCGACAAGTTGGCTGAGCATCGAGTCGGGTATGGCAGTGTAGATGAGAGCTAACGTAGTTTGATCGGTCTTCACGTCGACTTCTTTAGCTTTTCCTTTTGGTTTGACCTTTCCATTAGCGTCGATTGGATCAGTTACAGTGTCCTAGACTCCTTGGGTATGCATATTCACCTGCATCTTCATAGACAATGCTAGGTAGTTCTCTGAATTGAGAACTCGATACGGAAGGACATTTGGTCCTTACTTCATTGTCGACGAAGATCCGCCTTCTGCCATGAGTTGCTCCTTCTACAGATCCATTGACATCAAGCTCTGATACTAGATGATGGAATTTTCAAATGAAAACGATCGCTCTATAGAAGGATGAAGTAATTCTTCGGACAAGTCCAAAGCCTCTCACTTTGCTGATCGGACTGGTCCAATCGTGTTTTATGAAGATCGGACGGTCGCAAGAGTGGTCCTAACATCTCCACTTGATCTGATTGGTTCAATCGAGTTTTATGAAGATTAGACGCTTCTAACGTGTAGTCCAAACCTGACCGCTACTTAGAGCGATTCGATGATGATTGGATGGTGTAACTTTGCACGCCGCTTGGACTGGTCCGAACCTTCACGCTGATTAGAACAGTTCAATGATGATCGGACCCTACGTCTTTGGATACCGTTCGCCCTGGTCCGAATGTCTTCACTTGATTGGATCCGTCTGATGATGGGACGATCCTGCCTTGTTCCCGGTTGTTTCCCTTTGCTCTTTGAATCTGGTGGCGACAATACAAAACACTTGAGTGATATAATAAACACAACTCTTTTTGGTGGTGCTCAAATCGCCGCATTTTTTTTGGTTTTCTGCACTATTTATATATAGGTTACAAATTACGCATTGACTATGATTAGGATACTGAGTGCGACTTTGAAACCGGTCTTCTATCTCTAAACTGATTCGGATTTCAACTCTAAAAACGAATTCGGTAGGATTATTTTCAACAAAGAGTGTGTTCTTCTTCTTGGCATCAATATATTCCTACTCCTAATTAATTACTTGTTCCTGTTCTTCGCTAGGATTCTTCTAATTATTTTTTATGACAATGTATTGGCCTCTGAATCATCTGAATTTTGATTTTCGAACGAGTGCATTGTATGTTTGTCAACCACAACATGTTGATTGAGATCCTAATTCCAACTGAAAGTTTCTTCTAAATAGTACTTCAGTAAAAAATAAGCGTGGTTGTAAGATACATGCAATCAAACTATTTAAATATAACCAACAATATCATTATGAATATCTAGATCAACCATATGAAAATGATATGGGTATACTTGTCTCGATAAGTACTTCATAACATTACAATTTTATTAGGTTTTATAAATATATCACAATAGAAATTGGTGGTAAAGTTTTGATTTCGAAAAGTCTTATTGATAAATATAAGATTTGCATGTAAAATTAATGAGGCTTTTCCTTATATGTTTCTATTTATTTTCTCTATATCATATGCATTTATTTATTATCATCTACGTCAAGTATTTTCACTCATCTTTTTAAGATAATTATGAAGGATACAGAAGTCATTTCTCTTTCTGTAAAGTTAAAATATGTCTAATATCTCTCAACGATGGGAGTAATGTGTAGGACAAGAATGGGAGGAAGTACGATTGTTTAATTACCATGCTTTTTATTGGGTATCACCATGACACGGTTGTCACTTCTCACCAGCCTCGTAGATGCAGATGCCTTTGCCATCACGAACCTACCGAAATGAAGGACCCATTAAAAGTGAAGGAACCAAAATTTTCTGGTCACTTCACCAACATGTCTACGTTAATCAGAGACCGTATGCCTCCAGGTCTCCAACTTCATAAATCTTGCACTTCAGAACTGCAACCAACATACTCAAATCAGGGTAGTACCATCATTTACACATCTGCTGGGATGCTAAGTTGTGATCTTAACGCCCTGCCTGATCCATCAATTATGTTAATCTTTCTCTGCTAATCAAATCGTAATATTGTGCATGCCAAAACTGGTCAAGCAGGCCGCAAGATGAAACAAAGGCAGGCCCTAACTGTGACATACAAAATCCAAATTTTCATTTCATATGCCAGTGTGTAGTTCTTAACTTGCCAATTGCATCACTGAGCAGTGAAAAAAAGAACTCTCGCCTAACATCTTCAGATATCTCCTGTTTAATTTAATTGTTGCCTCACTTCACTAATAACTAGTACAGCAAATAAGTCAACCACAGTGCAGATCACTCTGAAAGGTCTCCTGATTAGGAGTGACCTTCTCCATTGCTGAATGGAGTAGAGAGAAAGGAGGCCTAAGTCTGTCAGTCTGAGTGAAACATCAACACGTGTTCTCGAGTAGGCATTTGCAGTGTATATGCAGAATTGGTTATGGAAATCGATATATCGATCTCTAACTCACAAAGTGAAGCAACAAAGAGGAAAAACAGAACCATGAGAGGGATAGAGCAACCAACCGGTTGGTCTCAAGCAGCAGGAATTGGTTGTGTACCCTTGTAGGTTGTCAGGAAACAGTTATCACAGACGGTTTTTGAACCGTCTGAATGTATATATACATGATTGTAGAAGAGTAGAGAAGAATTGGTATAGACACCACACAGCTAAAGGGCTGGGATGACTTTGTATATATATGACCCGGTGTAGGCATATAAGGAAAACATATACAAGGAAGGCGCATATAAAGTAAGCGTATACAAGGAAAGTATATACAAAGAATACGCATACAAGGTAAGCACATACAAGAAAAACTATCTAATAATTCTAATACCCGCCCGTAGTCGTGATGGGAGTCTAGACGCAAAGACTGGATCGAAACTCCTGAAACAGCTGGGTCGGGAGATCTTTTGTCATGATGTCCGCGAATTGATGAGAGGATGGCACGTGCAAAACACGAACCTCACCAAGCGAAACTTTCTCGCGGACGAAGTGAATGTCAATCTCGATGTGCTTCGTGCGCCGATGCTGGACTGGATTAGTCGACATGTAGATAGCACTGACATTGTTGCAGTAGACAACGGTCGCCGAAGCAACTGGGGTGTGAAGCTCTTAGAGAAGTTGCCACAGCCAGTAGCACTCTGCTACAGCATGGGCAACAACACGATATTCGGCTTCTGCACTTGATCGAGACACGGTTGTCTGACGCTTGGAGGACCAAGAGACAAGGTTGTCATCGAGATAAATGCAGTAGCCGGAGGTGGAGCGCCGTGAGTCTGGGCAGCCAGCCTAGTCGACGTCGGAGTAGGCGGTGATAGAGGTCGCCGAGGAGAGGCCGATGTGGAGACCGGCGTCGAGAGTACCCTTGTGTACCACAGTGTTCGTTTGATCAACGCGAGGTGGGGTTCTTGTGGATCATGCATGAAAAGGTACACTTGCTGGATAGGGTACGTTAAGTCAGGGCGTGTGAGTGTCAGGTACTACAGAGCTCCTGCAAGGCTGCGATACTCAGACGGATCGGCCACTGGAGCTCCGTCATGGCCGGATAGCTTGACTTGAATGTCCACTAGTGTGGCTGTAGGGTGACACTCAGCCATGTCAGTGCGTTGCAGGAGATCAACAGCATATTGTCATTGAGACAGGAAGAGGCCATCGGAGGAGCGTGCGACGGAGATGCCGAGGAAGAAGTGTAGGTCGCTGAGATCCGTCATGGCAAACTCCGAGTGGAGCAAGCCTGTGAGGTGCTGTAGGAGACCTTGGGTAGAAGCCGTGAGGACGATGTTGTCGACGTAGAGCAGTAAATAAGCCATGTTATTCCCCCGACGGAGAATAAACATGGACATGTCGGAGGAGGAGGCGATGAAATCGATACTACGGATGTAGGAGGCGAACCGTTGGTACCATACTCGGGGAGCCTACTTCAAGCCATAGAGGGACTTCTGGAGAAGGCACACATGGGTGGAACGAGTAGGGTCCACGAAAGTGGAAGGCTGTTGGCAGTAGACGGTCTCATTGAGAGTGCCATGGAGAAAGTCATTCTTAACATAAAGCTGATGAATCGGCCAGGAACGGGATGCAGCAATGGAAAGGATAGTCCGGATGGTGGCCGGTTTGACCACTGGACTGAACATCTCATCGTAATCGACACCATGTTGTTGAGAGAAGCAGCGAATAACCTAGCGCGCTTTATAGTGGGCTAGACTGTCATCAGAGTGAAACTTGTACTTGAAGATCCACTTCCCGGAGACGACGTTAGCACCTGGCGGGAGTGGTACAAGTCGGCAGGTGTCGTTGTCCATGAGGGCCTTGTACTCCTCAGCCATCGTGGTGCGCCAATTGGGATCGACGAGGGCGCTACGGTAGTTTGCCGGAACGGCTGAAGTTGGGGAGTGTTCGGCCGCTAGGAAGAAAAACTCCATAGAGGCATCGGCGGTAGACTGACCCCGTGTCACCATCGGATGGCCCGAGGGAGCGGCCGATTGGAGAGGTGCGGGCACTGAAGAAGTCGGGATAGCTAGAGCCGACGCGGGCAACGGTGCTGGTGCAGCTGGGTCGGAAGGAGCCACACGTGTCCGTCTAGAGTAAACCAGATGCACGGGCGGACGTGGTGGTGGATCGACGGATGGTGCCATGGACGAAGGAGATGATCGCTGGACACCATGCAGTGGTGGAGCAGTCATCTGGAGTACCTACAGGGGTGCCATTGTAGCAGTGCGAGGCACCGACATGGCAGTGTCGACGTCAAGAAAATCGAAGTCGGTGCGAGAGGGAGGGGGTGAATATCGGTCACTACTGGCAAACGGGAAGATGCTCTCATCAAAGACAACATGGCGGGAAATGATGACATGTTTGGTAGCGAGATCGAGACAGCGATACCCCTTATGGTGAGAGGGGTAACCAAGAAAGACATAGGCCGTGGAACATGGAGCAAGTTTATGAGCAGAAGTGGTAGAAAGGTTTGAAAAACAAAGACAACTGAAAATCCGGAGATGATAGTACTGCAGTGGGGAGCGATGAAGGAGGGTATAGAGAATGTCACCACCGACAGAAGAGGATGGGCAACGATTGATGAGATAGGTGGCAGTTGCTAGCGCCTCGGCCCAATACTTGGGAGGTATAGTGGCATGGAGCAAGAGCGTGCGAACCGCATTGTTGAAGGTGCGAATGATGCGCTCGGCTTTGCCATTTTACGGAGAGGTGTATGGGCAAGAGAGGCATAGGGTAATGCCGCGGGAAGCAAGGAAGGATGTGTTAGTGTGGTTCACAAATTCGGTGCCGTTGTCAGCCTGTATGGATTTTAGAGGGAGACTGAATTGTGTGCTAGCATAGGTGGTAAAATCCGCTATGTGCTGGGGAACTTCTGATTTCTTTTTAAGAGGAAAGGTCCAACAATAATAAGAGAAATCATCAAGTAACACTAAATAGTAGAGAAAACCAGATATGCTAGGAATTGGAGATGTTCACACGTCACAATGAACTCGCTCAAATGGTGCAGAAGGGCGCGAAGAAGAAGTAACAAAAGGGAGACGCGTATGTTTGCATATTGACAGGACTGGAAAAGAGAGCGGTTTACTTTATTACATGAGATGAGTAAGTTTTTATTGAGGGTGTCGAGACAGGCGACGCTAGGATGACCAAGGCGCTGATGCCATAACTGGGAGGAGATGGCGAGGTAGGTGCTGGGTGGAGCTGAGGTGGCGACTGGAGGGATAGTGTAGAGGTCGCTCGTACTATCGCAGCGAAGCATCACACACTGTGTTTGGAAATTCTTAGTAGAAAAACCAAAAACATCAAACTCGATGGAACAATGGTTGTCACGAGTGAACTGTCTAACAGAAAGAAGGTTGTGAACTAGGTTAGGAACAACTAGAGTATTGTGAAGAAGTAAACGAGTGAATGGTGTGTGAAGGAACGTGTGACCACGAGAAATGACAGGGAGGCGGGAACCGTTGCCAACAGTGATGACCGAATGAGGTGGGGGGGGGGGGGAAGAAACGAGTATACCGTCGTCTGTCGTCATGTGGGAGGTGGCACTGCTGTCCTTGACCCAGCCGCCGTGTCCTTGGATGGCTAGTTGGTTCAATGCGGTGATGAGGCCCTACTGATCTCAGGTCTGCGGGGTGGTAGGCTAGGATGGCGTGAAGGCGGTATGAGCCTGAGGTGCAGCGCCGAGGAGGCTAGGAGCCGGCGAGGGACGCCACTGACGGCCAGTAGGGATAGTCCACGAATTGAAGCAAAATCAGAGACCAGTCGTTGGAGATGGTGGTACGCGGCTACCCTAGAAACCGGCATTGGCACCACGGCCAGACCTGCCCTGCTTGCCGTGGCGGTTGTGGCCGTCGCGACGCCCGTCACGAGTAGTGGTGGCCTGAGTGGTGGTCGATGACATGTAGCTGGAGTAGCCGCCGGAGGCGAGTAGGGCCGTGGTGGTGACAATATTTGCCTTGTTGCTGAGACGAGTCTGCTTGAAAGTGAGTATGGACCGCACCTTGGTGAAGGAAGGGAACGGTACGGAGTTGGCGATGTCGTCGGCAGTGGTGGAGAAGCACGGGTTGAGGCCACGCTGCAGGTTGAGGACGAGCTGCGTATCGTTGATGGGGTAGCCGATGTTGCGTAGCTCGTTAGCGAGGACCTTCACCCATTAGCTGTAGTCGGCTATAGATAGATCGCCTTGGACGAGCGAGTGAAACTGGTTGTTGAGGAAGATCGCGCGGGACTCCTTGTTGTTGTGGAACAGCGCCTCGATCGCGACCCAGAGGTTACGTGCGGTCTCTTGATCAGTCATCGCTGAGTCGAGGATGTCGTCAGAGATAGAGCCATACAAGCAGCTCAGTACGGCGGAGTCGGCGAGGGCCCAGTTAGCCTCGTCGCGATGCACCGTGTCGGTGCTGTCAATGTGGGAGAGGAGGCCGAACTTCGCACACATGGTCCGAAAGAATTTGGACCATCGGAAATAGTTTGATGTCTTCAGATCGAGGGTGGTTAGCACATGGGACTTGACGATGACTGTGTAGCAGGGGTTGAGGATGATCGGATGGGCGACAGGCGCGATCGTGCCGGCGGTGGCGACGACAGTAGCTGGATCGGCGAGAGGGGCCAACATGGCAGAGGACCGGAGTTGGACGGATCCCGTTTTTTTACCTGTAAAAGGCACTCACTCAACGGATCAGATCCGATCTAGATCTGGGCTTCCCGGCGGCACTGGAGGAGAGACATCGACGGGCTGGCGTGGGCGGTGACAGGTGGCTGGTGGCGGGCTTCCGGCTAGCGCAGGCGGCCGACTGGGGCCGGTGGGCTGGAGGCGGCGGCGTCCTGGGTCAGCGGCTGGCTGGCGCGGTTGGAGAGGTGGCCCGGGAGGAGGTCGGGGAGGCGACGACGTCTAGGTCGGCGGCGGCAGCCCGGCCTGGGGGAAGGCGACTGGGTGCGGAGGCGGTCAGGTAGAGGCGGCGACGACCCAGGGGAGGCGGCGTTCGGGGGCGGCGGCCTGAGGGGGATGGCGGCGACGTGTCCTCGGGGGAGGAGGGAGGTGGTGCCTGGGGGAAGGCTTCAGCCAGAGGGTGGGGGAGGGCTTCGGCCCAGGGGAGCAGCGGAGAGGTTTAGGAAGAACGCTCTGATACCATGTAAAAGAGTAGAGAAGGACTGGGGTGGCTTTGTATATATATGGCCTGGTGTAGGCATACAAAGAAAACATATACAAGGAAGGTGCATACAAGATAAACGCATACAAGGAAAGCTATATAATAATTCTAATAGTGATAACAGGTGGTTATCACAGATGGCTCTCAAACCATCTGTGATAAGATACAACATAGACGGTTTTTCAAAACAACCGTCTGTGATTTGTCAGCTATCACAAATGATTTTTGGTATTAATCGTCTATGATAACTTACATATTACAGATGGCTAATACTAATAACTGTCTGTGATAGCGGATATATCAT
This sequence comes from Melocanna baccifera, assembly GCA_036346265.1. Classification (NCBI taxonomy): domain Eukaryota; kingdom Viridiplantae; phylum Streptophyta; class Magnoliopsida; order Poales; family Poaceae; genus Melocanna; species Melocanna baccifera. Next base: position 15,425,666 of record CM070708.1, on the reverse strand, counting down.
AGACGGTTGTATTTAAAAATCATCTGTGATAGCAGCATATCACAGACGGTTGTATTTAAAAACTGTTTGTGATAGCACAATATCACAAACGGTTGTACTTATAAACCTTCTGTGATAGCTATCTAAAAAGCTATATTATTTTTTTATTTTTTGGCTAGCCTCAGAAAATGCTAGTCATGCCATCTGAAAACAAGCAAGCAGATCACATATATATAGCACATGACAATCATTACACAAATATCACAAATGAATTAAATAACGCAAGCAGATAACATATATAGTACATGACAATCATTACATGTATAGATATCATAAATGAATTAAACAATTGAATTAATTATTTGATTAAGCACAACTGAGTGAATTATAATTATAATTCAATCAAATGTTTGAACAACTAATTATCATCTCTGCCGGGGTAGAACTCTCCATTATAGTGAATGACCCCCGCCATCAAGAATTCGAAGAACTGTCCTCGAATTTTGGTGAGGTTGGCAAGATCTTATTGAGTTGAATTCTATGACTTGTCGCTAGGAGTGTTAAAATCGTTAGCATATATATACATATATAGAAGTTGATAATCATGAAATAAATATTGCTAGGTTGACAAACCTTTGGATTTTTCATGTTAGTGTCTATGATTTCCAAGATATGTTTGCAAACGTAGAATTCACATACGTTGCCCTGTAGCTGCTGGTGGCACTACAAAAAAAATATAATTACATATAGAGGTATGGTCAGTTCTACAAACATTATTATAAAGTGTGATATAGGATTGTGTTATAGCGGGTACTAGAAATCGCCTCTTGTGTCATAGTATGGCGTAAAATTCCCTGTGTCTCCCTCTTGGGCAATGTAAGTGCTGAACGACCTACGTGATTCTAAAAAGTCAGGCTCAGCTATTGCAAGTGAAGGGAGAAGTACAATAGAGTTATGTATGGAGAAAATGAGTTTACCTGTTAAATATTTGTTGCACAAGGGTAAAGTCGTGGTTGCCATTAAGTAAGGAATCAAGGTATATTTCCTTGCTCCACTTTGGTACAATCACGATTAGAATCCAATGACCCCTAGTCATGTATATTGCCATAGTAATTAATTCTAAGTTCATATTACGTATAAAGTATAAATAAAACTTGCATGACAATGAGTGAAGCACTTACCCCTGGTTGAGGGGTACTATGATGTAGTCATTGTCACTCTGAGCAAGCAATCTCTTCGTTATGTAATCTTGGATGAAGGATGTGTTGGCCTTGATGCATTGCTCAGAGACCAAGTGTGGGTTGAGGAAACCCACGGGTTGTCGCCATGACCAGACTTTTTGGATCATGAATCCATACATAAGCAAGGAGTTATAATATTTATCGATATTACGTGAATGTAGAACTTATTCTACAGTACACTTACAGTGTCTAGCACCGTAGAAGTGAGGCATCGAGTTCGTCGAGATTGAATAGTAAGAATAAGTCTTCAAAGGTCACAATGAAGTAGCCCGAGTCGTGGAGGAAATGCGCCTTCATGTATTTCACAATGAATCCATTTTGACGGTTTGGTTTCCTATTGGACCTCTGCATATATCAGGAATGCAAAGACATGCAAATCCGTCCAAGGCTAGATAATTGTGACTCCGGGTCTAATGACACTCCGAGCTTGAACTTCCAAGTCCCGGAAGGCGCCGTACTCTTCTTCGATTTGGCACTAGCTTGGGCCTTAGCATCTTGCTTGTGATATATCTTCATCGTCATCTCCACGGGAGTCGATGCGACAGTCTTCTAAAACAGAGCTTGAGGTGGAGCCACATGAGCCGATGTGACGAGCTTTTGAAGCGGAGCTTGAGGTGGAGTCATAGAGGATTTTGTTTGATAGAGATGGTCATATGGAGATCGTAGCATGGAAGGGTTCAAGGTGAGGTCCCTCTTGGACCACTGGATGAATGTCTGGACGACATCACTTAGTGTCATAATCTCTTTATTTGGGGGCTTCTCAAGAGAGATGGCCTTGAAAACATCATTAATCATATCCACCTAGATCTTCACAAAACTAGTTTCTAGCTGGAAACCATGCACCAGCTTCCCTGGCAGGTATGGATACGCCATCCCTACCCAGCTTCAATGGGAATGGAGCCAACAAGCTTGGCTTTGAGGATGCATGGCGTGGGCTCCTACATAACGATACACAATGAGCTAAGATGTCCACCAGGTCTATCTATATAGCATTCTAGAGAGGTACATTACCTAGATATCATTGATAGGTAAATCGGAGTCGCTATGTTTAGAAATTGGCATGGACGCGTAGCTACTTCGACGTTGAGGAGGACTGGGTACCATATTAACGGGGGGTGGGTTGTGATTGGTTGAGGACTTGTCTCAATTATTCCCTCAATAAATCTAACTCTTCTCGAAGTAAGGCAGTTATCTGCTCTTGAAGTAAGGCAGATAGTTATTCCTCAAGTTATGCACGAAGCTCATATTTTATTTGTTCCTCGCGATAGGCCTTGGATCTCTTTCTACTCCTATACACCTCAGAGTCATTTGGAAATCCGTGCCTCCATGGTACATAAACCCCTAAACCTCGCGTGTGACCTAGGTGCTCCTTGTTTTCTAGGGCCTGTGATAGTATATCCCTCTCCCTGTTTATTTCAAAGGAGCCTTAGTGAGATTCAGTAGTCAATGCTTGCTGCAAGAGACAATCATATTATTTTAAACCCCAAAAAGTTATGGAGCAATTAACTATGCAGTTTAATATATATTATTAGGCGTTGGAACACTTACTCATCTGTGTGGTTTTTGAAAGAGGAGGCACCCGAAGACGTGGTTGATGACCTTACTCTTAATTAGTTTTGGGTGTACTCATTTGTGATCCCGGCAAATAACGAGGAGGTCTCTGATTGGATTGTGACCTCATCTTGTATCCTCCATTGTGGGATTTTTTCGTGTACCTAGCGGTGCCGAGTCTATGGGGGTGAGTGTTTTGTGCCTAGAGAGCCTTGTGTGCCGCACTTTGCTGTTGAAATTCAGTCGTCGTCTTCATCTGCACAAAGTCCTCCCATGTTTCTGATGACACGAAAGGATACCTTGTTTATGGGCATGTGATCCTTAGCCACATACTGCGTGACAAGCGTGCTCTTGAAGTTCTTCTATGCTTTTCTCATCGCGAGGAGTGCTTGCCATTGCATGAGTCCTTGGACTTCTTTTGGGATCTTGAACGACCCTGTTATTTCCACCCATAGGTGATTTTTCTGAACCTTTGTCAAATCTTTTCATCTTGCTACAGTGATGAGGACCTGTTGTCTTCTAATTATCCCATAGGTACTCTAGAATACTGCCACTGTTTTCTTCAGTTGCAAAGGGACCCCATCCGGAGAGACCACCATGATGGATATTCAGCCCTCTGGTCTTTTTGATACTCCTCTACCATGTTTAGTTACTCCGGTCTTCAGAGCGTCAGACCCATTCAGTGACATCGGTGGTGATGACGATGACTGTGTAGACGCCATCTCTCTTACACGAAAAAACTAATTACAAGGAGCTATGAGCATGAACAAAGTTCTATAAAGCTAATGACATACACCAGTGTCTCAAGTTCTAAGAAATTGGTTATAACTTACTTCGTAGAACTTGACATACTGAAGTGTGTAATTTGCTTCATTCCCTTTGAAGGTTTATGTGGCATTTATTATTGCTACAAGGTCCCTTTAGAACAGTAACATGCCATTCAAAATAGATCTTGTAGCAATAACACGACCTTCCCTTAATGTTATCTTTAAGAAATCTAACTCACTAAGAAACTATAGCTCTAATAATTTGTTTCTAAATTCATTTCCTAACTATTTTTAATATTCTCATCAAAACAAGTATTTCTCAACAACTACAAGACGAACATTAAAGCACCATGAACTTGAGCTTCGAAAAGATTGAAGCTAATTAGCTTCAATCCTTTTAAAGCTCAAATGTTCAGTCCTGTAATGTTCCTCTTGTAGTGAGTATATAGTAATCGACATTGTACTCAACTAATATAGGAAATAATGCGATTTTAGCAAAATTTCATATTTGATTCCAGCATAATAAAAGATAATCAAAATATATTTCCAGCAACATATGAATGTCAAAATTAACATGATATCATGTAAGTCCTCCAAGACATTTACAAGATTGATCTAAGTGAATTTACTAAAATCATCAATAAAACTAACATAGTATTTGTATCCTCTAATAGATCGAGGAGCTAGGCCCCATACATTAGAAAAAAAAAGTTTTAAAGGAGACATTGACACATGAATGACTGGGGAATAAGAAAGTTGATGACTCTTTGCCTGCTAACATGCATCACATGTAGGTGTTTGTATGGGACTCATGGAAGGTAGTTTATTAAATGAAGAATTGACTGAACTATTTGGGATGAAGGATGACTAAGACAAGCAGGCCACTACTGTTTGGAGATCTTGGCACCTAAACAAGCTGACTTGAGAGAACTAGTTGTGGAAGACTTGATTAGATAGAGGCCGGACTCACATTTGTCGTGATACAGTTTTCTCTTTGGCACCTGATCCTTGACAACAAAATGAGTTAGATGAAATTCAAGGAATACATTGTTATCTTGAGTGAGTTAATGAACATATATGAGATTTTTTTGAAATTTGTGGAACATAGAGAACCTTTTTAAGAGCTAAAGGATTAGCAACAGTATTAATAGAGCAATGACCAGTGTTAGATATATGCAAACCTATGCCATTATCAAGTTGGACATGATCTAATCCAAAATATTTTTCTTTCATCATCAAGTGATCAAGATCACTTATGATGTGATCAGTTGCACCGATATCAATATACCAATTGTGATCAACTTGATATGAGGGTGTAACTGCCATTGTAGCTATGGTGTGGACTTCTTCTGATTGATAGGAGTGATCAAACTGGTGCCAACACTTAATTGCTGTGTGGCCTGGCTTCTCGCAGACCTGGCAAACTATACGACATGTTCCTCCTCGGCCTCCTTGTCCAGAGGAGCCACCACGACTGTTCAGAAATTGGCCACCATGACCATGCCCTTAGCTCTCTTGGATGCCTTGATGCTGATAATGATTACCATGACCAGAACCACATCTAGCAAAATTGGCCGATGATTGATTCAATCCTCCAAGGTTCAATTGCTAATCAAAGTTATTTTGTTCCATCCTATATGCAAAACTCATTAGATGAGCATAAACATCGTCAATCGAGGTGACCAATAGGTCAAAATCTGAACCAAGGCCAGCAAGTATGTAGAAGACAACTTCATCTTATCTCAGTGGCATGCCAACTATAGCAAGTGTGTTCACAAGATTCTTCATCTTCCTAAAGTAATTAGATGTGGAGAGATCTTTCTTCTTCAAAATAAAGAACCTCAAGCTTCCCTTTGCAAGGCTGGCAAAGGGAAGCTTGAGGTTCTTTATTTTGCAGAAAGCCATGATTGAAATACAAACAAATAGAAAGCCTGAGACTTAGCATTTTAACTAAACCATATTTTTAAGTAATGTAAGAGTATGCAATACTAATTGTAGTGAAGGTTCCATCCACCTTTTACAGAGAATATTTCCATCAACCATATGCTATTTTCATTTCTAGGGTTCTGTCAACCCATTACATTCACTGGATTATGTCCACTAGGGGAAATCAAAGTTAGGGTTCTAACCACCCCTCCTGTTTTTCATCTCAACCACACAGTTTTTTTTTGTAAAATAGACACTAATTAGAGTAGGTTCTCATGTTTACCCTAGACCATAGGCACAACTATTCAAATAGTTTTCACTCTATAGAGGTCACACGCTCTACCCATAAGAGATGTACAACTTATTATATTCCACATACTTTCTTAGGCATGCAGATCAAGAAGACCATCACAAGGCCTTTATAATGCATCTTCTCAATGTGGCTACACACGCTAAGGTTTTCACCATTGTGATGTTTCAACCACCCGCTCCAGAGACGCCCTCTTGCACCGTCACATCAAAGTCTTCTATCCAGCTTACTTGCCTATGTTCCATCAGATGGCGCATCCAGCGCTAGGTTGATGCAAATTAATTGACTAGGTCATACCCATTATAGGCTTTTGGTTGCACTGTTTTACCTTGAGAGGTCATTACAAGATTCAGTCATTAAGGTTACCTGGGTGATTTTGTCACAAACCACACTCTCATGCTCCAACTGTACTAGCCCTAGTTACTATCCGCTTAGGTATAAAACAAGTTTTAGATTCCAAAATATCTTTTCCAATTCAACATACCAGCCACTTCCATCCGGTGACTACCCAAAACATATTTTGATGTTTTTGAAATGATGCCAGGGAAATTAATGCTCATAGATATTTAAGTAAGGCTAACCATGACACTTAGGTACGGACTTATCAACTAGTATATATACCATTTATTCTAGGGCCACAAGGGTTCATGTCCAAAGTCAAGGTAGGTGCAATACAATCAAAGTGATGACTTGACTCTCTCAATTTGCTACGGGTCTTGTTCTTGCCCAAAGTTTTGATCTTTGTCTTTATTTGGATCTTGATCACGCTCGAATTGTTGCTTCTTCGAGACTCCAAATTCTATTTATGCGAAAAGAACTGAATCTAAATAACTCCAAAAATCCAAATAAATCCAAATGAACTCAATTAAATTTTATTATGATTAAGTTGGTGACATGAGACAATATTTAAGTGAGTGCGGGATGTAGGCGGGGTCAAACAAAGTTTGAATGAAGAGGAATGATGTGGAGGACATTTGCCGGGAAGGATGTCAAGAAAGGATCAATGAGGATGAAGAAATATTCATAGGAATATTTCACTCCAGATTCAAAGGCAGTTTAGACATAGCAAACTTGTGAATACTATTGCTTGAACCTAACTTAATGTTTTCTTTTATTGTTTTCTATTTATCAAGAAAGTTCCTTGAGTTAGGGGTGACCTACAGGTATATAGAATGGCCTACACGGTGCACCGAGCAATATTACCAAATATTATTATTTAAGGATTATGACGTGGGTTCTACACGCGATAGGTATACTTTTTAATTAACCATATTAATCTTAGATTTTGCATTGCTAGGAAGTTCAGAATATATTATTATTTGAGGTTTAATTGACAATTAATCAGATAATTAAATAAATATTCACTAAAATGTGGGATTAGTTATTTAAATTGATTTCTTTAATATACCCTTACTGGAGATGCACTTAAGTGGCTGATAGGTTCCACTACTAGTTGCTAATTAATAGCTAACTTTGGTTAATTAACTTTGATTTACATTCTAATTACGTGGACTAGCTATGATACTTATTTTACTATATTGCTATGGGACTGTTTATGGTCTAGGGCTTATTAACACCATTTCAAATTTAGGTATAATGACAAGATAATTAATTTTATTATCATTTATACTAAATAGGTATTCAATTGATATTTGAGTTTCTAAAACAATATTGATGATATCATAATTAACCTCTATTTTTATCTAACTATTTTCAAAAAAAAATCTTTAATTAAAGTTGATACTTCAATTTAAATACCAATGGCACCCTAATTATTTTATCGATATCAAACTCTAATTCTTGATTCAATGCCTAATTGCATGAGCCTAGCTAATTTGCAACTTATGGTAAAACTTAATTTATTTCCTAGTAAATTTGAATGAACCCCAAAATTCATGGGTTTGCCTTTGAGAGAAAGATCTTGAAATTAGATGAATTTAGAAACAAGTTTCACTTAATTTGGATTTAAAATGAGTGAGAACGGACCTTACAAAGTTTAAATTAGGATAAATTCCCAAAATAAATAGAGTAAAGAAAGTGTCTCTTACTGACAGCCAGGGCCAATCATTTAATTTATTTTTTGATTTATTTTCATCTTAGAAAATATGCCAGAGGCTGACAGGTAGGTCCAGCTAGGTTTTAATTTGTTTTTGAAGTTTTTCTTAAGGAAAACATGAGTGACTGACAAGTGAGACCAACTGGGATTTAATTTTCTTTTTGAATTATTTTCTTTAAATAAAATAAACAAGTAACTGACAAGTGGACCCGGGCATATTGAAGTGCTTGCATGTTAGTGGCTCAAAGCTTAAATCTAGTTTTAATAAGCATTCTTAATGGCTTGGGCCTACATATCAGTGACTAATTAGCATTAATTAATTAGTATCATTAACATAACTTAATTATGTCCCAAGGATATCATTATAGCTAATAAGTTGCTATAGTGCTTCACCCTAGCTGAAACAAAGCAAAGGCAGCGCCAGCATTGCCATGCTTGACGTCAGCTAGATAGGCGATAGCGGTAGTCGGCGACCATAAAAATGGGTTGTTGGGGTGTAGGGGAATCTAGGGGAGGCAACGACGTAGATTGGGTGGCACCAAGGTGAGTGTGCAACAGTGCACGGGTCGGAGCCAGGGAGGAGAAGGGGGCGACGACACGGGGGTGGAAGAGGGGCATAATTCGGGAGGGCATGAGCAAGAGGGGGTGGAGGGGAGCTTACCGGAGTGGATGACGAGGTCGGCGAGGAGTCTTGGAGAGCTGGTGATGAAAGCCAGGGGCGACACGGCGAGGCTCACGGTGACGGCAGTTAGAGCAAGGGAGAGCCTAAATTGAAGGTTAGGGATGGGTTGGAGGTACATGAGGATGCTCCAGGAGAGAGGAATTGGAGAGAGTCTCATTGGAGAAGGGAGGGTTGTGGCAGTGTTGGTTTTTGTCCAGAATGGAGGAAGACAATGGTGGTGTGAGCTCTTGTGAACAATGGCAAGATTGCTTGAGGGGAAATCTAGAGGGAAGTGTGGAACACATTTTGACACATGTGGTTTTGAGGGAGCTCACCAAATTCAACTAGAGAGACGAGGCGAATGTGGCGGTCAGCGCGGGCGCGATGCGTCATCGAGCTTGGCTTGGCTCAGGGAGGAAGAGGATGGAAGGGGAAGTGGTGGAGGGAGATGGAGGGAATGGCGATAACGACGAGTCTTAAATATCTAAGGAGGTGCGGGTGGACATGAGCTCGACGGTCAAAGGTGACATAGGCAGACCGGATGTGATGAGGTAGACAGGGGCGCTGTGGGTGACACAGGCATGCAGGTGGTGTCATGGTGGCATGGGTGCTGGCGGAGGGGAGTGGGCTGGCGGAGTGGCACTGGGCTGAGAGGAAAAGAGGGAAGAGGAAAAAGGAGTGGGCTGGCGAGCCAAATTTCATTGGCTAAGAAAAAGAAAAGAAGGGAGAGAAGAAGTTCAGGCCAAACTGAATTTTGAGTTTTGATTTTATTTTCCTTTTTTGAATTTGGATTTTCAATTTGAATTCAAATTTGAATATCATTCTCCTTGTTGCTTTCAATTTATCACTATATTATTATTGTTGTTGTTGTTGTTTATTTCTCCTTGTATTATTTTGCATAACACAAATTTTAGAAAAGCCCAAATTAATTTCAGAAAATCCGAATGCCAACAAAATGCATTAAAAAGTTTTAAAATTTTTACATTTTCAAACATCCATATTTTGGGATATTACATTTTTTGCGAGGATTCTATTTTCTTGTTAATAACCATTGGTGTGACTTAAACCACAAATTAGGTCAATTAAAACCAATACTATACCAACTAAGCTGCAAGCCTGCAACTACAAGTCAACCTACGCACGCTCTTACTTCTTAACTCATTTTGTCCCATGTATTATACATCACACTCTTTAATTTTTTAGACTATGATCCTAGAATATTTTTCCTTTAATAGTGACAAATATTTAGACTCTAGTTGGACTACATTGCTTTTAGATTAAGTTAATTTTAAAATTGTTTTCGATTCATTCACTACTACAGAAAATCGTATTACAGACGGTTGGAAAACGTAATCACAGACGGTTTTGTGAGCCGTCTGAATTGATGGGTCAGTAATAATACGAGGTCATCACAGATGGCTTTCGAACCGTCTGTGATGTAAATCTCACATACGGTTTTTAGTTAAAAATAGTCTGTGATATTCTTTTCTACCCCTAAATCTATTTCTGTTTATTGGCTAGCCTCAGGAAATGTTAGCCATGCCCTCTGAAACAAGCAGATCAACATGTACATGTATACATCCAATTCACATCTCAATTCATTTCACAAACAAAAACATCCATTTCACAAATCAATTAATTGAAATAAAATAAAAATATCCATTAACAAATACGCAATTACAATTAATGTCAATCTTATCCTAAATAAAAAATCATTCTACATTGTGGATCTCTCCATTTGATTTTATGACTCTAGACACCAAAAAGTATGCGCACTCTCCTCGAATGCATGCAAGGTCGGGCTATTGCAACGCAGTTGTAAGGATGGGCGCAACCTGTCAATAAGAATATCAATGTGCGTACATATATAACTTGATAAGTATGAAATAATTATGGAAAGATTGACAAACCTTAGGATTGGTGATCTTCGAGGAATCGAGTACTAGTCTCATATGGTGGCAAACGTAGAATCCACACGTGTTGCCTGGTGGCTGCTGGTGGCACTGCGAAAAATAGAATGTGTTAATTTAAGAGGCATTACTACCAAGTGTTGTATAGGATTAATTAATGTGTACTAGCGAATACTGAAAAATTTCGAACATGTCGCAGAGCGTTGGCCCCTTCTGTCGAGCCACATCCCTCTGCAATATACATGGTGAACGACCTACGTGATTCGAAAAAGTTAGCTTAATCATTTGGAAGGAAAGAAAGTGTAAAATATAGTTATGTATGGAGAAAATGTACTTACCTATCAATTAATCGGCCAATAAATGTGTGGTTGGTATTGTTCTTACTTAGGAAATCAAGGTATATTGCCTTGTTCTGTTTTGGTATAATTACAATTAAAATCCTGTGGAATCCCTGATTGTAGGGCATAAGTACAAATTCCTTATCGCGGTGAGCCAGCAGTACTGTTGTAATGTACCTCTCGACGAAGAATGCATCCTCGTTGATGGTATCTATGGTGACTAAGCGTGGGTCCATAAAACCAATTAGTGATTTGGATGATCTAGCTTCAGCCACCATGTGTCTATATACATACACACAAAAGCAACAAATTATATATGACATTTATCGGTATTACATGAATGGAGACTATGATTGTACACACTTACAGCAAGGTGTCTCAGCATTCCATCCTTCTTGCGCTCCTCCGAGTGCCAACGCAGCAGGTTGGACTCCTTTGGATTCGCAAAAAAGGACTCCTTTTGATTCGCAAAAACTACTTCAAACGAAAAATTATAGGAAAATACCATGCCACCTTTGCAAGAGGTTTTTTCTTCACCTCTGTTTTCTCGCCATCATCATCTGATTGATTGTTGCATTTGTATCGGTATGCGTTGCACACCGGACATAATGCATGTTTGCATACTCTTTACGGTAGAGGATACAGTCGTTCGAAAATGCATGTATTCTTTCTACTTTCATTCTCAATGGAGAAAGAACCTTCTTAGCTTTATACATGGTTTTAGGCAACTCATTTCCTTCTAGAAATATGTCCGCTAAAAAACCTAGCAGCGCCGTGAAACTCTTGTCGGACCAACCGTTGCTTGTCTTCAATTTCAACAGTTCAAGCACAGCTAACAACCTCGTGTATTTTGACCTGCAGCACATGAACAAAGGTTTTTCCAAGTCCTCCATCAAGCCCCAAAATTTAACATACTCTCTCTCTCATCATAGTTCTCTTCTACATCGCGAAGCATCTGATCCAGATTGTCATCGTGCAGCCCATCCGAATCTGAACCACAATCGAAATCATCCGGCGGCATATCATTGACTTCACCGGCGATGTCATCTGGTGGCATATCATTGACTTCGTCATGACTGGTCTAACACGTATACCCCTTTTTGAAACCTCTCTGAATCAAGTGCGCTTCAATATGCTCTTAGTTCTTAAACATCTTTAAATTCTTGCAGTCAATGCATAGACAGTACATATATTTCACCCTCTTATTCAACATATATTTCTCGGCAGGTCTTGTAAAAGCAGACACGTCATTAATGTACTCTTCACTCACATGGTTTGCGGCATACATTTAGCTTCGGTCCTATGTTATACATATATATAACAACTTAGTATTAAAAATTAAATTAATTAATTATTACTACATATATACCACATGCATTGAGGCTTTGCTAGCTTAATTCATATTAACATGTACAACAAATATTTCCCTAGCGATCGAGGAACCATTTATAACCAACCATCTTCAATAACAGTCACCAAAAATTAGATCTAAATTTTAATGCAACGAAAAATAAATTTCATTACTAACCATATCTAGAGCAGTCAATAACTTGATAAATCTTCAAAGCTGATCTCCTGCCAAATAGCTAGCCTCATTCCAGCAAAATAACCGGCCTGAAAGTCTTGCTTCCTCCAGGTGTAGCACCGGCTAGATCTGGATCGACATGAAGACAGATGCGGTTTTGAGCGGCGTAATAAATATATATTCAGATTATCATAGATGGTTTTTATTAAAAATCATCTGTGATAATACACAGATTATTAGAGGCGGTTTTTATTAAAAATCGTCTGTGATAATGCTAGTACGTAAGAACCGTCTGTGATACGAAGAACCGTCTATACTTTACAGACGGTTCTTACGAAGAACCGTTTGTGATATTAATCCTTCACAGACAGGTCTTGCCGATAGCAATAACACATACGGTCTCGAAATAAAAACCGTCTGTGATAGTATTCCTCACAGATGGTTTTATGAAACCGTCTGTGATTTGGCGTCTACTAATAGTATTTCTGTAGTAGTGATTGAACAATCATTAGCCTTATCTATTTTTTTCTAGGAAACTAGCTTATAAATAAATACAACAATATTTTGTATACTTCAACACATTCAACACAATATCGTCGACAGGTTATGCTTCTAACTACTAGACATTCAACACAATATCGTCGACAGGTTATGCTTCTAACTACTAGACATTGTGTCATGGCACAACCTTACACTATAGTTCATCCTATCTCCTCCAACTATGTTACCTATTTATATTGAGTGCAACTATGTTGTTGAGTTCCGTGTATAATTAATCGACGGCAAATCCTACAGCTGGTGCAGCACCTGCGTTCATGTTTTACTTGGTATATATTAGATGGTTTTATTGTATAATTTCTAAATTTGATCTTGTAATCTCTTCTTGTTATATCTAAATTTTAACATAACTATATATTAACCAACTCACCCTTTGCATAGAAAAGAAAAGAAAATAAAAGCTCGAATCGTTGAAGAAAAAATTGGCAGTCCGCTCCTTGTGCCACATGTAAACTTCAGTGGTGGCTGGTAACTAGTAGAACATTGTAACAATCGTTTGCCGCAGCTGCAGCAATGCTCCCACGTTTTTCTTACATCGCGTTGACACACCGATAACACCAACACCAACGGACACTGCACAAGCATCACTGTTCCCATGACATCATCACTAGCACTTGTTGCTATACGGTGGGATTTTTTAGCTGCAGCTGATAGTTTATGGCTGTAGTGTTAGTTTTAATAATAGAAAAGTGCCTCATGTAATTTATTGGATTAATTCTAATTATAAAAGATCTAATATGATGGTTGCTAGATTTAAAGTATTAGAATTAGTGGGTTTTAAATCTCTCTTGTCTCTCTTTGCATAGCACAAATTTTATGTGTGAATAGAGACCATCGTATGCATTTGCTAAGCACATGCAATTAACTTAATGGATTTTGTTAATGACAGCAATTAGTGTTGTGTTGCATGCGAATTCATTGCATATGCTGACACATACAAGCAACAGACAGCAGCAGTTCTTACATGTGTATGCTCCTAGCATGCGGTTGTGCAGTACAAAATAGAAAAGAAGTGGCTGCCTCATGCGGCTGTTCACACATATGCATATGTTTGTATTAGTATGCGATGTTATGTTGCTGAATGGTGCCTGTTCATTAGCTATAAAAGGATTGCTCAACTATTCATTTGGGATGCTTTTCGGTTGAGGCTATTCCTAGAAAGTCAGAGAACCAAATGGCACATATATACACATATATAACTGAGTGCTAGTTCTTTGATCATCAAAAGAACGCTGTAAAGTAAAGGAAGAGACAACAAAAAAGGCTTACTGCAAGGAAGATTAAGTTTATTGCAACATAGATCAAGGTAAATTTATGCTTTAATAAGGTTGATCAAAATAGTGTTGTAAATTAAAGTTTTCCGCTTACATTTTGGTATCAGAGCAAGGTTACAACACTTTTGTTCACCATGAAAGTTTTGGTTTTGTTGTCTTAATGCTCTTTTGTGGTCTCTTTGCTGATTATATAAAAGTTTTGTTGATGCTATTTTGTATGGATTTTACACTGGACATAATAGTGTTCGTCCTAGTACATTGAAATAGCATATTCTTGTATTTGTTTTTTATGAAATAAAATGCCAATTAAATGTTCAATGTACATTACAAGTTAGTCATCACCAAAGTGGCTTAACTAGAAAGTTATTGACATTTATTTGAGTATTTTTTTTGTTCGGTCATATCAAATGCTGTTATAATGACCATACAATTAAAATTTTTAATTATAAAGCTTGGAGGTCGCCTAAATGTGGATAATTGCTTATAATTAATAACATGAAAGAGATTGATCAACATTCTTGATAACATGCATATCCAAAGATAGCATGTGTGAAGATCTGAGTATGTTTGAAAAATCTATTAAAGTTTATCTTTTGACAGCTTTAAAATTTGTATTTAAGATTCATCCAAAGATGGTTTTAGATGCATGTCTAAAAGTTTTTATGTTTGGATCTATTTTGGTTAGAATATTTATTTTAAGCATGTTCTTTTCTGCAGCCACTATAAACCTGTATGCTCAAAGCAGCAGGCTTGTAAAGTTTAATGGACTGAATTATAATGATTGGTCCGAGCAAGTGCGTTTCCAATTGGGTGTTATGAATTTAGATTACGCATTGCTTATGGATAAATGAATCATCACTGAGGACAGTATAGATGATGATATGTCTCTTTTAGAGACTTGGGAAAGGTCCAACAGATTGAGTTTGAATCTAATGTGTATGTTGATGGCTGAAAATGTTAAGCCATCAATTCCCAAAACGGAAGATGCAAAAGAGTTCATGTTGAAAATTAAAGAACACTCTCAATCGGACATTATGGACAAGTCCATCGAGGGGAAAGAAGAACGCCTAAAGGTAATTGAAACATTGATCTCACGTTTAGTAATACATAGTCGTAGAGAAACAACTAAATAGTGTTCTCTTTTTCCTTTGCAAAACATAGGGGTCGAACTGATGGTAATCGGAGAAGAGGTGGTGGAGAAGGCTAAGGCCCCTCTAGCCAAAAGACATCAGTTGACAAAAGTAGTAGACAAGAAGAAGAGGAGCACGAGTGCCGCTGTTCCCCTCGCTATTCTTCCCCTTGCTGCTCTGAGTGGCCCCGTCCAGCAGTTCCTTATAGAGGTGACTGTCGGCAATGAAATAGGGGTAGCAGTCTAGCAACTGACTCCCAAGATTAAGATACCCTTCCACTATGATACCAAAACTTTCTTAGATAGCACTTCCCAAGGCTTTACTAAGCTACTCGAAAAGGAGAACTAGAAGAGCTTCATATCTTTTATGAAGGAGACTACTATGGCAGCAGAACCTGTGATCGAGAAGGAGACTACCCACCAAGTGGTCAAAACTGATTCTGACCGCTAGGAGGGACAAGGAACAGTAGTCCCCGCTCAAGACCTTTGACCAGACGTGGCCGAAGATATCCTCATTCCCCCATGACCAGAAGTAGTCAAAGAGAATCCATCAAAGAAACTTTGAGAAAAGGTTTCTTCTAAGTTCAAGATTAAGAGTATAAAAACAAAGTACAAAAGTAAAAGCATAAACTCTGCATTTTACCTTTATATCTCTTTAAATCCTGACTTGTCTTTTTGCAACTCCAACTCGGCTTCTCCATTGCCTAAGGATGCTCCTGCAAAAAAGCCCACTGCAGCTTTACCTGCAGTCATGAAAGCGGTGGAGAAAGTGGTTGAGGAAACAACCATGGAGGTTGTTGCAGTAATTTAAGCCAAAGCGACAGAAGGTAGGGTAGAAATACCTTGTGTACAGGTTGGAGGTCCTTCCGATTGTCACACCGTGGAGCAAAACATCAAGGATGCTCCTCCTCATTCTTAAGAAGGTACAGTTGTAGAAGAAGAGGAAGAACCCAACTTCTTCTCAACATTCTTTAACCCCCCATTCCTAGGGGGACTTTCTCTGATCGACCTTTGAGACAAGTTCCACACCCTAAAGACCTCTCCAACAAAGGACTCATCTTTGACGATGAATGACTCAAAAAGGTGTGGTGGAACAAGGTCGATAAGCTCGATGAGCTCAAAGACTTCAGAGGGGTGCTCACCAAATTTGCCCGTAGGGGCATGAATATAAGTACCAAGTACTTAGGCATTCATTCTTAGTCTTTCTAGGATTTCTCACTATCTTCCTTTTCTCAGAGAGCACTAAAACACATGGCAACTGTGGCTAAGTACCACAGACAGCTCACGCTCCTACAACAAAAAATGCCAAACTCACCAAGGAGGTGAAGGCGTGATAAGTTACTGGTTCTCGTAGTTGAACTTCATTTTGACCATTCAACCAAGTTCTTATGTTTGCTCCTAACCTTTTCTGGTTCAGGAGTGACGAGAAATTCTTAGCGACTAAGATCGAAAATGAGAAGATCAAGACGTAGAAGCTCAAAAAAGAAGTTGTCGACCTGAGGATAAGCCTTCTGAAGGCTGACTCCAAAAGCAACGCATTAGAAGAAAAAGATAAATAGTAAGTTTTAAACTTAAGACTACTTACTTAGATGTCTTTCTTGCCTTTTCTTAACTCTTTTCTTTTGACAAAGAAAGAGATTGAAATGAGTAAGCTTCGTACGAAGGTTAAAGAGAAGGCCAAAGTGATCGGAGAGCTTACTCGTATCGGCAAGAAGACGAGAGAAATAAGCTACAAGAAGAGGAGCACAAGGTCGAGGTCGATATGCTTGACACTCGACTAGCTGGTAAGAATAATTTTACCTTTCGGCTAGTACTTCTAACTAGTCTTTTGATAAATAACCTTCTAACCATCTTTGCTCTGCTCACAGAGTCGGTGATTGAAATAAACAAACTTTCTGAAGCCTCGACTCGTAGCCAAGAGGAAACAAAGTCAATGAAGATAGTCTTTCAAGACAACATTGTACTCCTCAACAATCTACTCAGTGGGTTTGGTGCGGAGAATATGAGTCCTTCCGAGGACACCATAACCACACATGTGAGCATAAATGGACGACAAGTCAGAGCACTAGAGAAACATCTATCCATCCTGAAGACTGAATAGTTTGACTCAATTCAGGATGCGGTCAAAGGCGCTGTAAGCTATGTCTTGGCAAAACTCAAGGCACACGACCAGAACCTCGACCTTCGCCTGATCGACCATGACTTCGGCTACTCAAAAGTAGAAGTAGCCCATCTGATCGAGGAACTAGAGTCGGCTGGTTGTAAAGTCACAGAGGAGATGCATCTCGACTCAGAGTGATTTGTAAAATAAAATATCTGTAAAGAATGTACCTTTTATCAATGAAAGTTATCTTCCTCTTCCTGTAGTCCATCTTGTTGAGTAGTTAGTACTCTTCAGATGAAAAATAAAGAAAGAGAAAAAAATTATAACTAAGAAATATAGTTATGCCACTAACTCTATCCTAGCCCCTGCCTATTTACTTAGTTTATGGAGATAAACAAAGCAAATAGTACATAATGAAGTATGCAGAGAGCAAAGTAGTCTATCCGACCATCGTCGTCAAATTTGATTGTTATGTTCTGGTGGCAAAAGTGAGGAATGATCAACACTAGGAAGTTCCTTCTAGTGGGTAGGACCACGTGCAGAGAGGAAAGGCTTCGACTAGATGACATCACCTCCCTTTGACCAGATTAATCAAATCGAAGACAAATGATAACAGGATAAATACTTGGAACCTGTTCTATTACAGTTGTTCAACGTTTTCATATACAACACAATCATTTTGTGCTGATAGCAAAAGTTAAAATGGCACAACACTAGGAAGCTTGTTCTAATGGGCACAACTATATGTAGAAAGAAAAGACTTCAACTAGCGGTGTTCCTTTCTCCAACCAGTGAAAATAAATTGGGTGTACTAGAAGTGGTTGAAGAATCATAAAAAACTCTAATAAACAAATGACAATAAAGTTTTGAATAAACTGAAAGCTTTACTAAAAGAGTAGAAATATTATATGTAAAAGTTATACAATTGGTTGATGTTCTAAGAGTTTGAGAGAATCTAGCCATTCTCCATAACAAGTCATATCAAGCCTAGACATGTGACTTCGACCACAGTGTTAGGACCTTCTCACTTGGAGGAAAGCTTATTCTGATTAGATTAGGATTGGATTTTCCTTAATACCAAGTCACCTACAGCAAGACTGCGAGGTTGGACCTTACGACAGTAGTACTTACACATGGCCTGCTGATAGACTACTGATTGGATTAAGGTTTGATTCTTCTTCTCTTCGAGTAGGTTGATGTCATCCGCTTGGAGTTGCTCTTGATTAGAGTCGTTGAAGTTCTCGACTCTTGTTGACCAGATCTCCAGCTCTAGAGGAAGCATAGCTTAGACTCTAAAGACTAGAAAAAATGGAGACTCTCCTGTTGCCTGACTCGGAGTCATACGAATTGCCCATAATACTGAAGGTAATTCTTGTACGCAAGCCCTCGAGTGCTTCACAACCTGATCAAAGAGAAAATCAAAACCCCTGGTGCTTTGGGGAACAGTTCTAGGATGTCAAGCCCCTCGATCGTAAAAGGCTAAGACAGAGGGATTGTCTGAAGAGTCTAAGTTAGTTGGTGTATTTGCCAACTGTGACACTAGCATTGCATACACTTCTTAACCAACTCTTTGGCGTCATTGAGGGTTGTTGGCTAGTAGAAATCTTGTCAAAAAGCCTTACCAACTAGTGTTCTATAAGAGGGATGTGCTCCACAGATACCCCATGTATATCAGTAAGAAGTAATAATCCTTCTTTTTGTAATACGCATCACATGAGAACCCCTTGAATACTCCATTTATAGAGTACCCCCATCGACTAAATTATACATTTTGGCCTTGTAGGATAGACGATCTACTTTGAGATCATCGTTGGGTACTGAACCCTTCTAAAAATACTTGTAGATAGGAGCCATCCAAGTATTCTCGCACTCAAGAGAAGTTGTCTCATTAGGAAGTTGTCTCATTAGGAGTTATCTCTGGTGCTTCGACTAGCTTCTGGAGTTGCTCCAAGAAGACCCCATGTAGCACTTGTGATCAGGAAGAAGCTATTCAAGCTAACTGGTCTACGAGAAAGTTGTCCTTTCGAGGGATATACTGTAACTCAAAACTAAAAAGGTGCTTCTCAAGCTTCCTGACTTCCAACAAGTACTGAGATATGATCAAATTAGTGCATTGGTACTCTTTTCTGACCTGATTCATAACTAGTTGAGAGCCTCCTCTCAGAAGTAGTCGATGAATCCCAAGCACTTTTGTGGTTCGTATGCTTGCTAACAAACCTTCATACTCAATCACATTATTCGTAGATGGAAAGAGTAGCTAAATGATATACTTTATGGTCTCTCCTGTGGGAGATTCGAGGACCAACCCAGTCTCTGAGCCACTTAGCGTAAGTGACCCGTCGTTGAAGTACATCGTCCACTGCTCGTTGTACGGGAGATCCTAAACATGTTTAGCATTTGTCGATTTGGTGATAAAGTCTACCAAGAACTGGGATTTCATGGTCATTCAGAACACAAAATGGAGATCAAACTTCCTAAGTTCTACCGACCATTTTGCCATGTGTCCCGCTGTTTTCTTGTTTTGCACGACCTCTCCTAAAGAAAAATCAGACGGCACAATAATTTTGTGCATCTGAAAATAATGCCTTAACTTTCTTGAAGTCATTAGGAGAGCGTATAAGAGTTTTTGGACATGAGGGTAGCGCTTCTTAGGCCTATGTAAGACATCACTTACATAGTAGACTACTCATTGAATGTTCTCATGCTCTGCGACCAGCACTGCGCTTACTACATGTGGCATGGCGGACAGATATATCAGGAGTGTCTCACCTGGTTTTGAAGAAACCAAAATAGGAGCACTCGTGAGATATCTTTTGACATCCTCGAAGGCATCATTAGCCTCTTTCTACCACACACAACCCTTGTGTTTCCTCATAAGCTTGAAGAAAGGAAGCCCTTTCTCTCTCAGCCATGTGATCAAATGACTTAGAGTCGCCATACACCCAGTGAGTTTTGAACTCCTTTCTTCATGGTTAGAGGGTGCATCTGCTCAATGGCCTTGATCTTTTCAGGATTTGCATCAATACCTCTTGCTGAAACAAGAAATCCAAGCAACTTTCCTGAAGAAACCCCAAACACATATTTCTCTGGATTGCTTTTGAAGCAATGCTTTCTGAGGTTGTCAAATGTCTCCTGTAGATTTGAAATATGATTAAGTCGTTTGATCCTTTTCACGACTAGATCATCAACATACGCCACTTACCATTAGACTTCTTAACCATTACAAAGTTAGCCAACCACTCTGAGTGATCGACTTCTCTTATAAAGCCTGCTTTTAGTATCTTGTCCAATTTTGATTTGATGGCTTCCCGTTGATCTGTGCGAATCTCCGTAAATCAGCTAGCCTATACTCGATCACCTCCCTTGGGACCCCAAGCATGTCGCATTGTAACACCCTATTTTTCAGAGTCATTTTGAAGATTTTAAAATAAAATTCATTAATCGGATTTTTCTAGAATTAATTAAAGATCAAAATAAATTTTTATAAATTAAAAAGATTTAATCTAATTAAAATAAACATTAACATATGCTAAAAATATTTTATTTGGGTTTCTTGTGTCTCAAGGAATTTTTTGAGAATTTTTTGGGTTTATTTGCTATTTTCTAGAGTTCCTTTTATTTTATTTGGATTTTTGAAAAAGAAAAATTCCAAAAACACCATGAATAGTACCAGCCCGGCCCATTCCTATTCATTCGGCCCAGTTCCTCCCAGCCGCTCGATCCAGCCTCTTCTGCGCATTGGCCATCCGGGCACCCTGCTCCGCGACGGCCGGATCTTCACCCGAGCCACACATCAGCCATCGGGAGTGCCCCGTATTGTGCATCTGTGCGATCTCGCTCATCCGTCCGATCTGCCCATCAGCCACGCGTCGTGCATCCACACACCCAAGCACTGTTCACCGTCGTCTCCACTGGGACTCCGCACCACAATTTGTCTCGGACGCGTCTCGATTTGCGTTCTTAGCACGGACTCTGTGCGCCATCTCCGAGCCAGATTCCTTCGCCCCCGTGCATAACATGCTGCACGTCGCCTCCACCTTTCGCATCCTAGAGCCGTCGCCAGCCTCACCGTGAGTTCAGCCGTGTTCATGTAGTAGCCGCTGCTCGCCGGAGTTCGTTGTTCGAACGCGACTTCGAAACCAAGCTTCTGCACCATTCTGCGTCCCACCGCCGTCGTTTGTCGCTGCCAGTGAGTCCTCGCCACCGTCCAGTACTTCACGCCGCCCTCGTCGGAGCTCCAACGCCTGCACTGCCACGCTGTCCCGCATTCGCCGCCGCATTCGCTCCACGTCGCCCATAACGCTGACCGTGCCCATGACCCCTTGCACGTCGTGCTGATGCCTCACGCTGTGCGTCGAGCCATGCGTTGCCCCACGGATCGTATGATCCGGCCATCTCGACCGTTCGCCCAGATCTGCACCTATGGTCAGGATTGCTCCATGTGTCAGCACAGCCACCGTTGGATCACGCCGATGTCACCCCGCACCCAGTGCTCCGTGTCGCTTTGCCTTCTCTATGGACGGCGCCCACCGTGAGTAGAGTTGCTACCCGCCGGGACCCACCTGTCAGTAGTACTGTGCCATGCACCCATGCGCTAGTTCCCATCCGAGTCAGCCGCCAGCTCAGCCCTAACTGCCATGTAGTGCCATGTGTCAGTGCCATGTCAGCATCAAGCCGTCCCAGCTGCACGTCAGCCAGCCATGTCAGCCCTAGTGCCACGTGTCAGCCCAGTCAGCTGCCACGTCAGCCTTAGCCGTCGTGTCAGCATCGTTCGGCCATGCACTGCTCTGTGCACCACGAACATCGTAGACTCGCTTTTCCATGCACTGAGTCTATAACACAGTAACTTTTCCTATTTTCTAGTATTTTTCCAGCCAATTAATTTTTCAAGAGACCGTTCTTCTCCGTCCTAGCTCCGATTGACCCCGTTCTTTTTTTAAATTAATCTAAAATCAAGTTCTATCTTTTGGTTCTGGTTTTGAGCTTTTTGGAGTTCATTTGAATTTCATTTGATTTTAGTTTTATATCTTGGTCATTTTCTCTCTCATCAGATCGCTTCTTCAAAGGAGTAGGAGCACCGCCGGAAGATCTAGAGTTCCTCGCTGAGCTAGACCAAGGCAAGTCGTGTCCTTTGATCATATTGAACCCAGTTTATAATCTATTACTTATTTTATTTTAAATTATCTTTCATCGCTATTTTAATTACAAACCATTGTACTTGGTAGTTACGTCCCAATTGGTTAATCCCTTCTTTATACTTTGAATAACATGATGCCATTGTCACTATAGGTTGAGAAATTATTTAGTGATACCATATTTGTTGTCACATAAGTGGTACGATTAAAATGCTTAGTCATGCTTATGTCACGGTGGATTCATCATCATATGTGATTAATTAATTAGATTGACTTAATGAGATATTAAATCATGGTTGGAACCGAGTGAATTGTGGTTGGAGCTACAGATCTAAAATTTGTGTGTTATGACATTGGAGTGTCATGGATGTTGGTTATACAAAATTGGTTTTCACTTGGGCAAGTGATCGTGCAGTAAATGGGAAAGTGTGGATTCACTTTGAGGGATATGGAACTCTTGTCTGAGTAATATTAAGGACTTAACTTTATGCGCTATTGATCCGAGCCTTACCGTGCAAACCACATGTCTAATATGGGATAGACCTGGCTGATTAATTTGGGATATTTCAATTTCAACCTTGCCATTGTGATGAACATAGTTGCTGATTTCTATAAGACGCAGGGGGTGTGATGTGAAACCCTAACGGATGGGATTGAGTTGAGATTGAACTTTATAAAGGCCTTGTTGTGATTTTCTTAGTGTGAGGCTAATCACATCATGTGGGTATAGTTGTGCAACCTTTGCAGAGTGTAAAACTATTCGAATGGCTGTGTTCCCGGTTGTGGATAATGCTTGGTGATTTCACACGAGGGGTTGAATTTTCATAAAAACTTGGTTGGTTATCGTTGAAATGTGAATGGTTAGTTCACTGTTGGTTTAGTTTATGAATGGGAGGTTCACAAGTGGTTTCTTTTAATTATATTGATTATTTATTTACTATTATTTTTCCTTAAAGTTTGCTTTCAATCTATTTACAGTATTTTCTTTAAATATTGCTTTCTGCAAAATTAACTTTTCAACCATCCACTGGTAAGCCTTGCATATTATTTTGTATTCATTTGTTACAAATGACTTGCTGAGTACCAATATACTCATGGCTTTATGCCCATTGTTGCTCAGTTAAGGAGAAGGAGCTATATCAGCAGGAGGTACCAGAGGGAGGATATGTCAGCGACTTCACGGATTAGGCCTTCGCTTCCTAGTCGATTGCCTATGGGCATATCGAATGGCTTACATACTTATTGCTGTTTTTCGCTGCTAGATTTTAAGACCTTCAGGCTAGTAATTTGTAAGTTTGACCATAAGGTTGTATCTTGATAATTATTAATATTTGAGTCTTTTCCTTTATTTTATCGTGCGTATAGTCGATATTACATCTATGTTGCCATATGTGCACTAGCGTGATCCTGGACTAGTGCGGTATACACAGAGAGTCCAGATTTGCATATTCGAGTCTCGACACAGATGGCTTCCACACGAATACATCTGCGTTTTCCCAAACGAAAGTAAAGAGGATGTCTTCATATGCAGGTTTGGAAGTAACCCCAATGTAAACATTCTTCGAAGGCTCCGCTGGATCCAAAGGAACCTCCTTGATTTCTTCGTTCGGCTTCGGCACAGCTTTAGGCTTCAAGTGCATGCTCGAAGGCAGTCACAAGTGAGTGCCATTTTCTTATCATAGCGTACTCTGATCACTCTCTTAGGACTTAGCATCTTTAGACATTGATATGCATAGTGAGCAGCAATCAGAAAGCATGCCAGTGTCGGTCGTTTGAATATGGCATTATACGCCATATCAAAGTCAACCACGTCAAAGGAAATCTTCTCTGTCCTAAAGTTGTTTGGAGAACCAAACATAACCAACAAAGACACTTGGGCAATGGGCTTGGCCGAAGAGCCCAGAATGATCCCATGAAATTAGTATCGCACGGGCCTTATTCTAGACTGAGGGACTTGCATCTCGTCTAGAGCACTTACAATAAAATATTTAAAAAACTCCCACCATCAATCAATACATGATTCACTTGATAATTATTTATGGTGGGCTCGACCATGATTAGAAACCGAGTCGAGTCGAAGGAATTGGGCAGTCACTCTTCTCGAAAGAGATAGTGACTTCTGACTACTTAAGAAGATTATTGATGAGACGGGGTTGATAGAATTTATCTCACGCTTGATAGCCTCATACTGTCGCTTTGATTTGTACGCTGAGGATCCACTATAGATGTGCTCGATGGTGTGCTTCAGATCCTAAAATAGCATCTCCTCATCATCATCTTTCGATTGCTTCTGACCACTCGATTGTCCTACCTTTGTGAGAGTAGGGAGTGGCCCTTCACCAGAGTAGTAATCCTCGGGATTTCATTAGAAAACTTAGCAATTATAGAGGTCATGTCCCTCATTCTGGTGGAGGGTGCACCACCTTGGCTTATTGTTCTTGCATTCGGGGACTATGCCCATGCCTCGATCGGGGTATTGCTTGGGATTTTGTGGCTCTTTGTCACCAATAGCCAAGACTTTCTTAGAACTTTCGGCATAAGGTTTCTGATCTTTAGCCTTGTTCTTGGTCTTTTCTTTCCTCTTACTGCCCTTGCCTTCCTCTTTGGAACTTCGGTTGACCTGATCAATGGTTTTAGTCCATTCGACTGCTTCAGCTGCGGTCACATAACGGTCAGCCATCTCAAAGAGCTCGGCGACAGTGGTAGGAGGATTCAAGGTGATGTCCTCTGTGAACCTCCTATTATAGACCCCCTGCTTGAATGCCTTACTGACAGAAGTGTCAGAGACCTCTGGAATTGAATTATGTACCTAGCTGATGTGCCTAATGAATTGTCGCACGGTCTCATTGCTATTCTGATGCATCCGTTGCAGGTCGTCCTCCCTCCCAGGTTAGTTGTACGTGCCCTGGAAATTAGCCAATAGGAGTTCACAGAGGTGTTGCCATGAGTAGATCGACTCGAGTGGTTGATTGAGCAACCATGACCAAGCAGACCCTTTGAATACCATTGGAAAGTAGTCGGCCATGATGTGCTCACCACCTCCTGCTACTCGCATCGCAGTTGTGTAAATTTGAAGAAACTCGATGGGATTTTGGGATCCATCAAACTTCTTCATATTTACTGGCTAAAATCACGACGACCAGTGCACAGCTCAAAGTTTGGGTGTGAATGCTAGACATATGGTTATGAGTTCATGACGCCTCCTTTGCAAGAAAGGGTGGTTGCGTCACTAGGCGATCGTCCATACAAGGGGAATACTCCTCGTACTCCATCTGGTGCTGCAATTCATTGCCAAGAGTGGTGATCAATCACCTCCTCGATAAGGTCACCGATCTGGAGTCGTTCGTGGAACCTTCCTCTAGTTAGAGTTGTGATTAGGGGGTTGACGTGATGTGTCATCATGTCAAGCCCCACAAGGTGAGTTCTGTGAACAATTGTATGTGGTCGTGTCTGTCCGACTTGCAGAGTTATGCCGACGAGATTGCTCGAGTCGAGCCATCATGTTGTAAAGTCTATGTGCGATCCCTTCGGTGAAGCAATCGTAACTAGGCACCCAAGCAAGCTATTGAGTCAGGTTATCAAGCAGGTCATTAATGCATTGAAGTTCTCAAGCCTCTTCAGACTGGTGCTAGATGCACCTAGGCAGAGACCTCTAGGTAGCTAACCGTCTCCTCCGAGTGGTCTTCGGGTCCTCAACATCTTAGGCTGGTTGATACCACCTTAAAGGAGAGCGGTTATCTCTTGGATTTCTCCCACGCTCATCAAAGAATTGATCTTGTTCATCATTAGAGGTCTCCTTACCATCCTCACGAGAGGAGGGAGAGTGTGATCGGTGGAGAGCATCCCGAGGCTTCTTTGGGAAAGTGATTAGGATCTGTGTGGAGGGCCAAGACCTCCTGTATAGAATCTCCACTTTTGACAGAGGTGCCCTCGTTTGAAGAATCCTCTAGTGAGAGCACATCGCAACTTGGAGTAAACCTAGCTAGAAAGGGGAATTCTGGGTTATAACTATCTCAGGTTGGATCTGTATTTTGTGATGGGATCGACGAACTTGCAGGGAGCCCACTCATTCTCTTTGTAGGTTCCACCGGAGAGTTACCACCACCAGACGATGTCGGTGCTCCGAAATGTGGGTCCAGGACTTATTGGGCCCAAGTGAGCGATCACTGAGAGACTCGAACACTTTGGAGTGGGCTCGCCATTGTGTTGCGAGTCTTGTTCATGATTGGATTGACCCTTGCTATTTGGGGGAAGTGACTCTTCCATTGGGCATACTGTTGTGGGGGATGAGGATCCTCCCTCAGCCTTTCCCGCAGTGCAGTCTCTGAGGTCTCAGGATGGATCTCCAGAGACATCCTCACCATCGGGAGCGAGCATTGTCTGCTCATACTTGTAGCAGGCCTCCATGTCGAGGTCTGCGTACTCGACTAAGTCAAACCAGTTCTCCTCATTGCACTCCCTTGCCATGAGGACATCAGAAGGAAGAGATTTTGTCAACAAGGAAATTACCGAATTCCTAAAAGGAGATCTCCCTATGGATGGCACCAATTGTCAGCGTTTTAATTCCGATCTTATATATATGATTTGTTTGGATTCAGGGAAAACTCTTAAGGACCTGGATATGAGCACACAGAGAGAAGACATAGGAATTTTTATATATATTTGGGCCTTCTCTGGGAGAATAATAACCTTACTTCCTATGTAGCTATTGCTCAGAGAAATGATTATAACTGAATATGTAATGCGGAAAAAGCTTTGCACCGTATCTTGCTCTAAGCATATTTAATTCAGAATTGGCCCCCTTCTTCCTCTGACATCAACCCTTATATAGTCGATGAAGCTGTGGTAGTTGCCCCACGCCAGAAGATGTCTTAACGCTTTGAGAGATAACTATCTGATGGAAGTTGCTATCAGAGAGACGTGGTTGCCCATTCGCCATGTGATGGTTGTTGTTAGAGAGAGACCCTATGCGGTTATTAAGAATAAGCATACGATATAACTACCTTGTCAAATAAACTCACGACATGATACATCGTTGTAGACAAGCTAGTCGAAAATACACTAGTTGTAGAAAAGTCTACAACCACGTGGTAGTCGTAGAACAACTTACGACTAACTCATGCTCGTAGAAGAACATACGATTATAAGATGATCGTAGAAAGACTTAAGACCAAGTAGTCATAGGACAGCTTACGATTATGGGATGGTCGTAGAAGAGCTTATGATCTCTCTGTTAAATTTCTTCCTTACTAATAAAGGGTATATTTAAGGTATATAATGATGTAATAATTTGAGGATTACTCTATCCTCGTTTCTGGTCATTTCCCTTCTAGATAAAAAACTTGAGAACACATTGTTTTAGATTAAATCGAACACTCGATGAATATAACATTATCTAATAGAAAACAAATAGACACACTAAACCTTTTAAAGTAAATTGCACTTTGCATTGGGTAACTTGTCATTTATTTTACTTTGCACTATAGTTAACTTATACTTTCACTGTGTACCAGGGTGGACCAAATAAATTTTCACTTTGCAATTGCCCAATCTTGTTTGGCTTAAACCAGATCTATAATGACAAGTCGGTGTACATAATTTTGATTTATCTATTCCTTTAATTTGATTGCCTTATGTGGGAATAGAATTGATTGGCTAGCGCAAAGTGAGATTTTATTTGGTCCATCCTGGTGCAAAGTAAAAATATAGGTTAACTCTGGTGCAAAGTAAAATAAGCGACAAGTTACTAGGTGCAAAATGCAATTTACTTGATCTTTTATATGTAGGAACACAAGGATCACAATACAGCTGCAATGGCATACTTCAAATTAACTTCAATTCACACTATGTAATCTCATTTTGCCTGTGAAGTAACACTAATATTTTTAGAAAATAAACTTCTTTCTAACCAAATCTCTCTCTCTAACATTCTGCTCCTCATCTCTAATCTAGAGGTTGCCAAATGGTTCATGCTTGCTGGGCTGGTCCATAGCCGCTACTGTAGGCACGGACCAGGCATGGCATGGCTAGCGACGGAGTCGTGCCGGCCAGTGAGGCACGAGGCGGTGGGCCATGCCTAGGATGCTACCCCAGCCCAGCGTGCCAGCAGGCATGGCACAAATAGTATCAAGCTGATTTGCACGGTAGGGCACAACCCAATAGGCATGGTGTCCCTGTAGGCATGGTTAGCCCGATTTGCACGAGTAACCCGGTGGGCACGGCCTGTTAGGCATGAAACTATGATGTTAGGCACGATTGGCCTAGAGCGGCACGGTGGATATGGCCCATTTGGCACAAACGTGGCCTATTTAGCATGATTAACAATCGGATTTTTAAAATTTCTATTCATTTTGTGGCCATTTAGGAGTTTAAAGATACAAAAAATTCAAAATTCTTAAAATCATTATGTAAATAGGAAGCATACCCCCTCATTTAGCCACACTCAAACCTGTAATCTCTTCTTTGAATTCTCTGTGAAATTTTGATACACTTTGTGATAATTTGATAAAATTCAAAATAATTTTGCCAAAAATCCAAAAATTTGAAATGCGGCTGCAGTCAAGAAAAGAGGTAATAATACTAATTTTCTTATACTTACGCTGTTCTTACTTTCTTTGTTGTGATGTAAAATAGGTAATAATGTAATTTTCTATTCACATTTCGTAATTTTCCACATTTCACCATAGAAAAATTTTCACAAATTTCCTACGAGTAAATACAGAATTAATCTAGAAAATCTTTCATCCTTGAGAAATAAAATATCTACGCCATCGTCGGGCACTATGAGTGTTGTTGCGTCTGCAAACACCAGAGCAAAGAGGTTTAGATCCAGCACGTCGGAGGTGTAGCAAGATTTTGATAAGATAATGAAGCATGACTAGACTGGAGCTCAGGTAAGATATGTTGTTTGTAAAATATATCATCATAAATTGTCTACAAAGTCTACAGTGGAACTGAGCACCTACACTGACATGTCCAAAAATGTAAAGAAAATAAGACATAGCCATGAGGCAGACAGGATTGTTGTACAACCCCGACAGTACGGTATGTAACTGGGATTGTAATCCCAATGTAGCTCGAGAATCTCTAGTTTGTTTAATTGCTAAACATGATCTTTCTTTAAACTTTGGTTAGTCAGAAGCATTCGAAAAGTACATTACAACTGCTCATAACCATAGATTTTCTCACGTTTCTAGATAGATAATGACAAAAGATTTAATTAAATACTACAATAATGGTCATTCTAAAATAAAAGAACTCTTTGAAACCTATATATTTTCAGTGGCCTTGACCTCAGACATATGTGTGGGCAGTATAGAGAGGATTATCTTAGTGTAGTTGCTCATTATGTGAATGATGATTGGGTATTACAAAAGAGAATCATAAGTTTTAAACTAATTGACATAGTACATACAAGTGACAATATAGCAAATGTATTATCAAAGTCGTGAAAGATTTTGGTCTTACAACAAAGTTTTTACAATTACCCTAGACAATACGGAGCAATGAATATTCTCACTCTATTATCTAGTACATAGATCAAATTCTTCTTGCTATATCAGTGATGTTCCTGCCATATCATTAAGATTATAGTTAAATATGGTTTAAAGAGGTTGGATCCATATCTTCAAGCTTTTTACAATGCAATTTCTTTTGTAAATAATTCTAACCAACGAATTGCAATATATAAAAACTACTACATTGTGATGAGTGTACATCCACGAAAGTTCGGTGTGGACATGTCGATAATGTGGAACTCAAGTTATCTCATACTACAAAATATTTTACCTGATAAGCCCATATTTTCTGTTTTTACCCACACGCGCTATCACAGCCATGCCGGCAATACACTATTGACTGAGCAACATTGGTATGTTATTGAGAAATTATTAGCATTTCTGGAACTCTTATGAAACCATTATTGCTTTATCCCGAGTGTACTATTCAACATCTTCTTTAAATGTGCACCATATTCTTGTGATTACGACTCACTAAAGAGCTAATGAAAATGACATAGTATTACGAGAGGCTGTGTGTGCTATGAAAACTAAATATTTAAAATATTGAAAAGATATTTTATACTTATATGCATTTGCATTTTTTCTAAATCCAAGAGCTAAAATTGCAGGATTCACTAATGTTCTTTTACTTCTATGTGAGGTTGTAGGGATAGATTATTCTAACTATTTTTCATTTGTTTGTTCTAAATTGTCTAAAAGTTTATTAGAAGTACGAACATAAGTTTCAGGGAGTTCACTTGCAACGACCTCTACCAGTACCCATCATAGGTAAGAAGATAAATACGTGAGGCAAAATTTTTGGTGCATCAGGATCCTCCAGAAGATCAAGCTTTACAACGTCAAGTGTTGGAGCAACCCATACCAGTACCATGGGGAACTATCAGTTTTTCTTGACAGTGCTATCCATATTAGCACGAGATGTGTTAATTGTTCATGTCGCAGCGATTTCTTTTGAGCCTACTTTCAATCTTTCGAGAAGAATATTAAAGAAGAAAAGAACAAGTTTCACGAACTCAACACTACGTGGTGAATATGGAGTTGGAATACACGTTCAACAATCTCTATCTAGTCAACGACAACACCGATGACATCAACGCTTCTTAGAGCATCTATGTATATATTGTATCTTTTCTATTGTTTTTAGCTGTAATGCTAAGCTATAGGTTGTACTTTTTTTTTGCTAAGGTTTTCTCAGGTTGATTTTTTTCTTGGCAATGTTTTTAACAGACTACCATTTAAACATTAATAAAGCTCATTACTGCATTTCTAAAATTTATTTTGTCTTTTCAAATTCTATAATTTTTTTAATTATTATATTTTTTTTTCAAATTTTTCAGGCCAAAACGAGCCAGTCGAGATGAAACGGGCTATCTGTGCCTACTTGGCCCATTGGACTAAATAGGAGCGTGCAGCCCGACACGACACGAATGTCCGCTGGGCCATGTCTGGGTTGCCATCTTCGCCTACGGACCAACACGACACACTTATTTAGACTAATAGGCTAAGTGAGTCATGCCTAATGGATTCACGATGAGCCGTGTTGTGCTATCTTTGGACTAGGACTGTAAAAATAGCTCGAAGTTCACGAGCTGCTCGAGCTCGATTCACTATAGGCTCGATTCGAGCTTAGTTTGCATTCTAAACGAGCTGAGCTCGAGTTTTATTCTGAGTTCGTGAGTTTCAACAAGCCGAACTCGAATAACTTGTTAGGGTTCGAGTCGAGCTTTAATATTGATGCATACTAACTTTTACCGAGTTTACTTAAACTGAGCTCGAGATTTTCTATTATTAAAAATTAATGTATATTAAATTATTTTTTTTACTATTATCGAGTTTATTCTAACTGAGCTCGAGCTTTTTGTTTTAACTGTTATCGAGTTTATTCAAACCGAGCTTAAATTTAGATCGATGCGAGCTCGAGTCTAGATTTAGACTTAGACTCCAACTTAAACTCATTTAAACTTAACTCGAATTTATATCAAACTTAAATTTAAGAGATTAGACTCGCTCAAGATCAGCTTTTACGGCCACACGTCTGTTCCGATCGCTCCCATCTCACCAAACTAGAGCTACAGTAGTCTTCTCGTAACCCCGTCATCATCAGTCATCACGTGCAATTAACCAACTCCCTCCAACCAACCCTCAAATTACAAGAGAGCCCCTCCGTTTCCCTCCCCTCCCTCTCCCTCCCCCTCTCCGTCCATGGTGGTCGAGCACGAGCGCGACCACCGCGAGCGCCACCTCTAATGGCGCAGTACAGGCAATTCGGCGGCGGCTTCTTCGATTCCCGTGGCGGGGCCCACCACCCGCTCCCGGAGTACCACCGGGGCCACCCCTCCAAGCCCTCCCGGATCCGC
This sequence comes from Melocanna baccifera, assembly GCA_036346265.1. Taxonomy (NCBI): domain Eukaryota; kingdom Viridiplantae; phylum Streptophyta; class Magnoliopsida; order Poales; family Poaceae; genus Melocanna; species Melocanna baccifera. The sequence goes on along the minus strand of CM070708.1, from coordinate 15,393,325 downwards.
CGCCCCGGGAAGCCCGCGCGCCGCCGCTCGCCGGCCGCGGCCGTGGTTGCCGCCGCTCTCCTCGCCGGCGTCTTCCTCTTCTCGCGCCGCCTCTCGCGCCACTCCGCAGGTTTGTGTTTTCCGCCGGCACCCCCGGTGGGTTATTGGCGATGGTTTGACGCGGTCCGTGGTGTTGCTTGCTGCTTTGAGAAAAAAAATGACGCGTTTGGGTTCGTCCATGGCGCGATTCGATGCGAATGGAGAATTTTTGATCCATTTTCGTGTTTGGTCGATGGCGTGCTTGATTTGGTGATTTAGTTGGATGCTCTTAATGCCATTTCTTGTGTGTATTTTCGCAGAGATCAGCCAACATTTGGGCGGCGGGGAGGGGTTGCCGGAGTGGAACCGGAGCAAGAACTGGAAGGAGCTCAAGTTCGGCCACGGCGGAGGTGGCCGGAGCGCTCAGGATTCCAGGTACTGGGACAGGGACGATCGGCGGCGCGACGAGGACTACTCGGAGGAGGAGAAGGAGAAGATCTCGGGTGCAGGTGGAAATGCCGGTGATGCTGGCAGCAGCAGCGAGAAAGGTGTGACCTCTGATCCTGGTGTTGAGAAAGGGTTGACCTTGGAGATCACCGGTGGTGGCGAGAAGGAGGGTGCAGACATGGCTGAAGGTGGGAAAGGAGGGACCTTGTACAATGAAGGAGGCAGGAAAGAGCTGGAGCAGTATGAGGCGGCTGCCATGGGGACAGCGGGCACAGGGATGAGGGAGGTTGATCCAGATGATGAGTATGATGATGGTACTGATGCACAGGATGGTTTCGATGATGCTCAGCTGCATTCATCTGATGGTGGGAGAAAGCTTGGTGATGGTAGTCATGTGACCCTTGAGAAGAAGGAAAATGTTGCCTTAGAGAAACACACAGAAGCAGGTGGAGGGATTAGTGATGGCAGCGATGCTGGTACTATGGATCAAAAGAAAGTTTCAGGGACTGGTGATAAGAAACATGTGTCAAAGAAGAAATCGAAGCATAAGAAGTCTGGTGAGTTGTTGTCCCTCATCAAAAGTCTGGTGAGGCCCCACCTCGCTGCCCGCCTAGTGCCTTCTTGAACAATGGGCAATTCAAATTTAGAAACCTGATTTTCTAGTTTACCTTTGTGACATTTTGATCCCACTAGCTTAGGATAACCTAAGCTTTCTGCATTTTGTCTTGCTTTACTAGCTTGTTGTTGCTATCTGAGAAAATCTATGTTGTCGATGAGAAAAAAAATTGTTTTCTGCAGTAGCAAGATCATCATGTTTTTTAGATAGTGAGATCCTGCTCGTGAGAATCTTCTAACAAGACACCATATTACCTAGTGACTGCCTACATCTTTTAAGATGAATAACATGTGTATTGTACCTAGTGACTACCTCATCTTACAACATAAATAACATGAGCTGAATATTGGATGCCTTGGACATTTTATACCGCCAACCGGTATGTTATTGTCACACCATCTTCATGATTTGCTGTTGGATGTAGAAGCCTACAAACTGTATGAAAGTTGACCCTCTGCAGCTCAACAGCCTGTTAGCTATTTACAGGCTATCATATGGGGCTAGTGTTATATGACTTGGTCATTTCAGGCTAATTAATTGAGAAGAAGAACAATACCATGATGTATTTACTGTGGTACTTCGTGTAAGTCTAAATCAATATTTGTGAGCTTGATGATGAGGCTTATCAATACGATTGCTATATTTGATAATTTGTTGTACCATAAATTACTCTTGATATCATATATGACACTATTTTGCAAAAAAAAAAAAACTACATCTCTAGTAAAGGACTGGTATCATGTCTTTTCTATGGTATCATGTCTTTTCTATGTATTCGTAAAAAACTTATTTATAGGCTTTGTTATTCTTAGATGGTTATCTAATCAGTTGGATAAACTTAAACAGGTTCAACCTGCGAAATGAGGTTCCTGAATTCCACTGCTCAACTTGTAGAGCCTACAAAAAATGAGAAGTTTGCTAGTTTTAATTTGCAGTATGTAGAAGCTGAAGAGAGACCTATTGGATCAGAATATTGGGAGCCAAGATTTGCTGGCCACCAGAGTCTACAAGAAAGAGAGGAGTCATACTTAGCTCATGACCAACAATTAAAATGTGCTTTTGTTAACGGTCCTAACGGTACAAGGACTGGTTTTGATATATCAGAGGATGTCCGAAAGTACATGAGCAAATGCCACATTGCTGTATCTTCATGCATCTTTGGAAACTCTGATCGTCTGAGGACTCCATTTGGCAAAACAGTACGATATTTTCTGGACGCGTACCTTTTGACTATTTTTTTAGCTGAAAACTGTAAGGGAAGCCCCTACGGTATATTATGATTAAATGAAGAGAAGATTGACTAATTTACTGTGCTTCCCCCATCCTGCATAATTTGCGCTCAACAGTTTGTATCAATTTATTTCTTTTGGTTCTTTTCTTCTTGGGTTCATGACAAAAGTGTACTTCTGGTTTGTTTTGTTTCAGAAAGTTTAGTATCTTGTTAGCTTCACATTACATTTTATCTTGTTCTAGTAATTTGTCAAGTTAGAGCAGTATATTTACTGCTACTTAGTTTCACATATAGATTCATAGGCCTACCTCCTGCAATATTACAATGATGGCATCTGTGGTCAAGTCCATTTATTTGGATGCGCAATACAAGATTAAAATCTTCCTTTTTGGCATTTGTTAAAAGTTAAAACCACCATAACCACGCACCTAACTGCAAGCTAAACAACTGCTAAACTTGTCTTTGCACCCTTCCAGCATTCGTGTGGTCTTTCAAGTATCAAGATGTTTCAGAAATTGCTGTTGATAGTTTATTTCATGCTTTGCAAATACAGCGATATATCTGATAAATGTCTTCTGTGACTTCTTTGCAGATCACGAGTCTCTCAAAGAAGACGGTTTGCTTTGCTATGTTTCTGGATGAAGTGACATTGCAAACTTTAGAATCTGAAGGCCAAAAAATGGACAGCATGGGCTTCATTGGTATATGGAAGATCATATTGATTAAGAATATGCCTTATAATGATATGCGGAGAGTGGGGAAAATACCAAAGTTTTTGGCACATCGGCTTTTCCCATCATCAAGGTAAGAATGAAAATCTGTATATAGCTTCTGATTAGCTATGTATTTCAGTGGACTTAACTTTTCTTGGAAGCATTATTCTTGTACTGTTCCCATTGTTAAATTCTGGGATTTTTCCTGCTCTCAAGAGAAACAACTAAACTTTTTGCTTGACACACCTACACTATAATTTAGAGTAGTGTGTGTAACTATTTACTTAGTGGTAATTCACCCTGGTTTCTTAAATTTAATTTTGGCAATGTTGCTTATCTCACATATGCTGAGTTGCTGACCTCACTTGGATATATATTTGGTCTGTTACTAGTTTATTCTGTTCCTACCCAATTGCATAGCAAGTTAGCAACCACAGACAGGAAATGGCCTTCTTATTTCCCACTTAGGTATACATTCTGTTTCCAAGTTGTGCTAAATAATTCTAATTTTGATTGAGAAATCCTCTTGATTTCACTTGTAGGGCATCTAAACTTGATTTATTGTGCTTACGTACGCCGTGCTATAACAGATATGTAGGGCAAAACATGCAACAAGCTCAAATTTTGATATACTATGTTGAATATACGAGCTATTTTGAACCTGAAAGCACAAGTCATCTTGATGATAAATCATTGTGCTCATTCACACAAGTAGCACATATGTCATCGTGCGGGGCTGGAGCTCAGTTTTGCATCTTACAAGTATTTATGTATTTTGTCCTAAATTTAATATGCTTATTCTACCATCCTGTTTTGCAATATCATCATCTAAGTACAATGTTACTTGTATCAGGTTCTCAATCTGGCTGGACAGCAAATTGCGATTACAAAGTGATCCTATCCGTATCCTAGAATATTTTCTTTGGCAGCATGGTTATGAATATGCTATTTCCAATCATTATGATCGGCACTGTGTTTGGGAGGAAGTGGCACAGAACAAAAAGCTGAACAAGTTCAACCATACAATAATTGATCAGCAATTTGAGTTTTACCAAGCAGACGGACTAACAAGGTTCAATCCATCGGATCCCAACAATCTGCTACCAAGCTGTATGCTCTCTTACCTGCTAGTATTAGTGCTATTGTATGAGTTCTGTTGACCTAAGAAATCTTTACTTGCTACAGATGTCCCTGAAGGTTCTTTCATCGTGAGGGAACACACACCAATGTCCAACTTATTCTCTTGCCTGTGGTTCAATGAGGTTGATCGCTTCACACCTCGTGACCAACTCAGCTTTGCGTATACATACTTGAAACTTAGAAGAATGAATCCAGACAAGCCGTTTCACCTCAATATGTTTAAGGTGTGTACAGTGGACCAACATAGTTAGGTTGACCACAACCATGTTGAATCTGATTTACTCATTATTCTATAATTGTTCAGGATTGTGAGAGGCGATCAATAGCAAAGCTATTCCATCATCGATCAGAAGAGAGACGCAGCAGTCCACAACTAACAAAATGATAGATATTCTTTCAAAGGATGGGGATAGAAGAGAGAGCACAAGGAATGTATTTTTGATACAGCTCAGGAAGGCACAGGAATGTTCATTGCCAATATTTATGTCCCTGTCAAGGAATTTATGCTTAATATATGGTCGCAAGTGATTTTACCCCTGTACTTTATGATCCTGTAGGTCATTTCCCGCCTTTCATTTTGCACTTGACAAAGGCGGAGTAGGAATGTTAGCTGTTTGCTTTTTCGTAAGTTCTTGTTGCTCTCCATAAAAATTTTGTTCATTCTTTTGATTGTGATCTGGCGCAAGTCATGGCTGGGCATGGATCCCCCCGAACCAGCCATGCGCGGTGTATTATCGTACAGTTGTAGAAGAACAATGGAGTAAATGAGGATATGATTCTCATGTAATCCTCAATGCCCTTACTGAAATGTAATATTACAACAAGAAACTGCATTCTGTAATTTCCTCCAGGATAGCAAATAGCGATTTTTGGCCTGAATTTTGGAATCTTCAGCCTTTCTCTGTGATGTACTCTTTTTGTTTTTTTGGCAGGGCTGTGTGATCTACTTAACAAAACGGACTATGATCATCCCTCTCCAATGTTTGATCTCTGAACCTCGTTGCAAACTGAACATCCTTCTGTGCCAAGCAAAATAGATGCTGTAGCTTTAGCTGGTTGTAACTATTTCACATATGTGAAATAAAATAACTGACTGTCAAATGCTTTATTGATCAGTAATCACGCTCAATACAATTTCACAAACCAAAGTAAATGAACACAAGCACTTCCACAAACACAACACACATGGCAACACACATTAATCACAAGAACTTCTACACCATTTACAAAATAAATCTAATTGATCAATCAATTAGCATCCATTCAATCACATTATGAAGATTTCTTCCGGCTGTTCAAGGTTAATTAATCCAGAGGCTATAGCTAAAATTCACCCCCAAAGTTAGATTAGAGCTTTGTATAGCTAGAAAAGTAAATGCGAAAGAGCAAAGATAAAAGATAACCATAATGAAGAAAAGCGATGTTTTCTCATAGTATCGAAGACTTATCAGTCTTCACTAAACCATATTACGATAAGTCCAAATGAACTGGACTGGCTTCATAATTAAGCCTAACGACCTCAATCTACTAAGATTGTTCTTCCTCCTCTCCGGAGATGGTAAGCACCAAATCACTCATAATTGGCACTAGGCCTCTTCACAAACTTCTTAAAAAGATCACTGTACAAACTCCTCCCAATCTATCTAGGTGCCGGCAAGCACTAAAAATAATAAATCAAATTATTTGTTTAAGGAGAAATAAGTGCCAAAATGATCAACGAATGGCTCAATGTACTTAAATGCTCTTCAACTACTAAAAATGAGAAATATGAGCAAATAAGTAGAGGAGAGTGCATACAAAGCTCTAGTGTATTCAATGAATAGGTATTGTGGTACTACCACCGTCTAGAATTGGTACTAACACACTACAGTAGTACCATACTCTGAGATTGGTACAACCGATTTTTAGAACTTCAAGATTTAACCAAAAACATGCTCTCTAGAAAAAACGTACCGTAGAAAAAATTGGTACTACCACCGATCGGTAGTACCACTCCATAACAGTGGTATTACCACCAGCCAGTAGTACCGTAGGTCCTGACCGGTACTACCGTTTCTCTTGACAGTTGACTCTAAAAATAGTTTTAGATGCATGTATGACTATTTATTGATCAAAATGACACGGAATCAATTCTCAAGCTACTAACTATAATTCCTCTTTATAGTGCGGTGTCTAGCGTACCAATATGGTCATTTCTCAATACTCCAAAATTGACAAAATTAAAAGGAACCAAAAGCTAAACTTTCACCTTTGTCTTGGAGCCAAGTCGATGCTTACTAGTCTTTGCATGCCTTAGTTGCATTGTCATATGTGCTTTGGGGCTAAACGTTTTATCACATCTTAGCACACATGTTAATCCCAAATATAATATTATCATTAATTACCAAAACTAATTTTTTAGGGGTTTAGATGCTTTTAAGGGGTGGACCCACCATGATTCATGGGTATCCAACTGAATATTCAAAATTTTTGGTAAAAAAATCTACTATATATAAGGTATAATACATATATATACTAATAGTTGGGCCAAATTTGTTCTGTTCATACGTAATCGGCCTAAATTGGCGTTGGATCCTTTTGGCCCATTTCCCTCTCCTAGACCCAAATTGGTGCCAGACACTAGCCTAGGCCCACTGGCCCACTGTTGTAATTCACACGACACACGGTAGAAACTCTAAGTCTCACTCAGTCTCTCTTCTCACTCAAGTATTTCCTCTCTAGCTCTCTCTGTCTGGCAGCGCAATAAACTTCTGGTCTTCTGGAGGTAGGACTCAAGAGGCTATGTAGGAGCGCTGGAGCGGCCATCTCGCAAGTCACAAGTCGTCTCACCGTCGTCGCTCACCGGCTCAGCCATGTAGGTTCATCCTCGCAAACCCAGCGACCCACATGGCGGCATGGCCCCATATCCTTAATCTGATAATCTCTCCATCTCCTCTTCCTATCCTAGCGATCTCTGATTTGAAGCACAATTATGTGTCTAAATAAAGACGTGGGTTGTATTTTTCTTAAAGAAGTGAGGTATCTATAATGATTCTACAGTTTTTGCATAATAGTTGACTATATTATATTATGATGACTCATATATCAATTATTTAGAGACTATGTAAGTGTTGTCAAGTCTTTTTTTATAGCTTGATGTGTTGGACACTTGGATGATTTGATCCCCTTTAGTGTATGACTGTCTGATCCATATTTTATTTAACAGTTTAGGTAATACTGGTTAAGTTGCTTAGCAAGAAAACGTTCAACAAAGTATGTTCATGATAAAATCACTTTTGAACTTTGCTTGTTGAACACAAAAATTTGATAAAGATAATTGTATTTTCACTTTATTAAAGTATCTCGTTGTGATTGTACAACTTTATTGTAGAATTATTTAAATTTGAACTTTGACTCAACTTAATAGTTCCAGGGAAACAACTCATCTCTAATTCCAGCCATCATGGTTAAAATTGTTAGCCTTTGAGTTCTATTCTTTACTCATTGCTGAAGTTATTTCCTTTTGTATGCTTGTCTGCATGACGGTTCAGGTCATGCTCATATATGCAGATGACTTAAACAATACTTTGTAAAAGATAGATCAAGATATTGTTAATGCTATTGATCTCATTTATTTGATAGAGACTCCATTGCAGTTATTGTGAGAGTATGATGGATATGGGATTCTTTTGTTAAAGATGTCACTTCCTTTTGTGTAAAGCATGTCATCGAAATTGCTCAAATGGATGATTTCTATAAGCCGGTTGTAATATCTAAAAGGTTCTTCAAAAAAGTCAAAAATCTACATCACTTCTATGTCAAAATATTCGTAAGTGTCATTGACAGGTATTCAAAAACTTAACGATAGGTTTAATGAGGTAAACACAAATTTACTTATTTGCATGGTATCATTCAATCCTACCGATTCATTCACTACTTATGACAAAGACAACTTAGTTAGGTTTGCTCAGTTTTATCCTAAAGAATTCTCAAATACAGAATTGATGCATCTTTCATTTCAACCTATACACTTCATTGCTGATATGCGTAGAGATGAAAGGTTTAGAAAAGTGAACAACCTTTCAGAGCTTTCCATTATGCTTATTCAAACAAAGAAGAATCTCAATTATGCAATTGTTTACAAGCTTATCAAATTAGTACTAATTCTTCCTATAGCAACTGCTAGTATTGAGAGAGTATTTTCTTCAATAAATTATGTGAAGAATAAGCTAAAAATAGAATTGGGGAGAAATACTTATGATTGCTTGGTTATATTTCTTGAGCAAGAATTTTTCTGTAAGTTAAGGATGATGACATTATATCTTGCTTCCAAGGCATAAAGCTTCGTCGTGTTAATTTTTGTTTTTTGTAATTTCTTTATATTATTTGAGATGTTGTCTCTAGTATGAACAATTATACATTAATTTTCGCTATTATAGACCTTTATGTTTTCTATTGAATAATATTTTTGTAATTTTAAAGACCCATTCTAAAATTTTTAGGCCCTTCACTGTCCGACCTTGTCCTGAGCAGCTCCACCATCTCTTGTTCTTCTCCATTAATCCTCTCCTCCCCTCCCATCTTGGCATTTACCATGTCCCTTAACGCCATGGTCACCTTCTCGTGATTGGTGACGCTCGCCCGCTGCGGGAACCGGTTGTTGATCATTGACAATTAACGACACGCACCACGATCGCAGCTCTGGGACTGGGACGGCAGCGCAGCCGAGCATGCATCGGCCACCGACGTCGACAGGGACAGGTGAGGCCAGTGCCTCGAGCACAAACATGGACACGATGGCCATTGTGATCTTGGCAATGAGCGTGACGACGACCATGCCGCCCTTGGCGGCGGCGTCCCCGATACTGCCGGACATGATCTTTCTCCCTAGCCGCTCCATCTCGCTCACCACCACCTTCACGTCGGAGAGCTTGTCGTAGACAGCTAACAATGTCTCTGGCTCCTTCGGCCAGGGTGCAGCGCTCTCCTTGACCAATTAATGAGATAGCAGCATCCCCACCGGCGGTGCAGCCCACCTGCACGGCGAAGTCCACGAATATGCAGTAGTGGTGCAGTCGCGACACGGCTAACTTGAACGCGCTGCAGAAGTCCAATAGTGCCATGTGTTGAAGTTAACCATAATCGCACCTAAGTTAGTCGTAATATTTATTTGTAGTCGTACTAAGTTAGTGCATACGTTAAGAGACTTAATATGTGCATTAAGAGAGTTAGTACGTGCGTTCATAAAATCCATGAATAACTTGGACGTGAGATAACATGTAGTAAAGAGCAAGATGTAGCGTGTAAGTCAGGTCAGTTACTTTGTTTTTTTAGTATAAATGTCAACGAAGAAAACACTACAAAAGGAGTAAAGAAGCAGCACCAAAAACATACGAGTTTGTTTTCTTAGTGGATTCACGAGTGTTTCCAGAGATTCCCGAGTACTTCAACCTTAGTAGTCGGCTACGTTCCTTCATGGTCGTAGCTCACTCCAGCTACATTTCTTCGTGGTCGTAGCTCACTCCAAGCATGTTTCTTCGTTGTCGTAGCTCACTCTGAATATGTTCCTTCATGGTCGTAGCTCACTACGAGTACGTTTCTTCGTGGTTGTAACTCATTTCGAGTATGAGTGTTTTCCAGGTCGAAAGAAGCTACGACTACCTAAGTGGAAAAAGCTACGACTTTCTTGTCGGAAGAAGCTACGATTTCCTGGTCGGAAGTCTGCAAGTTTGTGTGCTCGTTCTCTGACTTGTCGCAACAAGTGGTATCAAAGCAAGCGTTGTATTTGATCCTGACACAATGTTAGCGCAAGAGTATGAACCAAGGTCTCCACCAAGGACTGGAGTCTGAGAAGAAGGCAATGGCAGCGGCAATGGAGGCTGCCAGATGGTGGTGCAGCACATTGTGGAGGAGATGGGAGGCACGATGGTCTACCCTATACTGACACGCACGAACTACGGCGATTGGTCCATCTTAATAAGAGTCAATTTGCAGGCACAAGGGCTCTGGGAGGTAATCGAACCTGGAGACGTTGTCGACTACCGCGATGACCGGCTAGCGTTGTCAGCAATCCTATATGTCATACTGTTTGAGATGCTGGTGACTCTTGGTGTCAAAGATATGGCAAAATAGGCTTGGGACATCGTGAAAGTGATGCAGATGGGTGCCGAGCACGTATGCAAAGCCAAAGAGCAAACATTGCGCTCGGAGTTTGAGTCTATGAAATTCAAAGATGGAGAGACCGTTGATGATTTCACGATGCGACTCATTGGGCTCATCAACAATCTTAACCTACTCGGTGATAAGATCGATGATGAAAGGGTTGTGAGGAAATTCCTTTGTGGTGTTCCCTCACGGTACTCGCAGGTCACAATTTCCATCGAGACGCTTATCGACCTCAAGATAATCTCCATCAAAGAGTTGACGGGAAGGCTCAGGGTCGTGGAGGAATGCTACAATCAAGATGGTGAGGCCGGCGTCCGACGAAGTCATCTACTCCTCACAGAGGAGGAGTGGTTCGCATGCTAGAAGAAAAAGGAGCACGATGAAGGCTCTTCAAGAGGCGACAAGAACAGAGGCAGCGGCGGTGATCGGCATCGAGGCAAATAACGTGGTCGTGGGTGTGGCAACAATAGCCGAGATGGCAAAGAATCTATGTTGTCTGCTAGCGGCCGTGACATGATGAAGGTCAAGTGTTACAATTGTAACAACTACAGGCACTTCTCGAAGGACTGCCGTAAGCCACATCGCAAGCGCAAGGAAACGACGAACCTGGTGCAGGTGCAGGATGACGCACCAGCACTGCTGATGGCTAAGCATTGCGAGCTTGCTAAGGTGGCCATCTACACAACGGAAGATGTGTACCTCAATGAAGAGAAGGTTGTGCTGGTCAATGCAAGCGACAACGAGTGGTATCTCAACATGGGTGTGAGTGACCACATGACTAGTGACAAGAACATGTTCACTTCTCTGAATGATCACGTGGAAGGCAAGGTCAAATTTGGTGATGGCTCAACAGTGGACATCTGCGGAAAGGGCTCCGTGTTGTTTTAGTGCAAAAACCAGGAGCATCAAATACTCACAAATGTATACTACATTCCTCGACTACGAGCTAATATCATTAGTCTTGGCCAACTCGACGAAGGTGGGTGCAAGATTGTACTCGAAGACGGTAAGCTTAGCATCTTCGACTAGCAGTAAGCATTGCTGGAACGAGTGCAACGGTCACGGAATAGGCTCTACATGATTAGCCTAAATCTGACCGCACCTGTGTTCCTGAAGGCACAGGCAAGCTAGATGGGATGGCGCTGGCACGTGTGCTATGGCCATCTCGGCTTCCGCGGCTTACGATCTAGGCGCCAAGAGGATAATGGAGGGCGTACCAATCATCAATCATGTGCAGCAGTTCTGTGATGGCTGCGTTCTCGAAAAACAACATCGAGTATCATTTCCGCACACCTCATCATTTCGCGCAGAGCTCGGTCTTGAGCTGGTTCACGGTGATCTGTGTGGTCCGATCACACCGACCACACCGAGCGGTGGGCGCTACTTCCTATTGATCGTGGATGATCACAGCCGTTTCATGTGGCTGCAGGTGATCAAGTCGAAGACTGAGGCAGTCAAGTCTTTCAAAAAAGTCATGGCCATCACCAAAAATGAGATCAGCTCCAAGCTAATGGCATTTCAAACCGATCATGGAGGGGAGTTCAACTCCATCAACTTCAACAACTATTGTGATGAAATGGGCATCAAGTGGTATACGACTGTGCCATACTCGCCGCAACAGAACGGCGTTGTAAAGCACCGGAACCAAACAGTTGTGGAGATGGCTCGTAGCATGATGAAGAGCATGGCGATGCCCGCCATGTTTTGGGGCAAAGCAGTGAAGACTGCAGTTCACATCTTTAATCGTGCACCAACTTGAAGTCTAGATGGTATAACGCCATACGAAGCATGGTACAAGAGGAGGCCAAATGTTCATTATTTTCGTACGTTTTGGTCTATGGCACATGTCAAGAAGATCGGCCCAGACATCACTAAGCTTTCCAACCGCTCTACACTGATGGTGTTCATCGGGTACGAGGAGGGCTCAAAGGCCTATTGAGTTTTCAATCCAGTCAAAAAGAAGCTCCATGTGATATGGGATGTCATATTCAAAGAAGAACAGAAATGGAACTGGACAATGCTATCGACTGGTGCAAATGGACTCAATACATTCACCGTCGAGTACACCAATGAGACAAAAGTCACTCTAGTAGATGTTGACCGAACTACAACTTCACCAATGAAGGATACGCCTATGACACCAAAGGCAACAACATCGTCTCGAGCTACGACATAGTGGGCAACACCACCGACTGGTGCATCGCATGATTCCGATGGTGTGCCATAGAGGTATCGCTCAATATCAAATATCTACAGCACTACGGAAGCAACAGAGATTGACAACACTAAGCCCGTTGTTCAAGAAGTTGAGCACGGTGACCTCTGTCTTCTTGGTGCTGAGGAGCCCTTGAGCGTACAGGAGGCGCTCTCGAATACAGCATGGAAGCATGCCATGGATGTTGAGTTGAAGCCTATCTACGACAACAATACCTAGAAGTTTGTTGCACTCCCTACTGGTTGTTTAGCAATCGAGTTCAAATGGGTATTCAAGGTGAAAAAAGATCCACAAGGTTACGTTGTTAAGCATAAAGCTTGCTTGGTTGCAAAAGGATATGCACAACGGTAGGGGGTGGATTTCGACGAGGTATTTGCACCAGTGGCTCGCATTGAGATGGTGTAGGTGCTGATCGCACTGGAAGCGCACGGTGGTTGGTAGATACATCATATGGATGTTAAGTCTGCATTCTTGAATAGTGATTTGGTCGAGGAGGTGTATGTCAACAGTCTCCAGGGTCAGTCAACGACAAGCACAAGAATAAGGTATTGAGGCTACGCAAGGCCTTATACGGGCTGCGACAGGTGTCGTGAGCCTTGAACTCGAAGCTGGATGCCACCTTGGTGTCACTTGGGTTCACAAGAAGTCCTCTCGGGCATACGGTATACCGACGGGAAAAAGGCAACACGTTCTTGCTCATGGAGGTGTATGTTAACGACCTCATCATCATTGGTTCAAGTGTCAACAACATCGCCGAGTTCAAGGATCAGATGAAAGATCTCTTTAGCATGGCTGATCTCGGTCTGCTAAGTTATTATTTGGGCATTGAAGTCAAGCAAGAAGATGGGATCACTATCGCAAAGCAACCACGTGTGCAAAATTCTACAGTCAACCGAAATGACACAATGCAATTCATGTTCAACGCCGATGGAGAATCGGCTGAAGCTGAAGAAAAAAGATGGCAATGCTATGGTTGATGCAATCGAGTATTGCAGCATTGTCGGAAGCCTACGATATCTTGTGAACACGAGGCCAGACATTGCCTATGCTATGGGCATCGTCAGCTGGTACATGGAGGTTCCAAACTCACAACACATGACTGCAGTCAAGCACATTCTTCATTATGTGAGCAACACGACTAGTTTTGGATGCTGTTACATGAGGGCAGGCACGTCGGATCTGATACTTGTCGGATATAGCGACAGTGATTTGGCAGGTGACTCAGACGACCGCAAGAGCACCATGGGTACAATATTTTTTCTTGGTGCCAATCTAATCACTTGGGTGTCATAGAAGCAAAAGATTGTGGCATTCTCCTCATGTGAAGCGGAGTATATCGTAGTAGCAACAGTAGCATGCCAGACAATCTGGCTAACTCAACTCATCGGAGACCTGATGGGTGTGGAGCCAAAGAAGGCAAAGGTACTTGTGGACAACAAGTTGGCAATTGCTTTGAGCAAGAATCCCATGCTCCAAGATCGTAGCAAACACATTGATACGAGGTATCATTTCATTCACGACTGTGTTGAAGATGGCAAGATAAATGTAGAACACGTTGGCACAAATGAGTAGCTGGCTGACATTCTCACGAAGGCTCTCGGTCGTGTTATGTTCATTGAACTGAGGCAGAAGATCGGAATGGTCGAGATAAAGTCGGTGCGACATGGTTAGGGGGTGATTTGTTGGAGTTAACCATAATCGCACATGTGTTAGTCGTAACATTTATTCGTAGTCGTACTGAGTTAGTGCGTGCATTAAGAGAGTTAGCACGTGCGTTCATAAAATCCATGAATAGCTCGGATGTAGGATGGCACGTAGTAAAGAGTGAGACGTGGCGTGTAAGTCGGGTCAGTGTCAGACCAGGATTTATAATCTAGATTCCTCTATGATTCCACCGCACTATTCTCTGGATCAGTAGATAGTGCTCACAGATATATTACTGAACATGAAAGTACATATCATGCAGAAGCGTACTTATAATAGAATACTTACACATGGGCCGATCACAATAAAAGCAGTAGCGAAAACGAAGCACACAGGTGGGACCCACAGAACATGCCCACATGCAGTCAACTAGGGGTTCGCGACCTAGTTCCTAGCCTGTTCATCTTCTTCTCCATCCTGATTTGGCGCATTGCTAAAGTGCAGCATTCGACTCCTGATTCTAGATTTTGTGAGCAAGAGTGAGCACACTAACCACCGTGCTCCATGAGCCAATACACAAAATACAATTATATAATATGTATGTCTTGTCAAAGGAGAGGCATGCGTTATTTTATTTGCCAGAAATTACTTTTTAAATATAATACATAAGAAATTCTCTATGACCTAGCCATTTGGACTAAAACTATAATGCTTTTAAGAAAAGATTTGTGATGATAGTATTGGTACAGATTACATCCACCGTTACATGTCACCTACACCATATATCCACTTTTCAGTATTATAGCCGCTTAACTTACCACTGGGACGACACCCAGGAAAACACAAACTAGGACAGTCCATCGTCCTTCATTTTTTCATACTAAGTCCCAACCATAAATTTTTTTTCGAAATAGAACTATATCAGAGTTAAGTTCCTATGTTTGCCCTTGACCTTGGACACGGCTATTCGAATAGTTTTGACTCTGTAGAGTTTGTACACTTTCACTACAAGAGACAATCCGCTCGTTGCCCCGCATGATTCCTTAGTCATGTAGTTGAGTAGATCATCACAGTAGCCTTTCAAAACTACTTGGCCTTTGCGGTGGGTCCCATACGTTGCGCGGGATGTTAATCACTCTTTTACTAGCGCCTCAGGCTCCACTTCCCATACGCTAGTAAAATAAGAGAAACAATTCACCGTCCACTTGGTGTCCCTTTAGCCGCACCAGGCCCTGGCATTCCGGCACTCCTTTCCCCCAGCCTGTGAGATGAGTCCAAGGTTCGATAGGGTTTACTTAGCTAAGTTGCACTTTGCAGACTTGTGGTTGTACTATTTTACAATGGGAGCTCATGACCTGATTTGGTCCTTGGGTTATCTGAACGGTTCTACCACAATCTACACACTTGTGCACACCAATGCACCATGCCCCCAAACCATCCGCCCAGACATATAAGCAATTTTTGGGATTTTTGGGGCATAAAATAAAGTTCATTAAAAATACCCGACCATTTCTAACTACAACTTTCCCAAAATTTTCCTCTTCGTATTTGCATATGATGTTGGGGTATTTTAACACCCCCGGAAACTAAGCAATGTTATGTCGTAATATATATAAATGTAATCGATTCTTTTGAAACACTTATATTTATAATTTTTCCTAGGGATAATAAGGTTCACATTACAATGTGCCGGAAAGGTATACTAGTAGCACTTTAATAAAGAGGGCAACTAACTAAAGCATGAAATCAACATAATATAGCACACAAAATAACAGCATGCATTTGATAATTTAAAGGTAAATAATTTGCTAAAAGTGAAAATTCAATATGATCAAAGTATTGACTCGCCTGGCGCAGTTTACCGCGGTCTTGAGCTCACTCAAAGCTTCCTCATTTCTTGGTCTCGAGCCTCTGATCTTCATCGTCTTCTGGATCTTGGTCTTGCTGGATCCACTATTTCTCCAAGATTCTAGTCTCTAATTACGTGCTAAACAATGAAATCCAATAAACTCAAATAACTCAAAAAGATCCAAGTGAAATCCAAATAAACTCAACTGAAGTTTTATTATGAGTTAAAGGGTGACTTTTGATAGGATTGATTGGACGCGGAGATTTGACCGAGTCAATGGGGTTGGAGCGGAGCGAGGAATGGCAAAAAGATAAGGGAAGTGTCATGGCGGGAGGAGTATTTGCCGAAATATTCCGCTTTGGGTTCAAAGATGGCTAGGCATAGCCGATTGTAGAATATCATGGCTCGACCCTTTTTATTTAACAATTTCCTTTATAGTTTTATATTTATTAAGGAAGTTCTGTTAGTCAGGTCAGACTTATAAACATGAGCATGAATTTAGTCGAGCATTATTTTATCGAGGTTAGCATTTACGAATTAAGGCATGCGCTATATACGCAACGTATGCGATTCTTGATTTATCAAATTAGTCTTATGGTTCATATTTCTAGTAATCGGAGACGCATTATTTTATGTGGCTCTAGCATTAACTTGTTCATTAGGGTGTAGGTTAGCGAGATTATTTTTCCAACGATTAACGACCCACGGGTCCTTTTTAATAGATGTACGATGTTATAGTTTGATATAATATTTGGTTTGCGATGCTATGAGAATTGAGGCCATTGATGCTTCATGTACATGCTTATATTATCTTTCACTATTTTAACTTTAATTAGGACGTACCCTTGCGGACCCAACTTTTCATTTTAACTATCATTTTTAGTTAAAACCACCCTCAAGATCTTAATCTTTGGTGATATGCCAATGATAGGAATTTAAACTTTTATAGGGCCGCTGAATGACATATGAGATTTTAACTATACGTTGGTTAACTTCTTATGTAAGCTCTAATTATTTCTAACTTAGTTCCTATGAAAAGATTATTGATTTAAAATAAACACTTCCATTTTTAATTTTCTAGTAACGCAATGATTAATTTGCTAACCTACTCTGATCACCATCCACTATGAGTAGCCTCGCTTATTTTTAATTCACATATATCTGTGTTGTCAAACAATCATTTAATAACCAATCTCTAATTTCATACAATTTCCGCATTCTAATATGAAATGTAAGGTTTATTTGCACATGTACTTTCAACTAGACTATTTTGCACCAACTCTTTATTTGTGCATCTCTAGTTCAATACATACTCTCACTAGTGTACAATTTGGGTATGGTTTTTCTTTTAAATCTATCAATTCCTCAGCATCCTGCCAATTGAAAGATAAATCACACCTTGATTTTTATGTTAACTTACTAATCCTTTATATGGCACAAAGAGAGCCAAAGTTGAAGTTAATTTAATCTGCACAAGCCTTTTTATAAAACTACATTCTTATACTCAGGATTAATTACAAAGTACATCTTATTATTTTGGACCATTTACCTTATGAACATGCAACTATTCAAGTTTAACCCTTCCAATATTTTCATTTTATTAGAACCTTACTTGATTCTTAACAATTTCTTCCTATTACTTATCTCATAGCTAGATTATATACTATTATATTCTTATTTGAGTTTTATGCCAATTATTTGCATTAGTTACTATTTAAAAGAGTTTTCATGATATTTTGACTTTCAATTACCTACAATGTACACAATGTACAAACAAGGTATACTTTAACTTAATGGATAAACCAATTTGTCATAAGTTGCTCATTGGACTATCCCTTAATTTGTCAGACAAGATTTTTAGCACGTCACTAGGCAACCATATCATGATGTACCAAGGGCGGAGCTACAGGGTATGCCGGGTGGGCCACGGCATACCCTGGGGCCCAGCCCAACTCCTCGAATACCTTGAATCCTTCGAACTCATCAGCCCAACTCGAAACCCTGAATCAGTTGAACGGAGGAAACCCTCAAGGCAGTTGGCGACTCGGCGGCGTCAGAGGCGAGGGGCGGCAAGCGAGGCCGAGGCGGAGGGGAGGCGCCGAGCGCCGACGCACCGAGGCGAGGAGGAGGTCGCGAGCTCTGCCGCCGCCCGGGCAGCCTGCGTGACATGCAGCAGGCAGGACCGCCGATCGCCGAAGGGGCGGCCGAGGGGGCGAGCCGTGCAAAAACGGACCGCCGGTCGCGGAGGGGGCGGGGAGGCGGCCGCAGAGGGCCGGGGAGGCGGCCGAGGGCGGCCGGCCGGGGCCGGGAGCCGTGACCGCCACGGGGGCGGGGAGGCTGTCACAGATCTTGCACTGTGCTACTCACTCATTGCCAGAAGTGCCGAACGGACTTGAGCCAGGCGGGTTAAAGTAAGACGATCTTTGTCAGCAAAATTGTGCTAGTCTGAGAGTACTTTAAAATTAGGTTTGTACTTTGTACTTCAATAAAGTATGTACTTTGTTGATTTGTTTAATAGTACAGTGGTTAGCTAATTTATTGTCGTTTTTTGGAATTGTTCAGCTATGAAGAGAAGCGGAGATATTGCATCTCTTTTTCAAAAACATGCAGCCAAGAAGGCGGCGGCTGCTGCTTCAAATTCTGCCCCATCTCCAGTTGAAACTGTGGCAGAAAAGCAAACTCAAGAGCAAGAGAGAGTAATTGATGAAATTGTAAATCCTATGCTATGGATAAGTTCCTTGAGAGGGTCACTTCATTTTGTGATAAATATGGTGTTGAAGTTCCTGCTATGGATGGTGATTATGTGCCTTATGGAAAATCAGCAAGGTACGCTCGTGCTCGAAACCAAACAAATGATGATCACTTCAGAACAGAAGTATATATTGGTGTCATTGATCAAATTAGCCAATAGCTTGATAATCGGTTTGATGAGGTTAATATGGAGTTGCTCTCTTGTATGTCGGCATTCAATCCTTCAAACTCATTTGCTTCTTTCGATGCACAGAAGGTACGTAGACTAGCTGAGTTCTACCCTAAAGAGTTCTCGAGCAATTATTTGCTAAAACTTGAATTGCAACTTGGTAATTATATTGATGACATGAGACAAGTTGATAGCTTCAAAGATCTAGACAATCTTGTTGATCTCTCGGTTAAGCTTGTTGAAACAAAGAGGCATAAAGTGTATGATATGGTTTACATGCTTCTCAAATTGGTTTTGCTTCTACCAGTGGCAACAGCAAGTGTTGAAAGGGTATTTTCTGCAATGGTTTTAGTGAAAACAAAGTTAAGAAATAAGATGGGTGATAGTCTTTTGGACAATTGTCTAGTCACATTTATTGAGCGGGATATTTTCTTTGAAGTGGATGAAGATGATATAATCGAGACTTTCATGTCCTTTAGAAAGCGTAGGCTAAAAAAAGTCAGATAAGCAGTATTGTAAGTCTCTTTTATGTATATTTGAGATTATAAGTATGGTGTTTGAACTATTTATATTGTAATTTGCGCAAGTTTTCAATTTAATCCTTAATTTTAAGACTTATCATATTATTTAGTGCCTGTATACCAAATCATAATGCAAAATTTACAATTATTTACCGAATTGACAAATGGTTTTACCGAATTGCATATGAAAATTTTGGTGCGGCATACCCTTTGGTAAAATCCTGGATCCGCCACTGTGATGTACAAAGAGAGTTCATATAAATAGCCAAAAAGGAAACAAAGGGGCTGCTCGTGCATTCATCATTGCCTCTAACAAAAAAGATCGCAACCAAGGTATCTGTCATACTCTTAAACAAAAGAAAGAAGAAAATACAGAGGGGGGTGTTCGGCCAAGATAGAGCATGGTAGGGGAATTCGACGGCGCTCCGTAAAGTGAAGCTTGTTGGCGCGGGGTGGCTGGGGAGACGGTGAGGGCTGGCAAGTGGGATCCCTGGGGAGGTAGGGGACCTCGAAGTGGTGGTGCACTGGTCGAAGCGGCATCGGGAGCGGTCGGCGTCGGTGCAAGTCAACCGGCGGTAGGGCCAACATGGAGCGACGGCGTCGGCAGAGAAATGGAGGAAGAGAGTAGGGCAGGAGCAGGAGAGGGATACCAGGAGGCTTACCGTGCAGTTGGCCGAGCCGAAGAAGCACCATAGGAGGCCGATGACGAGAGCCCAGGGTGGCACGGGGAAGCTTGCACGGAGGGAGAAGCTCAGGCAACGAGGGGGCTAGGCAGCAGCTGGGGCAGGTTGGTTTGGTCGGGGTAATGCTCCCGTAGCGAGGAAATGGGATGGGGAATCACCGAGAAGGGGTTGGCGGCGATGGTGGTCATTCCCGGCTAGAGGCGACGAAGAACGTTGTTCTAATGACTTCGTGCATAATAATCCAATTAGATGAGAGGGGAAGGAGAGGGCACCCACCAACACAGAATGACGCTCTCAAGTTTGGAAGGGAAGCACTGGAGCGGCTGGAATGCCGGGCAGAGGTGGTGGCCGTTGCTCGGACTGAGGCTCGGTCAGAAGGAGGAGCAGGGAAGAAGGAATAGAGCCAGGAGCATTGGAGGGTCAGTGGGCTCGGGAGCTTCTTATAGCTAGGGAGGCGTTGTTGTTGGTGACTCGGACACTGGGCGCGGCATGGCGCACGGCTCACGGCCAAAGTGGGCGACGGGGGTTGGCGCAGGGCATGGGCGAAGGCATTGGGGAGGCGCGGCCGGACGGAGAGGACGACAGGGGAATGGGGGAGGCGATGAAAAATCCGGGGCGGAAGAGCGAATCCGAGGGCGGCGCGGGGATTACCAGGGGCAGAGCAGGTGGTTCGCGCGCGTGGGGGAGAAGAAGAGCAGAGCGAGGGGAAGGAGAGAGGAGGCGGCAAAGAATAGGGGAAATGAGAGGCCGCCGGGTGGGCCTGGTGGCAGGAAAAGAGGGAAGGAGGGGGCACACGCTGTGTCCGCTGGGCTAAGAGGGGAAAAGAGGAAAGAGAAGGGAGAAAGGGAGGAGGTGGAGCCCGTGTGGAAGTAAGGGAAAAATAAGAGAAAGAAGATAGAAGGAAGGCTGCCCAAAAATGAAATCTGAATTTTTTTTTTATTTATGTTTTGATTTCTCCAATGGATTTTTGAAGCATACTTTTATATATACACAAAATTTCAGATAATGCTCTCTCAAGTATTTGTGCTTCTTTTTTTAAATTTTACACTTTTATTTTTAAGTGCTATTGGTATTTTGAAGACTTATGTATGCACATACTTTCACATATATGTTATGTATATGTTTTTATGGCACCCAATTCAATATTATTGTTAATTAAATTTTGCAAATTCTTGGGTTAAGGTGTGTGTTGTAGGGGTGGTCCCCACCTAAGCCCAGCCGGCCTGTTAGAGAATTATAAGGTCCAAGTGGGACGTGTGTAATAACACGAATGCCCATGTAAAGAATATTTGGATGTAAGGGCACAACTGTAAAGACACTCCTCCTGAGTACATAAATGTACGTAACGCGAGCTATGGAGGAGGCAGAGAGCATTGCTCACCTAACTCTCCACTACCACACACACTCTCTCTCTGTTTGGTCTGTAACCACAACAGTTGGCGCCGTCCGTGGGGACGACGAGAGCAAGCCTCAAGATCTCGAGGAGGATGGCACCGAAGAAAGTTTCATCATCGGCGGCGAGGAAGAAGGAAGGGGACACGGCAAAGTCTCGCATCAACATCAGGGCTTCAACATCGGCGGTCGCGGGTGCGAACGACAACGCTCACCGCGCGATGGTCGACCCCGCCACCGCCGACGCGACAGTCGACCCCGCCACCGCCAACGCAACGGCCGACTCCGCCCTGCACGTGGCGCCCGAACCCGCCGCCAGTGTGACGGTCAACTCCGACAGTACCAGCCGGGTGGCACGGAGCCGTAACGTCGACGCCCGTGGAGGCACGACCGCTGTCCCTACACCCATCATCGATGCCGGCGTCCACCACGCCGACGCGGCGGGCAACCCAGGAGCGCAAGCCGGGGTCATTGTTGTCCCGGCAGCGCGACCAGGTGCGCCCGTCGCCGCGGCCACGCTGGCAGTGGAGGATACCATGCTGGCTGCCCTCGACACGCTCCAGTGGGTGTTAGCGGATCTCTGTGGAGCTGTACAGAGTATGCAAGAGGCTCGGAGCCAGCAAACCCCGCCGGTGGTCGCGCCGGAGCCCACGCCAGAACGGGTGGATAGCCGCGACGCCGTGGAAGAGTACGCCAGAGCAGAAGCAGACACGCAGCGGTGTCAAGGCAAGGACGTCGACGCCAATCCGGCGGGGGGCACGACAACCAGTGAAGATTCGGCGAAGGAAAGCTCCTCGAAAGACAAGAGCCAGCTAGAATCCGTGAGGGACGCCCTTACGCACAACAACGCCGACCTCCGTGAGGATTCGTCAAGCGGTAGGTACAAGCCCTAACGCAACCAGCGCGGGCCCCAAAAGACCCGCCACACCCTCGCCATAGAGGGCGCTCCTCGGAAACCTACCCTCGCCTTACCTAGGAGGGGCAGGGGAGACCGAGGATGGGGATGCGGGAGGGGCCGCAACGAGAGACTGCATGAAGGGTAAGAAATCGCGAACCACGGCAGATGGTACGAGGTGCACGGCCATGGTGACCAGGGTGACCACGCCACGCGAACAGAGATCGCTGTCATGGCGCTACAGCGGGTCACCGTTGGAGCTCAGGCCTCGGAGGGGCCGCCCCCGCAGTGGCCCACGTGCAGCAGCCGCAAGCGAGCCCTCCACGAGCTGGGGTCCCAGAGCGGGCCCAGTATCACATCATTAGCGTCATCTCCGAAGGCTCCTCGCTGGGGACCTCGGTGCAACCACTTCCGGGAGGGGCGCATGGTGAAGTCACCTTCACGCCAGTCGACGCCCGAGACGTGGAGTTTCCCCACCAGGACCCTTTGGTCATCCAAGCTGACATCGCAGGCTGCGACGTCAGGCGCGTCCTCGTCGACGGGGGCAGCTCCGCGAACGTTCTATTTGCGGAGGCCTCCGACCGCATGGGGATCTCTCCATGTCGCTCGAAGCCATCGAGGACCCCGCTCCAAGGTTTAGGGGGCCAACCGCTGAGGGCATTGGGCCAGGTCTGTCTCCATGTCTCCTTTCATCAGGGCGATAACGCCAGGAGCGAGGACGTCGTCTTCGATGTCGCGGACATTCCAAACCCGTACAACGCCATACTAGGCCGCCCTATCCTGAATTCCTTCGGGGCGGTCCCGCATCATGACTTCTTGTGTATGAAGCTCCCGGGCTCACAGGGTGTCATCACCATCTTCGGCAACCAGGATCTAGCCCGACGCGTGGAGGCTCGTGCCAGAGACCCGCACCGCAAGGTGCACGTTCTCACCAACAAGCTCAAGGCGGACGCGCTGGCCGCTCTGGGGTGGACGCCCAAGCCCCGACTGGAGGGCGGGGTAAAGAGGATACCTCTCCAGGCCGAAGGTCAATTCGTGTCCATCGGTGAAGGATTTCCCCCGGAGGTGAAGCAGGGCTTGCTCCAGGTTCTCCGGAGCAACGCGGATGTCTTCGCATGGTCCTCGGAGGATATCAAAGGCATGGACCACTCCCTCATCGAGCACAACTTAGCGGTCCACCTTGACGCCAAGCTGGTCAGGCAAAGGCTCCGGCGTATGTCCACTGACCGGCAGCAAGCAGCCAAGGTGAAAGTAGCGAAGCTTGTCCAGACCGGAGTCATCCGCGAGGTCCAACTTCCGGATTGGCTAGCCAACCCAGTGTTGGTGAAAAAAGCCAACGGCGCCTGGCGTATGTGCATCGACTTCACTGCCCTCAACAAGGCATGCCCGAAGGATGACTACCCCTTGCCCTGCGTAGATCAACTGGTTGACGCCACCGCCGGCTGTGAACTCATGAGCTTCTTGGACGCCTACTTCGGCTACCACCAGATCTATATGGCCAAGGATGACGAGGACAAGACCAGCTTCATCACACCGATAGGGACATATTGCTTCGTCAGGATGCCGTTCGGTTTCAAAAATGCGAGGGCAACCTTCACCCGCCTCATCGCGCTAGCGCTGGCTTCTCAGCTCGGGAGGAACGTGGAGGCTTACGTCGATGACGTCGTCGTCAAAACAAAGCAGCTAGCCTCACACGGCCAAGATCTCCAAGAGACCTTCGAAAACCTCAGGAAGGCGGGCATTAAGCTCAACCCAGACAAGTGTGTATTCGGTGTGCAGGCAGGCAAGATCCTAGGCTTTCTGGTGTCGGGACGCGACATCCATGACAACCCTGACAAGGTCGACACAATCCTCGCCATGGAGCCGCCCAAGACGAGAAGGGAGGTCTAACGACTTGCTGGCCGCATGGCCGCATTGAGCCGTTTCCTGTCTAGGGCAGCGGAGTGGGGCTTGCCATTTTTCAAGACCCTTCGCGGCTGTAACGGGTTTCATTGGGATGACAGCTGCGCACAGGCCTTTGACAAACTCAAGAGACACCTCGCAAGCCTCCCCACTTTGGTCGCCCCGGTGCCAGAGGCTCCCCTCCTGCTCTACCTAGCCGCCTCAACAACAGCGGTCAGCGCTGTCCTTGTCCTTGAGGAGGGCGCTCTTCAGCGCCCCGTGTACTTCGTCTTCGAAGCCCTTCGGGGCGCCAAGACGCGGTATACGGAGCTCGAGAAGTTGACTTACGTGCTGGTCATGGCCTCGAGGAAGCTCTGATATTATTTTCTAGCTCACCCAATCACCGTGCCGTCCTCCTTCCCCCTAGCGGAGATGCTGCACAACAAGTAGTCCATAGGGCGCATTGGCAAGTGGGCAGTCGAGCTCACGCCGTTCTCCTTGATGTATGCTTCACGAGCAGCGATCAAGTCCCAAGTTCCCGCGGACTTCCTCGCGGAGTGGACACCCTCGGCCCAACCCGCCCAGCAGCCAGACGACCCAGTGTGGATGCTTGACACTAATGGAGCCTACAGCGTTTCTGGTGCAGGCGTGGGCGCAGTGGTCACCACGCCAGAGGGACACTGCCTATTGTACTCGGCACGCCTTGTATTCCCCGCCACTGTAAGTTTAAGCTCCATTATGTTAGTTTTGGTGATAATGACAAATACTTATATGAGACTAATGTGTTTGATTGATTATGATATGGCTTAGTCTCATTTGGATAAAAAAGGTGAAATCAAAGAGGTATGCATTCGACACTTACATTCATTTACATCTTAGTGCATTCCTTGGATCCAAAATATAGATTAAACTCCACCAAAAGTCTAAGATGAATATGTGCATATGTTTTTATTATATATTCTTGTATGCACATATTTAGGGGGAGTTCACTCTATGTTTTGTGATTTCATTAGTATTGATCCATGTTTCCTTTTTTTCACATACATTGGGATCTCTACTTTGAAATATATCATTTGAGTATATAAAACTTATGTAGTTCATATATACTCACACTGAATCATATTGCTTTATACTCAATTGTTTGTGTTTGCAAAAAGGGACTAACATGTATGTCAAGTGATTGAAAGGTTTAGTCCCGGAATTCGTTTGAATATTTGGAGATGCATGTAAAGATTGATAAGAAGATCAATATGGCTCGAGACAAAGGTCAGTATGCATTTGAATTTAAAGTCTAAAGTCAATTGTGCTCTCTCAGGAAAATCGGTAGAACCGCACCCACCTGCGGTATTACCACCGTGCGGTAGTACCGGCGTGTAAATAGCGGTATTACCGCAATGCGGTAGTACCGGAATTTTGTGCAGTATGTTTTTTCCAGAGAGCACCCTTGGTGGAACTTGGACTCACCGAAATCAGTAGTACCGGATTTTCTACGGCGGAACTACCGTAGTGCGGTAGTATCGCACCGATCAGCGGAACTACTGATGCTCGGTAATGCCGGCATCCTGAGCGGTACTACTAGAGAGCGGTAATACCAGCCTTATAATGGCGGTAGTACCGCACTTTGATTTTAAAGTTTTATATTCAATTATTTGCAATTGTGGTGGTTATCATCAATTACCTCCCCCCGTCTCCTTCCCTAGCTCGAGGACGCTCCTGGTGGGGGAGGTGGGCGGGGCTTTCCGCTTGTACTGCAACAGGGGGTGTAGCAGCTCCAGAGGCAAGCTTCGACTCCCCCATCTCTGCGCCGCACGCCCCCAAGGACGCCTTCAATGAGCGCTCTTGTCTCTTCGTCTCTTCTGCAGAAGCGCAGGCCATTGAGCTCCTACGCCGCCCCTTCTCCACGGTGTCACAGTACAAGTCTTCTTGCAAGAAGCTGCGGCTGGTGCTAGGAGGAAGCTTCCCAGGCCTCCCGGTTGAGGGGTCCGCCGTACTTGTGTATTCAGAAAATTTTGTATGTGAGGCACCTCGCCATTGTACCCGCGGCATTCCGTCCTTATGGCGCACGCGGTTTATAGAAAACGCGGGGAGCCTCTGGTGCCCGTGCTCTGCTGTATTTATACTCCGGAGAGTGTGTGGGAATATCAACCACATCTTATTTATACTCCGGGGAGTAGCGTGGTGGCAAAACCAACGCGTGCGTGGGACATCCGCGTCTTGTTTATACTCGGTAGAGTGCACAGGGACAACATCTGCGTCTTTGTTTGTACTCCGGAGAATGCGTGGGACTATCAACCACGACTTAGCTTAAGCTCTGGAGGGTACGCCAACGCGCGCGTGGGACATCCGCGTCTTGTTTATACTCAGTAGAGTACACAGGGAGAACATCCGCGTCTTTGTTTGTACTCCGGAAAATACGTGGGATTATCAACCATGACTTAGCTTAGGCTCCGGAGGGTACACCAACGCACGCGCGGGACATCCGCGTCTTGTTTATACTCAGTAGAGTGCACAGAGACAACATCCACGTCTTATTTATACTCCGTAGAGTGCATGCAGAGGCGGACCTCGACGCTACGTCTTATTTATACTCTGTAGAGTGCGCGCGGAGGCGTCCCCCCGCTGCGTCTTATTTATACTCTATAGAGTGTGTGCGGAGGCGGACCTCGACGCTACGTCTTATTTATACTCCGTAGAGTGCGTGCGGAGGCGGATCTTGACGCTACGTCTTATTTATACTTTGTAGAGTGCGTGCGGAGGTGGACCTCGACGCTACGTCTTATTTATACTCCGTAGAGTGCGTGCGGAGGCGGACCTCGACGCTACGTCTTATTTATACTCCGTAGAGTGCGTGCGGAGGCGGATCTTGACGCTACGTCTTATTTATACTTTGTAGAGTGCGTGCGGAGGTGGACCTCGACGCTACGTCTTATTTATACTCCGTAGAGTGCGTGCGGAGGCGGACCTCGACGCTACGTCTTATTTATACTCCGTAGAGTGTGCGCAGAGATGAGCCTCCGCGCGTTTTTGTGGGGGACACAACTAACTTAGCCGCCACCTCCCGAGCCAAACCCTAGCTGCTCACGAGTGCTAGTACACTCGCGATCGGCGTTCCAGCCCCGGACGTGTGGATACCGGTGGAGGCGCCGCCGTTGCGATCTTGATCGGCGTGCGTGGAGGAGACGATCCGCTCGGGACGATCGGCTACTTCCACTACTACCTCGACGCGAGATTGATCGGTTTCAATTCTTCTTCGCTGCGCTGCGCGTCTAAGTGGTAACGATCCATGATCCTTCCTTAGCATGATGTTCTTGGGTGCGCGGTAGAAAAGTTTTGTTTTCTGCTTCCGTAGCCTACGCGTATTCCTATACGCCCCTCCTCCACCGTCCACGCGGACCACGTGTCAGCCATCCGGGTCGCGTGGGCGCACACGTGCGTGGGCCGAGCCTCACGGCCTGCTTCGTCGCGCCGAGTGCGCGGCGCCAGCCGCGTGGGCCGCTCGGCCACGCGGGCCGTTTCCCCGCCGGGTTGCACTGTAGCCCTAGGCCAGCCCAGCACTGTTCAATGAACAATTCCTTTTTTCTTTTTCCAGTGACTGAAAAATCCAGAAAAATCAAAAACAGATTTTAGAAAATCCCAGAAAATTCCAAAAATCACTAAAATACACCATTTTGCTCAGTTTCATATCCTTAACCCATTTTTGACCTCCATTCCTCCTGTTTCATCCCAGAAAAATTCTAAAAATTCTCCTTTTGTTATTTGAGCTTTCTTTTTCTAAATAAAATACTTTCTTTTATTTCCTTTTAAATTGTTTCTGTTTTCTCATGATTTTGAGCTAGTGTCGGGGATTCCGGAAGCGACGGCGCAGGCTCAGGATCCCGGAGTTTCTTCGTTCGAGATTACGGAGATCATCCAAATTAACGGCAAGTCGCAATCCCTTTGAACATGTTGTACTCCATGTTTATTAAATTATGTAATTATGCTATTTTCATTATTGTTAGTTGTAAAATGCTAGTTTATGTAAAATTAAATGTTTAGAATGATATGTTAATTTTAGATACATCCTACCACCGTTAAATGCCATGTTAATTTGTAGCCCACCCCTGTTAACCCTAGCATTAAGTTAAATGTATTATAATCACATATAGATTATTATCATTTCATGCAAAATTTAGTACACTAATAAGGATGTGGCCGCGGGCCGGTAGATTATTAAAACGCAGGCTAGGGTAGGGTGGTATGGGACACCGTGCCCTAGAATGGTCGTACTAGTGTGCAGTGTAGGGTAAAGATGTTGTGGGACACCGCGAGACGGTCCCCGCTCACCGCTTTACTTGACGTTGGTGGTTGCGGACCACGTGAAAATATAAGGACTAGACCCTTATGCCGAGCAAATGACATAGTGACCGCTCGACCACAGGTGTTGACTTGTCAACCCTGGTTTAGTACCTGCTCAACTCAAGCAGTGCGCTGCTCCGAGAGAGTCGTCGCGGCCCGCCTAGGTTGAGCGTGAAACGATCCGGTTCCTTAACTCAGTCATGAGGGTTAAGGTTGCATGTGGGTAAAGTTGGGCAACTCTACAGAGTCAATTAAATGGTATTCGAATACGCCGTGCTCCCGGTTAATGGAGCTGTGTCACTTGGGTGATTCCAGTTGCTAAGCTTAAGTAGTTTTTGCAAGTATTTTAACTGGACTAGTGGATTAATTAACTCTTCGTGAAAACCCTAATCTTAAGAAGTAGTTGTCATTTCATGTGTTTTAAATCTGTTTACGAAATAAAACTGCATCCACATAAAATGATACAACCAATATACTCCCTTCCGTTGATAATTCGTGCATGTAGTTAAGTTAGGTTTTTCCTTGTGATTTGCTGAGCTGGTTAGCTCACGGCTTGTCGAACCATTCAGAAGATCAAGATGCGGATACGAGTTCCCCCATCGAGGAAGCCCCGGAAGAACCCTTCTTCGATGAAGACCCCTGGCTTTAGGTCTCCGCTGCGTTTGAGCTTTCCTTGGAGTTGGTCTTTTGTATTGTAATATACTTTGGGCTTGCACACCCCGCTGCAACTAAAACTGGGTTGATAACCCCTATCTTGTAATATATGCTGGACTTTTGTTGTAAACATGCGATGGTTCACTCTTACGCGACGTTCCGTACATGTTCATGCGTGAACCGTACGGAAGGCCGTGTCCCAGGCACCCCTGGAGACGGGGGCGTTACAAGAAGTGATATCAGAGTAGGCTCCATGACCGTAGGTTAAGACCTAAGGCAAACTAGGAAGCAATTTTATCGCAAAACCTAATTTCAACCCTAAAAAGGAGCTTTTGAAAAACATAAGTATTACTGTTGTCTTGTCCTCTCTTGTTGCTACCTTACCTATCTTAGCTTACTTCTGCTTAAATTTTTTTTATGCAAAATGTTTACTGCTTTACTTGTCTAACTTCAAAATTTCGTCTCTCGGCTGATGGTCCGTTTCGTGTTTTCGCTTGCTGAACGCATGGAGGGATGGCCCGCTAAGCTTTGGGAGGTTCAGCAGTACCTTGGAGGTAAAGGATATCATAGGCCGATCTTCCACGTTGTTGGTTGCTTCTTCCAGGGGGAGCGATACGAGTGGAAGGCGTGGGTGACCCTTACACCCCTGCCTGTCCGCCCAGATGTCGAGAGGAAGTTCGTTGCTAGGAGGATCGAGCGAGATGACGCAGTTCAGGACGCAGCCCAGAAGGCTGTGATTTACCTCCGCGGCTACTACGACCTTGAGTTGGCTGAGTCGCCCTTCGACCTGATCCCGAGATCACTCCACGGAGGCAGATCCATCGCCGTTCCTCAGTTCCGAGAGGATGACGACCCCCGCTTGCAGGGAGTCACCAGCATCGTGGCTCAGCAGGAGTACCAGTATGAGCGTGCCGTGAAGGAGTCCAGGACCCTTCAGATGCAGCTGATGGAGGCCCGGCAGGAGGTTCAGCAGCTTCGTTTAGCCCTTGTTCGCTTCGAGGCAGTCGAAGCAGGCGAGGCTTCGGACTGTGGAGAGTCCCCCAGCGTTTCCTCCTCGTGCGCCTCTGTGCAGTCCAGGCCGAGGCGTAGGATGACTGCAGGAGAGTATCGTGCCCGGTTTCGCCCTGCAGCCCCTCTCGCCTTGCCGGCCCCAGATGCCATGGAGGAGTAGTCGAGTTGCAGGAGTCCATTAGTTTAGACTGTTCCAGTGTAGTAGTGGTACTTTTGGTAATGTAATGCAAGTTGTATCATGAACCCTAAGTGGTCTGTGTACCACTTGCTTATTGTAAATTTATGTTAATTATCCTTTATGTTGTTTGCTTACTTATCAGTACTTCCTCTATCTTCAAAGTTTTAACCTGTTCATCTAAAACCGCTGCAAGGCTAATTTCAAGTTCCCAATTGGTAGACTTCTGATGGAACCAGGCCAGCAGAGTGGACAGACCACCGGGCAGGGTGCACCTGCCGCAGATCAATCTTCACTAGCAGATGTGCTGGCAATGATGGAACACAATAGATACCAAGCAGAGCGGAATATGGCCAGAATGTTGGATCAGCATACCAGGATTCTTGAGCAGATTGCCGCCAGATCTCCAGGTCTCCCAGGTGGAAGCAACGCCAATCGAGATGGTGCCCCAATTACCACCCGATGGACAGATTTTCAGAAAACACGTCCTCCAACATACTCTGCATCAGCAGACCCTCTAGCAGCAGAGGATTGGCTACTGGATGTAGAGCACAAGCTTCAGACTGTACAATGTGAAGATAAGGAGAAGGTGTTGTATGCGTCCCACCAGTTGCAAGGTCCTGCAGCGACATGGTGGATAAATTTTCAGCGCCTACAGCCAGATAGAGAAATCAGTTGGGAAGAATTCACTAAGGCTTTCCGCAAAGCCCACATACCTAATGGGATCATGGAAGCCAAGCGCCGAGAGTTTTGGGCGCTTAAACAAGGTGGAAGTACAATAATGGAGTACCTACACCAATTCAATCATCTTTCTAGATTCGCCCCAGAAGATGTCGACAAGGAAGAGAAGATGGAAAAGTTCCAAGCAGGATTACAACAGTCACTCAAATTTCACATTTCAGCTTTGAAATTCAAGGATCTCCCCGAGATGGTAGACAGTCTTATCAACTCAGAAGAGGCAAGAGGAGAAATGAAGGATTACAAGAAACGCAAGGCAATGCGCAAATCGCAATCATCCTCGCCTGGTGCCCAACGAGGACGCACATCCGGGTCATCCTCATCCCGACCCCAAACTCAACGTCAGTATGTGCTACTGCCAAAAACTCAATCCAACCAGTCGCAGCAATATGCAACACCCTTGCCACTAGCCATCAAGTGCCCCACTTGTGGTGGCAACCACCTTGCCAGCAACTGTCCACGGAAGACAAACGCCTGTTTCCATTGTGGCGAAGTTGGTCATTACCGAGACCAGTGTCCTAGGAGGAATTTACCATCTGATGCAGCAAAGCTACAGGTCCAAAGTCAGCAGCAAGAAGTAAAATCACAGGCCAGCTCTGGCACTTCCAAGGGAGGATACCTGCAGATAAAGCCAGTAGGACCCCAGTCACCAGCAGGCACAGCAAATTATACATTGACAGGCAAAGGTCGAGACCGTACTAAAACTACCTTCCTAGCCAGGGTAAACCATGTATCGGTGAAGATGCAAAGAAAGCAGTGACATCATTATGGTATGTTCCCAATCAATTCCATACCCGCACTAATTTTATTTGACCCTGGTGCAATGCATTCATTTATTTCAAAGAGTTTTGCTTCAAGAAATCAACTACCTTCTGTTTCCTTGCCAAAACCCTATGTGATTGAAACCCCTGGGGTTAGGATGGAGTCCCACAGTGGGTGTGGTGGACTTAGTATCAAAATTCAAGGGGTAGAGTTTAAAGCAGATTTACTGCAGCTAGACATGAAAGGGTTAGATGCCATCTTGGGCATGAACTGGCTAGCAAGGAATAAAGGAAAAGTGGATTGTGAAGTCAAGACAGTCACGTTGATTAGCCCTGAAGGTCAGAAAGTGGTGGTAGAAACGGACCGAGAGCTAATAAAGAATACGAAGAAACGCGTACTCAACGCACTAACAGTGACACCAGACCAAGTGCCAGTAGTGCAAGAGTACCCGGATGTATTCCCAGAAGAACTGCCAGGAAGACCCCCTGACAGACAGGTGGAACTTGCCATTGAATTGGTTCCAGGCACCAAGCCAATTGCTAAACACCAATATAGGATGTCAGCCAGTGAGTTAAAGGAACTTAAGAGGCAATTAGATGAACTGCAAGAAAAAGAGTTTATTCGACCAAGTGTTTCACCTTGGTCGGCACCAGCTCTGTTTGTAAAGAAGAAGAGTGGAGAATTGAGAATGTGTGTGGACTACAGAGGATTAAATGCCGTCACCATCAAGAACAAATATCCACTCCCGAGAATTGACGATTTGTTTGATCAACTCAAAGGAGCCAAGGTGTTCTCCAAAATCGATCTGCGCTCAGGATATCATCAGCTCAAAATCCATGAGCAAGATCGAGAGAAAACAGCTTTCATCACCAGATATGGATTGTATGAGTTTACAGTCGTGCCCTTTGGTCTAACTAATGCGCCGGCATATTTCATGAACCTTATGAATCTGGTGCTTATGGACCATTTGGACCGATTTGTAATAATCTTCATAGATGATATCTTAATTTATTCCAAAAATGAGGAAGAACATAAGCAGCACCTGCACAGGGTATTGACAAGACTGAGAGAGCATCAGTTGTATGCTAAGTTTGATAAATGCAGTTTTTGGCTAAAAGAAGTTGCTTTCTTAGGTCACATTATATCAGAAGATGGAGTTAAGGTCGATCCAGATAAGATTACTGCAGTTATGGAATGGAAGCAACCCAAGACAGTGACAGAAGTAAGAAGTTTCCTTGGATTGGCAGGTTACTACCGCCGATTCATAGAAGGGTTCTCCAGTATATCCCGTCCACTCACCCAACTATTGAAGAAAGATAAGCCATTCATATGGACAGATGCTTGTGAGGAAAGTTTTCAGTTATTGAAGACCAAGTTGACAACGACACCAGTCTTGATCCTACCAAACTCAGAAAAAGAATTTCAAATATATTGTGATGCTTCAAAACAGGGTTTGGGATGTGTGCTCATGCAGGACAACAAGGTTGTGGCCTATGCCTCTAGACAATTAAAGCCACATGAGGAGAACTACCCAACACACAATTTGGAATTAGCAGCGGTAGTGCATGCACTCAAAATTTGGAGGCACTACCTGCTAGGAAACCATTGTGAGATATTCTCTTACCACAAAAGTTTGAAATACCTGTTCACCCAGCCAGAATTGAATATGAGGCAACGAAGATGGTTGGAGCTAATCAAAGACTATGACATAGAACTCCAGTACCACCCAGGCAAGGCAAATGTGGTTGCCGATGCCCTTAGCAGAAAGGCTCGACTAAACAAAGCCAGTGTGACAGAGCGTCCACCAGAGTTGCAAAAGGACATACTACAACTGAACCTGATAATCACAGAACAAGGCAGTATGGCAGCCCTAGAAATCCGACCCCTATTGACAGATCAGATCAAGGCAGCACAGGATGAAGATGAAGAAATCCAAAAGCTTAAAAAGAAGATGCAGGAAGAGAGTTTAACGGATTATGCAATAGACGAACATGAGATTGTCACCTTTCGTGGTCGCTATTGCATACCCAACAAGAAGGAATTGAAAGATTTGATATTATCGGAAGCCCATTCATCCCAATTCTCGATCCATCCAGGAGGTACTAAAATGTACCAGGATTTGAAGAAGAAGTATTGGTGGAATCAATTGAAGAAAGAAGTGGCAGAGTATGTAGCCAAATGTGATGTTTGTCGAAAAATCAAGATAGATCATCAGAAACCCGCAGGACTACTGCAACCCTTGCCTATTCCCGAATGGAAATGGGATAGCATTGGTATGGACTTCATCACTGGACTTCCCAGGACTCGTGAAGGATATGACGCTATCTGGGTTATCGTCGATAGGTTAACTAAGGTGGCTCATTTTCTTCCGATCAAGCAAACCTATGGGAAGGACAAGCTCGCCGAATTATATTTGACGAGGATCATGACACTTCATGGAGTCCCTAAGAAGATTGTATCAGACAGAGGAGCACAGTTTACATCCAAGTTTTGGGAGAAGTTACACGAGGCTATGGGCACCGATCTGAATTTCAGTTCGGCCTACCATCCGCAGACCGATGGACAGATAGAAAGAACAAACCAGATTTTGGAAGATATGTTGAGAGCTTGCGCTATTGTATATGGAGCAGCATGGAACACTTGCCTACCATTTGCTCAGTTTTCATATAATAACAGCTACCAAGCCAGCATCAAAATGGCCCCGTTTGAAGCACTATATGGTAGAAAATGCAGAACACCCCTGAATTGGTCAGAAACAGGAGAACGTCAACTTATTGGCCCTCAAATTGCTCAAGATGCCGAAGCACATGTCAAGATCATCAGAGATAGACTCAAGATTGCACAAGACCGACAGAAGAGCTATGCTGACAACCGCAGGAAAGATTTAAGCTTCGAGGTTGGAGACTTTGTGTATATCGAAGTCACCCCATTTAAAGTGAAAGGAAAGTTGGCTCCGAGGTATGTGGGACCTTTTCAAATAATCGGGAGAATTGGAGAGGTAGCTTATCAAGTGCAGCTTCCTCCCAACTTATCTAGGATACATAACGTATTCCATATATCACAATTTCGGAAATGTCTACGACAACCTACAGATGAAGTCCCATTGTTAGATATCGAACTGCAAGACGACTGGACCTATCCTGAAGAGCCCTTACAGATACTCGAGACATCAGAAAGACAGCTCAGAAGTAAGAACGTTAGGTTCTGCAGAGTTCAATGGAAGAATCACACAGCAGAGGAGTCCACATGGGAAAGAGAGTCGGACTTGCAGCGGGATTTCCCCAACCTGCTCCCTGGACCAAGTTAATCTCGAGGTCGAGATTCTTTTAAGGGGCGTAGGTTGAAACAACCCAAAGATTTCATAAGGAAAATTTTTACTTAATCATGTTCTTGATCTTTGGTTTGTCTCTAATCTTCCTCTAATCCCTCTATAATCTTCTCCTCTCTTGGCTCCAGCCTCTCCCGCCCGATGGCGCCTCCCTCCCTCCCACCTTCTCCCCTCCTCGCTCGGTCGCGTCGCCCTAGGCCGCCGGATGTCCACGCCCCCTTCCCGCGGTGCCGTGGTCCTGCCCCATCGCCTCGCGCCCGCGTCAGCACCTCAGCGTCCGCGCCCAACTGCCTCACCCTCGCTCCCACCCGTTGGTCGCAGCAGCGCCCGCCGTGCAGTGCCCCCTGCGGACCGCTCCCACGTCACCCCCCCCCCTTCGCGGAGAGGCTTCCCCGTCCTCTCCCATCGAGCGCCATCAATGGCCGCACGGCCTCACCAGCTCCCACCGCCTTGCCCCTGTATAAAAAGCCCGATTGCGGCCACTGGGGACCTCGCACCATTCCTCCCCTCCTCCCAGTGCGGCCGATCCAACCATCTCCCCCCTAGCGCCGCCACTGCCCCTCCCCGAGCACGGTGAGCTCCGAGCCCGATCTCCCCCTCCGCTCAACAACAATCAAATTAATTGCAGCCCAAGCACCCCCATAGCCTCATCTCCTCGTTGCCCAACTCACCTTTGCTTTGGCGCTTGCCGGTTGGCCCCGTGTCGTGGATCCTCTCCCTGGCCGCCGCCGCCTCCTCCCAGAACCTCCTTGTCCTCCCGAGGCTGAAGTCGAGCTCCTCCCTCCCTTGAGCCCTCCGACGCGAGCCTGGCCGTGGAGGCCTCCCCGCGGTCGTAGCGCGGTGCCTCACGCCCCTTTTCCTCTCCGGCCGCCACCCCGAGCGAGGGGGAGAAGAAACCCCTCGCGAGGCGACGCGGCCCCATCCTCCACGTCCGCTCTCCCCCTCTCCCTCGCCTTTTTATTTTAGCCATCGGATGACGCCCCTTCGCTGCCGTCCGATCCCGCGCCCGCCCCTCCTCCACCGTCCACGCGGACCACGTGTCAGCCATCCGGGTCGCGTGGGCGCACACGTGCGTGGGCCGAGCCTCACGGCCGCCGCCGTCGCGCGGTGCGCGCGAGCCCAAAGCCGCAGGCCGCCGCCACGTGGGCCGCTTCCGCCGGTTGCATCAGAGCCCTAGGCCACCAAAGACTGCTCAATGAACAATTCCTTTTTCTTTTCCAAAGGATGAAAAATCTAGAAAAATCAAAAACAGATTTTAGAAAATCCAGAAAATTCCAAAATCACTAAAATACACCATTTTGCTCGGGCCATATCCTTAACCCATTTTGACCTCCATTCCTCCTGTTTCATCCAGAAAAATTCTAAAATTCTCCTTTTGTTATTTGAGCTTTCTTTTCTAAATAAAATACTTTCTTTTATTTCCTTTTAAATTGTTTCTGTTTTCTCATGATTTTGAGCTAGTGTCGGGGATTCCGGAAGCGACGGCGCAGGCTCAGGATCCCGGAGTTTCTTCGTTCGAGATTACGGAGATCATCCAAATTAACGGCAAGTCGCAATCCCTTTGAACATGTTGTACTCCATGTTTATTAAATTATGTAATTATGCTATTTTCATTATTGTTAGTTGTAAAATGCTAGTTTATGTAAAATTAAATGTTTAGAATGATATGTTAATTTTAGATACATCCTACCACCGTTAAATGCCATGTTAATTTGTAGCCCACCCCTATTAACCCTAGGATTAAGTTAAATGTATTATAATCACATATAGATTATTATCATTTCATGCAAAATTTAGTACACTAATAAGGATGTGGCCGCGGGCCGGTAGATTATTAAAACGCAGGCTAGGGTAGGGTGGTATGGGACACCGTGCCCTAGAATGGTCGTACTAGTGTGCAGTGTAGGGTAAAGATGTTGTGGGACACCGCGAGACGGTCCCCGCTCACCGCTTTACTTGACGTTCGTGGTTGCGGACCACGTGAAAATATAAGGACTAGACCCTTTTGCCGAGCAAATGACATAGTGACCGCTCGACCACAGGTGTTGACTTGTCAACCTTGGTTTAGTACCTGCTCAACTCAAGCAGTGCGCTGCTCCGAGAGAGTTAGGTTGCGGGCCTGGCCTAGGGTTGAGCAGCGAAACGATCCGGTTCCTTAACTCAGTCATGAGGGTTAAGGTTGCATGTGGGTAAAGTTGGGCAACTCTGCAGAGTCAATTAAATGGTATTCGAATACGCCGTGCTTCCGGTTAATGGAGCTATGTCACTTCGGTGATTCTAGTTGCTAAGCTTAAGTAGTGTTTGCAAGTATTTTAACTGGACTAGTGGATTAATTAACTCTTCGTGAAAACCCTAATCTTAAGAAGTAGTTGTCATTTCATGTGTTTTAAATCTGTTTACGAAATAAAACTGCATCCACATAAAATGATACAACCAATATACTCCCTTCCGTTGATAATTCGTGCATGTAGTTAAGTTAGGTTTTTCCTTGTGATTTGCTGAGCTGGTTAGCTCACGGCTTGCCGAACCATTCAGAAGATCAAGATGCAGATACGAGTTCCCCCATCGAGGAAGCCCCGGAAGAACCCTTCTTCGATGAAGACCCCTAGCTTTAGGTCTCCGCCGCGTTTGAGCTTTCCTTGGAGTTGGTCTTTTGTATTGTAATATACATTGGGCTTGCACGCCCCGTTGCAACTAAAACTGGGTTGATAACCCCTATCTTGTAATATATACTGGACTTTTGTTGTAAACATGCAATGGTTCACTCTTGCGCGACGTTCCGTACATGTTCATGCGTGAACCGTACGGAAGGCCGTGTCCCAGGCGCCCCTGGAGACGGGGGCGTTACAGCCGTGACCGCCGATGCCGAAGTCCTGGTGTAGGGACTCTGTCTTGACCCCTCCCTTCTTCCTCACCGCCGATGGTGGAGCTTTCTTCGGTGCCATCCTTCCTGAGATCTTAAAGCTTGCTCTTGTCGCCCCCACGGACGGCGCCAACTGTTGTGGTTACAGGCCAAACAGAGAGAGAGAGTGTATGGTAGTGGAGAGTTAGGTGAGCAATACTCTCTTCTGGGTCTTTCCCAGGGCTTGCATCACATATATATATATATATATATATATATATATATATATATATCCCCGTAGGGAGCGTCTTTACAATCGTACCCTTACATCGAGTATCTTTCCTAAGGGTAACTAAGTCATTGTACATGTCTATCTTGGGTTTATAACTTCCTAACAGGCTAGTTGGGTTTACATGGAGGCCACCCTTACAACAAGTGGCAATATCATCTATTACCATGAAGGTACTATATATATTAATGTTAATGGTAAGTTTATTATCCCCTAAGTGCCAAAATTAAGACTGGTTATATTGATTCTATGGTAGTATGACCATACTTTTAGTTTTGTAGAACAGATTTTCAGTCATATGGTACTACTCAGAGATGGTTGCTAAATGTTAAAGAACCTGAAAGGTTTTGATAAGTCACATCCTAAAGAAATATGGTATTACAATTAATTACCCCCACATCTTGACTAGGATAAATATACTGGCATGCATTCATTCTTTAAAATGTATTAAAGGCAGTAGAATAATAAGACTTCATCGGAAGTGGTCTTTAGGGGGAGTATAGGCTAAACCTTTATAGATATGCACGAGATTCAAAAACTCTCGACTTTAGTCTAATCCAAAAGGTGTTGACTTGATAATCACTACTTTGAAGGTTTTTACCATCTATCAATATTAGTCCAATCGATAGACATCATAAAGGTCTTGAAGATCATAATATATCCTAAAGATAGTTTATAAATCCTGAAGATAAACATTGTACTCTTTTTCTCTTAGTAAGTTTTTCCCATTGAGTTTTCTTACTTGAAAGATTTTAATGAGGCAACAACTGCAATACAATTTAATATGTGCTATGTACTTTTTTCTCTATTCCTTTTTCCCGCTGGGTTTTTAGAAAGAGTTTTTAATGAGACGTATGCACATTATGGTATGAAGCCTCACCAAAATATACTTGGTTCGGGTGAATAATTAACCACATCTAGAAGTCATGTGGCACAAACATCGTTGATGACCCCCACTGTTATCTATAAAGATAATGCAGCTTGTGTAGTATAGATACAAATAGGCTATATTAAGAGTAATATCACGAAGCATATTGCTCCTAAATTCTTTTATCCTCATGAGCTCCAGAAGAATGGAGAGATAAAGGTGTTAAAGGCTAGGTTTTATGATAACCTGGCATATTTATTCATGAAATCTCTCCTATCCTTTAATTTTTATAAATGTGTTTGAGGTATGGGATGAGACGGTTTAGAGAGTTACAAGGTTTAGGATGAGTAAATCTCTAACCATAGCCCTTATGTAAGATCAGAAGATTTATATAATCTTAAAGATATAAATGTTGCATTCTTTTTCCCTTCGTAAGTTTTTTCTGAGGTTTTTCTCACGTAAAGGTTTTTAATAAAACAAGTGTGTCACAAGGAACAGATGCGATATACTATTTTCTCTATTCTTTTTTTCTATTGGGTTTTTAGGAGGAGTTTTTAATGAGACATGTGCATTGTGATATTCGCCCAATGGAGAGTGTTATAAATCTAGAAGGTTTTGTTGTGAGCAAATACCAGAATTGCTTCTAGTGAGCTTAATCTATATATAGAGATGCCATTGTACCATGTAAAGAGATTTATATTCTGATAATTAATAAAGACTACTCTGATGTTCTCTCTCTATTAGTATCTCCTATGATTGATCTATTATATTCATGATGATTGATTGATTGTGTGGATTGCGTTACCGTTTGTCTATTCACCATCAATTTTTTAACAAAAGGGTCGGAATGAAACCTCTGTTCCCCAGCCGATAAGTTTACACAAGTTTTGGTTCTTGATTTATCTGCGAGTGCGAGGAGATAGGGCAAACTAAACAATGGCTTCAACGAAGATAAATATCCAGCTATCCAAGGGTGCAGATTCTTCGCACTTTTGGTTTTGTAGACAATAGAGATTCTGCGCTTCAGATTTTTCGCATTTTTGGAGACGGGACGTCGTCTCAGCCCAATTGCTCCCCACACCGCCACCTTCACTCACCTCCCATGGCCGCCTCCGCTCATCTTCCCCTATTCGCTGCCTCAAAACCTCAACTCCACATTCGTATCGTTGCTAACCTTCCAAGCAGCTGCAAACCTCTACAGAAAAGCCTCTAAAGAGATGAAGAAAAAGAAGGGAAGAACAGAAGATAATGCTACGCGATCTAAACGCCCGCACTGCATATGAGCGGAGGCAATGTTTTTATTCATAAATTCAGTAGTAGGGCAGAGGCATGCTATGTCCATGTATGTATCCCATTAGATCAACGCAGTGCCACCGTCCAATCCAATCATCAGAAAATGCATATAACGCCAACAATCTAAAACGCACCATTATTGGATCAGCAAGTACTAGACAACATATGCATGATGCGACGACGCAGCAGAAGCGCCATTTATTCAACTTCTCCGCAATCCTTTTCTACTGTCACATTTGATAATTAACTAGGTACCACTGAATGATTGTACAGTATTTCTCAATGGGATACAGACATGCCGGAGCCAACATATCAACAATCCGTCGAGTTTCTCCTGTTCTCTCCCTCGCAAAATCTGGCGTTTGGAGCTGTCAAACATGTTAGCACCAGTTTCTCCTCTCCATGTTTGTTTACAGCCACAAGCATCCACGCATCCTCACTGCACATCAAACAAGGATGCTAATCAACACAATGCATTGCATTGAGGAACCGCAAGATCAAAGGACTAAAATATCCGCAAGATTTTGCGGTAAAGGGCAATACAAAATCAAGGCACGAACCTTGATCAGAGCTCATCCTTAAGAGACTCGGTGGTGGTGGAATATGCCGCCTTCTCAGTCGCCTGAGCGGCGGTCTCCTTGTTCTTCTTAATGAAGTCGACAATATCGTCGGCTGTCCTGCCACTGTCATAGGAAACAATCTTCCCACTGGGAGTGACGAAGTACATGGTGGGGTAACCTTGGACTTCAAATTCACTGGGCACATCATTGGCAGTGGCATCCTACAAACATGATTGCAAAATAGTAGACTAAGATGAATTGAACTTAGGAAAGGAAAGAACAGAAACCCCAACAGACGGATGACTACTTAGATTGATGGTAAACACTGACAGAAAGAAAGGTTACCATCTTA
Organism: Melocanna baccifera; assembly: GCA_036346265.1. Lineage (NCBI taxonomy): Eukaryota > Viridiplantae > Streptophyta > Magnoliopsida > Poales > Poaceae > Melocanna > Melocanna baccifera. The sequence continues at coordinate 15,351,809 of CM070708.1, read as the reverse complement.
GCAATAACGACATCCTCATCACTTTGAAGGGTGGTAGCTGCCTCCTCCAAGATAGGTGCCAACTTCTTGCAGTGTCCACACCAGGGCGCATAGAATTCAATTAGAACTGCAATATGAATCGGTAAATCAATGAGAGATATAAATCTGATAGAAAGACTTTATCACAGTGATAAATGACCAGAACAAAGACTATATAGTAGACATTTCCATCAAACTGGTTTCAATTAAGGAGGAATCACAGTCACTGATAGAATTACTATAAGAACTAAGCCTAATTCACGAAAAATTAGATTAATGGGGATAAAGATGAATACCATGTTTGCCAGATTTGAAGACCACATCGTTGATGTTATCAGCTACAGCAACCTTAACAGGCTCGTTGTTGACCTCAGGAATAGGCTCAGATTTCCTGAATGGTGACAATTTACCATCCTACAGAGATAAAGGAAATAAAAGAAAAGAATTATGAGACATTGCGTAGGTTAAAAAGATAATCTAAAACAATACAAATAGAAACAGAAAAAATGCAAACATATTTAAGTATAAGAGTACAGACAAAATACTCCTTCAACCAAGAAACAATTTGGTCAGGCTCAATCTGAGACTTCAGAAACTTCTTCGAATCACCATCTTGAATGAGAATAAGGGGTGTCTGATCCTCTTTTAGCCCAAAGTACTATATTTCAACAAATTTATCGTTACCATCAAGACATAGTTATACATTAATCGTTTGGATAAAGAGAAAGGGAAGTCAGAAACAAACCTGGAAGGCACCTTGGCTGGCTTCAATGTCACCAATGAGGAACTTGATTTCCTTGTTAATGAACTCGTCTGCAGCGCCATAATAAGCAGACTTGAAGGACTCAAATGGTCCAGTGGAGAAGTTCAAAAATAGCATAGCCTGCACATCATTTGGTGTCAGTAATCAACAACTAAAATTCACCCATTCTACAATATCTAAGAGCTTTTTCTCATAAAAAAATCTGGGAGCTTTTTCTGAGTCACAATGGTTTAATGGTCACAAGAAGATATTTTGAAATAAACAAAAGGAAAAGGCACATAAAAAAAACTCCAGTCTAACCAGTTAACACTCCAAACATATATTTCAACTCTTTTGATGTTCAACAGCAATGCAAAACTTTGAACATGCTAGCAAGCTTTGCACTAGAGCTATTCTCAGTACATTTGTGGCTCCCAAGTATCTCATGTATAAAATCATGGGTGACTATGGCTATCGAAACTAAATACAGTAATAGCTCAATCCTAAAAATATGTGCTTCAAATGCCCACATAAAATTAACCTTAATGTCTCCTGCAATGGTAATTGTACAGGAAGATTGAACATTAAAAGTACATGACGGACTAAAAGCTAGTAGACAGCAGACTTTGGGAGACCTAGGCTGAAAAGTTAAAAAAAACATACAGAATCATCCATCAAAGTTTCATACAACTACCAAGTTAACCATCAATGGCTTATACAAATAGTAATCAAGCTTTTTAGAAAGCTATTATTATCAAATGCTTACCTTGGGAGATGAGCTTTGGAAAAATTTCAAGAGGTAAGGGTGGTTATCAGGGTTCTTGTCAAAAGTAACAACTTTCGGGGTGCTGCTGGCATCAATAAACTTCTCCAAGGCAGTAACATCAAAATCCTGCAAAATGTGGCAACAAAGGGTCATCACCGACAATTACACATAACCGTTACAAATGCAGTATGTTTAATAATCTGTACGAAATATATGAATGTCCAACAAAAAATGAGTAAACAATACAAAGGTTGGTTTTCGAAGTAAAGTATAACCTTGCTGTCAACGACGAGCTCATCAAATGGCTTGAATAGCCTAACCAATGGCCTCTCGACTGCCGCATCACCACGTGGGAGGTCGTTGGCATGCAAAGTGTGACCAAAGTCATAATCGGACCGGAGCTTCTCAGCAACCTCCATGAAGTTTGTAAACTCAGTGCCACTGAATTCAGTAAAGATGCCAACCTATACAATTGCAATTGTTACTTCTAGTCAGCAGGCAGTTTGAGAGCATCAACCAAGTAGTGACTAAAGGTCATAATTGATCTATGAAAAAATTGGGGAAAAAGAAATTCAAGTTGAATTGGGGGGCTTACAATGTAGATCTTCTTGTCATCAACAAGGTTTGTTGCATCTTCCGGTGACTTGATCTCCTTGGAAGCAGGGCCAACCTGCTTCTTCAAGTACTCCACAATCCCCTCGGCCTCCCTAGGGCCCTTGTACTCCTGGATGTTCTTCCCCTGGTTCCTGAAGATCTTAAGGGTCGGGAAGCCCTGGATCTCGTACTTGGTCGCAAGCGGCTTGTTCTTATCATCGTTGGCATCAACCTTAGCAAGAACAATCGGTGGATCGTGCTTGCTCAGCAATTGGGCCGCCTTCTCATACTGAAACAGACCACACATGGAATTTAACATGAGACCAAAACCATCCAACACATCACTGCTGTTACGGAAGTGATCCAAGAAAATAGAAGTATTACCTCTGGAGCGAGTTTCTTGCAGTGTCCACACCTGCAAAATTGATTCTTTAGAATTAGCTACAATTCAAACAAAATTCTGGACAAATTAACTGAGATCATCTATGAACACCAACAACAATCACACCACAAGTCAGGAACACACAATTGAAAGTTGGAAGGAAGAACCCAGCTATAAACCCCAGGGAACGCCATCCTAGAAGATGATCAACCCCAGTAAATCACAACAGGAACCCCGATCCAACAACCTTTAAACCCTCGATAACCCCCAAATCCAACTCGAACCCCACCACATCAGCGACCCCAGGCGCATCAAATCACCAGGACCAGATCCCCAAACGCACCACCATCCCCCGCATTTCCCGCATCTGAACGCCATCAAATCGACGATCCAAGCCCACCAAAACCCCCCAGATCCACCCCCACAACCCTACCACCCACCCTAAAACAGAAAAGCGCGCAGACTCACCATGGGGCATAGAACTCGACGACGACAAACGAGTGCTTGGCGACGGCCTCGTCGAAGCTATCCGCGTCCAGGGTCAGCACGGCCTCCCCCTCCGCCGCGGCCTCGCCTCCCTCCGCCTGGGCGGCCTCCTCCGCCCTCGCCACCGGCGCGGACAGCACGACGGCGAGCGCGAGCAGCAGCGAGATCCAGACCTTACCACAGATGGCCATGACGCGGACAGAGACGAGGAGAGGAGAGGCTGGCTCGAGTTCAAGATTTTCTAAGACGACACGACTCAGCACTACGCAGGTTTAATAGGGCGGAGAGCTCGACGGGTTTAGAATCCGAGGTGAACCCGGTCCACCCGGACACAGACACTGAAACTCTGGCCAAGCCGCGGGGAAGGCTCTCGTGGGCGCGGTGCATGGGAGTCACGAGATATTTACAGGTCAGTTTTACACTCAGGTCCCTCAAGTTATAACAAACCAAATTGAGATTAAGGGTTGGTTTTTGGGTTGATGGTTTATGGCTTAAATATTTAAATTTCGGTTATTCATGAGAGGTAGTATGTATAGGGAAATAGTTGTATGCGATTTTAACCGGTACAATTGAACTCAGTACACTTTTTACTACAATCTTTTTATGGACCCCACCTTAAGAAATGTACCATTTAAAAGTTAGTTATTGTATACAATACGAGCATAAACCAGCTAAAAGCTAGTTCAAACCCAGCCTAAGATGCGCTAAAAGTTAACTCAGCAAATCAAGACAATACCCTCCTAGGGTTGCAGATGTAATTGAGAAAACCATAGAGTGCTTAAAAGTGTGTGGTCTTAAATGATAAATCTACCCATGTTTTTGCCCTAACACCTAGGAATTTACGACTTCGGACGCCACGTCACACGTCATCGATATACTCTACTACAATACGGAGGCAGTGGACACGTACCCACCCGGCTGTTGCCCAATGGGAGCTCGCCACGTTGGCCCCATGACAAGTCCACATGCCCCTGATTAGCTATGCCCACCTGCGTGATACGTTGCCAAATCGGGATCAGGGGATAAGAAGGGGTGCATTTACTACTCCTAGATATGGTAAAACTTGTTATGAAACCTAAAAGATTACAGTGTGGGTAAATTCCAAAATTACCCCTAGAGGCTTAGACTATAAATAGAGAAGCCATTGTAACATGAGAATATATCTAAATTAATAAAGACTACATTCTTGTGTCTCCTATTGATTGATCTACTGTGTTCTTGGTGATTGATTGTGTGGCTTGCGTTGTTGTTCATCTATTCTTCAATGATTTCTTAGCACGTTATTAGCACAACTCGCTCTACAAAGTGCACAATATGCAAATCACAAGCCAATCTATTGTGCATTACTATTCATATTTCAATCTAGATTGATTCTATATTCATTTGCAATACTATGATTAAATCAATCTTGATTTTATTGTTCCTAGTCATATATTGATCTACAATTTGCATATTAGATCTAGAGTCCAGTAGATTGAACATCTAGTCTATAGATTGGTATTCATACTCATATTAGAATTGAATAAAAAATTGGATGAACACGGGGTAGATTTTACCGCTGCATGGCCAATGCATCGATCTCAGCTGGCCCGAAAACGCTGGCCGTTGGAAATCCATCGCCGCTGTACAACACCACCACCTTTGTGCTTGGCTACCTGACACCGCCCATAATCGAGGTCGCCGCCAGCAAAGCCCTAAGCTACGCCAGCCACCACCACTTAAATCCGCGCACCACCGCTCGAAGTCACATCTGGCGTCGCTCCCATCACCGCACGCCCGGCAGCCGGCGTTACTCCCACCACCGTGACTAAGGACGACTGCACGAAGCCGACCCACCATTGGCCAAGGTCGCCGACACATCGCCGGCACCGAACGCCATGGCTCGAAGCCGCTCGGCTCCGCCCGTTACTGCCGATGAGAATCCGGCCCAAAGCCGCTGACACTGCACCGCACCCGAAGATCGGCCGGTGTTTCCCACACACTTGCAGGAGATGCTCATTGCCTCTTGGCCCTTTTACAGGTGAAGGCCACCCGCCAGCGCCTGGCCTCACTCTCCGGAGTCACCATCGCCTCTCAGATGGGCTGCCATCTGAGTTCAAGCCACCGTCACTCATACAGGGACCAAACCCTAGCCACCAGGTCTAGGAGGCCGATGCGGTATTTTGGCCGAACGGGCTGAAAGTGGCCCAAAAGGATAGAAGAAAAAAGGGGGAAAAATCCTGTCAGTGGGATTTTTGTGACTTAGTCCCTGTATTATTTTTGTAAATTAAGAAGTTTTCTGATAATGTGAAATTAATTACGAATTTGACTCTAGATTTCATCAAATTAGCAATTAAGTCCAATCGACCGATTTTTCTCCCTAGAAGATTTATTTTATATTATTTAAGCTTCACTATAATCTAACTAACTTGTGGTGTTATTGTTATATGTTTTTAGATTTATTTTCTTCAACATATTATTTCTGCTTAATTAGTAATTTTATCAATTGCTTATTAATTAGCAGAAAATCATTAAAATTGCTAGAAAATCCTAAATAATGTCTACTGAATAGATAAAATCCAAACATTACTGATTTAGAAATATGCATGTTATTTACCTATCATAAATTTAGAAATATGAATGAATAATATAGAAAATATCTGACATCGCTAAGGAGTTTGCCGAGCTCACCCTGGATAGTAGCAACTACCTCACATGGGCAATGGATGCTAAGATCAACTTGATAGCCAAATCACTCGGTGCCGCCATAATCCAACCAGCAGCTAGGGCTCCCGCCATTCCTGATGCCGCCAAATATGCAGCACTACACTTCTTAAGGCACCACATCCATCGAGACTTGAAGTCTAAGTATCTACTAGAAGAGGAGCCATTGGCATTATGGAACTCTTTGAAAGAAAGGTATGACCAGCAAAGGTCCATCATGCTACGTGAAGCACAGTGGGAGTGGACCAACATCAGATTCCAGGACTTCAAGAAGGTGTCTGCATACAACTCTGCCATTCATAAACTTGTTACCAAGCTCAGATTATGTAACCAGAATATCAAAGATACTGAGATGATAGACTAGACTCTGAGCACTTTCCACCCTACTCACAGAACATTCCAGCAGCAATATCGTCAGGCTAAGTACAAGAAGTACTCAAAGCTGATTACCACTCTTCTCAAGGCAGAGAAGAATGATAAGTTACTGATAAAGAACTATCAGACTTATCCCACTGAGTTACAGCCACTGTCAGAAGCTCATGCTAACTTCTAGAGGACCAATGGTAACTAGGGTCGTAGAAAATGACCCATGCAAAGGGGTGGACAATGGAAGAAGCTGAATATGAAGAAGGGAAATGGCAATCCCTACTGGATGGGGCAAGGGAGAGGCAAGCAACAGAAGCCAAACTCGGACAACAAGAAGGCTTACCCTTTTGCACCTTGCTATAGGTGTGGTTGTATGGATCATTGGTCCCATACTTACTGCAACCCAAAACATCTGGTAGATCTCTACCAAGGGTCCATTTGCAAGGGCAAGAAGGCACCAGGGAAGAAGGCAACAGAGTCACACTTCGTCAATCAGCCTGATGCTGATAAGAGTGATGCACTAAGTATAATAATGGAGCTCGATACTACAATAGAGGGTGATCACGTCGAGGTTGACACATATGGTGACTTGCAATAGGCCATAGGCAATTTCCTTGGACAACTCCAAATGTCATAATTTCATTAAGTTTGTTTTATCAGTTTAGGTCATTCTAGAAGAATAATAGATTACTCATACTCATGTAGAGCATCAATTGTTTAGGATTTGAACATTATTTTCTTGATGAATAAATTGAGTTGCCTGTTCTTCTGAGCTTTATTTCTGTTAAATTATTATTTGATTATATTATGCTCTATATAGAACAACTCCTTAAATCTGATGGCGGGGAGGATATTTGTCTGGTAGACAGTTGAACCACCAACACGATTCTAAGGGATACAAAATATTAATATTCATTAACCAAGAAAATGAAAAATGTTATGACCATCGCTGGAAGTGATACTCTAATTGTTGGTACTGGAAGGGCCACACTCATTCTCTCTATGAATACCCGAATAGAGATTGAGGATGCTCTCTTGTATCCCAAACCAAAGCGTGCCCCATTAAGTTTCATGGATATCACTTGAATGATATCCATGTCGAGATCGAAAATAAAGGTAGACAGAATACCTCCTCCTAACCAAAATTGACAGTGATCAGAAACGAATGGTTAAAAAACTTTCCTCCTTCTCATCTGGGTTATATTATATACCTACATAAAATCTGATGAATATGTTGCAATAAAGATAGAGTATAAAACCTTATAGCCTTTTAAGATTTGGTATGATCGATTAGGGCATCCTGAGGTAGGAATGATGAAAAAAATAATAACCAATTCTATTGGCCATAGCTAAAAGAATCCATCTTTTTCTAAACCTGAAGATTTCTTATGCCCAGCCTGTGCCAAAGGAAAACTCATCACTAGACCCTCTTATCTGAAAGTTGAGGTGGAATCACCTATTTTCCTAGAGAGAACACAAGGTGATCTCTATGGACATATTCAACACCTGTCGGGCCCTTTAGATATTTTATGGTGGTATTAGATGCTTCTACTAGGTGGTCCCATGTATACCTGATGCCTACTGGGAACCACGCCTTTACGAAATTAATAGCTCAAATTATCATATTAAGAGCCAACTTTCCAAATGAAAGAATTAAGTCCATTAGAATAGACAATACTATTGAGTTCACATCTAAAGCATTTAATGACTATTGTTTAGCTTTAGGTATTAAGGTAGAGCGCTCTGTACCACATGTCCACACTTAGAATGGCCCTGTGGAGTCATTAATTAAAAGAATTAAGCTGATTGCTAGACCATTATTGCAGAATAGTAGGCTCCCCACCGGCTGCTAGGGCCATGCAGTGTTGCACATAGCAGTATTAATAAACTTAAGATCAACTACATACCACCAGGTTTCTCCCTTACAATTAGTGCATGGAAATGAACCAAGCATTTCCCATCTACGTAAGTTTGGCAATGTTGTGTACGTGCCAATTTCACTATCACAATGTATGGCTATAAGTTACCACCAGAGATTGGGAGTCTATGTTGGTTTTAAGTCTCCGTCGATTATCAAATATCTTGAGTCTACCACGGGAGACATGTTTACGGTTCATCATACTGATAGAGTTTTTTAATGAAGATAATTTTCCAGCATTAGGGGGAGAAAAGTACCTTATTGATGAAAAATACCGAGAAATAGATTGGAATGTCTCAAGCATTTAATCCCTAGATCCACACATTATAGGAACTGAACTAGAAGTTCAGCTAATAATAAACCTGCAACAAATAGCAAATAATCTACTAGATGCCTTCACTGATTAGAAGGGAGTAACCAAATCTTATATACCAGCAGTAAATGCTTCAGAGAAAGTGGAAGTACCCCAAACCGATACTCGAACCACTCCAACCCCTCATATGTATAAGAGTAGGAGAGTATCATAGAATAAGGCCTCAATTCCGCGAAGACGTCGGTAGAGAAAGAAACTCAATGAAAATAAGTTACCTCCTGAGTCAATAGAAGAGACTCAATTTGACGTTTAGAAAATCCCTAAAGAGAATGATCTTGAAGATAGAAAGCCAGTACAATTGCGCGCGCAAAGTATAATACTGGGACTTTGGAACAACCAGACTCCGTCGTTGTGGAAAATCATGAGGAGCTCGAGGAATCAAATGAAGAAATATCCACTAATTTTGTTGAGTCAGGAGAACTATATAAGAGAAAGACTACAACTGTCAACATTCATTTCACCTTAAGAATTGCTAAAAACCTTGAATTGGATCCAGAACCAAAGTCCTTAACTAAATGTCAGAAGCACTCAGACTAGGGTAAATGGAAGGAAGCAATCGAGGCAAAATTACTCTCGCTAAATAAAAGAACAGTGTTTGGCCCGATAACTCAAACACCGCCCCAAGTATTCCCTGTAGGATCCAAATGGGTTTTTATCCAGAAGAGAAATGAAAATAATGAGGTGGTGAGATACAAAGTAAGACTTGTAGCACAAGGGTTCACACAGAGACCCAGAATTGATTATAATGAAAATTATTCTCCTGTCATAAGTGGGATAACATTTTGATATTTAATATCAATGGCAGCAGGTATGCATTTAAGTATGTAGTTAATGGATGCAATGATCACATATCTATATGGGTCACTGGACTCAAATATTTATATGAAAGTCCCAGAAGGAGTAAAGATTTCGGATCCAAATAAATTTAATTGAAATATGTACAACGTCAAGTTAGAAAAGTCATTGTACGGATTAAAACAGTCTGGAAGAATGTGATACAACTGGCTTAGTGAATTCCTCCTGAAGAAAGAATACACTAATAATCAAGACTGTCCCTATATGTTCATAAAGAAATCTCAGAATGGATTCTGTATTATTTTAATATACGTCAATGATCTGAATATCATCATAATGCCAAAAGACATAAAGGAAGCAAGTTCCTATCTTGTTAGAGATTTTGAAATGAAGGATTTGGGACAAACTAAATTTTGCTTAGGCTTGCAGCTGGAGCACCTCCCTAGAGGAATTTTAGTACATCAATCCTCTTATACCAAGAAAGTATTAGAGAAATTTAATATGGATAGTCATATCTACTATGGACACCGATGGTAGTCCGGTCCTTAGAAGTGGATAAAGATCCCTCTAGACCAATGATAGAAAAAGAGAAAATTCTTGAACCAAAGGTTCCATATTTGAGTGCCATGGTGCAATAATATATCTGGCTAACTGCATGAGGCCGGACATTGCTTTTGAAGTTAATTTGCTAGCTAGACACAACGTAGCTCCAACACAAAGACATTGGGCTGGCGTTAAAACTCTACTCAGGTATCTTCGGGTACGCAAGATCTTAGATTGTTTTACCCGAAGAATCAAGACTTGACTATGGTTGAATATGCAGATGCAGGATATCTATCGAATCCATATAATGTGAAATTTCAGACAGAATTTGTATTTCTTTCTAGTGGTATAGTTATTTCTCAGCAGTCATTTAAGCATACCTTGGTAGCTATTTCTACTAACCATTTAGAGATAATCGCATTATATGAAGCCTCACGAGAATGTATTTGGTTTAGGTGGATGATTAGCCATATTAAGAAGTCATGTGGCATAAACACCATCGATGACTCTACTATTATCTATGAAGATAATGCTGCTTATGTAGCACATATGTAAATAGACTATGTTAATAGTAATATCACGAAGTATATTGCTCTTAAATCCTTCTATCCTCATGAACTCGAGAAAAATGGAGAGACAAAGGTTTTAAAGGTTAGGTCTTCTCATGAACTCTAGAAGAATGGAGACATAAAGGTTTTAAAGGTTAGGTCTTGTGATAATCTGGCAGATTTATCTATAAAATATCTCCCAGTTTCTAACTTCCAAAAGTGTGTTCGATGCACAAAGATGAGGCGACTTAGAGAGTTATAAGGTTCAGGGGAAGTACATCCCTGAACCATAACCCGTATGTAAGATAAGAAGATTTATAGTATCCTGAAGATCTAAATACTGCACTCTTTTTTCCGTTGTGAGTTTTTTTGAAGTTTTCTCACGTAAATGTTTTTTTTAATGAGGCAACAAGTGTGTCACAAGGAGTGAATGTAATGAACTCTTTTCTCTATCTCTTTTTTCCACTAGATTTTTGGGAGGAATTTTTAATGAGACATGTGTATGCCATGGTATTCGCCCAAGTGGGAGTGTTACGAAACATAGAAGGTTATGGTGTGAGCAAATACTGAAATTACCCCTATGAGGTTTATACTATAATAGAGGTCATTATAATATGAGAATAGATCTGAATTAATAAAGACTATGTTCTGATATTCTCTCTCAATTGTATCTCCCAGTGATTGATCTATTATGTTCTTGGTAATTGATTGCGTGGATTATGTTGCTGTTCATCTATATTTCAACGATTTCTTAACAAAACTTTCTAACCATAGCATCGGTACTAGATGCTGACTCAGCATGCTTTGCTTACCTGTCTAGGCCAGCGATGGATGACATGGCAGAACCCCATTTGCCTGATCTTGATTGGACGATGATGGTGAGGATAAGAAAATCTACCAGACATGGATTACTTCTTATGAGAGCACAAGGTTGCACAACACCAATGTTTATGACGCGCGTGGGAAATAAAGGCATAGTTCTTTTTGGCTTTTGGCTTCTTAAAAAATCATTAAAAAAAGTCTGTTTTTTAAAAAGCAAAATTTTCAAATGACTTTCCGAGCTCAAAACCGTGTGCGCCATTCGCATCAGCATCTCTGCCATCCATTGCTGTCTTGAAAAATATAAACAAAAGCCATTAGCCGTAACCCAAAAAGCAGAGCCAAAGAATGAAATGATTTGAAAAGGATACTTTGAAAAGAATAGATGAAGAGAGAAATTAATAATCGTGACAGCTTGGTCAATCATTGCACGTTCTATCGGGCATATATTGGAAGAAAGAAATTGGCGTAGATTACTACTAATGTGGAGGGTTTGGCTCGATCTTCATGACATAGGATTGGAGATAACTGGATTCATACAACCTGATGAATGATACCGCTAACTACCATCTTTATTACGGCAATATGCGACATTTGATTCACCCTACCACACGCTTTGATCCCTTTTGTCTACTCGCTCACATGGAATAAACGTATTCTTGTGATCATCGAGGTAATCACAAGAACAATAGAGACAAGAACTCTCGGATAACTCTAATTCTAAGGGATGAAAATGTCTCACTCAAACCTTATAATAAAGAAGTGTATTTCTCAAAATTTCAAAGCCTAAATTTACATAGAGGGCACCCACAGAATTTTTGACACATGTAGTGCATTTTGAATCCGTATTTACAAAAATAGCCATATGAGCACGAGAATGACAAAAATAGCACTTCTGCTGTCTAGTCACCGAGCGGCATCACCCTACAGCTGACACATGGATTATCAGAGCCCAACCACCATACAACAGGCACCTGCCGCTCGGCCACCATGTAGCAGGTGGCCTGCCGCCCCTCAACCATACTAAATTAAGCCGACTAAATTAGTATTTTATATATAATATTTGTTCAAAAATTCAAATATAGTAAATTAGCTCAAAAAATTATCAAATATTATATACAACCTCCCAACACAATGTGCTTCATTGTGTCATTTTTTAACAAATTTATTCACTCTGAATATTACTTAAAAATTTATAAAATTATGATATTTGTAGGAGTTATTACAAATAGCAAACGAACTCCAAAAAAATTATCAAATTTTATGTTCAACCTCTTGATATAGTTGACTTAATTGTGTAATATTTTAGAAATTTTATATGATCTGAATTTATCATGTTAATTTAATCATAATTAGCGATATGTGATACTCATTTTCATGATTAAATTAATATGAATTAATATGGTAAATTTAGAGCACATAAAATTTTCAAAAAATAATAAAATTAGGTTGACTATGTCTAAAGGCTGCATATAAAATTTTGTAATTTTGGATCTTGTGTGCTATATGTAATAACTCTTATAAATATCATAATTGTGCAAATGTTTTAGCAATATGCAGAGTGGATAAAGCTTTTTAAAAAATTACACAATGAAGTACGCTATGTTAGGAGACTTTGCATAAAATATTGTAATATTTTGAGCTTATTTGTTATATTTAAAAACTCAAACATATATAATATATAAAATACTAATTTAAGCAGGTAATTAAGTCGGCTTAATTACCTGCCGTACGGTGGAGGGGCGGCAGGTCACCTGCCACATGGTGGCTGGATGACAATCGCCTGCCACACGGTGACCGGGCTCTGGTAGTGTATGTGTGACCGGACGGCAAACATGCCATTTTTTTCATTCTCACGCGTATACGACTATTTTTATAAATACAGGTGCAAAATGTGCTATATATGCCAAAATGTGCCTCTAATGTATGTTGCTACAGTACTACATAGTTAATCGGGCTACAGTACTCAGCAGCAATTGGGCTACAGTACTAAAATGTCTCGCTTAAACGTTAGAACAAAGAAGTGTATTTCAAAGCCTGAATTTACATGGAGGGCACCCTCGGACTGGAAGCCTCTGATTGAAGATGTACGGGTAGGCTATGCAAGCATAATTTCAAAAATTCTACCGCGTAAAAGGGACCTCCTCTAGTAATAGATCACGGGATTACCTCTAGACGCGCAGACTCGTAGCGGAAGTAGAGTCGATGTAGCGCGTTGATGCAGTTGTAGTCGTTCTTGCAGAACGTCTCCTCCTTTAAGTCCTTGCGTTCGTCACAAGTTGCGGATCGTCCTAGTGTTGAAGCTTCGCATCAACACCTCCAAGGTATCCACACGTACGGGGCAGGAACACCACGCGCCGGAGTGCTAGCGCCGGCGGCGCGGTATTAGATGGGGATGGTGTGGCAACTAGGGTTTCGGAATTCAAAATCTCTTAGCAAACCCTATGCCACCTCCTCTATTTATAGGCATCCATCATAATGGGTCTCAATCGAGGCCCATTAGGAACTCATGGCCCATAAGAATTCGGATCACTATCCGAATTAAGTCACAGCCCTTTAAGTGTGCGACCCTATAGGTTCACATACACTTAGACATAGTTCGAGTACTCCTACTCGTCCATTAATCGGCAGCGGCCCCTTAGCAAGACATACCGACTCCTAAGTATATGCAAAGATCATATCGGACGAACCTCAACAAAACTTATGCATTTCCCTTTGCCTCACGATATCGGTTAAACTCAAGGCGAGTACGTGTCATCCTTGTTTGGTTAGCTTAACCACTCTTTCTCGATTATGTGACTTGAATTCCCGACTACGGTTAACTCTTTAACCGTGAATAGCATGGCCATGCATTTCTGGAATCCAATCACTCGAGAGGCCTAGAGATATCTCTCTTGTTGCTTGGAGGGGCAAATCCTATCTTGATCGACCATGCCTCAATACATGCATCATAACAAAACCCGAAAGCTACCTTTATGACTACCCAGTTACGAAGTAGTGTTTGGCAACCCCTAAGTCAGTCATTATACATCTTGAGTACGCGCGACGATCTCAAGTCTTAAGAACATAGCATACGCTTTGTGAATGAAACCAACTGATAACGGTAAGAATGCAACATTCTCGCAGTGTTTCATGGTGGGTCGATCCAACCCCATGTTTGCTAACATGTGTCCATATTATTGGTTTAATATCTTTATATCTATGACCCGTGAAACATGGTCATCAACCAATACATATGCTAGTCTATTAATATGTGTCCTCATATGTTTGACTAGGGATCATCTAAGAATAATCATCGCAGCAATATAGAGTTTTACAATCAAGTCACACACTTGATAATAAATATTGACGATGTTATTCAAGGAACAAGATAAATTATCCAATAATTCATGAACATAATAAACAGAATCATCTCTATGATTATCTCTAGAGCATATCTCCATCGTCTCCCACTTGCACTAGAGTTAATCATTTAGGTATCTAATACCAATAGCTCTTGTGTGCATCTCGTGCTTTTCTTTGTGTGAGAGGTTTTGTCAATGGATCAAGAACATTCAAATCCGTATGTACCTTGCATATCTTTACATCTCCTCTATCCACAATATCGCGAATAAGGTGATAGCGCCTGAGTATATGCTTGGACTTTTGATGGGATCTAGGCTCCTTAGCCTGCGCAATGGCTCCATTATTATCACAATAGAGATTCATTGGGCCTGTGGCACTCGAGACTATACCTAACTCAGAAATAAAATTCCTTATCCAAACACTTTCCTTCGCAGCTTCAGAAGCCGCAATGTACTCGGCCTCCGTTGTAGAATCAGCAACCGTCTCTTGCTTGGAACTTTTCCAGCTCACCGCTCCTCCATTTAAAATGAAGACAAAACCAGATTGCGAACGATAATCATCTTTGTCGGTTTGGAAGCTTGCATCGGTGTAACCATTTACAACGAGCTCTTCATCACCGCTATAAACTAGGAACACATCCTTAATTCTTCTTAAGTACTTAAGAATGTTTTTCACACTGTCCGATGACCTTCACGGGATCGACTTGGTATCGCTTGTTACACTTAGAGCATACGATACATCGGGTCGAGTACATATCATGGCGTACATAATAGATCCAATAGCTGAAGCATATGGGATACCATTCATACGGTCTCGCTCTTCAGTTGTCGAAGGACACTGATTCTTGCTGAGACTTATGCCATGTGACATAGGCAAGAACCCTTTTCTTGGCATCCTGCATGTTGAACCGTTTCAACACCTTGTCAATATAAGTACTTTGGCTTAATCCAATCAGCCTTCTCGATCTATCTCTATAGATCTTTATCCCTAAGATGTATGTTGCCTCTCCTAGGTCCTTCATAGAGAAACTATTTTTCAATGAGACCTTTACAGATTCCAGCATAGGAATATCATTCCCAATCAATAATATGTCATCTACATATAAGATTAGGATTACGAGTGCGCTCCCACTAACCTTCATGTAAACACAAGGTTCTTCTTTGTTTTTGATGAAATCAAACCTTTTGACCTCTTCATCAAAACGTTTATTCCAACTCCGAGATGCTTGCTTCAATCCATAGATGGATCTCTGAAGTTTGCATACTTTTCTAGCATTTTGGGGATCAACAAAACCCTCAGGTTGTGTCATGTACACATCCTCACTTAGGTTTCCATTTAGGAAAGCCGTTTTGACATCCATCTGCCATATCTCATAATCAAAATATGCAGCAATAGCTAGAATGATCCGGACAGACTTAAGCATAGCGACGGGCGAGAAGGTTTCATCATAATCAATACCTTGAATTTGTTTGAAACCCTTCGCCACCAATCGTGCCTTATGGATATGAACATTTCCATCCATGTCTATCTTTTTCTTAAAAATCCACTTGCACTCAATGGTTTTTACGCCATCAGGTAGATCAACCAAGTTCCAAACTTGATTATCATGCATGGATTGAATTTCAGATCTCATGGCTACAAGCCATTTCTCGAGTCCGAGTCCATCATTGCTTCCTCATAAGTTTTAGGCTCATCATTGTCTAACAATAAAATGTCATGTCGATACCTTATCGGCAATTGATGTGGCCTTCGGACCTACGTGGGGTGGTGCCTCTTCCACAGTTGTATAACTTCTTGTACACTCTGTGGAGGTTCGAGAGGAGTTGAAACATTTTCGATGGCTCTTGAATTTCTTGAGTCTAGCCGTGCTCCCACTAACTCCTTTTGAGAGAAACTCTTTCTCCAAAAGACACCATTTCGGCAACAAACACTTTGTTCTCATCCCTTTATAAAAGTAATATCCTTTTGTTTCCTTAGGATACCCCACGAAGAAGCATTTATCTGATTTAGGTGTGAGCTTATCAGACGTCAAACGTTTTACATATACTTCACATCCCCATATTTTGAGAAAAGATAAACTAGGACTCTTCCCAGTCCACATCTCATATGGTGTCTTATCCACATATTTAGATGGTACTCTATTTAAAGTGAAAGCGCGGTTTAGAGCGTAACCCCAAAAGGACAATGGTAGATCAGATTGGCTCATCATAGACCGAACCATGTCTAACAAGGTCCGATTCCGTCGTTCAGACACCCCATTCCATTGAGGTGTTCCCGGCGGAGTTAGCTATGGAACAATTCCACATTGTTTTAGATGATCACCAAACTCATGGCTCAAATATTCACCTCCACGATCTGATCGTAGGGCTTTAATTGTCTTGCCAAGTTGATTTTGTACTTCGCTCGAAATTCTTTGAACTTTTCAAAGGATTCAGACTTATGCCTCATTAGATAGATATAACCATATCTACTAAAATCATCGGTAAAAGTTATGAAGCATCGAAAACCACCTCGGCCGTTGAGCTCATTGGTCCACATACATCCGAATGTATTAAGGCCAATGAATCACTTGCCCTCTCACCTATACCGATGAAAGGCGCCTTAGTCATTTTGCCAAGTAAACAAGACTCACATGTTTCAAATGATTCAAAATCAAATGAGTTGAGTAGACCATCTTTATGGAGTCTCACCATGCGCTTCTCGTTTATGTGACCCAAACGACAATGCCAGATATAAGTGGGATTCAAATCATTTGGTCGAAGCCTCTTAGTATTAATGTTATAGACAGGCACATCCTCAAGATTTAAAACATACAATCCATTCAACAATGGAGCATTACCATAAAGCATATCATTCAAATAAATTGAACAACAATTGTTCTTTATTCGAACTCATAACCTTCGCTCCCAAACATGAAGCAGAAATAATGTTTTTGCTTAAGGCAGGAACACAATAACAATTATTTAATTCCAAAACTAATCCTGAAGGTAAACATAATGGTAAAGTGCCAACAACCAACGCAGCAACTCTTGCTCCATTGCCAACGCGAATATCAACTTCGCCTTTTGCTAAGCTTCTACTCCTTATCAGCCCCTGCATCGAATTGCAAATATGAGCAACCGATCCGGTATCAAATACCCAAGAACCAACATGAGAAGTAGCAAGATTGATTTCTATAACATTTATACCTGAAGTTGAAGTCTTACTTCCCTTCTTCTTTTCTAGTTCTGCCAAGTACTTCTTACAGTTCCTCTTCCAATGTCCAGTGCCTTGGCAATGGTAGCAAATAGTATCAGGTGCAGCGCCAATTTTAAGCTTCTGAAGCTTAGATTTGACACTCGAGATCTCATCTTGAGTTTTGCCCATACCCTTTCTTTTGCAAAAAGCCTTAGATTTCTTCTTTTTGAAGTTGGTAGTCTTTTGCACCATCATCACATGACTGTTGCTTTTCTTAATGCTATCTTCTGCGGTCTTGAGCATCATATGCAACTCGGTGAGATTCTTGTCTAAGCCATTCATATGAAAATTCAGAATGACCTGCCCAAAGCTTGCAGTGAAGCGATGCAAGAATCAAATCGATAGCCAACTCTTGGCTAAGGGAAAACCAAGTTTTCCAAGCTCTGCGTGTAACCAACCATCTTGATCACATGAGGGCTCACGGACTACCCTCGGCTAGCTTACTTCCAAACAATTTCTTTGAGATCTCATATCTCTCGGTTCTTGCTTGTGTCTCAAACATGCCTTTGAGTGCTACGATCATATCGTAAGCCTCTATATTCTCAAACCGCTCAAGGTGCGAGTTCATGGCAGCAAGCATGAGACAGCTAACATCAAGGGACTCATCACATGCCTTTCGTAGGCATTTTTAAGAGCAGCGATAGCATTTTCATCGAGCTCTTCGGAATTGGTTGCTCTAGAACATATTCCTTTTTGTCTTGCCTAAGAACGATTCTTAGGTTGCGGGACCAATCCGCAAAGTTTGTTCCATTCAGTTTTTCCTTTTCAAGTATCGAACGTAAAGCAAAACTGGAAGTAGGTGTAACATTTGATGCCATGATCTACAACACAAAATACGCAAAACTAAGATATATGTTCAAGAAAAGTAACTTCTATTAAACAATTTAATAAAGATACTCCCACTAAATACCATATCTCTCTTATGACATTTAGTGATTCAAGATCCATAATTAACTTATCTACTAGTGAGCTTTGGCATCACTGCTAGAGGATAGGTGAATTTGGTAAGCAACCCTTTGCTAATTATATCTCTATATAACTCTTGTTGTTGGGCAACATCTCTATGTTCCGGCACCCAACCTTATGCCCCAAGGTCCATAACCGTTATGATGACCTTGTCAAGTTAAACCAATGCTTTGCGTGTGAGTGTCTAACACAAACCCATCTAGTCAAGGAGAATTAATGGCACTCTGCTTTAGCAAGACCTACCATTAAAATACATGGCTTTAGATGGTGCAGCTAATTGGGAGGGCATCAATTTAACTTAATATTATGTGAGAGAATTTTATTTCTACTATGTTAAAAGCATTTATAGCAATGTAATAACATGCATAGAAATAAATGAACAGAAAGATAAAACCATTCACAAAATAATCACATTGCGTCGTGATATAGTATGGCCCTTTCACATGGAAGCCTCTGATTGAAGATGTACGGGTAGGCTATGCAAGCATAATTTCAAAAATTCTACCGCGTAAAAGGGACCTCCTCTAGTAATAGATCACGGGATTACCTCTAGACGCGCAGACTCGTAGCGGAAGTAGAGTCGATGTAGCGCGTTGATGCAGTTGTAGTCGTTCTTGCAGAACGTCTCCTCCTTTAAGTCCTTGCGTTCGTCACAAGTTGCGGATTGTCCTAGTGTTGAAGCTTCGCATCAACACCTCCAAGGTATCCACACGTACGGGGCAGGAACACCACGCGCCGGAGTGCTAGCGCCGGCGGCGCGGTATTAGATGGGGATGGTGTGGCAACTAGGGTTTCGGGAATTTCAAAAATCTCTTAGCAAACCCTATGCCACCTCCCCTCTATTTATAGGCATCCATCATAATGGGTCTCGAACTGGAGGCCCATTAGGAACTCATGGCCCATAAGAATTCGGATCACTATCCGAATTAAGTCACAGCCCTTTAAGTGTGCGACCCTATAGGTTCACATACACTTAGACATAGCTCGAGTACTCCTACTCGTCCATTAATCGGCAGCGGCCCCTTAGCAAGACATACCGACTCCTAAGTATATGCAAAGATCATATCGGACGAACCTCAACAAAACTTATGCATTTCCCTTTGCCTCACGATATCGGTTAAACTCAAGGCGAGTACGTGTCATCCTTGTTTGGTTAGCTTAACCACTCTTTCTCAATTATGTGACTTGAATTCCCGACTACGGTTAACTCTTTAACCGTGAATAGCATGGCCATGCATTTCTGGAATCCAATCACTCGAGAGGCCTAGAAATATCTCTCTTGTTGCTTGGAGGGGCAAATCCTATCTTGATCGACCATGCCTCAATGCATGCATCATAACAAAACCCGAAAGCTACCTTTATGACTACCCAGTTACGGAGTAGTGTTTGGCAACCCCTAAGTCAGTCATTATGCATCTTGAGTACGCGCGACGATCTCAAGTCTTAAGGACATAGCATACGCTTTGTGAATGAAACCAACTGATGACGGTAAGAATGCAACATTCTCGCAGTGTTTCATGGTGGGTCGATCCAACCCCATGTTTGCTAACATGTGTCCATATTATTGGTTTAATATCTTTATATCTATGACCCGTGAAATATGGTCATCAACCAATACATATGCTAGTCTATTAATATGTGTCCTCATATGTTTGACTAGAGATCATCTAAGAATAATCATCGCAGCAATATAGAGTTTTACAATCAAGTCACACACTTGATAATAAATATTGACGATGTTATTTAAGGAACAAGATAAATTATCCAATAATTCATGAACATAATAAACAGAATCATCTCTATGATTATCTCTAGAGCATATCTCCATCACTGATGTCTGTTGCTGCAGTACTAAATAGTTAATGGGGCTACAGTACCCAGGAGCAAACGATAGTGTTCCTTCGCTACAATATTCTGCGCTACAGTGTGCGCGTCGGCTGAACAGTGCTCCGCTCTATAGTTCGCTGCTATATATATGTCGGTGCTACAGTGCTTTTGAGGGGGAAATGAATTCTGGATTTGTCTTGCCTAGACAAGATAGATATTGGCATATGTTTTTTTAGTTTTGTTATCTTTTTGAACTTTGTATATAGTAAGCTTACATTGTTCCCTTTCGGTTTTCAAGTCAACAGCAGATTCAAACATAAGTAGATATAATATATATGTATTAGGTAGTAACTAATTTTTAATATTATCATATATAGATTCATTACGGGAGAAATTCACTCGATAAATTTTTATTCATCTCGATAACTTCTTCCATTAAATCAATAATTTGAGCATCTTGAACTTGAAAATGCAAAATATACTTATGCCCACATCAACTACATTCCATCATGCGTATTGGAAACGTTTTTCTGTACCTAAAAGCCTGAAATCTCAGTTTTCGATTTGAGAATGAAACAAGTCTGGTTGGAATGCAATTGCTTTACCGAGCAAACCTCAGCCGAGTTGCAGGCCGTTGGGTTATGGGAAACAAGGGGTGAGGATAGGATTAGAATACGAAGCGAGATAAATTTAGCCGTTAGATCGAGAGATCGAGATTTATCACACCTTGTATTTCAATCCCGTTCTCATCCTTTATAGCCCATTATCCAAATGGGCCCTAAGTAATGCGCCGCTTTTTAACCAGTCCAAATGTTGTCATGGACTCATCTACTATGCGTTCATTCTTCGACCTGAGAAGTTGGACCTGTTTGTAGTAGCTGTAGCTTATGATATTTGGTTGAAATTTGTGAATTTTAGCTATTTACGACAGAGATTACGGAGAAAAATATTCGTTTGTGATTTTGGATGGTACAGATGTTGATTTTTTAATGTGTACTATAATTAATTTATAGACCATATTTTTAAAAAATACTTTGTTTAAAAGTTATGTACTATAGAAAAAACCAAAAATAGCTTTATAAACAGACCCGTTACCTCATCTGAAGTTGGAAAAGCTAGCTAGCAGCGGGGTAAACGACGCAATCTGCTCTGTGAATTTTGTTCTCTCCCCGAACGGTGACAGGCGTATGCTTTTGTCGGCCGTGTGACTTGTGTCCTCTTCTGTGCTGTGCTATCTAGGAGGGGGAAAAAGGGCCTGAAACGAATGAACATTTCATGATTTCATCCTTTTTATTCAAGCATAGATGCGCTGCGAGGCAAATGGATCGATCTCCGTCGGCCTGAAATGAAAATGTCTAGTAACATTACCCTCCATGCACGATCGATCTTACAAAACAAGTCGGCAAAACGATCGAACAAATCAAAATGAGGCGATGTGTGTTGTTCGTAAAATATCCGCCTCGCCCTATTATATGTCTGACGAAAAGAACGGGGTGATGAGGCACGTACTTACCTAAGAATTTATAGGACCGAACCTTTTGTAGGGTCCAAGCTCTAAAAACGTACGCCGTCGTGTCCCGCGAGGATGGTAGATACACCAAAACAACGCACGGTGAAAGGTCGACTCAGAGATAACAAAAAAAAACTCTTTTTCCCTTTCTAATCATTAAGGTGATCGGAGCGTGCTGCTGCTTAATTAGTTGCGAGTACGTACGTGACGTCTGGAAAAAAGCGTCAAGCGTGCATGCATCGATGCATGGCCACTTCTGCCAAAAAGAGATGGTGGTGGGTATGGATGAAGATCGACCCAGCATGGGTGGCATCACGCGGCGATTCACGTTCCTGGCACGCATGGGGTTCCGGCCGGAGTGACGCAGATTCACGCCGATTTTCGCCTCCACCCACCCGGACGCATCACGCACGCACACCACACGACCTTCCGAACGGTCTAAAAGTCTTCCACTTCTGGTTTTTAGTTTATAGGAGATAAAAGTTAATTAGAATATATAGGATTTTTAATTTTGATTATTTTGACTTTTTTGTTTTTTTATTTTTATTTTTTCTCTTATTGCTTTGAATTCCCAAAACATACAACGGTGTTTTTTTAAATTTTCTTATTTTTTTATTTTTTAACTCAGAAAAAGCTAATGGTTACAGATAAAAAGGCAATAGTACAAATCAGAAACAATCGTATATGATTTTGACCGATAGAGCTGAAATCAATATAGTATCTACTATAATCGACTAATAGACATCG
The DNA here is from genome assembly GCA_036346265.1 of Melocanna baccifera. Lineage (NCBI taxonomy): Eukaryota > Viridiplantae > Streptophyta > Magnoliopsida > Poales > Poaceae > Melocanna > Melocanna baccifera. The sequence continues at coordinate 15,329,124 of CM070708.1, read as the reverse complement.
TCTTAAAAAAACACTTAATTTAAAAGATAATTACTATACATAAATCCGAAACCATAAGCTAGAAATGGAAAGAACGAGGCCTTACAGTAGTGCCAGTGCTAGCCGAATGACGAGTCGAAATAGTATTAGCAACAGCAGCAGATCAAGTCCAAAAAAAGTTGTTTTGTGCTTAGTTTTACACTCACCTCAATATTTATCGAAGAATATTTTACCTTCGCAAAAGGTCCATGTAATGCCTCTGTCTCCAGGGGCGCGTACGGACACGGCCTTCCGTACAAGCCACGCGTAGCCAAGTACGGAACGTCGCGCAAGAGTGAACCATCGCACGCTTACAACAAAAGTCCAGCATATATTTACAAGATAGGGGTTATCAACCCAGTTTTAGTTGCAGCGGGGCGTGCAAGCCCGAAATATAATACATTACAAAAGACCAACTCCCAAGGAAAGCTCGAGCGCGGCAGGGACCTAAAGCCAGGGGTCTTCGTCGAAAAAGGGCTCCTCCGGGGCTTCCTCTACGGGGGAACTTACATCCGCGTCTTGATCTTCTGAATTTGTTCGGCAAGCCGTAAGCTAACCAGCTCAGCAAATCACAAGGAATATCTAACTTAACTACATGCACGAATTATCAACGGAAGGGAATATACTGGTTGTATTATCTTATGTGGATGCAGTTTTATTTCGTAAACCGTTTTAAAACACAAGAAATGACAATTACTTCTTAAGATTAGGGTTTCCACGAAGAGTTTAATTAACCCACTAGTCCAGTTAAAATATTTGCAAACACTACTTAAGCTTAGCAACTGGAATCACCCAAGTGACACAAACTCAGATTAACCGGAGCACGGTGTATTCGAATACCATTTAGTTGACTCTGCAGAGCTGCCTAACTTTACCCACACGCGACCTTAACCCTCATGACTGAGTTAAGGAACTAGGTATGTTCGCTGCTCAACCCTAGGTCAGGTCCGCAACCTGACTCTCTCGGAGCAGCGCACTGCTTGAGTTGAGCAGGTACTAAACCAGGGTTGACACGCCAACACCTGTGGTCGAGCGGTTACTATATCATTTGCTTGGCATAAGGGTCTAGTCCTTATATTTTCACGTGGTCCGCAACCACCAACGACAAGTAAAGCAGTAAGCGGGGACCGCCTCGCGGTGTCCCACAACGTCTTTACCCTACACTGCACACTAGTACGTCCATTCTAGGGCACAGTGTCCCATACCACCCTACCCTAGCCTGGGTTTCAATAATCTACCGGCCCGCGGCCACATCCTTATTAGTGTAAATAAATTGCATGAAATAATAGTAACCTACATGTGATACGAATATATTTAATTTAAACCTAGGGTTAGCAAGGGTGGGGCTACAAAATTAACATGGCATTTAGCGGTGGTAGAACGTATCTAGAATAGCATATCATTCTAAACAATTTATTTTACGCAAACTAACATTTTAGAACTAACCATAATGAAAATATCGTAAATACATAATTTAATAACATGGGGGTACAATATGTTCAAAGGAATTGCGACTTGCCGTTAATCTGGATGATCTCCGCAAACTCGAACGAAGTAGCTCCGGAATCCTGTGCTTGCACTTGAACTTCTGGAATCCCCGACACTAGCGTAAACACACAAGAAAACAGAAACTAATCAAAAACAAATAAAAGAAAACATTTTATTTAAGAAAAAGAAAGCTTTAAAACTCAAAAAGGAATTTTCATAATTTTTCTGGGATGAAACTGGAGGAATGGAGGCCAAAAATAGGTTGAGAATATTAAACTGAGCAAAATGGTATGTTTTGGTAATTTTTGGGATTTTTTGGAATATTCTAGAATTTATTTTTGATTTTCTGGATTTTTCAACACGGAAAAAGAAAGGGGGTATTCCTTTGAGCAGTCTTTGGGCGGCCAGGGCTACTGATGCGGCCGGGGTGCGGCCCACGAACGCGCGCGCCCACGGGGCCCGGATGGCCGACACGTCGAGCACACGAACGGCGGAGGAGGGGCGGGCACGGGAAAGAAAAGGTGTCGCGAGGGGGGGTTCTTCTCTCTCGCGGTCGGGGCGGCGGCCGGAGGGAACAGAGGGGGCACGAGCATGAGCCACCGCGCTACGGCCGCGGGGAGGCCTCCACGGCCAGGCCGGCGTCGGAGGGCTCCGGGGAGGGAGGAGCACGGCCTCGGCTCCGGGAAGGCAAGGGCTCCGGGAGGAAGAAGACGACGGCGGCGGCTGCGGCGGCCAGGGGGAGGATCCACGACGTGGGGCCAACCGGCAAGGGCAAATGCCCTGTGAGTTGGGGATTGGGAAGGGGAGGTTAAGGGGGGGGCTTGGGCTGCAATGAATTGGAGTGTGGTGGAGTGGAGGGGGAGACGGAGGTGGGGCTTACCGGCTCGGGAAGGTGCTCGGCGGCGGAGCTAGGAAGGGAGAGGGCTCAATCGGCTTCGGGAGGAGGAAGATGGGGTGGTGCGGCGTTGCTTGAGGCCGCATCCGGGCTTTTATAGAGGGGTGAGGGAGGGGGAAGCTTGCGGGGGAAGGGGGGTTAATGGTGCCCGGCGGGGAAGACGGCGAGGAGGACTGTACCGGGGCGGGGAGGCCATGTCTGCGGGACTACGGGGCTGCAGAGAGTTGGCGGGGAGGGAGACCGGTCGGGGGAGGGCGGTGACGCCTGCGCGGTCCGAAGGGGAGACGCAGGGCGGGACGGCGCTGCGATCGCGGGGTGGAGGGAGGAGCGGGTGGTTGGGGCGCGGAGCTGGGGCGTTGACGCGGGCGCGAGGTGACGGGCGCGCAGTGGGCGCGGCACACGGCAGCGCCAGCTGGCGACGTGGGCAGAGGGACGGGGCAGCGCAAGGGGGCACGGAGCGAGCGGCTCTCCGGGGCGAGGCGATGCGCGAAGGGACAGGGCGAGGAGGCGGCTTCGGCCTGGCGCCAGCGGGAGGGGGAAGACGGAACCCAAAAGGGGAGGAGGTTTAGGAGGGGGATTAAGGGAGGATTAGAGGAAGGATTAGGGGCAAAAACAGGGATCAAGAACAATCTTAAGCAAAAATCTTTCCTTTGCTTTTGAAAATTTTCTAGGTTGTTTCAACCTACCCCCCTTAAAAGAATCTCGACCCCGAGATTAACTTGGTCCAGGGAGCAGGTTGGGGAAATCTCATTTGCAAGTCGACTCTCTCCCAAGTGGACTCTTCTGTGTGTGATTCTTCCACCGAACTCGCAGAATCGACGTTTTGCTTACATTTTGTCTTTACGATGTCTCAAGTATCTGTAAAGGCTCTTCAGGATAGGTCCAGTCGTCTTGTAGTTCAATATCTGACAATGGGACTTCATCTGTAGGTTGTCGTAGACATTTCCGAAGTTGCGATATGTGGAATACATTATGTATTCTAGATAAGTTGGGCGGGAGCTGCACTTGATAAGCTACTTCTCCAATTCTCCCGATTATTTGGAATGGTCCCACATATCTCGGAGCTAACTTCCCTTTTACTTGAAACCTCTTGACTATCTTAAATGGGGTGACTTTGATATACACGAAATCTCCAACTTCGAAGCTTAGATCTTCTCTGCGGTTGTCAGCATAGCTCTTCTGTCGGTCTTGTGCAATTTTGAGTCTATCTCGGATGATCTGGACGTGTGCTTCAGTATCTTGAGCAATTTGATGGCCAATAATTTGTCGTTCTCCGGTTTCTGACCAATTCAGGGGTGTTCTGCATTTTCTGCCATATAGTGCTTCAAACGGGGCCATTTTAATGCTGGCTTGGTAGCTATTGTTATATGAAAACTGAGCGAATGGTAGGCAGGTATTCCATGCTGCTCCATATACAATAGCACAAGCTCTTAACATATCCTCCAGAATCTGATTTGTTCTTTCAGTCTGTCCATCGGTCTGTGGGTGGTAGGCTAAACTGAAATTCAGATCGGTTCCCATGACTTCATGTAACTTCTCCCAAAACTTGGATGTAAACTGTGCTCCTCTGTCTGATACAATCTTCTTAGGGACTCCATGAAGTGTCACGATCTTTGTCAAATATAATTCAGCAAGTTTGTCTTTCCCATAGGTTTGCTTAATCGGAAGAAAATGAGCCACCTTGGTTAATCTATCGACGATAACCCAGATAGCATCATATCCTTCACGAGTCCTGGGTAGTCCAGTGATGAAGTCCATACCAATGCTATCCCATTTCCATTCGGGAATAGGCAAGGGTTGCAATAGTCCTGCGGGTTTCTGATGGTCTATCTTGATTTGCTGACAAACATCACACTTGGCTACATACTCTGCCACTTCTTTCTTCATTTGATTCCACCAATACTTCTTATTCAAGTCCTGGTACATCTTAGTACCTCCTGGATGAATTGAGAATTGGGATGAATGAGCTTCCGATAATATCAAATCTCTCAATTCCTTCTTGTTGGGTATGCAATAGCGACCACGAAAAGTGACAATCCCATGTTCGTCTATTGCATAATCTGTTAAACTCTCTTCTTGTATTTCCTTCTTAAGCTTCTGGATTTCCTCATCTTCATCCTGTGCTGCTTTGATCTGATCCGTCAGTAGGGGTTGGACTTCTAGTGCTGCCATACTGCCTTGTTCTGTGATTATCAGGTTCAGTCGTAGTATGTCCTTCTGTAATTCTGGCGGATGCTCTGTCAAACTGGCTTTGCTGTGTCGGGCCTTCCAACTAAGGGCATCGGCAACCACATTTGCCTTGCCTGGATGGTACTGGAGTTCTATATCATAGTCTTTAATTAACTCCAACCATCTTCGTTGCCTCATATTTAACTCCGGCTGGGTGAACAGATATTTCAAACTTTTGTGGTCGGAGAATATCTCACAATGGTTTCCTAGCAGGTAGTGTCTCCAAATTTTGAGTGCATGCACTACCGCTGCCAATTCCAAATTGTGTGTTGGATAATTCTCCTCATGTGGTTTTAGTTGTCTTGAGGCATAGGCCACAACCTTACTGTCTTGCATGAGCACACATCCCAAACCCTGCTTAGAAGCATCACAATAAATTTGGAACTCCTTCTCTGGGTTGGGTAGGATCAAGACTGGTGTCGTTGTTAACTTGGTCTTCAACCGCTGAAAGCTTTCCTCACAAGCACCTGTCCATATGAAAGGCTTATCCTTCTTTAGTAGCTGAGTGAGTGGACGAGATATGCTTGAGAATCCTTCTATGAATCGGCGGTAATAACCCGCTAATCCAAGAAAACTTCTTACTTCTGTCACTGTCTTGGGCTGCTTCCATTCCATGATTGAAGTAATCTTTTCTGGATCAACCTTAACTCCATCCGCTGATATAATATGACCAAGAAAGCAACTTCTCTTAGCCAAAAACTGCATTTATCAAACTTAGCATACAACTGATGCTCTCTCAATCTTGTCAATACCCTGTGGAGGTGCTGCTTATGTTCTTCCTCATTTTTGGAATAAATTAAGATATCATCTATGAAGATTATTACAAATCGGTCCAAATGGTCCATAAGCACCAGATTCATAAGATTCATGAAATATGCTGGCGTATTAGTTAGACCAAAGGGCACGACTGTAAACTCATACAATCCATATCCGTGATGAAGGTCGTCTTCTCTCGATCTTGCTCACGGATCTTGAGTCGATGATATCTGGCCTTGGTCGATTTTGGAGAACACCTTGGCCCCTTTGAGTTGATCAAACAAATCGTCAATTCTCGGGAGTGGATATTTATTCTTGATGGTGACGGCATTTAATCCTCTGTAATCCACACACATTCTCAGTTCTCCACTCTTCTTTTTCACAAATAGAGCTGGTGCCGACCAAGGTGAAACTCTTGGTCGAATAAACTCTTTTTCTTGCAGTTCATCTAACTGCCTCTTAAGTTCCTTTAACTCACTGGCTGACATCCTATATTGGTGTTTAGCAATTGGCTTGGTGCCTGGAATCAACTCTATAGCAAGTTCTACTTGCCTGTCAGGGGGCCTTCCTGGCAGTTCTTCTGGGAACACATCCGGGTACTCTTGCACTCACGGTACTTGGTCCGTGTCACTTTGTTAGTGCGTTGAGTACAGCGTTTCTTTGTATTCTTTATTAGCTCTCGGTCCGTTTTACCACCACTTCCGACCTTGAGGCTAATCAATGTTCTTGTCTTGACTTCACAATCCACTTTTCCTTTATTCACAGCAGCCGTTCATGCTCGTAATGGCATCTAGTCCTTTCATATCTAGTAGCAGTAGATCTGCTCTAAACTCTACCCCTTGAATTTTGATACTAAGTCCACCACACCCACTGTGGGACTCCATCCTAACCCCAGGGGTTTCAATCACATAGGGTTTTAGCAAGGAAACAGAAGGTAACTTATTTCTTGAAGCAAAACTCTTGGAAATAAATGAATGCGTTGCACCAGGGTCAAATAAAATTAGTGCGGGTATGGAATTGATTGGGAACATACCCGCTATGATGTCACTGGCTCCTGCTGCATCCTCAGCTGTCACATGGTTCACCCTGGCTAAGAAAGTAGTTTTTGTACGGCCTCGGCCTTTGCCTGTCGAGGTGTAGTTTACTGTGCCTGCTGGTGACTAGGGTCCTACTGGCTTTATTTGCAGAAAACCCCCTTTTGAAGAGCCAGAGCTGGTCTGTGATTTTGCTTCACGCTCGACCTTGGACACAGTAGCCGCCGCATCGGATGGCGATTCCTCACGGGACATTGGTCTCTGTAGTGACCAACTTCTCCACAATGAAAACAAGCATTTGTCTTTGCGGCGATTCTTTGGCGAGGTGGTTGCCACCACAAGTGGGGCACTTGATGGCTAGTGGCAAGGGTGCTGCATAGTGCTGCGACTGGTTGGATTGTGTTTTTGGTAGGAGCACATACTGGCGTTGAGTTTGGGGTCGGGATGAGGATGACCCCGATGTGCGTCCTCGCTGGGCGCCAGGTGAGGACGATTGTGATTTGCGCATTGCCTTGCGCTTCTTGTAGTCTTCTATCTCCCCTCTTGCCTCTTCTGAGTTAATAAGACTGTCCACCATTTCGGGGAGATCCTTGAACTTCAAAGCTGAAATGTGAAATTTCAGCGACTGTTGTAATCCTGCCCGGAACTTCTCCATCTTCTTTTCTTCCTTGTCGACATCTTCTGGGGCAAATCTGGAAAGATGGTTGAATTGGTGCAGGTACTCCATTATTGTACTTCCACCTTGTTTAAGCGCCAAAAATTCCTGGCGCTTGGCTTCCATGACTCCATTGGGTATGTGGGCTTTGCGGAAAGCCTTCGTGAACTCTTCCCAGCTAATTTCTCTGTCTGGCTGTAGGCGTTGGAAGTTTATCCACCATGTTGCTGCGGGACCTTGTAACTGGTGGGACGCATACAAAAACTTCTCTTTATCTTCACATTGTACTGTCTGAAGCTTGCGCTCTACATCCAGCAGCCAATCCTCTGCTGCTAGAGGGTCTGCTGACGTAGAGTAGGTTGGAGGGCGGGTTTTCTGAAAGTCTGTCCATCGGGTGGTAATTGGGGCACCATCCCGATTGGCGTTACTTCCACCTGGGAAATCTGGGGATCTGACTGCAATTTGTTCGAGAAGCCGAGTATGCCGATCCAACATCTGTGCCATATTCTGTTCAGCTTGGTATCTGTTGTGCTCCATCATGGCGAGCACACTGGCAAGTGTTGTCTGATCTGTGGCAGGTGCACCCTGCCCGGTGGTCTGTCCACTCTGCTGACCTGATTGCATCTTAGAAGTCTGCCATTTGGAAACTTGAAGTTAGTCTTGCAGCGGTTTTGGGGTGAACAAGAGTAGATAAGTGAGATATTGAATTTTTCAAGGCAAGTATAGGACGAAATAAGATAAGAGCAAGAGCGAAGGGGACAGGAGAAAATTTGAAGGTAGAGGGAGTACTGATAATTAAGCAAACATCATAAAGGATAATTAACATAATTTTACAATAAACAAGTGGTACACAGACCACTTAGGGTTCATGTTACAACTTGCATTACAATACCAAAAGTACTACTATTACACTGGGTCAGTCTAAGCTAGCGGACTCCTGCCAGACGATTACTCCTCCATGGCATCCGGGGCCGGCAAGGCGAGAGGGGCTACAGGGCGAAACCGGGCACGGTACTCTCCCGCAGTCATCCTACGCCTCGGCCTGGACTGCACAGAGGCGCACGAGGAGGAGACGCTGGGGGACTCTCCACAGACCGAAGCCTCGCCCGCTTCGACTGCCTCGAAGCGAACAAGGGCGGCACGAAGCTGCTGCACCTCCTGCTGAGCCTCCATCAGCTGCAACTGAAGGGTCCTGGACTCCTTTACAGCACGCTCATACTAGTACTCCTGCTGAGCCACAATGCCGGCGACACCCTGCAAGCGGGGGTCGTCATCCTCTCGGAACTGAGGGACGGCGATGGATCTGCCCCCGTGAAGTGATCTCGGGATCAGGTCGAAGGGTGACTCGGCCAGCTCAAGGTCGTAGTAGTCGCGGAGGTAGATTACAGCCTTTTTGGCTGCATCCTGGACTGCGTCGTCTCGATCGATCCTCCTGGTGACGAACTTCCTCTCGATATCTGGGCGGACAGGCAGGGGTGTTAGGGTCACCCATGCCTTCCACTCGTATCGCTTCCCCTCGAAGAAGCAACCAACAGCGTGGAAGATCGGCCGGTGATATCCTTCTCCTCCAAGGTATTGCTGAATCTCCCAAAGCTTAGAGGGCCACCCCTCCAAGCGCTCGGCGAGCGAAAACACGAAGCGAACCATCTGCCGAGAGACGAAATTTTGAAGTTAGACAAGTAAAGCAGTAAACGTTTTGCATAAACAAAATTTAAGCAGAAGTAAACTAAGATAGGTAAGGAAGCAGTAAGAGAGGACAAGACAGCAGTAATACTTATATTTTTTCGAAAACTCCTTTTTAAGGTTTTAAATTATGTTTTACGATTAAATCGCTTCCTAGTTTGCCTTAGGTCTTAACCTACGGTCAAGGAACCTGGCTCTGATACCACTTCTTGTAACGCCCCCGTCTCCAGGGGCGCGTACGGACACGGCCTTCCGTACAAGCCACGCGTAGCCAAGTACGGAACGTCGCGCAAGAGTGAACCATCGCACGCTTACAACAAAAGTCCAGTATATATTTACAAGATAGGGGTTATCAACCCAGTTTTAGTTGCAGCGGGGCGTGCAAGCCCGAAATATAATACATTACAAAAGACCAACTCCCAAGGAAAGCTCGAGCGCGGCAAGGACCTAAAGCCAGGGGTCTTCGTCGAAAAAGGGCTCCTCCGGGGCTTCCTCTACGGGGGAACTTACATCCGCGTCTTGATCTTCTGAATTTGTTCGGCAAGCCGTGAGCTAACCAGCTCAGCAAATCACAAGGAATATCTAACTTAACTACATGCACGAATTATCAACGGAAGGGAATATACTGGTTGTATTATCTTATGTGGATGCAGTTTTATTTCGTAAACCGTTTTAAAACACAAGAAATGACAATTACTTCTTAAGATTAGGGTTTCCACGAAGAGTTTAATTAATCCACTAGTCCAGTTAAAACATTTGCAAACACTATTTAAGCTTAGCAACTGGAATCACCCAAGTGACACAGCTCCATTAATCGGGAGCACGGTGTATTCGAATACCATTTAGTTGACTCTGCAGAGCTGCCCAACTTTACCCACACGCGACCTTAACCCTCATGACTGAGTTAAGGAACCAGGTATGTTCGTTGCTCAACCCTAGGCCAGGTCCGCAACCTGACTCTCTCGGAGCAGCGCACTGCTTGAGTTGAGCAGGTACTAAACCAGGGTTGACACATCAACACCTGTGGTCGAGCGGTTACTATGTCCTTATATTTTCACGTGGTCCGCAACCACCAACGACAAGTAAAGCAGTAAGCGGGGACCGCCTCGCGGTGTCCCACAACGTCTTTACCCTACACTGCACACTAGTACGTCCATTCTAGGGCACGGTGTCCCATACCACCCTACCCTAGCCTGGGTTTCAATAATCTACCGGCCCGTGGCCACATCCTTATTAGTGTAAATAAATTGCACGAAATAATAGTAACCTACATGTGATACGAATATATTTAATTTAAACCTAGGGTTAGCAAGGGTGGGGCTACAAAATTAACATGGCATTTAGCGGTGGTAGGACGTATCTAGAATAGCATGTCATTCTAAACAATTTATTTTACGCAAACTAACATTTTAGAACTAACCATAATGAAAATATCGTAAATACATAATTTAATAACATGGGGGTACAATATGTTCAAAGGAATTGCGACTTGCCGTTAATCTGGATGATCTCCGCAAACTCGAACGAAGTAGCTCCGGAATCCTGTGCTTGCACTTGAACTTCTGGAATCCCCGACACTAGCGTAAACACACAAGAAAAAAGAAACTAATCAAAACCAAATAAAAGAAAACATTTTATTTAAGAAAAAGAAAGCTTTAAAACTCAAAAAGGAATTTTCATAATTTTTCTGGGATGAAACTGGAGGAATGGAGGCCAAAAATAGGTTGAGAATATTAAACTGAGCAAGATTGTATATTTTGGTAATTTTTGGTATTTTCTGGAATATTCTAGAATTTATTTTTGATTTTCTGGATTTTTCACACGGAAAAAGAAAAGGAAGTACTGTTCCTTTGAGCAGTCTTTGGGCCCGGGCTCTGATGCGGCCGGGGAGAATCGGCCCATGTGCCTTGCACGCGCACTCCGCGCGGGGATGTGGGCCGAGGGGCACGGCCCACGAACGCGCGCGCCCACGGGGCCTGGATGGCCGACACGTGGAGCACACGTACGGCGGAGGAGGGGCGGGCGCGGGAAAGAAAAAGGGTCGCGAGGGGGGGTTCTTCTCTCTCGCGGTCGGGGCGGCGGCCGGAGGGAAAAGTGGGGGCACGAGCACGAGCCACCGCGCTACGGCCGCGGGGAGGCCTCCATGGCCAGGCCGGCGTCGGAGGGCTCCGGGGAGGGAGGAGCACGGCCTCGGCTCCGGGAAGGCAAGGGCTCCGGGAGGAAGAAGACGACGGCGGCGGCTGCGGCGGCCAAGGGGAGGATCCACGACGTGGGGCCAACCGGCAAGGGCAAATGCCCAGGTGAGTTGGGGATTGGGAAGGGGAGGTTAAGGGGGGGCTTGGGCTGCAATGAATTGGAGTGTGGTGGAGTGGAGGGGGAGACGGAGGTGGGGCTTACAGGCTCGGGAAGGTGCTCGGCGGCGGAGCTAGGAAGGGAGAGGGCTCAATCGGCTTCGGGAGGAGGAAGATGGGGTGGTGCGGCGTTGCTTGAGGCCGCATCCGGGCTTTTATAGAGGGGTGAGGGAGGGGGAAGCTTGCAGGGGAAGGGGGGGTTAATGGTGCCCGGCGGAAGACGGCGAGGAGGACTGTACCAAGGCGGGGAGGCCATGTCTGCGGGACTACGGGGCTGCAGAGAGTTGGCGGGGAGGGAGACCGGTCGGGGGAGGGCGGTGACGCCTGCGCGGTCCGAAGGGGAGACGTAGGGCGGGACGGCGCTGCGACCGCGGGGTGGAGGGAGGAGCGGGTGGTTGGGGCGCGGAGCTGGGGCGTTGACGCGGGCGCGAGGTGACGGGGCGCGGCCAGGTGGGCGCACGGGCACACGGCGCCGGCTGCGCGTGGCGCGAGGGGCGGGCGGCGCAAGGGGGCACGGAGCGAGCGGCTCTCCGGGGCGAGGCGACGCGCGAAGGGACAGGGCGAGGAGGCGGCTTCAGCCTGGCGCCAGCGGGAGGGGGAAGACGGAACCCAAAAGGGGAGGAGGTTTAGGAGGGGATTAAGGGAGGATTAGAGGAAGGATTAGGGGCAAAAACAGGGATCAAGAATAAGCTTAAGCAAAAATCTTTCCTTTGCTTTTGAAAATTTACTGGGTTGTTTCAGTCCAAATATTCTACGAATTAATAAGAGTAGCAAACATTACAAAATCACAAACTTGTTTTTTTTTAAGATAGATCGGCGAGCGCGCGAACTACACTGCCTAAAAGAAAAAAGATCAAGTAGTGCAGCGTCGTGCGCGGCCACTTCTTGCAAGGGAGAAGGAAAAAAAAGAATTAAGATGGTATGGATGATGCATCGATTCACGTTGCCGGGCGTGCATGTGCAGCGACAAAAGGAGGTTGCGAGTTAGTGACAAATTTAGTTTTGCATGTCGTAAAGATAAGGTAGCGATTTTCAGATGGAAAATGGTGTTCGGTTTTGTTTGTGTTAGGGCCTGTTTGGAAAGGGAGGCCCTAATCCGAAAAAAAGGGTAGTAGGCAAATGAGTCATGAGATGCTTTAATCAATCATCAATGGGAGCTTGTGACAAGAGAACAAAGCTGTTGCAACATCCAGAACGTGCAACTCGTTAATTATAGTGAGTAAAAAAGCACTATAATTACGATTAACTTTTTCTATGTAATTAAATTAAAAAAATAAAGATAAATAAAAAAACACAAACAATACAAAGGAATAAAGAAAAAAATAAAAAAACTAAAAAGCCAAAAAATAAAATTTAAAAACTAAAAACCAGAAGCAGAAGCTCATTGAAGCGGGGCCAAAGTTGTAGCCACGTACCTGGTTACACAGCCACAGCACACAACTATCGCATTTCACCTGAAATATAGGGTTTGTTCTTTTTGACTGTGGCTATGGCTTTTGGCTGAAATTTTTGAATTTTAGTTATTTACGATAGAGATTACGGAGAAAGAGATACTCGTTTGTGATTTTAGATGGTACAGATGTTAGGCTTTTAACGTGTATTATAATTAACTTGTAGATCCCATCTTAAAAAAATATTTCGTTTGAAAGTTAGATATTATAGTAAAAATCAAAAATCGTTTTGAGACGCTAAAAGAACAGGCATGCATGTCATAGCCTCGAGACGACGATACGAAACTCAATCAAGCTGATTTTGTTTTTATTTTCATCTCATATTCCAATGTCGCACTCGCACGCACGCTGGAACCAATGTAAGTCTCGGCAAATCGTGCATATAATTCCCATAGATGATGCAAGAAAAAAAAAAAAGCAATGGAAATGGCGCTGCAGAAGGCGGTAAGGTGCCGCTTTATGATTTCATAGCAAAATCATTCAGGGAAGACTAAAGTATGAACGACTGAGACGCTCTTCACATATGTAGACACATGGATACAATTCAGTAGCACACGCAAGCGATAGAATGCATTTTGTCCACGATACTGGAATTTGCCTGCAGAGAACTGTCATTAATTCTACACAAGCTGGTGGTCTGCAAAAGAACAAGTGAAGAAGCTGACAGTTTAACGACAGCGAAAGGTCATAATTTTTCCACTCTGAAAAGGAACAGTGTCTTCAAATTGCAAGCTGAACTATGAATATTGCTGTCAAATGGAGTAATATATACAGCTACGTAAAAATGGAATCAAAAGCGAAAACCAATGTCGTAAAAGGTCAAAAGCAACTCACTACACAGCACACACCCAGGATGATGACCAAGTATTTGTATCTGACATCTGTGACTAATTTGTCGAATGCACAACACCTTATGCAAGCAAAATAATTCCCAAGGTAATGAAAACCAGTCTGAACCCTCTTATTTGATGGTATATCTAAAGCCGCTAACCTGTAAAACCAACAGCATAACAAATCCGGTGCATGTGTTACACGACAAAGCACACTCTCAGCGAGTCCTGCGGCTGTTTGCTGGTTTAGGAGAAGACGGCTTGTTCTTAGCAAAATCGACAAGATCCTTGAAAAGGGAATCCTCAGGTTTGGTCTGGCGGGATGCTGTCGACACTGATGCACTCTTCTCATGCTCAGTGTTCCTTTGATTAAGAGAAAGGTTTTGTGTCTGTGTCACTAGTCCATTGTAGCCACCTCCATTGTTCCCACCAGGAAAGCCATGTTGTTGATCAAAGTACTGCTGTCTTTGTCCATATCTTGCCGGAGGCGGTGGTAGGGAACCTGGAGCTTGCCCTTCCCACGGAGCTTTTGGAAGATCTTCACTGGAATCTTCATACTTTTTAGTAGTTGAGAATGAAGAAAAACCAGGCAGCGCAGTTGGATTTATAAAGTCATCATCAGGTAGACTCTCCTGCTGATTCGTAGATAAACGGTTTGAATCATTCGTAGGACGAGAAGGCGTAGAGAAGCTGGGTACTGCTGTTGGGTTTATGAAGTCGTCAGGCACACTTTCTGAATGGTTATCATAATTTGGTGGTGGATTCATTTCTGTTTTTGAATGAGATGGTGCAGATGTATTGGCTGGGGCGGTTGGGTTAATAAAATCATCTGATACTTTTTCTGACTTGTAGGAGTCTCCACTAAGATAGTCTACATTGCTTGCCTCTGTGTAAACAGGCCTCTTTGACGCTGGTGGTGGAGGAAGAAATGGCCTTGGGAATGGCCTTTCGTTTCTAGGAACAGAAGGCAGGTTGCCCTGAGCTGCTGTGACATCCCTTGCAGACCTACAAAGCATTTATTTGTACATCAGCTGATGAATCAAACAAACCACTGATTCCTGGTAACATGACATGCCCCTAAAGAAACTAAACATTTTCTTAATATTCAACAACCCACAATTTAAGAAGATGATATGAGTTGATATTACAGCAACCATCCAAAGCTTGGAGCCTTAGAATAACATTAGCGTGTATCAAAAATAACTAGTAATTGATATTAATTGATAAACTAATATAGCTTGCCTGCGGGAAAGCACAGAGAACTCATCTTCTGGTTCATCGTCTTCATGGTGTACATTAAGAAGTGGGGAAAATGAAGCCCCAGTAGGCATAGGAGGGGCCGTCCCTTGGTTTACATTAGTAGCAACAGGCACTGGTGCCCCTGTACTGGGAGGGACTCCCATTGCTATGTCATCATGACGCTGAAGAACACGCTGCAATTCATCATTCAGTCCTAGAGCCTGAAATAGAAGGCTCTCATCACTGCAGAGAGAATACCAGACGTTCTGTCACATGACAATGTAGAATACATGGTGCCAAAAAATTCAGAGTAAAAACATACATACCCAGTATTGCTAACAAGATCCATGACGCGATCTTGATAAGATCGGCATTGCCCAACAAGGTCAACAATGACCTCCTCCCTCACACCCTACAGCATGAAGCACAATCAGATCAAGATTTACAGCAAAGAACATTGGCACATGGATGGTCATGTGGTGAGCGCCCCAAAGGAAAAAAAATCCCAACAAGGTATGTTACCCTAATTAAGGATATGTATGAAGATATTGTGACTAATATCAAAACATGTGGTGGTGATATTAATGACTTCTCTATTAAGATAGGATTACACTAAGGATCAACGTTGAGTCCATACATTTTTGCACTAGTGATGGACGAGATCACGCTGGACATACAAGGATATATCCCTTGGTGTATACTTTTCGCTGATGATGTAGTGTTAGTTGATAAGAGTAGGATAAATGTTGATAGGAATTTGGAGTTGTAGAGGAAAACCTTAAAATCGATGGACATTAGACTTAGTAGAACTAAAACTGAGTATATGAGATGTGATTTTAGCAGTGCCAGGGCAGATGATGGAGATGTTAGTCTGGACAGATAAGTAGTGCCTAAAAAGGACACTTTTTGATATTTGGGATCGATGCTATAGTGAGATGTGGCGAGATTGATGACGACATGAGCCACAGGATAAGAGTGGGTGGGTGAAATGATGCCAAATATCATGTGTGTCCTATGTGTCTCTCAAAAGTTAAAAGGTAAGTTCTATAGGACAACGATCAGACCTACGATGCTATATGAAGTGGAATGTTGAGCAACTAAAAGACAACATATACAGGAGATAAGTGTAGTGGATATGAGGATGCTGCGGTGGATCTGTGGTCACACAAGGCGAGATCAAACCTGCAATGAGAATATACGTGATAGGGTAAGGTTAACACCAATCGAAGAGAAACTTGTCTAACATCGTTTGAGATGGTTTAGATATCTCCAATGGATGCCTCCTGAGGCACTGGTACTGTTATGGGCTTCGGGCCCTATAGGGCAGCGGTCGTGCGGCAAGGCTGCAGCAGCAATGTACGTAGTTTTGGGATGTGCAACAGCCCAGCGTAATCAACAGGTGCAGCACAAACGCAAGAGGCTGTCAAGGAGTCCCTGGAACACAAGGAAACTAGGAGCCCTGACTTACACAGCAAGCAGCAGATACAACATCCGGATGAGCTACAGTTGGCACGGCTACAACAAGGGAAAGTCCGAATAGCAAGTTAGTAGTTAAGGCATAGTATTTGGTACGGTGAGATATATGTGTTAGTTTCAGACTAGGAGTCCACGTTGTGTTACAGATTGGAATACGTATGAGTCCACGTTGTGTTACAGGTTGGAATACGTATGCCACTCGGTTTGTGGGTCCTATATATGAGGACGTGTGATGTACTTTGGGGGGCAAGCAATAAGAATCAGACTTTCTCAACCTGGCATCTCAGAGCTTCGATGCTACCGGTGTGAATCCCGGTCCAGCATCTGAAGGCGAGCGCAACTACTCTCATTACCCCTTGCGTTCTAATCCCGGTTCACAAATCCATCTACTACCACCTCTCTCCATCCACTGAAAACATCCACAAAAATTAGATCACAACAGATATACAATGGAATTTTAAGATGTACCAAAAACAGAAAAAGAGACAGAGGTCGACCAAAACTGACGTGGAGGAAGCAGTTAAAAGAGACTTAGGGGATTGGAATGTATCCCAAGAATTAACTTTGGATAGAACCGCATAAAAGTTAGCGATCTACGTACCGGAACCATGACATAAGAAGGTTTAGAAGCGATATTTTAGGCTATCTGCTTATATGGCAGAATGCAGGCTTAGGGTCTTACCTTGTAGATTTTATTACAAAGATCACGTTTCTTTGACCTTGTGGAGGTTTTATTCCTAGCCTACCCCAATTTGTTTGGAACAAACAACTTTGTTGTTGTTGTTAACATTGGCACATGGATAACATTATTAAAAATAGAGATGCAAAGAGACAGGGCACCAATATAGGTTTTATTTGCTTACAAAATTCAATCAATTGGCCTAAAAAGCAATCAACTAGGCCACAACTTTAAGGACAAGTGATCCAGGCCACCACAATGTGAATAGAATGAGCCATATGGGCTTCAACCAACTTATGGCACAAAAGTTCAATTGTACAAAGATTACTGTGCTGTTATAATTATCCTTTTATTTCGTCATCATACATTGAAACATTTGAAAAGGTTAGGCACTATTACATTCGCCCAGAAACCAGAGCAAGTTCTAGAAAAGACTACAGCTGTGGAATCTCTATTTAATTATTCCTATGCCCTGAATCCTCCTTATGATGTTAAGCATGTTTCATTCGGATAAAAACGGATCAAGTAAAATAATTCACACATTTCCAGTAAACAGGTGAGGAAACAAGCATGAATAAGCTCTAAGTGAATAATATACTAGACTCCAGACATGTCACAAGTTGGAAGCTAAGTAAACAATTACTTTGTCATCAATTATAAGCTGAGTAAACAAATTACTTTGCCATCAATTATAGACCAGTAGACCTAATTAATAATGGCATGATCACAAGATTAACAACCTCCTCTATGAAATTCAAGAATACATGCTATGAAATAGCTCAGCTCACTACATGTAAAATGACAAATCACCCTAGTATAGTACTAGACATATGAAACAAATCACATTATTTATGTCTAAATTTTCCACAGAATACAGAAATCTAAAAGAAAACCCAGATCATATTAAAATTTTCACTGAATGAAAAAAATAAAACTACAGAAGAGATCAAAAGATTATACACCACTAAAACATAATGCTTTCTTGAAGAAAGTCACCTCAGGGTGTCTGTGGTCCAGTGCATTTAACATCTCATCCAGCACGTCCACTATTCCTCGAGCACTTTTAATCTCACTTAGACTGTAATTTGCATTGAACAACAAAAAGTTTGATTATAACTAAAGTTGTTCTTCTGCAAAAATGATGAAATAAACACAAAAATTCAAGTACTGTTTGCATGATTACGAAAATAAGACCTTCACAAGGAAATATATAATTTTTGTTGTATCTGTAGCACGACTAGGTAAACCTCTGTTTGTTGCTAGAAAGTAGAAACCAATGCAATTATCAAAAATTTTTAAAGTTGGCATGGTTCTAGTTCTATTGAATACGTGCCTGTACAACAGGGAGGCAGAAACAAAATCAATAGTCGATGTAATGTTTTGTTGCTACTTGCTAGTATGCTTTGGAGTTTATGATGAGGACCAATAATGAGTATGGTGGAAATCATCAGAAGGAGAAGAGGTTCTAATGGGCCTGTTTGATATGGCTGTGGTTTCTGGCTTTTGGCTGAAATTTTTGAATTTTAGCTGTTTGCAACAAAGATTACGGACAGAGAGATAATCGCTTGTGATTTTGGATTGTATAGATGTTGAGCTTTTAATGTATACTGCAATTAACTTGTAGACCTCATCTTGAAAAAATACTCCGTTTAAAAATTAGGTACTGTAGTAAAAGCCAAAAACCGCTTTTAGAAGCTAAAAAGAACAAGCCCAATACTAGTTTAGAGATGACACACTTCATCTACACATATACCTAGAAGAGATTGTGAATAGGCTTCCAATGTTAAAAAAAATGTCTAGTCCTATAACGTGGCTGTGGAAGATGTGGTATATTTGATAGAGGCCATGAGTTCGATGTTTTCTGGGACTGTAAGTCTTGCAAAAATGGGTCATTCTTGTTTCAAACCAGGTATTTGTGTCTTTCAATAATCAACACAAAGTTACATAAATGAAAAGTATAAATGTGGGTAAGCCAATCAAAAGCTATTTTGCAGACTTTAGAAAGGAGGGAATGTAACAAAGAGAAGGAAAAAAGAACAAAAAAAGGCACAAACAAAATGCAAACATAAATGGCATTAAGAAATGAATGATACCAGTAATGCTTGCAATACGCTAACAGGAAACATAAACAAGAACTGAAAAGGAACCAGATCAGAAATCAAACTCACAAGCAAATAAAACAATACCTCAGGGCAGGTGCAGCAGGGGCACCAGATTGAAGAGAAGCTTGTATAGCTGCATCTTCATAGCTTTGACCTGGAGGAGGATATACATGTGGATGCCTTAATGGTTGAGTTTGAGGAGGTGTAAACAGTGGAACCGTATTTTCCTCACGAGGTGGAAAATCAACACCAGCAGACTGCAAACAAGGCAAACAAGGGCAGCAAGCTATTCGGGTCATGGTTTGGACGGAAGCAATTGGCTCAGCTAACTCAGCAAATTATTGCAGATCTAAGTTTCATTGAAAACATGGAGTAGAGCAGATTGAAGTTAAGGGAAACAGTAGTTAAGTAGGCAACTGAGAAATGATAATTCTGTGATTGGCTGATTGCACAGGATAACAACAGAAAAAAATGAAAGAAACAAGCTTAAGGTACCCTGAGTTCTTGGTACGCGGCATGATACTGGGGATATCTTCCAGATGGACCTCCAAAAGCCACTTGCCATGTGTCAATCAAACTCAATATTTTCTCCCGAACATTTAAGTCTGGCTGCAAGGATAAATTGAAAATCAAATATAGAGGCATACGAATGTAGGAAAACAGTAATTAACCACTGAATGAGTATTCTCATCACCTTTTTCTTTACTATCTTAACCATTTCACTTAATATGTCACGCTCAATGATCTGTTGGTAAACAACATCCCCACAATTTTTGCTTAGAGTCTCTAGCACCTAAAAAAAGAAGACAGCCACACACATCAAATCAGCACATGAAAATACACATGAACGTCAGCGGACTTATGTACACTGCTTGAAATTTTCGAAAACTGAAAGATGCAGAAGTAAATGTAAAACCTAAACAGGTAAACAACATATTTCTGAAACTTAAGTGACCAACAGAAAAAGTGATTTCTGAAATTTTGCTATGATATATTAGCAATTGAATTTAAGTAAAACTTGTACTGCAACAATACCCATGTATTGTTAACAGAATTCAGAGAGTGACATATTGAGTCACAATAACTAAATAAAGAAGAAGAGGTCTTGCAATACTCACGTAAAGTGTCAGAATTTGCACTTTTGCATTCTTGTTTCCAAGGCGCTTCTTTAGGAGCTTGAGTGCATCCTTTGCTTGTCTGCACTTCAGCAAACATTTATCAGCAAGCTATAAAGTACAACACATGACAAATTACAAGTCATATCGAAAACATTGCAAAAATTTCCTGGAGTCACAGTATATAAGACCCAAAAACAACATCAGCAATAAAATATACCAAACACTATGCAATATGCATCACTCAACCATGAACCAAACTATCAACTAATAGTACAGAGCAAAGTGTCATCAATTAGTTGCATCCCATACCTAGATTTTAATAATATCAAAGGTCACAAGTTGGGGAAAAAATCACCCCTCAGAGAATCATGTTAACCATCATGGGAGCCTTAGGTAATTCAAGGTATGCGTAAAGTTATACCAAAGCTACAAATCACACCCCCAAAATGCAAAAAAAAAAAATAGTAACAACTAGTAATTTTTTTTGCCATGTCATTTTAAAGTTCCTCATTGTTGATATTTCATGATGAAACACGATGTCACATCAAAACTGCATCTCAACAACAAATGCCACCAACTGATCACAAAGCTCATCACCAAAGTCGGTGGCCCTCCACGAGGCTATGACTAAACTTTCATCAATTAACGAAATATCTCACCCTCCATGACAACAGCCACTCAACCTAAGATTCCAAATTCCTAATCGATTCCAAAAATGCCTGAAAATCAAAACAAACAAAGCACACAGAAAAACACCCAGGGAAAGAAAACGATTTGCAAGTGCAACAGATTCAAGGGACCATAGAAGCAGCACTGCATCCCCACTTAATTACACGATGTTCTAAGAACATAAGTGCAACACGATGCAACAAATAATGCAATCACAACTAAACCACAGCAATTGTCAAAAATGACATCAGAACCCTATTTAATCCCTCAGGATGAAAAAAGTAGAACTAACAATAGATCTTAACAGGATATGCTAGTGATACTAATTCAAACAAATCAAAGAACAAACAAATCAGAGACAAGGTCTGCAGAGAGGGTGGCCAGACCCAGGATCCATGTTGATGATGTCGCAGAGCTCGATGTTGACGGCCCAGTCCGGCCCGATCAGCATGTCGCTCGTCGCCCTCTCCGCGCACGCCACAGCCGCCGCCATTTCTCCCGGCCGCACAAACCCACCACCAGCACCACCTTCTCCACAAACCCTAAATCCTGCGGCAAGAAACCCCCGAATCAGCGCCAAGATCCCACCTTACCACCCAGCCCAAGCCGATTCCGTCCCCACGAACCCGAATTTGACACCCCCCCCCCCCCCCCAAAAAAAAGAACTCGAATCTCTTACCAAATCTGAGCGAATTCCCCTAAGATTCGGCGCCAAGAAGCACCAAAGCAGCCTCTCTTTCCGATCCGGGACGGTCGAGCAGGTCCTGACTGCACCGAAATCGGGAGGAATGGGGGAGACGGTGGGAGAATTGGTGGTGGATTCGAGCAACTGGGGGATTGGAGAATTTATTTTCGTTTCGAGGAGGGGAAAGAAGAAAAGGCACGAAGGACTGGGAACTAGGCGGCAGGAGGGGGAGAAGGGAAACGCGGACGTGGACTTTTTTCTGGTGTGAATGTGAGGGACAAGCCTACAAATTCTATTTTTCTGGTGGATTGGAATTTGGTAAAAAGTTTGGGCGTAATCTGATGACGGTTTTTTTTTTTTGGGCGGGGGTGCTTTTGCTGCTTGTATCAATTTTGCTTTGGCTACTTTTTGGAGTTGTGATGTCATTAAAATCCTGTTTAAAATGTAGAAATTTTGCGGGAATATCATAAGTAGGAGTTTAATTCTCACGTAAGTCGGAACGTTTTAAACAGGCTAAGAATTAAGTATGAAAATGTTGTTCGGGTATAGACATAAATGGTGTTGCAAAGAGTCATTTTCATGTAGAGCATGCAAATAGGACCTTTGTGCGCATGCTTACTAGGTAAGCAACTTCTGTTTGGTCCACTTATTTTGGGTTATGGCTAAGGATGAAAAAAAGTCATTAGTGGGGCTTGTTGGCTTGGTTCACTACTATAACAAGATTCATCACAGACGATTTAAAACCACCATCACAGATGATTTTTGAATCGTCTGAAT
Organism: Melocanna baccifera; assembly: GCA_036346265.1. Taxonomy (NCBI): domain Eukaryota; kingdom Viridiplantae; phylum Streptophyta; class Magnoliopsida; order Poales; family Poaceae; genus Melocanna; species Melocanna baccifera. The sequence continues at coordinate 15,306,989 of CM070708.1, read as the reverse complement.
TTATATATCAGTGATAATAAATGGTTATCACAGATAGCTCCCAAACTGTCTGTGATATGTTAAAACACAGACGGTTTTTCAATACAACTGTCTATCATATGTCGGTATTACAGACGATTTTTTATATTAACCGTTTATGACAGCGAACATATCATAGATGATTTTTTGAAAAATCGTCTATGATATATACACACACACACACATCACAGACGGTTATTTTTCAAAACTATCTGTAAAATATAGATATCACAGACGGTTTGGTGTTCCAAACCGTCTGTGATAGCTATTTGAAAAATTACATTATTTTCTATTTTTCGGCTAGTCTCAGGAAATGCTAACCATGCCCTCTGAAGTAAACAGAAGATCTCACAAATATATAGCACAGGATAATCATCACACAGATCTCACAAATGAAGTAAACAACGCAAGTAGATCATATACGTAGTACATGACAATCATTATACAAATCTTACAAATGAATGAAGTAAAATTGAATGAATTATTTGACTAAACACAATTGAGTGATTACAATTATGTCCAATGTTTCAACATTTAATTATCATCGTCGAAGTGGAACTCTCCAGTGTTGTTTATGACCTCCACTATCAAGAATTAGGAGAGTTTTTCTTGAATTTCGGTGAATTTATCAAGATTGATTGTACTTTCATCGAATTCCACACGCTGTCGCTAGTAGTGTTAAGTTATTAGCGCATATATATACATATATATATATATATATTGATAATACAAAATAATTATTAACAGGTTGACAAACTTCTGGATCATTCGTTTTACCGTCTATGATTTCCACCATATGGCGATGAACGTAGAATCCACGTAGAATCCACCATATGGCGCTAAACGGCCTACTAATTCCGAAAAGTTAACATCAACCATTGCAAATGAAGGGAAAACTACAACAGAGTTATGTATGGAGGAAATGAGTTTACCTGTCAATTGCTTGTCGCATATAGGTGAAGTCGTGGTTGTTCCTAAATAAGGAATCAAGGTATATTACCTTACTCCATTTTGGTACAATTATAATCAGAATCCAGTGAAACATAATCATGTATGTCGCCATAGCGATTAATCCTAAGTTTATATTATGTATAAAGTACAAATGAAACTTGTATGGCAACTAGTGAAGCACTTATGACTACTGTGAGCAAGCAATTCCGTCGTTATGTAATCTTAGACAAAGGACATATTAGCATTATGGATTGCTCAGAGACCAAGTGTAGGTCAAGGAAACCCATCGGTTCTTACCGTTGTCGAACTTGTTGGATCATGGATCTATACATAAGCAATAAGTTATGATATTTATCGGTATTACGTGTGATGAGGATATAATAATCCTCTTATTTATTATATCATTATATTCTTCGAATATACCTTCTAACGATAAAGGAGAAATTTTCTAGAGTAGTCATAAGTCTCACTGTGGCTACTCCGTAAATTCTTCTATGACTACCTAGTCATAAGAGTCATAAATTCTGCCACGACTACCTAGTCATAAGACCTGCTGTGACTACTTGGTCGTGAGTCCTATTACGATTGTCAGATTATTCTCCTATTTACAAATAACTTACTCCCACGGCGGGTTAGCCTAGCGAGGCAGTTAGAATGTGCGTTTATACTCCATGACCGCATACTATCTTACTCACGTATCTCTAACAACAACCATCCTACAGCTAACTGCTGCCCATGCCTGTCTGACGATAACCGTCGTCCAGCGGTTAACTCTCGAAGTGTCAAGACGCCGTCTCGCAAGAAGCAACCGCCGTCGATTCGCCAACAATATAAGGGACAAATCTTGGGAGGCCGGAGGGGGAGATAGGCCCCGGGAGGGAGCAATCAGTTCTATAAGCAATGTAATTTCTCGCACTGTCCACACTTGTAAACCTTTCCTCAGCAACAATAGCACAGGACATAGGGTTATTATTCTCTCAGAAGAAGGCCTGAGTCTAGATAAAATTCTCGTGTCTTCACTCTGCATGATCGTACGAGAGCTTTGAGCGCTTTCTCTTGAATTTAAGAAATCATACGTAAGATCGATACTAAAACATTGATAGTTGGTGCCGTCTGTGGGGAGAGTTTCTTCCAAGGCTCCAAAAACTCCTTGTCGGCGAGTTCTTTTCCTTTTAATGCCATCATTGTAGGAGAATGGAATGAGAAGAATTGGTTCAACTTGGTGGATTACGCAGATATCAACATGGAGGCCTGCTATGACTATGAGCAGATCCTACTTGCTTCTGATGGTGAGGCTATTGCTGGAGATCCATCAGAGGATTCCAGAGACTCCACCGCAAGAAAGGCTTAGGAGGGATCCAAATCCTCCGCAGCAGTACGTCTATGGGAGAACTCATTTTCCCCAAGTGGCAAGAATCAGTCTGACGGCGAGTAGGGCTCGTGACCATGACTACGCCCCAAGAAGTCCAAGTGCACCAACAACAATGATCTACCCAATTTCAGCCAATCCTGGAGAACCAGAGTCAGGGACATTGGTGTTGCCTGATGATGGTGACACTTCGCTGGAATCTTCAGGGGATTTGCACTCTAAGGGTTCGTCTATCCGGTCGCAGAGTGCTCTTCCCGTCAGAGATGGTTATAACCCGGAGTTCCCCTACTTGGCAGGGTTTACTCTTGGTCGCGATGCGCGGTTGCTCAAGGTTTCTTAAGATGAGTCGACCTTCACTGGAAGTCGAGGTTCTAGATAAGAGGTCATGTCCCTCCCTACAGATCCTCATCACATTCCCAATGGAGGCTCTCACGAGACTTCCCCTCGTGTATACTCTGCCTCCTTTTTTGAGGATGGTGCGGAGACCTCAACGATGAACATGATCAATTTTCTGATGAGCGTGAGAGAAATCCTAGAAATAATTGCTCTTCTCTGAGGTGACTGCAACATACCTCAAAAATTGAAGATTCTAACACCGCTCAGAGGAGACGACTAGCTGCCCAAGGAACTTTGCCAGGGCGCATCTAGTATCAGTTTGAAGAGGTACAAGAGCTCCAACACTTAAATGACCTTCTCGAGAATCAGACTCTAGAACTTGTTCGGGTGCCCGGTTATGACCACTTTGCCGAGGGGATTGCGCGAACACATCACAAGATGATGGATAGGTTTGAGCAGCCTCGTCGGCACAATTCTAGGAGTTAGACAAACACGACCACTTCTAGTCTGGTCTAAATCCAGCCGAAGAAGGGTCCCTCAAGCGACTCCGAATTGGTTGACCGACCAAGCAGGCGGTTGATCGCCTCTTTAGCCAAGGAATCTGCAACGACAGATGGAATACAGAGAGTATTATCCTCGTATGGATCAGGTCTGCTATAAGTCAAGTCAATCTACCATCAGGCATCGTCGACTACGGTCCCCCGATGACCTGAATTACCCTTTCCCGTAAAGAAGATGTCAAGAAGTGATTACCGGGGTCGGGCATTTATACTCAAACTCTGAGCAGTACGTTGGCCACCATGTTTCCGTCTAGTGAACATGGAGAGGTTCAATGGGACTCAGAATCCCATCGAGTTCCTTCAGATTTACACGACTGCGGTATGAGCAACAGGAGATGATGAGCATGTTATGGCAAATTACCTTCCGACAGTGCTCGAGGGGTCCGCCTAGTCTTGGTTGCTTAACCAACCATTCGAGTTGATCCATTCCTGGCGGCATCTTTGTGATTTGCTATTAGTCAATTTCCAAGGGACGTACAACTGCCCTAGGAAAGAGGATGACTTGCATCGGATGTGACAGAATAGCAACAAGACCCTGCAATAGTTTGTCAGGTGCTTTAGCCAGGTTCGTAACTCAATTCTAGAAGTCTCTGATGCCTCCCTTATTAGGGCATTCAAGTAGGGAGTCCGAAATAAGAGAATCACTAAAGACATCGCCTTGCATCCCCTGACTTTCGTTACCGAGCTCTTTGAGATGGCTGATTGTTACACGACTGCCTCTGAGGCAGTCGAATGGACAAAAACACTTGATCAAGCCGATCGGAGTAATAAAAGGGAAGGTGAAGGTGGTAAGAAGAAGGAGAAATCTAAGAGGTCCAAGAATAAGACTAAAATCAGAAGCCCTAGGTTGATTCCTCAAAGAAAGTATTGGTCGTAGGTGATGAGAAGCCTCATAACCCCAAGCAATACCTCAATCGAGGCAAAGGTAAGCCATCCACCTGGAGAGACAACAAGCCTAGATGGTGCCCACTTCATAAGAAAGAGGGCCACGACCTCCGCAATTGCTGAGTTTTCCAAAAAAAAAAAGCTCGAGGATTACTATTCTAGCAAAGGACCACTTCCCATACTCGAGAAAGTGGGACAATTGAGTGGTCCAAAGCACTCGAACGAGGACAAAGATATGCCCTTCTAGAACCCAAAGCATACAATTGAGCACATCTACAGGGTCTGTCCATATACAAGTCAAAGCGGAAGTATAAGGCTATCAAGCGAAAGGTAAACTCTATTAACACCTCCCTTCTCAGTAACTTTCCAAAGTGGTCGAAAATTACCATCTCTTTCGAGAGGGGTGACTATCTAGTCCCTTTGGCTAGACCTAGCCAGTTTTTGATTGTGGTCGAACCCACCATCAATAATTGCCAAGTTAATTGCATATTGATTGATGGTGGTAGTTCTTTAAATATCTTATTCATTAGTGCGCTAGACAAGACGTAGGTTTCTCGTAACAGAATAAAGCCGATGTAGTATTCCTTTCATGAAATCATACTGGGATCTTTGGCTAATCCTATTAGCCAAGTTTCTCTGTCCGTAATATTCGGTACTCCGAGCAACTTCAGGACAAAGAAGATCTCCTTTGATGTGGTTAATTTTGATATGGCATAAAATGCCATACTCGGTCGACCGACCCTGGCACATTTTCTGATAGCTATTCATTATGTCTAGCTATACAGCCTGATAAGAAGCCTGTAAGATAGAAATTATGGAGATTTGCACTAGACCGGTGAGAAGCTATTAAATCAGAGTTAGAACTATTAAAAGCAAACTTCATAAGAGAAGTCAACCACTCTGAGTGGTTGGCTAGCCCTATAGTGGTACAAAAGTCTAATGGTAAGTGGCGTATGTGTATAGACTATACTGATTTAAATAAAGCTTGTCCAAAAGATAATTTCCCGCTTCCTCGCATTAATTAACTGGTTAACTCTACTACTGATTCTGAAATGTTAAGTTTTCTAAATGCATACTCTGGTTATCACCATATTAGTATGCCACCAGAATATGAAGAGAACATCGCATTTATCACGCCATTTAGAATATTTTGTTATGTCAAAATGCCATTCGGTCTAAAAAATACTAGTCCAACTTTCCAACGTTTGATGCAACTGACTTTTACATCAAATGGGTCGCAATCTAGAGACCTATGTTGATGATGTAGTTGTCAAGAGCGTCAAACGTGTTAATCACATTTCAGATCTGTCGAAGATTTTTGATAACCTCTGGAAATATTGCTTGAAACTTAATCCCGAGAAATATGTGTTCGAAGTTTCTTCAGAAAAGTTGCTCGGATTCCTCATTTTGGCGAGGGATATTGAAGTAAATCTTGCAAAAATCAAGACCATCGAACAGATGCGCCCTCCGACGACGAAGAAAGAAGTTCAAAAACTCACTGGCTGCATGGCGGCTCTAAGTCATTTCATTGCACACTTAGGTTAGAAATGACTTCATTTCTTTAAATTTCTCAGGAAACATAAAGGTTTCGAGTGGTCGAAGGAGGCTAATGATGCCTTCGAGGATATTAAGAGATATCTTACGAGTGCTCCTGTACTGGTTTCTTCGAAACCAAGTGAAACACTACTCATATATCTTTTCGCCTCGCCATAGACAGTAATGTTGTATTCATTGTAGAACGTAAAAATGTTTAGTGACCTGTATATTGTGTAAGTGAAGTCTTACATGGGCCTAAGGAGTGCTACCCGTAGGTCTAAAAGTTATTATATACCCTGCTCATATCTTCGAGAAAACTAAGGTATTATTTTCAAACACACAAAATTTTTGTGCCGTCTGAGTTTCCCATAGGAATGGTCCTCCAAGGTAAGGAAACAGTGGGATGCATGGCAAAATGGTCGATAGGGAGTTCGACCTCCATTTTGTGTCTCGAATGGCCATCAAATCATAGATCTTGGTAGACTTTGTTGCTGAATGGACAAATTCTAAACTTGTTTAGGATCTCCAACAGTATGATTCTTATGACATGTGGACGATGTACTTCGATGGGTCCCTCACGTTAAGTGGCTCAAGGGTTGGAGTGGTCCTGGAATCTCCTACAGGAGAGACTTTAAAGTATGCCATTCAATTACTCTTTCCAGCTATGAACAACGTAGCTGAGTATAAAGGTTTGTTGGCTGGCATACGAGCCGCTAAAGTGCTCGGGATTTGTCGACTACTAGTAAGAAGAGACTCTCAATTAGCCGTGAATCAGGTCGGCAAAGAGTATCAATGCTCGAGTTCAACCATGTCTCAGTATTTTTCAGAAGTTTGCAAGCTAGAAAAGCATTTTTTCGGTCTTGAGTTATAGTATATCCCTTGAAAGGATAACTTTCTCGTAGATCAGTTTGCTCAAACAGCTTCTTCCCGATCGCTAGTACCGTTAGGAGTCTTCTTAGAGCAACTCTGGAAGCCGTCTTTTGTCGAAAGACTAGAGACAACTCTTAATGAGATGGCATCTATTGAGCAGGAAGATATCTAGATGTCAACTATCTACGAGTATCTTCAAAAGAGTTCTGTACCCAAGGACGATTTGGAAGCAGATCGTTTATCCCACAAAACCAAGATGTATAACTTGGTCGAATGGGTACTTTACAAGCAGAGTACTCAAGGTATTTGTAAAATCCTGTTTTTCTGCAAGTTTTAAAGCCAGGTTTTCAGAAATGAATTTTCAGAAATTTTCAGAAATTAATTCAAGCTTCAAATGAATTTTCAGAACTTTAAATGATTTAATATGATTAAAATAAACATTAACATAAGTTGAAAATATTTTATTTGGATTCTTCAGGTCTCAAGGAATTTTCTGGTATTTTTGATGAATTTTTGGGATTTATTTGGTATTTTCTAGAACTCCTAACATTTTATTTGATTTTCTGGAAAAGAAAAAGAAAAGAAAATCCTCCACACCGCGCGATCCCGCCGCCGCTCACGCGTTGCTCATCCAGCCCCGCCCGCATCGCCGCCGTACTCCTCTTTCCCGCCCGCTCCCGCACCGCCCGATCTACCCCGCGACACGCGTCGCGCATCCGCTCCCGCCGCGCCCGCGCCTGCGCCGCAGACCCTAACCCTAACTGCGCACCACCCCACACCGTCGGATGTGACACACGGCAGCACCAGCAAACCCCGCGCTCGCCCGCCCGATGCCGTCGGATCACGCCCCGTGGCTGTATCCGAGCCGTCCAAACCAATCCGTTCCGCGCCCGCGACCGTCTTCGGATCAAACTCCCTCGGTTCGCGTGTTAAAACCCCGCCGTTCACCTCGGTTCGCGTGCTTTTATTCGCGTTCGTCCCTCGGTTCGCGTGCCCGTCGCCCGAACTCGCCGCCGACTACGCCATCGCCGGAGCCGCCCCATCGCCAAAGCCTCGCCCTCGTCGCCTTTTCTGCCGCCGGTGAGCCCTCGTCGCCCCGCCGCCCGCGTCGCCGCTCGCCTCGCACCGTGCCTCGCCTCGGTCCTCGTGCCTGAAACCGCATTGCCCCATGCGTCGGCAATCGGCCGACTGCTGCCTACGCCACCCGCGATCTCCACCACCAATCCAGATTGGAGCCGACGCCCCAGATCTTGCCGCGTGCACGCCCGAGCCCATGCCGCGTCAGCCCTAGGCCACGTCAGCCCTAGCCGACGTGGCATACCACGTGGACATGCCACGTCAGCATGACACGTGGCGGCACCAGCGCCGCCACGTCAGCCCTACCCCGTCGGCCGCGTGTGTACTGTTCGGTGGACCGCGTCTACGGTGGATTCGGTTTCCTGTGCGCCCGGTCCACAACACAGTAACATTTTTCAATTTTTCTGATTTAATTTCTGATTAATTTTCCGAGAGCCCGTTCTCCTCCGTCCTAGCTCCGATTGACCCTGTTCTTTTTTCTAAATTCATCTAAAATCGAGCTCTAGCTGTTGGATCTGGTTTTGTGAATTTTGGAGTTCAATTGCTTATCAATTTATGTATTTTCACTCGATAGCCTGTGGGCTTATCGATTGGCCACTACGCTTTATTTTGGATTTCCGCTGCTATTTTGTTAAGCCCTTCCGGCTAGAGATATTGTAAACTTGACCATAAGGTCGTACATTTGAGATTTATCGATATTTGAGTTTTCCTTTATTATTATCGTGTGTATGGTTGTGATTACATCTATATTTGACTGTGTGCACTAGCATGATCCTGGACTAGTGCAGTTTACGTAGAGAGTCCGAATTTGCATATTCGGGTCTCGACAGAGATGGTATCAGAGCCATATCAACTGTAGGACGAAGCCCTAGTTAGAAGGGTCGTTAGCCCAAAAATTTATTTTCTAAATCAAATCAACTAAATTTGATATTTAGTAATATCTCTATCTTCTTATCTCATTCTTAAGGATTCTTGTTTCTCGCCCCATTCTCGCAAAATTTGTTTTCATAAAGTTATAAACTGATCTTTCCTTTATAAATGCATTAGATGTCACAAGCCTCTTACAGCCTGACAGGAGGATGGAGAGCACTTCTACGCGTACTGTTGCGGAGCCTCGGGTTGAAGAGATTGCCTGTCTACCTCACCAAGGATGAGAAGCATAAAGGACAACGCATCGGGAGCATCTCCAAGCTATACTTCACCACCCGAGTCGGCAGGCAAGTACTACATCACAGCTTCAAGAATCGGAGCGGTGGAGAGATGTCGGCTGAGGAGTTGCGCACAAAGCCATCCGTCGCCTTTGCAAGCTATACAAGATCAACATGGCCAGACTCATCCGGAATTTCAAGGAGCAGTACGGAGTCACCCCTAGACTATCGGAGCCGGTCAGGGAGGAGCCCCGACCGCAGTCGCCAGTACCTCTACCGTCACCTACACCGCCGAGTCGGGCGAGGCGTCGTATCACGGTGATCGTCGAGCATATCTCGGCAATTCCATCGATTCGATTCGATCGAGAGCGATCACCGCCGGTCCGCCTTTCGTGGGTTGTCTGACGATTCAGAGGATGATAGTAGTGTACCCTATTTGTCAGGATCCGAGTGGGAGCCTTCAGATTAGATAATGCGAGTAGACACGTTGGATTTTATTTGCAGATGTGTGTGATGTGAGCTGCAAATATTGCCCTTAAAAGTATTATATTGCGATCATGTCAATCTTTTAATGGAGTTAATTTTGTTCAGTTTCTTTGTTAGCCTTTTTGGCTAAGTGTTTGTTTAGTTTAGGTTTCCAATAGCAAAACCCCCCTTAGACGCATTACCTCTTGTCTATACTTTTTCCCCCTCGTCTTTTGCCTTTGGTCAGTCAGCAGTTGTCTTCTTTTCAGTAGCAAGATGGTTGATACCAGGACTTCCTCGAGCGCGGCCAGGCAAACGGAGATCGAGAGCGATCTTTGCGCAACCGTGCCACCGACCTTGGACCCGCCCTCGATCGATTTTGGTGGTCGGACTCGGATGATCGCAGACTATGATGCGAGTATGCGAGCTATGATCTGGCAGCGACACGAGAGCGATACGCCACCCGCATCTCGTCGATAGTCGGCTATCACGAGTTCATGAGGGCGAGACCGCTGTTTTCTCGATTCGTCGAGCCTTTGGAGGTTGATGATTAGATCCGTTCAGTTGAGAAGAAAGCGAACTTGGCTCGATGCCAAGCGGAGAGAAGGTGTTATATGCAGCACACCAGCTTGAGGGACCAGCAGCAGAGTGGTGGGAGAACTACTGTGCCGCCTATGAGAACCAGAACAACATCACTTGGAAGGAGTTCGCCAAAGCCTTCCATAACGCCCACGTCTTGGATGGAGTGGTTGAGATGAAGAAGGATGAGTTAGGGAATTTGTGAGAGGAACACATCGGTGAGTGAATACCTCCATAAATTCACTCGGCTAGCTGCGCTCTGCGCGAGAGGATGTAGCCTCAGATGCAGCTCGCCAGAAGAGGTTCAAGAAGGGTTTGAACCCAGCTTTGAAGGTGCAGGTCGTAGGCAACGACTATGCCAGTTTTCAACAGTTGGTGGACAAGGCCATTCTCATTGAGGAGAGTCGCTGCGAGCTCGAAGAGTCTCGCAAGAGGAGGATGATCGATGGGGTCACGATCGCTTTTGATCCCGAGGCCTCGCTTTGGTTCCTACACGCTGCACGAGTGCCACAGCGATAACGGCGATCGTCGGCTTTGGGACCCGGCTCGGGCGCCACGTTAGTTTGGTCGGGCGGTGTCTGGTGGTTCCGATGGTCGGCGGCGGCGAAGAGCAATAATTGGCGGCGTCGTCACTTGCTTCAAGTGTCATGAGGTGGGACACTATGCTGCAAGTACCCCGGTAGGCCCCGACGCCCGATTCGCCGACTTGGGAGCCACACCGGTCGTACTCTTACCCCGAGAGCGGGGCGAGAGCACCCGGCATCGGGGCGGCGGCGGGATGCGGTGGTGAGAGGTTAGGTGAACCACGTCACGCGAGAGGATGCCCGAGCAGCACGGATGTTGTGATCGATGCGTTTCTAGTCCATTGATTCGTTTGATTACGGGGCTTCGCATTCGTTTGTTTCGGAGTTTTGCTTTAAAGCAACAATTGAAAACTATTGCTCTTGGATCTGTTCTTTTAATCCAATCACCGGTTCGAGTTGAGATCCAACCTAGGTTGTCGGGAGTTAGGATAACCATTGAGAGTTGAGTTGAGGGCCGACACGATCTTGTTGGATATCGGTCCTAGATGTAATCTTAGGGATGGGTAGCCGAAGCGGCGAGCGATGTTAGGCGTAGGAAGCGAGCGATGACCTTGACCAATTGGATGGGATCAAGGTACGATTTGCGACCGGCGACTATCGGCCGAGTCGATCATGGTTTGCGAGCAAGGTGATCCAGTTGGAGGGCGTACGATTATCGTGAGTACCGATGTGTTTTGGATGATCTTCGGGTATGCCACGAGAGAGGTTGAGTTTACGATTGAGCTTGTACAGTGCCGCTCCGATTTCCAAGAGACCATATCGGATGCCAGCCAATGATTTAGCAGAGTTGAAGAAGTAAATTCAGGATCTTTTGGATAAGGGTTACATCAGACCGAGTTCATCCCCGTGGGGAGCACCAGTGTTATTCGTCAAGAAGAAGGATGGTAGTCAGCGCATGTGTGTGGACTACAGAGCGCTTAATGAGGTCACCATCAAGAATAAGTACCCTTTGCCCAGGATCGATGACCTGTTTGATCAGCTTAAGGGAGCAAGAGTTTTTCTCCAAGATTGATTTGAGGTCAGGATATCATCAGATGAGGATTCGCAAGGAGGATATACCCAAGACAGCCTTCTCAACTCGTTATGGTCTATACGAGTTCACAGTGATGTCATTTGGTTTGACCAATGCTCCAGCTTATTTCATGTATTTGATGAATAAGGTGTTCATGGAATATTTGGACAAGTTTGTCGTTGTGTTCATTGATGACATTTTGATATATTCCAAGGATGAGAGAGAGCATGAGGAGTACCTGAGATTGGCATTGCAGAAATTGAGGGATAATCAGTTGTATGCTAAGTTCAGCAAATGTGAGTTTTGGATGAAGAAAGTCACCTTCCTAGGGCATGTGTTGACAGCGGAAGGAGTCGCAGTTGACCCAGGAAAAGTGAGTGATGTTTTGGATTGGCAGTTGCCTACTTCAGTGACCCAGATCAGGAGTTTTCTGGGCATGGTAGGATATTACCGTCGCTTCATTGAAGGTTCCTCCAGTGTAGCCAGACCTCTCACGTAGTTGCTCAAGAAAGAAAAGAAATTTGCATGGACGCCAGAGTGCGAGAAAAGTTTTCAAAAACTTAAGGAGAGCTTGACCACAGCCCCAGTGCTTGTGTTGCCTGATATAAATAAGGATTTGGAGATTTATTACGATGCCTCTCGCAAAGGTTTGGGTTGTGTCTTGATGCAGGACATGAGAGTGGTAGCCTATGCCTCACGCCAGTTGAGACCGCATGAGGAGAACTACCCTACCCATAATTTGGAGCTAGCAGCCGTAGTGCATGCTTTAAAGATTTGGCGTCATTATCTGATGGGTAACAGATGTGAGGTGTACACGGATCATAAGAGTCTGAAATACATCTTTACCCAGTCCGAGCTTAACCTCAGGCAGAGGAGGTGGTTAGAGCTAATAAAGGATTATAATGTTGGTATACATTATCATCTGGAAAGGCCAATGTTATTCTTGATGCGTTGAGCAGAAAGGTGTATTGCAATTCAGTGATGGTTCGAGAGAGTCAGCCAGCGTTGCATGAGGAATTTCAGAAGCTTAGCCTAGAGTTGGTTGAGTAAGGATTTTTGACAGCTATGGAGTTGCAGCCTATCTTGGATGGTCAGATTTGTCAGGCTCAGTCAGAGGATGAGGCATTTCAGCGGATCAGAAAGAACTTAAGTGAAGGAAAAGAGTCAGGTTTTACATTGGATAACCAGGGAACCTTGTGGTTCAAGCAGCGGTTGTGTGTGCCCAATCAGCAAGAGCTAAAGGATGTGTTGTTAAAAGAGGCTCATGAGTCGTTGTATTCGATTCATCCAGACAGTACCAAGATGTATCAGGACATTAAAGATAAGTATTGGTGGCCAAGCATGAAGCGTGAGATCGCTGAGTATGTGGCCCTTTGTGATGTTTGTCAGAGAGTAAAGGCAGAGCATTAGAGGCCAGCAGGCTTGCTACAGCCACTAAAAGTCCCCGAGTGAAAGTGGGAAGAAATTGGTATGGACTTCATAGTCGGTCTGCCTAAGACCAAAGAGGGCTATGATTCGATTTGGGTCATCGTGGACCGATTGACCAAGGTTACTCATTTCATTCCAGTTAAGACAACCTCTGATGGTGACAGTTAGCGAGCTATACATGTCGAGATTGTCGGTTGCATGGGGTGCCCAAGAAGATTGTGTCAGATCGTGGATCGCAGTTCACCTCTCGTTTTTGGGGTAGTTTCCATAAGGCTATAGGAACTCACCTGAATTTCAGTACAGCTTATCATGTCCAGACAGACGGTCAGACAGAGCGAGTAAATCAGATTTTGGAGGACATGTTGAGATCCTGTGTGCTAGACCATGGGTCCAAGTGGGACAATTGTTTGCCTTTTGCAGAGTTTTCATACAACAACAATTATCGGGCGGTTTGCGGATGTCACCGTTTGAGGCACTTTATGGCAGAAATGCGGGACCCCTCTCAATTGGAAAGAGACAGGGAAGGTCGGGTTTTGGTCGGTGTTTGAAAGAAGGCGAGGATAAGGTCCGTTTAATACGAGAAAGGTTGAAAGCGCCGAGCTAGACAAAGAGTTATGCGAGATACGGGCGTCGAGAGGCGAGTTTTGAGCTAGGCGATTTTGTGTATCTCGAGATCACACCATTCAAAGGTGTAAAGAGGTTTCACTAAAAGGAAGCTTGCAGAGATATGTTGGTCGTTCGGAGTTCAAACACGAGGAGAGGTTGCTTATCGATTGGAGCTACTGCGTCCTTGATGGGGTACATGGCGTTTTCATGTGTCCCGATTGAAGAAGTGTTTGCGTGTGCGAGAGAGTCGTGCGATTGAGGCCGTTGACTGCGAAGGATCACATCGTACAAGGAGCACCCAATCAAAATTTTGGAAGTGTCAGAGCGAGTCACCCGGAATAAAGTGGTCCGTTTTTGCAAGGTGCAGTGGAGCAACCATTCCGAGGAGGAAGCCACCTGAGAGCGCGAGGAGGACCTCAGAGCAGAGTTTCCGAACCTATTCTCTTACTTGGCCTAGATCTCGGGGTCGAGATCTCGTTTAAGGGGGTAAGGTTTGTAACATCCTGTTTTTCTGCAAGTTTTAAAGCCAGGTTTTCAAAAATGAATTTTCTGGAATTTTCTTAAATTAATTCAAGCTTCAAATGAATTTTCAGAACTTTAATGATTTAATATGATTAAAATAAACATTAACATAAGTTGAAAATATTTTATTTGGCTTCTTCAGGTCTCAAGGAATTTTCTGGTATTTTTGGTGAATTGGGATTTATTTGCTATTTTCTAGAGCTCCTAGCAATTTATTTGATTTTCTGGAAAAGAAAAAGAAAAGAAAATCCTCCCCGCCGCCCGATCCCGCCGCCGCCGTACTCCTCTTTCCCGCCCTCTCCCGCACAGCCCGATCCGCCCTGCGACACGCGTCGCGCATCCGCTTCCGCCGCGCCCACGCCCGCGCCGCAAACCCTAACCCTAATCGCACACCGCCCCGCACCGTCGGATGTGACACGCGGCAGCACCAGCAAACCCCGCGCTCGCCCGCCCGATGCCGTCGAATCACGCCCCGTGGCTGCATCCGAGCCGTCCAAACCAATCCGTTCCGCGCCCGCGACGGTCTCCAGATCAAACTCCCTCGGTTCGCGTGTTAAAACCCCGCCGCCCACCTCGGTTCGCGTGCTTTTATTCGCGTTCATCCGTCAGTTCGCGTGCCCGTCGCTCGAACTCGCCGCCGCTGCTCCTCGCCCGATCTCATCGCTCGCGCCGTCGCCGGAGTCGCTCCGCCGCCATCCGTGCCGCCCCGCCGCCGACTGCGCCATCGCCGGAGCCGCCCCGTTGCCGGAGCCTCGCCCTCGTCGCCTCCCGCGTCACCGCTCGCCTCGCCCCGTGCCTCGTCTCGGTTCCCCGTGCGCCCGCGCCCGCACGCGACACTTCGCGCGGCGCTCTGGCCACGCGTCGGCAATCGGCCGACTGCCGCCTCCGCCACGCGTGATCTCCACCACCGATCAAGATCGGAGCCGACGCCCCAGATCTTGCCGCGTGCACCCCCCGCCGCCGTCCGATCCGCGCCGCCGCCACCCGCGTCACGTGGCATGCCACGTGGACATGCCACGTCAGCATGACACGTGGCGGCACCAGCGCACGCCACGTCAGCCCTACCCCGCCGGCCGCGCGTGCACTGTTCGGTGGACCGCGTCTACGGTGGACTCGGTTTCCTGTGCACCCGGTCCACACCACAGTAATATTTTCTAATTTTCCTGATTTAATTTCTGATTAATTTTTCGAGAGCTCGTTCTCCTCCGTCCTAGCTCCGATTGACCCCGTTCTTTTTTCTAAATTCATCTAAAATCGAGCTCTAGCTGTTGGTTCTGGTTTTGTGAGTTTTGGAGTTCAATTGTTTATCATTTTATGTGTTTTCTTTGGTTTGGTCGCTTTCTCTCTCGTTAGATTCGGATTCAGGAGGAGCAGGTTCTACGCCCGAAGACC
This sequence comes from Melocanna baccifera, assembly GCA_036346265.1. Taxonomy (NCBI): domain Eukaryota; kingdom Viridiplantae; phylum Streptophyta; class Magnoliopsida; order Poales; family Poaceae; genus Melocanna; species Melocanna baccifera. The sequence continues at coordinate 15,291,651 of CM070708.1, read as the reverse complement.
AGGAGTACCTCACTGAGCATAACCAATGCAAGTCGTGTTCTTTGATCATGTTGAACCCAAATTTTCAATCTATTATTTAATTATTTTGTTTTATGTTATATTGCATCGCTACTTTTATTCCAAACTTTGCAACTGGTAGTTATTGTCCTATGCTATTTATCCCTCCTTGATAATTTAGAATACCATGATACCTTTGTCACCTTAGGTTGGGAAACATACTAGTGATGATAGATTATTTGTCACATGGGTTGTTACGATTAGATGCTTAATCCTGCTTTATTTACGACTGGTTTTCATCATCACCTGTAAATTATTAATTTGACTTAATGGCGTATGGAACTGTGGTTGGTGCCACGTTAATTAAAATTTGTGCTATGACATTGGTGTGTCATTGGTTGGGTTTATATACTTGGTTTTGCACTCGGGCGAGTGATCGTGCAGTAAAGGGGGAAGTGCAGGTGCACTTCGAGGGATGTGGTAGCCTCGCCCGGGTAATGCTAAGGACTTAACTTTGTGCGCCATTGATGTGAGCTTAATCGTGCAAACCACATGTCTAGTATGGGTCGAATCTGGCTGATTAATTTGTAATAGTTCAATTCAATTCTATCATTGTGATGGACATGGTTGCTGATTTCCATGTGGCGCAAGGGGGGGTGTGATGCGAAAACCTAGCGGGCAGGATTGGGTTGAGGTAGAGCATTGTAAAGGCCTTGTTGTGATTTCCTGAGATCGAGGCTAATCACATCGTGTGAGTACAGTTGTGCAACCTCTGCAGAGTGTAAAACTATTCGAATAGCCGCGTCCTCGGTCATGGACAATGCTCGGTGATTTCACACGAGGGTTAGTGTTATTTTTAAAAAACTTGGTGGTTTATGTTGGAGGTGGACAGGTAGTTCACCATTGGTTTAGCTTGTGAATAGGTGTTCACAAGTGGTTCATATTTATCCCTTTGATTATTTATCTTTATTGTTTTCAATTAAACTTCGCTTTCAATCTATTTATTCATATTTACCATGAAATGTCCTTTATGCAAATTAACCTTTCAGACTTCCTTTGGTAAGCCTTACATATTATATTGCATTCATTTGTTACAAACGACTTGCTGAGTACCAATGTACTCACGGCTTTACGCTTATGTTGCTCAGTTGAGGGCGAGGAGTATTATCAGCAGGAGGTTCCAGAAGGAGAGTACTACGACGACTTCACGGATTAGGTTTCGTTCTCCACTCGATAGCCTGTGGGCTTGTCGATTGGCCGCTACGCTTTATTTTGGATTTTCGCTGCTATTTTGTTAAGCCCTTCCGGCTAGAGATATTGTGAGCTTGACCATAAGGTCGTACTTTTGAGATTTATCGATATTTGAATTTTCCTTTATTATTATCGTGTGTATGGTTGCGATTACATCTATGTTTGACTGTATGCACTAGCGTGATCTTGGACTAGTGCAGTTTACACAGAGAGTCCGAATTTGCATATTCGGGTCTCGACAGTATTCTCATACGATGTATATTGTAGAGAGATGGGTTGCAACTTCTCAATGATATACATGGAGGCATCTGTGGAGCACATGCTTCTTATAGAACGTTGGTCGGTAAGGCACTTCGACAAGGTTTTTACTGGCCAACAACCCACAATTACGTCAAAGAGTTGGTTAAGAAATATGTACAAAACCAGTTTCATAGCCAGCAAATACACCAACCAATGCAGGCTCTACAAACAATTCCTCTTTCAAGGCCATTTGCGACCTGGGGTTTAGACATCTTGGGACCATTTTCGCGAGCGTCGGGGGCCTTCGAGTTCCTTTTTGTGGCTATTGATACGTTCATAAAATGGATAAAGGCCGAACCAGCGACTTGAATAACAATAGAAGGCACAAAAAAGTTCATGATGAGAAGTGTAATTACTCAGTTTGGAGTACCAAGTCGTATAATTACAGACAACAGTAAGCAATTTTCTAATATAAAGTTCTAAGAGTTTTTCGATCAGCTCGGTACTAGGCTTTGCTATGCCTCAGTGGCCAACCCTTAAAGCAATGGTGCGGTGGAGCGTGCGAATGGCTAGATAATACAAGGGATAAAAACTCGAGTCTTCGATCAGCTGGTAAAACGCTCGGGGGCTTGGGTATAGGAACTCCCTTCAGTATTATAGGCAATTCGCATGACTCCTAGTTGAGCAACAGGAGAAACTCCTTTCTTCTTAATCTTTGGAGCAGAAGCCATACTTCCTCCAGAACTAAAAATACGGTCAGCAAGGGTTGCAAACTTTAGTGACTCCAACCAAGCACAATTTTGAGCGAATGACATCAACCTGCTCGAAGAAAAATGGAACCAAGCCTTAATTCGATTGACAGTCTATCAGCAAGCAATGCGTAAGTACTGCAATCATAAGGTCCAACCTCGCAACCTTGCTGTAGGTGACTTGGTATTGATGAAAATCCAATCCCAATCAAATCAGAACAAGCTTTCTCCCAAGTGGGAAGATCCTTGCATTGTAGTCGAGGTCACACGACCAGGCTTTGTACAACTTGCCATGGAAGATGGTCAAGTTCTTTCAAACTCTTGGAATATTGACCAATTGCATAAATTTTACATTTGAACATTCTCATTCTTTGGTAATAAAGTTTTGGTATTCCCAATCTTTTTTATGTTTGTCTAGCGAGAGTTCTTTTATGTCTGCTTGACTTCTTCTAGTATATTCAATTGGTTTTACCTAGTCGGAGAAGGGGACAACGTTAGTCGAAGTCTCTCCTCTCTGCATGTGATCCTGCCCACTAGAAGGAGGTTCCTAGTGATACGTTGATCCTAATTCTTACTGCCAGCACAACACAATTGGGTCATCTACGAAGACATTGGGCGGATATAAAAGAAATAACTTGAGTGTTCATCTCACTACCGTTTATGTCTTCAATTTGATTGACCTGGTCGATATGTGGTAACGACTACCTGGCCAGAGAATTTCCTTTCTACATGTGGTCCTGCCCACTAAAAGGAACTCCCTAGCGTTGACTCGTTACAGACTTTTGATGCCAAAATATGACAATCGATTTTGACAATGGTAGTTAGAAGATATGCTCTTCTTGTTACTATTCACTTAGTTTATCCATATAAACTAAGTAAATAGTCGAGGGCTAGGATAGAGTTATTCATATAACTTCTTTTCTTAGCTCTAAGTTTTTTCTTTGAACTTTTGTCTTACGAGTACAAAAGAAAGATGAATTGCAGGAAAGGGAGGAGACTTCTCATTCATCGAAGGAAAGGGAAGAGACTTCTCATTCATTGAAGGAAAAGGAAGAGACCTTTTATTCATGAAGGGTAAGTGTTTTACAAAACTTTTTACAAGTTGCACGACTATTCAGAGGGCGAGTCGAGTTGCATTTCTTCTGAAACCTTTCGAGCATAAGGTTCGGCTTCTTTGATCAGTCGAACTGCTCTTGTGTCTGAGTAGTCAAAGTTGAGCTCGATCGGTTGAAACGATTGATTTGGGTCGCGTGCTTTGAGTTTTGCCAAGGCATAACTTACGACACTTTTGATCGTTTCCCGAATCGACTTGTTCGCCCTTCAGTGTAGCTAAGAGTTTCTCCAAAGTCTTCGTCTGTAGCCCAATCGTACTCGTACAAGCGGTTATGATATCTTTGGGAAGGTCCATCTTCTTAGAACCAAACTTGTCGAGTAAATTATTGAAAAGTTTAACGTTATCGTGAAGAGTTTTCTTCACCGACTTCGTCTCCTCTTCACTACGAGTAGGATGTCAGAGAGTCGTTTAATTTCAGCTACGGCCCCTGCAAATAGAATATCGATTGTTAGGTAATATCACATATCACGACACTAGTCTTGGCTTCCTAGTCAAAAATGAAGTCTTCCTACGACTAGCTGGTCATAAGTTTTATTATGACTACCTAGTCCAGGTGAAGTATCTCCTACTTGAAAGTCGTGAATCGAGGCTTTCAAGGTCGCTTTTCACCTTCTCTTCCTTCTCCTTTTTTATTCTAGAAAGAGCTCCGATCGTCTTGGTCTTTTCTTCGACCTCGATCCAGAGACTATTTATTTCAGTTTTCTTTTCTGTCAAAGGAAGGAAAATAGGGAAAGCGAGCAAGAAGTCAAGAGAACAAACAGTTTTCAGTTCAAAACTTATTGTTTATTTTTTCTTCTAGGGTCTTGCCATTGGAATCAGTCTGTATTAGGTCTATCTGTAGGTCAGCAACTTCCTTCTTGAGTCTTTGCGTCTCGAGTTTTCCCTCCTCGAGTGTGACCGCTAGGACTATTGTATCACTCCTAAGCCAACAAGGGTCGGCAGCTAATATGAGAAGGTTGGTCGAGCAATCAAAACAAAATTTGATTGCAAGAAAACTTACCACGCTCTCGCATCTTTAGAGAGCTTAGCATTCTCTTGCCGTAGGAGAGTGAGCAGTCTGTGGTACTCAGGCATAGTCGTCATGTTCTCCAAATCTCTCTACATTCGAGAAAGAAATAAGAAATCAGAAAATATTATGTGCGAATGTCTAAATACTAGATACTTACATCCATCTCCCTACGAGCAAAGTTTGTGAGAACGCTCATGGAGTCTTGTAGCTGGTCGAGTTCATCGACCCTTCTCCACCACACCTTCTTGAGACGATTTCGTCGAAAATTTGCCCTTTGTTGGGCAGGTCATTTGGGTGTGGAGCTTGAGGTCGATCGAACGAGTGTCTCGCTACAAAAGGACGATTAAAGATAGAAGAGAAGAAGTTGGGAAGCTCATTCTCTTCCCACTGTTCTTTGTTGAGTTTCTTGATAAAACATTGAGAGGCACATACCGAATGGGTTTCTTGATAAAGTATCGAGAGGCACATTGAGAGGCACATACCGAATCGGTTGCTCAAAAACAGCTTTTCCAATCTAAGATGCATCACTTACATCTGCAATAAACTTCTAGATTGGGCTAGTTTGAGCAACGGGGGTAGAGGAAACAACAACACTCAAGCTAGCTTTCCTCTTGTCGGCAGCTCTAGTCAGCCGATATCTTTTTGCAGTATGATGAGGCGACGGGGTCCCGATCTTTCGATGAGAATGATAATTTCGATCGGCGATGATAAACTCTCACAATCCAGGCTACAAACACATCACGTACGAACCAAGCAATCGCTGAAATAATCACCAAGTCGTTATCAACTGTGCCAAAAGCGCGGTTGACCTGACCACGAGGGTCTTTTCCTGCATGCAACCGAAGAACACGCAAAGACAAGATCAAAAGCAATCTGAAATTGCAAATATATAAATTGAGTTCACAAAGGTGGGATTCTGCTGAGGTTCTTTACGGTTGGTCTAGTCGACACAAGCGAATAACACGAGTTTTCAGAATGGAAAAACTGAGCAAATGAAATCCAATCCAACTAGAAAGGTGCAGCCTCCTTAAATAGGCGAGGGAAAGCCGCACAAAACTAAGACAATTGGGGTGGTACTATTCATAGTATTGTTCACGTGAACAGTAATCCATGAACAGTATGAGCCTGGGGGGCGCCTCTCCTTTGGGCCCAAGAATTACAAGACCCGAGTTGGCCCAAACAGGTGATGCAACACATTTTTTGAGTGATTGCGATGTGCACAGGAGGAATTTGGAGATGATACTAGATCCATTGGAAAGAGGACGAGAAAAACTTTCCATCGAGTACTCATGGACCTCAAACGGACTCCGTATGTGAAAGTTATGTATATTTGAAGTTGGTGCTGTCATCGGAGGCCGAACTGAATCGCACATGTGTGCCTTCATGATTAGCTCCTAAGTTCCTAAGTAAAAGAACATCACATGCATTAGGTAGTAGTATATTCTCATGAGAAATAAGATATGCTCCTAGAAACGAAGTTACCTGATAGTTCAATTGTTGTGCGCGAGCTCGTGTGATTGTACCTTCCAAGTGTATAGGTTCAGATCCATTGGTTGTATGCATGGAAGTGATGTCCTTATCATCCTCCTCTTCTTGCATGTGAGTCATCCTCGACTCAAGTTCATCATCTTCTCTCAAATATGGCTTCAAATCTATAATATTAAATGTGAGGCTAACCCCGAATTCTGCGGGCAGATCAAGCTTATATGTATTATCATATATCTTAGCTAACACCTTGAATGAACCATTAGCTCTAGGCATCAACTTAGATTTTCGCAACTCAGGAAATCTATCTTTGCGCAAATGCAGCCATACTAGATCACCAGGTTCAAAAGTTAAACTCTTTCTACCCTGACTACCAGCAATCTTATACTTAGCATTCATGCGCTTTATGTTTTCTTTAGTTGTTTCATGCAATTTAAGGACAAATTCAGCACGCTTCTTAGCATCTAAATTCACTTTTTCAGAAATGGAGATAGGCAATATATCAATAGGAGCACGAGGATTAAAACCATATACTACTTGAAAAGGGCTCATCTTTGTGGTAGAGTGTAGTGATCTATTGTAAGCAAACTCTACATGAGGTAGACATTCTTCCTACATCTTCAAGTTTTTCTTTAAGATAGTCCTCAGCATTGTTGATAGCGTGCGGTTGACAACTTTAGTTTGTCCATCCGTTTGGGGGTGACAAGTAGTAGAAAACAGCAGTTTGGTACCCAATTTCGCCCACAATGTACACCAAAAGTGACTCAGAAACTTCGCATCTCGATCTGAAACAATGGTATTGGGCACTCCATGTAGTCGAACAATCTCTCTGAAAAAATAAATCAGCAACATTTGTAGCATCATCGCTCTTTTGACAAGGTATAAAATGTGTCATTTTAGAAAATCTATCCACCACAACAAAAACACTATCTCTCACCTTCTTTGTTCGAGGTAATCCTAAAACAAATTCCATTGAAATATCCTCCCAAGGAACGCTAGGTACAGGAAGGGGCATATATAAACCATGTGGATTAAGTCGGGACTTAGCTTTATTGCAGGTAGTGCAGCGAGATACATAGCGCTCAACGTTGCGCCGCATCCTTGGCCAATAGAAGTGTGCAGCAAGGATGTCCTCCGTCTTGTTGACGCCAAAATAACCCATTAGTCCCCCCCCATGTGCCTCCTGTAATAACAAAAGACGACTAGAGCTGGCTGGAATGCATAATTTGTTAGCTCTAAATAAAAATCCATTATTAAAAATAAATTTATTCCAGCATCTACCATTTTTGCAATTGGATAGGGCATTTTTAAACTCATCATCAGAAATGTATAGTTCTTTTATTGTCTCCAAGCCAAAAATTCTACAATCAAGTTGAGACAACATTGTATACCGTCTAGACAAAGCATCAGCAATCACATTTTCCTTCCCTTTCTTGTGTTTTATGACATAAGAAAAAGATTCAATGAATTCAACCGAACGAGCATATCTTCAGTTCAGTTTAGTTTGACTTCTAATATGTTTCAATGATTCATGATCGGAATGGATAATAAATTCTTTGAGCCATAAATAATGTTGCCATGTTTCTAAAGTTCGAACGAGAGTAAGTAATTCCTTATCATAAGTAGAATAGTTCAAACTAGACCCACTCAATTTTTCACTAAAATAAGCAACAGATTTACCTTCTTGTATCAACACACCACCAATTCCAATTTCGCTAGCATCACACTCAAGTTCAAAAGTCTTCCTAAAGTCAAGAAGTTGGAGCAATGGTGCATTTGTAAGCTTTTCTTTGAGAAGGTTGAAAGCTTCCTCTTACGCTTCTCACCATTTAAATGGAATATCTTTCTTTGTCAATTCATTAAGGGGTGCAGCAATGGTGCTGAAATCCTTCACAAAGCGGCGATAGAATCCCGTAAGTCCATGAAAACTCCTCCCTTATGTGACCGTTTGTGGTGTTGGCCAACTCTTTATAGCTTCAATCTTGGCTTCATCTACCTCAATTCCCTGCGAAGTAACAACATAGCCAAGAAAACAACTTGATCGGTGCAAAAGGTGCACTTTTTGAGGTTACCAAACAAACGTGCATCTCTCAAAGCAATGAAAATATCACGTAAGTGTTCAAGATGTTCATCTAGTGACTTGCTGTAAATCAATATATCATCAAAGTAAACTACCACAAATTTACCAATAAAAGCACGTAAAACTTCGTTCATTAATCTCATGAAAGTGCTAGGGTATTAGTTAAACCAAAAGGCATCACGAGCCACTCATATAACCCGAACTTAGTTTTAAATGCCGTCTTCCATTCATCTCCAAGTTTCATTCTAATTTGGTGGTATCCACTACGCAAGTCAACTTTAGAAAATATTGTAGAGCCACTTAATTCATCAAGCATGTCGTCTAACCTAGGAATAGGATGACGGTATCTAATGGTAATATTATTGATAGCTCTACAATCAACACATATACGCCATGACCCATCTTTCTTTGGAACCAAAAGTACAGGAACAGCACATGGACTAAGACTCTCATGTACGTACCCTTTCTCTAGCAAGTCTCGCACTTGATGCTCAATCTCCTTAGTCTCCTCCGGGTTGGTTCGGTATGGCGCGCGGTTGGGTAGGGAAGCTCCTGGGATCAAATCAATTTGATGTTCAATACCCCTAATTGGTGGCAGTCCTGGGGGTATCTCTGCAGGAAACACATCCTCAAACTCCTGCAAAAGGTTAACGACAGTAGGGGGCAAAGACACAGGAAGATTCTCAAGTGAAAACAAAGTATCCTTGCACAAAAGGGCATAGCAGAAAGAATTATTCACTTCCAACTCATTCAAATCAAATTTGGTAGCTAATAGAACAGTCCCTTTCAATTTAATCTCATTATTCTTAGCAATTGTTCCTTTTATATCTTTCTTTTTGGATGGAAAGCATTCTTTAGCTACAATCTGATTTTCACTCTTCTCTTCCTCCTTATTTACTCGTTCAACACGTTCAAGTTCATCTTTTAAAATAGCTTAAGGAGACATTGGAAGTAACATAATTTTCTTGCCCTTATTCATGAGAGTATATTGATTAGTCCTATCATGATGTATAACATCTTTATCATATTGCTATGGTCTACCTAACAATAGAGAACATGCTTGCATAGGTACGACATCACAATCAGCATAGTCTTGGTATGAACCAATAGCAAAATGAACTCTCACATTGCGAGTTACCTTCGGTTTACTGCATGAATTAAACCATTGAATATAGTAAGGATGAGGGTGCTGTTGTGTGGTCAAAGAAAGCTTCTCAACCATATCAATGCTAGCCAAATTGTTGCAACTTCCTCCATCAATAATCACGTGACAAGAACGCTCATTGATCACAAACTTTGTTTGAAACAGATTGTGGCATTGATTCTGTTCAGCACGCTCCACTTGAGCGCTAAGGACACGCTTCACGATTATGCTCAAAAACTTATCACTTGCTTCAGCTCCAAGTCGTTCTTCATCAAGTTCAGATTCATCTTGCTCACTTGCAGGGTCAGTTTCAAGCAAAGCATGCTCTTCATCAATATCACTTGCTGAAGTATACTCACCATCTTCTCTAACAAGAAGTGCTCGCTGATTTGGGCAATCTCTCATCATATGTCCAAAACCTTTACAACGGTGGCATTGTATGTCTCTTGTTCTCCCAGTGGAAGCAACCGAAGTAGAACCCCTAGCTTGTTGGCTTGAAGTTGATATGCTTACGTCAGAGGCTCGGGATGTGGGCGTGGTGCTCGCTGGTCGCCCACGGATAGAGGGTTGTGGGGACGGCTAGGAGTGGCAGGGGTAGCATGGGATGATGTCCTGCCCGAGGACTGCGCCTGATTCTGTTTACCTACAAAAGAAACTCCAAAAGAGCCTCGGGAGCGAAGCTGTCTTCCCTGCACTTCACGTTCAGCTTTGCACGCAATGTGGAACAAACGGGTAATAGAATTGTACTCCTTATAATCTAAAATATCCTGAATGTCCCTATTAAGCCCTCCAAAAAATCTAGCCATTTTAGCCTCCTCAGTTTCTTCTAACCCACAACGTAGACAACTGATTTGCAGTTCTTGTTAGTACTCTTCTACGGTGTTTCTACCTTGTTTTAAACATTGTAATTTATTCAGCAAATCACGATAGTAGTAGGAAGGTACAAATCTACATCTCATAGTTCTCTTCAAGGCATCCCATGTTCTAGGTATGTGTTGTTCATTGCGGCACAATTCATTCCACCAAATAGATGCAAAATCAGTGAACTCACTAGTAGCAGCCATAACCCTTTTATTTTTTGGAAATTCATGGCATGAAAATTTTTGGTCTAAAGCTAACTCCCATGTGAGATAAGTATCAGGATCATATTTACCAGCAAAAGGAGGTATGGTGAACTTAATTTTGCCAAGTGCATCATCATGATTTCGTACCTCACGTGGTGGCTCTCTTCTCATACCTTGGCGATTAAAGCGTCGTTGCAGATTTTCACGGACATTGTCGAAATTGACTCCACCCTCAGCCTCCGTATCAGCAACATATGGGCTCTCTTCATCTCTTACCTCATCAGCCCAAGTGCGAACCACAGATGGCTCACGGCGTGGTCGTGTAACGTCGACGGCAGCGGGGGTGACAACAGGAGGTGGAGCTCTCTCGAGCTTCTCTACTCGAGCAACGATCACTGCAAGATCATTGTTGGTGCGATCTAGAACCATCTCAAGATGCTCCGAATGTTGACTCAACAAGTGGGAAAATCTCTGCATGATGTCTCCGAGAAATGCATCTTCCTTAACGTTGGACTTTCTATTCTCCCCTTGGGATTTTGAACCTGCCATCATTAGTAGAAAACAAAGAACAAAACATAGGGTATATGTCCCTATTAACTACTAGGTTCTGGAGGCTCAAAAGTCACTCACGCTCAAGCTTATACCAAGTTCTTACGAGCTCTTTACCTATGCAGCAAGGAAGTGGCACAACCGGTGGCCAGTTCGTGATACTCTCACTTGATGAATAGCCCAACGATTGCGAGGAAACGATACCTGCTGAGTTAGTAGGAAGTGGAGCTTGGAAGGCATCAATATGGTAGCAAGGAATAACAACAATCAAATCAATAATTGCAAGTGGAATAACTGTTCAACACACTAGTCGATGTTGCTTATTCAAGCCTAGTTGCGCAGAAACAATAGCTATTCTCAAAGACGGATAGGGCACAGTTTCATATGGCTTATGTATACTTTTTCGAAAGGTTTCGACGAGATCTACAACTTTTCAGTTGAAGCAAAACCCAAATTCTGAAGGGAAGGCCAAGAAAAAGGGGAAAAACAGACACCGAAAACTTGCGACGCGATTTTAGGGCTAAAGATGGCCGATTTTGAGGGTCTTGGAGGGTGACAAGTGCTTTGCGTGTCAGATTTTCAGATGCGCGTCGTTGTTAGCTTTCCAACGAGTACAAGAACGTCAAAAACGGACACCGTATGCAAAAGTTATACCTGTTTTACTGAAGGTGTCTCGGAAATGGATTCCTACTCGGAATAGAAACCGACTCGGGTTCAACTTGAAATTGCTATATCTTTTAAAGACGTGGACCAAACTTGATGAATTTTTTTGTGGAAGCTTGTGGCCATATAAAGAAGGTTTCCACCAATTTTTGCCGGTTTTGGAGCAAATTTGATGTGCTTATCAATTTTCGGAAAGGAGGAGCTCTCTCTCTCTCTTTTTGTCTCTCTTTTTTGTCTTTTTTTTTCTTCTTTTTTTTGAGCAACCGACATCGACTAATTAGGGTTTCCCCTTTTTGATTCCTGCTCCGCGACTGGGATTTTGGGCTGCCGCGGTTGGAGTTTTGGCTGCAACGGCAATGCTTGGTAATGGAGGTTTGTGCTATGGCAAAGGAAGGGAGGCGGCAGTAGGATATCAAGATGAAAACTAGACAAAACTAGGACTAGAAATCAGCAACTAGACACGACGATGCAACCAAAAATTGAACAAGCGAATTGCTGAAAAGAAAATTGCAAGGCACAGATTGGTTTGGGACAGGATGAACAAACCCTAATTTTTTGTGGCGTTTTGTGGACTGTAGGTAAAGAAAATTCTCACGGATCAACCTTGAGCTCTGATACCACTTGATGAGGCGACGGGGTCTCGATCTTTCGATGAGAATGATAATTTCGATCAGCGATGATCAACTCTCACAATCCAGACTACGAACACATCACGTACGAACCAAGCAATCGCTGAACTAATCACCAAGTCGTTATCAACCGTGCCAAAAGCGCGGTTGACCTGATCACGAAGGTCTTTTCCTGCATGCAACCGAAGAACACGCAAGAATAAGATCAAAAGCAATCTGAAATTGCAAATATATAAATTGAGTTCACAAAGGTGGGATTCCGCTGAGGTTCTTTACGATTGGTCTAGTCGACACAAGCGAATAACAAGAGTTTTCACAATGGAAAAACTGAGCAAACGAAATCCAATCCAACTAGAAAGGTGCAACCTCCTTAAATAGGTGAGAGAAAGTCGCACAAAACTAACACAATTGGGGTGATACTATTCATAGTACTATTCACATGAACAGTAATCCATGAACAGTATGGGCCTGGGGGGCGCCTCTCCTTTGGGCCCAAGAATTACAAAACCCGAGTTGGCCCAAACAGGTAACATAGCACCTTCTTCGAGTGATTGATATGTGCATAGGAGGAATTTGGAGATGAGACCAGATCCATTGGAAAGAGGACGAGAAAATCTTTCCATCGAGTACTCATGGACCTCAAACGGACTCCGTATGTGAAAGTTATGCATGTTTGAAGTTGGTGCTGTCATCGGAGGCCGAACTGAATCGCACATGTGTGCCTTCATGATTAGCTCCTAAGTTCCTATGATACGGGGATGAGTCTCGATCTTCTCAGTGAGGAACCGTGGATAGTTGATGTGAAGTAGACGATGTCGCTAGCTGAACACTCGTGCCCATGCACGAACCCTCAACTCTTCGGAATACGCCCAAAACACACCAGATAGTTGTCGTCGTGCGACCACAAGTTTACTTAACGCCAAGTCCCCAATTCCCAATGGAACGACGGCTTGACCTTGAGTTGCAGAACGAACAATGGATCGCCTAATTCTCTCTCAAAGTCCTCGCATGAACTCTGGTGTTGAAAGAACAAGTAATAGCTATGTTTCAATCTGATGCATAAAACTTGGTCCCCCTCTAAGATTGCCAATACATGGCTTATATAGCCTCTTGGGACGTGCATAGAGTTCCCCAAACCTAGTACAACTCAACCCTATATGGTTTTAGATACGAACTTTTAAAAAAAGGAAACTAGATTTTACATCCGTCGTATTGTTTCGGTCATAACTTTTGATCCGTGATGAATTTCATGCTGGGGTCAGATCCATTGCGTATCCCTTGAAAATATCTTTCCAACAAGTACAAGAACGCCTGAATCGGACTCCGTTTGTGAAAGTTATGACCTTTTTAGTAACTGCGTGACAGGCTGTCCCGAACCGAGTCCGAATTGAATTCTGAGTTGAATCCGAGTTGGAATTGGATTGAGCACGTGGGAAGTCTGAGTTGGGCTTCAAAATAGTGTCCAAAACTTGTGCTCTAAGTTCTTGGGCTCCGTCCTTATACTCTCCCGCCACATGGGCTTTCTTTCCCCCTTCCACATGGGCTCCAACCAGCCACATGTGCTTTGTTCTTGTTGACTCCATCCGCGTGGGCTTTGTTCCTTCATGTCTTTGGCACATAATATGGTTATCCGCTTCCTTTTGCATCTCTATTGTTTTGCCATTGACAAACCTAAGAATACACCAAGTAATAACATGATGTAGTATTTCATCCTTATGAATGACAACGTTAAGTATAGTTTGAAATGAGTTCACCTGGCCATATTTCATGCGGCTCAATAATTCTTTCCAGTTGAATAAGATATTTGACGGAAAAGTACAAGACACGTGCATATCCACATCATCCTCCCCTTCTTCAGGAAAAGCCGTCCTCGGCTTTTGATAGCCTGAAATTGTGCTAAACAAAGGATACAACGTGTATACATGGTATATATATTCATCATCAATATTTCTTCGGCTTATATCATCATAAACTTTTGGAGGTGTAGCAAACGAAAAGAATAACACATATGCCTGGTATATGTAAGAGTCAATTGTTGTGGCATTCTCACTATTTTGCACAACCCGTTGAATATAGCAGCGACTAAAAGATGTATACATTAACACATATGCATGGTATATATAAGAGTCAATTGTTGTGACATTCTCACTATTTTGCACAAACCGTTGAATATAACAACGACTAAAAGATGTATGCATTGCATTATTGTTTTTCACATCATTCTCCCCCCATAAAAAAAAGTCGTCCTCGACTTTTCTAAGGACATGGACAGATCCTTAATGAGCAAAATCAGATTTAAATATGTAGATATGGGAAAGAAAATGTTGCGTGTTTTCCATGCTTCAGCTGCGCTACTCTGATTATTTTTACATGATTGTACACCAAGAATCGAACAACTAGATTTGTGAAATCTTTCTAAGCAGTACGTATTATTGTTTAAATTTATCTCATCATGATCATAACATGGCGCAAAAGATTGTTTATCCACAATATGTAATTTCAAGTCAGTAAGCTTATCACATGTAATGCAAATTCTATGAACATAAAATTTGTCATCTACACCATAATCTCCAATCAAATTGAACTTATATGTGTAGGCATGGGTACTAACTAGTGATTTTGAACATGAAATTTCAGCAACCTTATTAATCACACTAGATAGCTCTCTAGGAGTGTTAAACATGATATAGCATAAAGAATCATTAGAAGATATTCTAGTAAGAACTTCTTTGTAAGTAATCAATTCCACATTATGTAAATTAAGCATTGAAATTTCGGAACATGGAGTGTTCGGTTGATCATATGACTTCTCACAATTACTCACCTTTGCATAATTAAATTCAGCACCACTATTGTTACCTTTATCGTCCTCCTCAGATGATGTAGGTGTTGGGGGTTTAAAATAAGGATGCACCCATGGGACAGCAGGTACTTCATCCCGTCTTGTGGTTATCTCCTCCTCATTTGCCTCCAAAGGTGCCGGTTGTTGAATGTTCAATTCTTCATCTTTAATGTCAACCTGCACAATATGAGAAACAACACTAGAAGTAGATATTAATATGTTAGTTTCAGATTCATCCTCCCTTTGTCTATCTTCTTCTTCTCGCTTTTCATTTGGTGTCCCTCTAACACTCTCAATTTGGATGCTCTCAACCTCACATATGGTGGAATCACACAATTCACTCTTTTTATCACTCTCACTCAATTTGGCTATGTGGCTCTCTTCCTCACATGGGTTGTGGTGTATCTCGGGAGCTATATGTAGTTTTGGAGGACCGTGCACACTTGTGTCATTAGCAGGTGCTCCCCCATGTAGATTGTGGTGTGCGAACATAGCACGCAGCTCCAGAAAGTTATTATTGATGGTCGTATGCAATTCTTGAACCTTCTTCCCGAGGTGGTTCAGTCCTGTGTTAACTTTCCTGAGCTCATTGCGCACGCTAGTGTTACCATCAAGAAGTTGTTGTAGCATCTCGCGTAATCGAGTGTACTCGGTCCACGTGAATCGCGCCCAGATTAGGTGGATCCTCCTCGAGACCTGACATGGAAACAACTCTCAAACAAGAAGCGAGGTTACATCTGGGTTAGTAAAATAAAAGCTCTCTCTATACTTGCAACTTACTGTTCTGAAAACAAGGCAAGCTTACCGTTCCAAAGTGAATCAAGGACGTCAAATTGACACTTGGGACAGCGAACGACCTCAACCCGGTAATGTATGAGCGTAACCAAGAGTAAGGGAGTACACAAACAGGTGTAGGTGGAGCTTGGACAGGTATGTGTATAACCTATGCATTCTGATATTTAAGGTATTGTAAAGCTAAGTAATGATCCAAGCTAGAGTATTTGCCTATGTGCTGATCCAATTGGTTAAAGAGAAGTGTATGAACGCACACGCAACGATAAATGGGACTTAATGCAAACAAAGGAAATGAGCTAGAAAGAGGCAATCTAAAATTGAGATGAATAAGTAGCTCGTTTTGCACTAAGTACAAGGAGAGACGCTAGCCAATTGCAATAGTTATGAATGTAAGGGCACAAGATTGCTTTATGAGAATAAGTGCACAAGCTGAAAATATGAACAAGGGTATTTTTTTTCACAGAGTTTCGGCCAACACTTTCTATTTTCACTGTTTCTTGATCAAATTGCAGGAAACTTTCAGGCTTTTTTTTCTTTTCTTTTCTTTTCTTTTTTTTTTGGCCAAACTAGTGTTGTCTTCCCTTTGCACAAATTCAAGAATTCAGCAAGCGTAAATAATACTCAAGAACAGCCCTAACAACAATATCAAAAGCTAGTCTCAATTGATGAAAAGATATAAGTGAAGCTCAACTGTAGCAATTCTTTCTTTTCGGTCAGCTTGGGTTTGGCACAAGTAGTGATTTGTTTCTTTGAAGCCAAACCGCAGCAAACTATCGGTTTTGAAGGAAGTGAATACTATCTCAAACTCTCCTCCAAAGAGAATTTGGATGGATCTCTTGAGAGCAATGTGGACAGCAAGGAATTTAGGATTCAAAAGTAAATGCAATTTACTCTTTTTTGTTGCTAATTGAGGATTCAATCAACAATTTTGTAGGGTTTATGTGGACACAAAGATCAAGCTACGCGAAGGAAACACACGGATTAGCACGAAAACAAAACTCTAATGGACGAAAACTTAACAAAACGCACAAGAACTAAACAGATTAAACTACGGTTTTTGGTATTGCAATTTTCGGTTTAATGGAAGATAGGACAGAAAAACGAATCTAACTACGGGTAAAGAAGTTCTCACCGAGTAAACCTAGAATCTGATACCATATGATACGGGGATGGGTCCCGATCTTCTCAGTGAGGAACCGTGGATAGTTGATGTGAAGTAGACGATGTCGCTAGCTGAACACTCGTGCCCATGCACGAACCCTCAACTCTTCGGAAAATGCCCAAAACACACCAGATAGTTGTCGTCGTGCGACCACAAGCGACGAACGCCAAGTCCCCAATTTCCAATGGAACGACGGCTTGACCTTGAGTTGCAGAACGAACAATGGATCGCCTAATTCTCTCTCAAAGTCCTCGCATGAACTCTGGTGTTGAAAGAACAAGCAATAGCTATGTTTCAATCTGATGCATAAAACTTGGTCCCCCTCTAAGGTTGCCAATACAGGGCTTATATAGCCTCTTGGGACATGCATAGAGTCCCCCAAACCTAGTACAACTCAACCCTATATGGTTTTAGATACGAACTCTTAAAAAAAGGAAACTAGATTTTACAGCCATCGTATTGTTTCGGTCATAACTTTTGATCCGTGACGAATTTGTTGCTGGGGTCAGATCCATTGCGTAGCCCTTGAAAATATCTTTCCAACAAGTACAAGAACGCCTGAATCGGACTCCGTTTGTGAAAGTTATGACCTTTTTAGTAACTGCGTGACAGGCTGTCCCGAACCGAGTCCGAATTGAATTCTGAGTTGAATCCGAGTTGGAATTGGATTGAGCACGTGGGAAGTCTGAGTTGGGCTTCAAAATAGTGTCCAAAACTTGTGCTCTAAGTTCTTGGGCTCCGTCCTTATACTCTCCCGCCACATGGGCTTTCTTTCCCCCTTCCACATGGGCTCCAACCAGCCACATGTGCTTCGTTCTTGTTGACTCCATCCGCGTGGGCTTTGTTCCTTCATGTCTTTGGCACATAATATGGTTATCTGCTTCCTTTTGCATCTCTATTGTTTTGCCATTGACAAACCTAAGAATACACCAAGTAATAACATGATGTAGTATTTCATCCTTATGAATGACAACGTTAAGTATAGTTTGAAATGAGTTCACCTGGCCATATTTCATGCGGCTCAATAATTCTTTCCAGTTGAATAAGATATTTGACGGAAAAGTACAAGACACGTGCATATCCGCATCATCCTAAGTAAAAGAACATCACATGCATTAGGTAGTAGCATATTCTGATGAGAAATAAGATATGCATGGAAGTGATGTCCTCATCACAGTAAGAGCCTCTCTCTCCTTTGCCGTTTTCCCGACAACTATGAATTAAACCACTTGGTCATCTCGATGGTTATTCACGCCCACACTCTGAAAAAAGGAAGAATAACATTTAGTCGTAAATTTTTTCACGACTACCTAGTTGTAAGTTCTTCTACGACTATATAGAACTAAGGGTAACATCAGTATTTTGATTACCTTTAGGCATTCTTCCCTTTCTTCAGTGGACACATCCATTAAGATATGAGGAGTCTCAACGTCCATCAATGGAGTCTTCTCGCAAACATTCCTGACTCGGGAGTCAATCTCCTTCAAGTCAAGATCTGATTCATTTAAAGTGGAGGGTTAGTATACAATACTCAGAATTTAATACTACGAGTACTACTATGTAACATCCCAATTTTTGCTTTTATTTTGAAGAAATAGTTTTAAATTAATAATTTCTGATTTTCTGGAATTTTCTGAAGTTAAAGTTTCTGTTGAAAAGAAAATTTAATATCTAAATAAGTTGGAAATATTTTTCATATGTTTAAAATATTATCACTAAGTTATGTGAATTTTTCTGGAATTTTTGGAATTTATTTGGTATTTTTCTGAGTATTTTAAAGTCTTCTAATGATTTCTGAAATATATATAAAAGATTTAAATATCAAATCTCCCTCGGGCTGACACTTGTCAAGCATCCGAGCCCTTCCTCCCCGGCCCGAGCTCATCCCCGCCGTCTACGCCCCATCCCGCTTCCCCTCTCTCTCGCGGCGCCACGTGTCGCGCATCCGACGGCAGCCCGGCCATCCCAGCGGCTAACACTCAAAAGGATAAATCAACCTTATAGGGTAGGTTGATCCTCCCCGCCCGACTGGTTACCGCCGCCGCTCTCTTTCCTCCCCGCTCCCTCGGCGCGCGTTCGAGCCCCGCTCCGCGCGCGAGGTTGAGTTTCTTTTTTTCAATTTGCACTGACAAGCGGGCCCCACCTGTCATAGACCGGTCTGTGTGGACTCACTGCCAGCGGGTCCCACATGTCAAACCTGTCGTACCCGACGCGTGTCGTCATCTTGACCGTTCATGGTTGCCGTATTAAATCGCAGCCGCCCGTTGCCACTTAATACACCCTATCGGCCCAGATTTAATCAAGGTTGTCGGATTGAATCTCGATCGTTCCTTTTCACTTACCCCTTCGTCCGTGATCCAGCGGCCCCGATCTTTTCCTTATGCCACACGTCACTAATCCAACCGTCGCCTGATTTCCTTCTCTTTTTCCTCTCTCACTGACATGCGGGGCCCATCAGCCAGTCGTCTTCCCCGCCACCTTCTTCCTCCCCGCGTCTCGCCGCTGCCGCCATTAAACCGAGCGAAGCTTTAAAGCTTCGTTTCTTAACGATATTTCCCGCCGATCGCATATTAGTCCCCGCCTCCACCGCGTCGGGCGGCATAAAGACGCGCGTTACTCTCTCTCGCCGTCGCATTCATCTCCTCAAGCGGTTCCAAGTCCGGCGAACCTCGCGCGGCCGTTACAACCCTCCCGGCCTATAAAACCCACACCCGAGGTCCCTCTACGCTGCGCTCCTCCTCACCTCTCAAGCGAATCACCGGCGCAGAGCCCTCCCTACGCCCGATTTCTTCCCGCGGCTTCAAATACTCCGGCGAGCAATTCCGGTCGCCTCGGGCTTCCTCATTCCTCGCCGACGCCTTCCCGACATTGCTTTGGTGCCAAGGCGAATCGGTGACCCCTTCCCGAATCGCTGCGCCATGGATCTCTCCGCCGCCGTGAGGTTCCTCTCCGACCGCCGCCCTTTCGCCGATTCTACTCTCCGGTCACCCTCGGTCTCGCGCAAGGTACCAACGCATTCCTGTATCCTCCTCTTCATTTTGGTACCCTTGGCGGTGCGCCGATCACCGAACTCGGCGACCTAGGTCCTCGTGGCGCCACCACCGGCCGCCCACCCGTCACCGCCGGCGGAGGTGGCAGCGGCGTGGCGGCGGTCGGCGCCACGTCGGCGCCACCCGAGCGCCTCCCGCCACCTTGCGCGTGCACGCCACGTCGGCAGCGATGGCGTGGCGACCACGCGGCGACCACGCGTCGACCGCGTGTGTGCCACGTTGCCGCCGGCGGCCTCCGCAGATAATCCTCAAGAGGATTACCTACCCATTAAGGGTAGGCGGTGCCTCCCGCTCACTTGGCTAGCGCCGCTCTCCTCCCCCTCTCACTCCCTGCGTTCGAGCTCGCGCCGCGCTACCGAGGTTGAGTTTTCTCCGCTTTATTCCACGACGGGTAGGCCCCACCCGTCGGTGACCACCCTCTGTGCTAGCCAGCGACAAGTGGGTCCCGAGTCGATGGGTCCCATATGTCGAGACTCATTTTAAATGAAATTTCGATCGATGGACCCCACATGTCGAGATTTCCGAATTTCTGGATTTATTCAAATCTGAGATTTTCAAATAGCCATATCTTTCTCATTTTAGCTCCAAATTGGTCCATTCAAATTTCTAAATTCATCTAAAATTTCAATATTTTATTTGGTATATTTATTTTCAATTTTTGAATTTTTATTTTATTTTATTTATTTGGAATTCTCGATTTACGTGTAGAGACCGATTTGTCCGAGCAACCTCAAGAGCAAGTTGTGGAAGATTTCAACCGGACACAGGAAGGCAAGTCTCCTTTGACCATTTTGCTTCTAAGTTTTGCAAGTTTCCTTTGATCAACTTGCTCCAATGATTTATAAAATGAGTAGGTAGTTATTTTTAAATTAATGCATGCTTATGTTATATCCAGTGATAATTTAATTTAGAAAACTTAGTTAAAGACCCAATTTGTTATACCTTCCATTGAAAATTGTTTACCTTGTACCATTGTCAACTTAGGACATTCCTTTGACTCAATAATGAGTTAGTGCTACAATTGTTGAATGTTTAAATACTAGTAAATGCTTAGCGTAGTAAATGAATGTAATAATATTCTAATGAGTAGCATGTTTATCAAATGTTTTGATGAATGATTTGTTTGAACATTGGTAATGGATTTTACCATTGTTAAATGTTCTGTTTGAACATTGGTAATGGATGTTACCATTGTTAAATATTTTGTTTGAAAAGTGGTAATGGATGTTACCATTGTTAATTTGAAAATCAAAGGGAAAAGTTGACAAGGGTGGATGGAAGGTTTGGCTGGTGCAGTCAGCACGAGAATTGTTGGGTTTGTGAATGAGCCACCCTGGTCGATTAAGGACCGACGCTTGTGTTTGTCCAAACTGAGCAAAACAGTACAACCACAAGTCTATATGGGTACGACCTAGCTAACTACCCTATAATAGTGTAGTTTAGATATCACCAGTGGTGTATTGAGTGCCGTGGTGTCTTGGTTATTCATAGTGAGGGACAGGTTCTTGTACTCATATGGCGCAAGAGGGGGCTCCAACTCGTGGATTCGAGTTGTGGTGAAACCTTAGCGGGTGGTATTTAAACTATACTGGAGTAGGTGAAAGGCTTTGTGATAATTTATCTGGGTCTCATGCCAAAGGAAGCATGTTGACTATTAAGATATTTTATCTCTTGTGGGTAAAGTGTACAACCTCTGCAGAGTAAAACTATTCGAATAGCCGTGCCCACGGTCAAGGGCGGCAAAGAATGCATTCACATGGTAGAAGTTTTGGTTTTAATTTCAAAACAAAATGAGTTAGAGAAAACTCGGGAGTAGTATAACTCTCGTGATGTTGAGATCGGGGTGTAACACGAGGTTTTGAAAATTGGCTGTGATGGCCTGAGATATTAGTGTTGATAGTTTAACCTTCACTAAAGTACTTATCCATTTTCGATTATTAAAAACAAGTTGTTTACAAAATGGCTTTTAAAGTAATTATGTAGATTTGAAATAAAATGCTGATTTTTGCAAATAAACCATATAGCCTTCCTTTGTGAAACCTTACATCTATGCATTTTTCCCAAGACTTGCGGAGTACATTTTTGTACTCACCTGTTGCTCTATAAATATAAAAGCAGAGAATGGAGAAGATCAAGCTGGAGAGTATGACTTCTGTGCCGAATGTGGATGCGGTGGATTATTCTCGGATGCCTAGGATTCGCTTCCCCAGTCAATTGCCTGTGGCAGATTGATGGGTCGATCAAGTTATCTTTGCTTCCGCTGTGTTTATGCTTTTGGTTCTGTGAACCTTAGTTAAGGCAATGGCCTTTGTAAAACTTCAGATACTATTGTAATAAAGCGTTGTTGGCAATGTATCATCTTTTCTGTTTGAACTGTGTGTACTAGCGTTGATCTCTGGGACTAGTACAGAATACCTGAAGTGCAGGAGTTTCTACTCCGGTCTCACGTAGTGGTATCGAGCCAACTTGATCAGTAGGACGAGCCCTAGGTTTTGGGAAGCTTTAAGGATTTATATTTAATAAAAATTTATGTACAAAAATATAAGTTTCTTTTGCTTCTACTCTTTTCTTACTTAGTATCTTATTCTTGTCCTACTCTCATTATTTAAAAATCTTTCTCGATCTCCTCTTATTTTCAAACTGTAGATGGCGGGTTCTTCGTCGTCTTCACCCATGGGATCACCATTCTCATGGCGAGAGTGAGGAGCTTTGCGACTCTTCTACGACGATTAATGCAGCATCGAAATATAATCAACGACCCATTTTCAGAGGGCGGAACACTAGAGTGATGACTATGGATTCATGGACCATGGAAGTATTCATCTATGCTCCGGATGGGCAGCTTAACCCCGTCATCGCAGATTGAGCACCCTCGGACCCATCGCATGCACGCTATCCAAGATGCGGCTAAGATGGCGATAGCGGTGTGCAGAGGCACAAAGGGAGTTACGACGATCGCCTTACGCTTCTTTCCGACTACGAGCGGGACGACTCACCCGAGGCTTTCGGATCGTGGTGGGCGACCCACGCTGTCTCATCAGTGCGTTCACCCAAGCATCGATCGCGACTTACGCGAGCTCGGCAGAGATAGGACTTCTCCGAATGCTTCGACATCGAGCTACGACCACTCCGACACTCTCCGAGCACACGGTATTGCAGTCGGACCGCCCACGCCGACGCATGAGGCGGGACAGTGCCGAGGCGAGGTGGAGCGTCTTCGAGCTGCCACCACTACACCGACTCCACCAGCTCCTGTTGCTGCTCCAGTTAGACTCTCAGGACCCCGCACTAGGCTCACGGCGCGGGAAGAGTGTGCGACGCCCGACCGCTACCTGACCTCGACATCGACGGATCCAGCCGAGGACGCCAGCATTCCCGTTCCAGATCACCTACTTTCAGCCAGAGCCGATCACGGTCGCGTTCGCCGAACAACTGCCGTGATTGTGGACAGAGTCACTCGTCGGACTCAGAGGAGGATCCCGAGGAGGAGCCAGAGGAGCGTATCATCATTGAGGATAATTAGATGTTAGATAGACTACCCTTTTTCAGTCATTTATCGATACTAGAACGCTTTTATAATGATATGATGTAATAAAATGGATTGTACCGAGCCTTATGCATTTGTGGTACAGCCATTTCAAAAGTTAATTTGAATTTCAAAAGTTGAGTTTTCTCAATCTGTTGTGTTGATTTTGTGTGTGGTTTTGGGATGATAAAATTGCCCCGTCTCTCATCTATGCTTTCCTCTCTTTTCTGTACTTTTCTTGATGGAGCTTCAGATGGTGAACACGAGAAGCAACATCAACAACAACCCAGCGCCCAACAACAATGAGGCCCCAATTCCACCTCCGCCGGCCCAAGCTCCCAACATGGAACAAATGATGGCCATGCAACTGCAACTTCTTCAGGCTTTGGCCCAAAATCAAGTCAATCAAGCTCAGCAAGTACCTATTCACCCACCTCAGTCTAAGCTTGGGGAATTCATGAGGACCCGACCTCCGACATTCGCAGGATCTGCCGATCCGTTGGAGGCGGATGATTGGATTAAGGAAGTGGAAAGGAAGCTGAATTTAGCTCAATGTGCTGAACATGAGAAGGTTATATATGCTGCTCATCAACTCCAAGGAGTTGCTGCCAACTGGTGGGACAATTCTCGCACGCACACCGGATGCTCAGAACATTGGTTGGGCAGAATTTTTGGAAGCCTTCCGTAATGCTCATATTCCTATGAGTATTATGGAAATGAAGAGGAAGGAGTTCCATCATTTACTGAGGAAACACGAGCGCTTCCGCTTATTTAAGCAAATTCATTCACTATCTAGATATGCCCCGAGAAGATGTGGCGATCGATCTCGCAAAGATTTGGAGGTTTATGGGAGGGATAGACCCCAACCTCAAGGTTCAATTAGTCTCCAATGACTACCCTACTTTTCAGCATCTAGTGAATAAAGCTTTATTGCAAGAAGATGCTCAACGCCAACTCTTCGACTCCCGTAAGAGGAAGTTCCAAGCTCGCGATCTGCGGCGGTCCCGATTCACGCCATCACAAGTACAACCGACCCCCGTTCATAATCATGCGGGTACCGACATCGCACCTCGTCCCTTACCTCAAGCTCCTAGAACTGGAAATGCAACCCAAATGCAGCAAAACAGAAATGTAGCTGCAGGAGTGCAATGCTACAACTGCAAGAATATGGGACACTATGCCGAATCGCCCACGAAACGTCAGCGGTAACAGGTTCGTTTCAATCTTGACCCTACACCGGCAAGAGCTCCAACAAATGGTCAAGGTCGTGGAAGCCCTCAAACTCCCAAGACTCCACAGAACATTAATCGAGGGCGTATCAACCATGTTACCGCAGAGGCAGCGGAAGATGCACCAGATGTAGTTCTGGGTAAGTTTCTAGTAAACTCGATATCAAAGCAATTATATTATTTGATTACGGAGCTACACATTCTTTCGTAACAAAGGCTTTTGTTGAAAAGAATAATTGGAAAATTTGTTTGCTAAAGGACCTTATGATAGTCAATCCTCGAAAAGAATTGAGGACTAATTTGGTTAGCCCTAGTGCAACCATAATTATAAATGGAGTAAAGTTCCTAGCGAACCTTATTATAATAGACTCGATGGCATAGATATAATACTTGGTATGGATTGGTTGATCAAGTATAAAGGATGATAGATTGTGCCAATCGTGCCATTATCCTTACCAATTCGATGGAATTGAGATAAGACATGAGGCGATTATGCACTCAAAGAAAGACGATATGTTAACCACCTAAAAGGAAAAAGTTTGGAAGATGTGTCGATAGTTCGCGAGTACCGGATGTTTTCTGAAGATTTGCCAGATTACCACGATCGAGAAGTTGAATTTGTTATAAACCGGTGCCCGTGCAGCTCAATATCAAAAGACCCTATCGGATGTCGTAGATGATTTAGCGTAAGTCAAGAGGCGATCCAAGAATTGTATGAGAAAGGATTCATCGGACCAAGTTCTTCGCCTTGGGAGCCCGGTGCTTCTAGTAAAGAAGAAGGATGGTAGTCAACGGATGTGCGTTGATTATCGAGCTTTAAATGAAGTCACTATAAAGAATAAGTATCCCTTACCTCGGATCGATGATTTGTTTGACCAACTCATAGGATCAAGTGTCTTTTCCAAGATTGATCTTGGTCGAGGATATCATCGATTGAAGATTAGATCGAAGATATACCCAAGACACCTTCGCCACAAGATATGGATTATATGAGTATACGGTGATGTCATTTGGTCTGACAAATGCACCGGCATATTTCATGAACTTGATGAATAAAGTCTTTATGGATTATTTAGATAAGTTTGTTGTTGTTTTCATAGACGACATTCTCATCTATTCAAAGAATAATAAAGAACATGAAGGTCATCTAAGGATAGTGTTGCAAAGACTCGTGAACACCGCTTATATGCCAAATTTAGCAAATGTGCATTTTGGTTAAAGGAAATTGAGTTTTGGGACATGTGATCTCAGCAGAAGGAGTATCTGTAGATCCTGGAAAAGTTAAGGATGTATTAAATTGGACTCCACCCAAGACAGTAACCGAGATCCGAAGTTTTCTGGGATTAGCCGGTTACTATCGTCGATTTATTGAAGGTTTTTCCAAGATTGCAGACCTTTAACTCATTGTTAAAGAAGGAGAAGAAATTTGAATGGAGTAAATCCTGTGAGGATAGTTTTCAAGAGTTAAAGAAAAGGTTAACTTCAGCACCGGTTTTGAGGTTACCCGATATCCGAAAAGATTTTGAGATATTTTGTGATGCTTCAAAACAAGGTCTTGGTTGTGTACTAATGCAAGAAGGAAGGGTAGTAGCTTATGCATCAAGGCAGTTAAGACCGCATGAAGAAAATTATCCCACTCATGATTTAGAACTAGCTGCTGTTGTGCATGCTCTGAAGTTATGGAGGCATTATTTAATCAGTAATCGGTGTGAAATATATCTGAGATCATAAAAGTTTAAAGTATATATTCACCCAGCCTGATCTTAATATGAGACAAAGAAGATGGCTCGAATTGATAAAGGATTATGATGTGGGAATACACTATCATCCAGGAAAAGCTAATGTGGTAGCCGACGCTTTGAGTCGAAAGAGTCATATGAATAATCTGTCAATTCCAGATAAGCAGTTAACCCTCCATGAGGAATTCCAACGATTAAATTTGGAAATAGTTAACGAAGGTATTCTGTCTACATTGAAGGTTCACTCTACCTTGGAAGATCGGATCAAGGCAGCCCAGCGAGAGGATAAATATGTTAAAGAGATTAAAGAGAATATGAAGAAAGGTAAATCGCTTGGATTTTCAGAAGATGAAGAAGGGACTCTTTGGTTTGGAAAGAGAATACTAGTACCCGAGAAAAAGGAAATAAAAGATTTAATCTTAAAAGAAGCTCATGAATCAGGATATTCAATTCATCCTGGAAGTACAAAAATGTATCAGGATTTAAAGGAAAGTTACTGGTGGAACAGTATGAAAAGGGAAATTGCAGAATATGTAGCCTTGTGTGACATATGTCAAAGAGTTAAGCGAGCATCAAAGACCTGCTGGTCTTTTGCAACCTCTGCATATACCTGAATGGAAATGGGAGGAAATTGGAATGGATTTCATAACAGGATTACCAAGAACCAAGTTAGGTTATGACTCAATTTGGGTTATAGTTGACCGTTTAACAAAAGTTGCTCATTTCATACCAGTGAAGACTACATATTCGGGAGATAGATTAGCAGAGCTTTATATGTCAAAAATTGTGTGTTTGCATGGAGTTCCAAAGAGGATCGTGTCGGATAGAGGAACACAATTTACCTCAAGATTTTGGCGAAGCTTCATGAAGTCTTGGGCACTAATTTAAATTTCAAGATCTTGCTTATCATCCTCAAGCGGATGGTCGATGAGCAGGTAAATCGATCTTGGAAGATATCCGAGAGCATGTGCTTTAGCCAATAAAGCCAGTGGGATAGAAGTTTGCCTATGCGGAATTCTCATATAATAATAGTTATCAATCTAGTCTGAAGATGTCTCCGTTTGAAGCCTTGTATGGCAGAAAATGTAGAACACCGTTATATTGGTCAGGAACCGGAGAGAGTCAAGTATTCGGACCGGATGTCTTAAAGTTAGCGGAAGATCAAGTTCGCTTAATCCGAGACCGATTGAAAGCAGCATGCACTGGATAAAAGAGTTATGCCGATAATCGTCGAAGAATGTTGGAATTTACGCGAGCGATCATGTGTATCTGAAAGTGTCACCTATGAAAGGGATGCATCGATTCAAAGTCAGTGGTAAGCTTGCCCCAAGGTATATTGGGCCATTTCTAGTTATAGCAAGAAGAGGTGAAGTCGCTTATCAGTTAGAACTTCCACCTCAGTTGTCCGATGTACATGATGTATTTCATGTATCACAGTTGAAAAAGTGTTTGAGAGTACCAGAGGAGTTGATACCTTTGAGGATGTTGATTTAAAAGAGGACTTGACATATTCAGAATTTCCTGTCAAGATTTTGGAAGAGGCAGAGCGCTGCACAAGAAACAAGACTATCAAATTCTGTAAAGTGCAATGGAGCAACCGTCCAGTCGAAGCAAGCAACTGGGAGCGAGAAGAGGATCTTGAGCGAGTTTCTAATCTATTTCTCAGTTCATCCGAATCTCGGGGTCGAGATTCCTTCTAAGGGGGGTAGGTTTGTAACATCCCAATTTTTGCTTTTATTTTGAAGAAATAGTTTTAAATTAATAATTTCTGATTTTCTGGAATTTTCTGAAGTTAAAGTTTCTGTTGAAAAGAAAATTTAATATCTAAATAAGTTGGAAATATTTTTCATATGTTTAAAATATTATCACTAAGTTATGTGAATTTTTCTGGAATTTTTGGAATTTATTTGGTATTTTTCTGAGTATTTTAAAGTCTTCTAATGATTTCTGAAATATATATAAAAGATTTAAATATCAAATCTCCCTCGGGCTGACACTTGTCAAGCATCCGAGCCCTTCCTCCCCGGCCCGAGCTCATCCCCGCCGTCTACGCCCCATCCCGCTTCCCCTCTCTCTCGCGGCGCCACGTGTCGCGCATCCGACGGCAGCCCGGCCATCCCAGCGGCTAACACTCAAAAGGATAAATCAACCTTATAGGGTAGGTTGATCCTCCCTTGGCCGATCGTTACCGCCGCCGCTCTCTTTCCTCCCCCGCTCCCTCGGCGCGCGTTCGAGCCCCGCTCCGCGCGCGAGGTTGAGTTTCTTTTTTTCAATTTGCACTGACAAGCGGGCCCCACCTGTCATAGACCGGTCTGTGTGGACTCACTGCCAGCGGGTCCCACATGTCAAACCCGTCGTACCCGACGCGTGTCGTCATCTTGACCGTTCATGGTTGCCGATTAAATCGCGCCGCCGCTGCCACTTAATACACCCTATCGGCCCGATTTAATCAAGGTTGCCGGATTGAATCTCGATCGTTCCTTTTCACTTACCCTTCGTCAGTGATCCGCCGGCCCGATCTTTTCCTTATGCCACACGTCACTAATCCAACCGTCGCCGATTTCCTTCTCTTTTCCTCTCTCACCGACATGCGGGGCCCATCACCGATCGTCTTCCCGCCACCTTCTTCCTCCGCGTCTACGCGCTGCCGCCATTAAACCGAGAAAGCGAAGCTTTAAAAGCTTCGTTTCTTAACGATATTTCCGCCGATCGCATATTAGTCCCCGCCTCCACCGCGTCGGGCGGCATAAAGACGCGCGTTACTCCTCTCCTCGCCGTCGCATTCATCTCTCCGAGCGGTTCCAAGTCCGGCGAACCGCGCGGCCGTTACAACCCTCCCGGCCTATAAAACCCACACCCGAGGTCCCTCTACGCTGCCGCTCCTCCTCACCTCTCAAGCGAATCACCCGGCGCGAGCCCTCCTACGCCCGATTTCTTCCCGGCTTCAAATACTCCGGCGAGCAATTCCGGCCGCCTCGGGCTTCTCATTCCTCGCCGACGCCTTCCCGACATTGCTGGTGCCAAGGCGAATCCGGTGACCCCTTCCCGAGCTGCGCGCCATGGATCTCCTCCGCCGTGAGGTTCCTCTCCGACCGCCGCCCTTCTCGCCGATTCTACTCTCCGGTCACCCTCGGTCTCGCGCAAGGTACCAACGCATTCCTGTATCCTCCTCTTCATTTTGGTACCCTTGGCGGTGCGCCGATCACCGAGCTCGGCGACCTAGGTCCCCGTGGCGCCACCCCGCCGCCCGACCGTCCACCGTCGGTGAGGTGGCAGCAGCGTGGCGGCGGATCGGCGCCACGTCGGCGCCACCCGGCGCCTCCCGCCACCTTGCGCGTGCACGCCACGTCGGCAAAGCGATGGCGTGGCGACCACGCGGCGACCACGCGTCGACCACGTGTGTGCCACGTTGCTTCGCGGCGGCTCTCCGCAGATAATCCTCAAGAGGATTACCTACCCATTAAGGGTAGGCAGTGCCTCCCCGCTCACTTGGCTAGCGCCGCTCTCCTCCCCCTCTCACTCCCTGCTGCGTTCGAGCCCGCTCCCGTGCCGAGGTTGAGTTTTCTCCGTTTATTCCACGCCGACAGTAGACCCCACCCGTCGGTGACCACCCTCTGCGCTAGCCAGCGACAAGTGGGTCCCGAGTCGAGTGGGTCCCATATGTCGAGACTCATTTTAAATGAAATTTCTGATCGATGGACCCCACATGTCAGAGATTTCCGAATTTCTGGATTTATTCAAATCTGAGATTTTCAAATAGCCATATCTTTCTCATTTTAGCTCCAAATTGGTCCATTCAAATTTCTAAATTCATCTAAAATTTCAATATTTTATTTGGTATATTTATTTTCAATTTTTGAATTTTTATTTTATTTTATTTATTTGGAATTCTCGATTTACGTGTAGAGACCGATTTGTCCGAGCAACCTCAAGAGCAAGTTGTGGAAGATTTCAACCAGACACAGGAAGGCAAGTCTCCTTTGACCATTTTGCTCCTAAGTTTTGCAAGTTTCCTTTGATCAACTTGCTCCAATGATTTATAAAATGAGTAGGTAGTTATTTTTAAATTAATGCATGCTTATGTTATATCCAAGTGATAATTTAATTTAGAAAACTTAGTTAAAGACCCAATTTGTTATACCTTCCATTGAAAATTGTTTACCTTGTACCATTGTCAACTTAGGACATTCCTTTGACTCAATAATGAGTTAGTGCTACAATTGTTGAATGTTTAAATACTAGTAAATGCTTAGCGTAGTAAATGAATGTAATAATATTCTAATGAGTAGCATGTTTATCAAATGTTTTGATGAATGATTTGTTTGAACATTGGTAATGGATTTTACCATTGTTAAATGTTCTGTTTGAACATTGGTAATGGATGTTACCATTGTTAAATATTTTGTTTGAAAAGTGGTAATGGATGTTACCATTGTTAATTTGAAAATCAAAGGGAAAAGTTGACAAGGGTGGATGGAAGGTTTGGTGAGTGCGATCAAGACGAGAATTGTTGGGTTTGTGAATGAGCCACCCTGGTCGATTAAGGACCGACGCTTGTGTTTGTCCAAACTGAGCAAAACAGTACAACCACAAGTCTATATGGGTACGACCTAGCTAACTACCCTATAATAGTGTAGTTTAGATATCACCAGTGGTGTATTGAGTGCCAGGGTGTACTGGTTATTCATAGTGAGGGACAGGGTTTACTGTACTCATATGGCGCAAGAGGGGGCTCCAACTCGTGGATTCGAGTTGTGGTGAAACCTTAGCGGGTGGTATTTAAACTATACTGGAGTAGGTGAAAGGCTTTGTGATAATTTATCTGGGTCTCATGCCAAAGGAAGCATGTTGACTATTAAGATATTTTATCTCTTGTGGGTAAAGTGTACAACCTCTGCAGAGTAAAACTATTCGAATAGCCGTGCCCACGGTCAAGGGCGGGCAAAGAATGCATTCACATGGTAGAAGTTTTGGTTTTAATTTCAAAACAAAATGAGTTAGAGAAAAACTCGGGAGTAGTATAACTCTCGTGATGTTCAGATCAGGGGGTGTAACCTGAGGTTTTTGAAAATTGGCTGTGATGGCCTGAGATATTAGTGTTGATAGTTTAACCTTCACTAAAGTACTTATCCATTTTCGATTATTAAAAACAAGTTGTTTACAAAATGGCTTTTAAAGT
The DNA here is from genome assembly GCA_036346265.1 of Melocanna baccifera. Taxonomy (NCBI): domain Eukaryota; kingdom Viridiplantae; phylum Streptophyta; class Magnoliopsida; order Poales; family Poaceae; genus Melocanna; species Melocanna baccifera. The sequence continues at coordinate 15,260,155 of CM070708.1, read as the reverse complement.
AATTATGTAGATTTGAAATAAAATGCTGATTTTTGCAAATAAACCATATAGCCTTCCTTTGTGAAACCTTACATCTATGCATTTTTCCCAAGACTTGCGGAGTACATTTTTGTACTCACCTGTTGCTCTATAAATATAAAAGCAGAGAATGGAGAAGATCAAGCTGGAGAGTATGACTTCTGTGCCGAATGTGGATGCGGTGGATTATTCTCGGATGCCTAGGATTCGTTTCCCCAGTCAATTGCCTGTGGCAGATTGATGGGTCGATCAAGTTATCTTTTGCTTCCGCTGTGTTTATGCTTTTGGTTCTGTGAACCTTAGTTAAGGCAATGGCCTTTGTAAAACTTCAGATACTATTGTAATAAAGCGTTGTTGGCAATGTATCATCTTTTCTGTTTGAACTGTGTGTACTAGCGTTGATCTCTGGGACTAGTACAGTAATACACAGGGGGTCTGGGAGTTTCTACTCCGGGTCTCACATACTACATGTAACGTTTTTATAATCTCTGATAGCATCAGCTGCCCCAGAATACATCCACATGGGACGAGCTCGCCTCTTTAGAGGGCTGATGCTGCGGGTATTGTAGTCCTTTACTACATGCCATCCTGTAAGCCCTTTTATCTCTCAGCTCCTTGATAGCTGAGATATAGGGAGCAATCCTGGAAGTGTCCTTCAAGATTGAATTCCAGGATAGGTTCTTCTCGGTATCCTTCCCCACAAAGAAAAGGCTGTCTTCGCTAGTGGTCTCCCAGTAGAACCACCTCTTCTTCCACCCTGTCCATGATAACTAGGTGAACATTGGGATGTATGCCTCCAACTTCTCGACGTGGAGCTTCAATCCGCAACTTCCAAATCCGACGTGATGTTGGTTTGACGGCTCATTTCGTGATAATATTGAAAGAGCTCCAAATCCGCGGGGATCCCCAAATATGCCTCACAGAGATACACAAATACACTCAACATGGTAATTGAGTTCGAAACAAGGTTCACCAACTCAACCCCAAAATACTCGAGTACCGCTGTGAGAAAGGGGTGAGCACGAAGACGAAGGCCATACTCGCAGAAGGCCTAGAACACTGGGATTTGTCCTATTTTCCCCGACGGCCAGTGCTGTCCAGTGGCCTCAATCCACCGCATGAAATTCCGCAGCGGGATCTTCTCAGCCTCTTCCAAAGCCTTCAGCTTGGGCCTGTCCATCTCCGACATTGCCCAGTTGGATGAGAGATTTGCCATTCTCTTGAACTAGATGATTTGAAAGAAGGTTGACGGAGGGAGACGACTTGTTCATCAAAAACACAAGGACAATGGAAGTCGTTGAGAAAAGTGAAGCCAAAAGATCGCCCAAGGGTTGCCTTTTTATCGAAGCTTTGGCTGTTCACCTTAGAAGTTGAGTGGTTTTCTTGGGAAACGAATGGGTGCACATAGTTATGAGAGGTAAATAAGAATCCTTTTGAAGTTCGTCTTTTCAACTCAAATGAAATTACCTTTCTGTCCAAGCGCACTCCTGGTGAAGGATCGAAAATACAATACTTTCAATCATTTACGACTCCGCTTCCACAAGAAAGTTATTTTCATTTGAAGTTAAGGGGTTAGATAACGAGGATATAATAATCTTCTTATTTTTGAAGTCATCATATTTTCTAAATATACCCCTTAACGATAAGAAAGAAATTTCCTAGAGTAGTCATAAGCCTCATTGCGGCTGCTCTGTAAGTTCTTCTACGACTACCTAGTCATAAGTTCTACAACGACTACCTAGTCATTAGTTCTGTCATGACTATCTAGTCGTAAGTTCTGCTACAACTATCTAGTCATAAAACCTGCTGTGACTACTTGGTCGTGAGTCCTATTATGATGGTCTGATTGCTCTCCTATTTATAACTTATTCCCACAGTGGGTTAGCCTGGTGAGGCAGTTAGAACATGCGTTTATACTCCAAAACTGCACACGATCATACTCACGTCTCTTTGACAACAATTGTCCTACAGCGAACTACTGCCTATGCCTCTCTGACGATAACCGCTGTCCAGCGGTTAACTTCAGAAATGTCAATACACCTTCTGGCAAGAAGCAATCACCATTGATTCACCGGCAATATAAGGGACAAATCTTAGGAGGCCGGAGGGGGAGATAGGTCCCGGGAGGGAGCAATCAGTTCTGTAAGCAGTGTAATTCCTCGCACTATCTACACTTGTAAACCTTTCCCCAGTAACAATAGCATAGGACGTAGGATTATTATTCTCTCAGGAGAAGGCCCAAACATGGATAAAAGTCTCGTGTCTTCACTCTACATGATCGTACGAGAGCCTTGAGCGCTTTCCCCGAATCCAAGAAATCATATGTAAGATCGATACTAAAATATCGACAACGTGAATGTAGAACATGATTGTACAGTACACTTACAATATCTAGCATCATAGAAGTGAGGCATCGAGTTTGTTGAGGTTGAATAGTAAGGGTAAGTCTTCGAAGGTCACGACGAAGTAGCTCGAGTCATAGTGAAAATTTACCTTTGTGTATCTCACAGTGAATCCACTTTGCCAGTTTGATTTTATGTTGGATCTCTGCTTATACCAGGTATGCAAAGTCCTACAAACCAGTCTAAGGCTGGGTAATTGTGACTCGGGGACAAACGACACTCCGAGAATGAATTTCTATTACCAGGGAGGTGCCTTAATCTTCTTTGGTTTGGCCTTAATACCTCGCTTGCGATACATTTTTGGTGATGTCTCCATGGGAGCCGATGTGATGGCCTTCTGAAGCGGAGCTTGAGGTGGAGCCACGGGAGCCGATGTGATGAGTCCAGGGCGATGTCCCTCTTGGGCCACTGGATGTGGAGATTGCAGCACAGACAGGTCTAGGGCGATCTCCCTGCTGGGCCACTTAATGAATGTGTGGATGACATCTCCTAATGTCATAATTTCTTCGTTTGGTGGTAAGTGTTATCTGCATATATACTATACCTATACTTGTATATATATATATATATATATATATATATATATATATATATATATATATATATATATATATATATATATATATTGGCCCATTAGCCTCATGTTAAATACAAGTGCTATTCATAACATGGTATCAGAGTAACCCTAGGGTTCGTTTTGGTTAAGCCGTTGTTGGTTCATCTTCCAACCGCCGCCTAACTTTGTCATCTCCACCACACTTGCCTTTTTCCACCCATCACCACCCGTTGTCTTCCGCTTGTGAGGCCGTTGCCACTCCTGCCCATGGTCGCACCGTCTTCCATCTTGGTTACCACCGTCTCAGGTCACCCAAATCTGTCCCTACCTTGCGCCTCCTTTGCCTCGATCCGAAGTTTCTCCTCAAAGAGTCGCCACAGCCGCTTGGATCCATCGCTGTCTCTAGAGGCCCGACCAATCCCATTGCTAGGAGAGGGCACCGCCACCTTCAGCCTCTCGGATCCGTCGTCATTTTTGAAGGCCTGACCGGAGGACCAACCGCCCCCAATCGAAGGCTCGACCGCCATCTTCTTCCCGTTGCTGGTCGTCGCCTCTAGCTGTCATTGACCAGCCGCTGCCACCTCCGGGACCAACACAATATGGTTCATAATAGAAACCACTTGTTTCTATACTAGCTCTGCATTGTGTAAAAAAAAGGAAAAAGAAAAAAATGTTATCATCTTTGGGCACCGTTTCTGTTCCTCGCTGTCCGTTGATTTTTTATGGTCTCAACTATAGGGATTGATTTCAACATATGTCCCTTCACATATATGGTCAGCGCCTTTGGGAGTTTTTTTGTTGGTGAACTGCCTTATCCACCTCGTCCGGTTCCACCTATTGCGCCTGTGCTCCCGAAGGATGCTTTCAAAGATACTCGTAAGGAGGCATCTAATGCTTTTGAGGATACCATAGAGACTTTTTAGACTCAGTATGCTGTCTATAAGACATGGATTAATGAGGATACTCATGCCTCTGCTATTCTGGTTGCTAGCAAGGAGGTGCATCTCATTGGGGATGTTGTTGGCTTGGCTTCAGCATAGTTAATGTGAGTGCATTTGTGCAACCGCTACGAGCCATCTAGTTATTTCTTATATCTTGCTGTTGTGCATTAGGAGCAGTTGTTGCAACAGGGAGATGCCACTTTGGATGAGTTCTATGCCAAGATATTCGTGGTATGGAGTCAGATTGACTCTTTAGGTCCAATTGTTTGCCACACTTGTCAGTGCTGTTAGCATTAGCAGTCTCACTTAGAATTCTGTTGCATCTATGACTTCTTGACATGTCTTTGGGCTGAGTACGAGCAGACTCATGCTCAATTGCTGGTTTGCTACCCTCATGTGACTGTTGGAGGCTCTTGTAGATGTTCTTACTGAGATTTGCCTTCGTGGTGTGGGTCTACTGTCATCACCGTCGTTTCCTTCAGTTTTGGCAGCTCCTTCAGCTTCTACATCTGCTACGTCTCCAGCTACTCCTTCACCGGTGGTACCTCCACTAGTGACGGCTATTGTTAGTAGGGGCCTACATTGCACCTATTGTAATAAGGATGGACATGTGGAGGAGTTCTGCTACAGGAAGAAGGATTACATTGTGGTGGCCGTCCTCCAAGGGTAATGGAGGTTCCTCCTCTCCGATGAGCTCTGGTGCTTCTGATACTCCGGAGATTCTCACACTGCTATGTCGCATGGCTACTTTTGCACCGTCTGGTTCTACTCATAGTCTTTTAGTAAGAGATCACTTTCTACTTCATCTTCCTTAGGTATATCACTTTGGATTCTTGACTTTGGTGCTTCTTTTTATATGATATCTGATTCCAATAGTCTCACTTCTATTAGTTCTTTAGCTACTCATACTGTTCAGACAGCAGATGGTATCTCTCTTTCTATCATATGATGAGGCACTCTTTTCAATTCCTCTTTTCATGCTCCTGTTGTTTCTCATGTTTCTAAACTAATGTTATTCTCGATTCTAATTCTTGTTGTATTTAGGATCATCGCACGAGGATTCTGGTTGGTACTGGCCCTCACCGTTATAACTCACAACATCTCTGGGAGTTTGAATGGCTTCATCTTCCTTCCGTTGCCCCTGTTAGTCTTGCAGTCTCCACCACCGCCTCCATATTTGCTGCATTCTCCATCACATCTTTTGCTCAGTGGCGTCATCATTGTGGATATCTTTGTGGGTTGCATCTGTCTTCATTAGTTCGTCATGGTCTTTTAGGGTCTGTATCTAGTGATGCTTCTCTCAATTATTAGGGTTATAAGTTTGGCAACTAGCTTCAACTCCTGTATCCTTCCAGTGAGTCAGTGTCACAACGTCGTTTTAATCTTGTTCATTCTGATATATGGGTCTGATTCCTTTTGTTTCGAAAGGAGGTCATCGATATTATATAATTTTTATTGATGATTTTTCTCGGTATACATGGATATACTTTATGTCATCTCGTAGTGAGGTTCTATCCATCTACAAGAATTTTGCAACCATGATTCGTACTCAGTTTGACTCCTATTCGTGTTTTTCATGCTGATTCTGCTGGAGAATACTTGTCAGGAGTCCTTCGTGGTTTTCTTGCTAAGTAGGGCACTCTCAGTTTTCCTATTTTGGTACTCATGTCCAAAATGATGTGCCAGAATGAAAGCATTATCTTCTTGAGATAGCCCGTGCTCTTATGCTTACTTCTACTATTCCACCACACATCTGGGCTGAAACTGTTTCTACTACCACTTTCCTGATTAATATTTATCCTCCTTCTGCTCTTCAGGGTTGGATCCCAATTGAGTATCTCTGTGGTAAGACTCTTGATTATTCTAGTTTTCGCCTCTTTATGTGTGTGTGCTATGTTCTTCTTGTACCTCGTGAGCGCACCAAACTGATCACTCAGTCCGTGGAGTGCGTTTTTTGGGCTATAGCGCTGAACATAAGGGATGTCGTTATTGGGATCCTATTGGCCAACGGATGCGGATTTTTTGGGACGTAACTTTTGTTGAGTCTCATCCTTTCTACTCTCATCCTTCTCATTCCACCACTCCAGCATCTCTCATCGAACCACTTTCTTTCCTGATTTTTCCAACAACCCCCATAGTCACCACACCTCCACTACAACCTCTGGACTCTCTGGCACCTCCTTCACCGTCAGCATCTCCTTCACTGCCAACGCCTTCTTCGCCACTAACACTCTCTCCAGAGGTTCCTCTTGGATTGTTCCTTCTTATTCTCTCTACTACACTCATCATCCGTGAGTTGAGGATTCTTCTGATGCTCCATCTTCTTCTGATGTGCCATCTTTGGCCTCTCCTCAATATGCACTTCGTGATCGCTAATCTATTCATCGTCTTGAGCATTTTGGTTTTGCCACCGCTGCTCTTGCCGAACTAACTTCTTATTGTGATGCTGCTGTTCATCAGTAGTGGTAGTGTGCGATGGCAGAGGAGATCGCTGCCCTTGAGTGTACTAGCATGTGGGATCTTGTTACTCTTCCTATGCGTGTTACTCCTATCATGTACAAGTCCGTTTGTAAGGTTAAGACCTGCTTTGATGATTCTCTTGAGCACTACAGGACTTGTCTTATGGCACGTGGTTTTCAGCAGGAGCATAATCGTGATTATGATTAGACTTTTGCTTCTGTGGCTCACATGACCACTGTTCGCACTTTCCTTATTGTGACGTCTATTCAGGTATGCTCTATCTCTCAGCTTGATGTCAAGAATGTCTTTCTCAATGATGAGCTGCGTGAGGAGATTTATATGCAGCCACCACCGGGGCATTCTGTTTCTAAGGGTATGATTTGTCACCCGATTTCTTTATAGCCTCAAGAAAGCTTTTCGTGTTTGGTTTAATCGTTTCTCTTCTGTTGTTACTGTAGCTGGTTTTCCTACTAGTGCTCATGATCTTATTCTTTTTATTCACACTTCACCTTATGGTTAGGCGTTTTTCTTATATGTTGATGATATGATCATTGTTGGAGATGATTCTTAGTACATCACTTTTTTTAAGGAGCGTTTTAGTGAGTAGTTTCTCATGTCTGATCTGGATCTTCTTCGCTGCTTTCTAGGGATTGAGATTATTTCTAATATTTTCTATCTGTCCAAAGAAAAGCATATACATGATCTTTTTGATCGTGTTTCTCTTCCTGATCAGCGCATAACTAAGACTTCTATGGAGCTTAATATTTATCTTCGATCCACTGATGGTAAGTCTATTACTGATCCTACTCACTATTGTTACCTTGTTGGGGGTCTTGTTTACCTTAGTGTCACTCGGTCTGATATTTCGTACCCTTTATATATTCTGAGTCAGTTTGTTTCTGCTCCTACTCAGTGCCATTATAGTCATCTTCATATTTTGCGATATCTTTGTGGACCCATCTCTCGTCGCCTCTTTTTCCCTCACTTCAGCCCTTTACAACTCCAAGCATATTCTGATACCATCTAGGCTAGTGATCACTCTGATCGTCAGTCTCTCTCTACATATTATGTTCTTGTTGGTGGTTCTCTCATCGCTTGGAAGACTAAAAAGTAGACAATAATTTCTCGTTCGAGTACTGAAGCTGAGTTGCGAGCTATAGTTTATTGACTGTGGAGGTTACTTAGCTGCAGTGGTTGCTTGAGGATTTTAGTGTTTCTGTTTCTGCACTGACTCCTCTTTTGTCTAATAGTATATGTGCTATTAGCATTGCTAAAGATCCAATAAAGTATGAACTTATAAAGTATATTGGTGTTGATGCTTTCTACATGTGAATACAGGTGCAAGATCAGACTGTTGCTTTTCAGTATGTGTTTTCAGAGTTTCAGTTGACGAACTTCTTCATAAAAGCAGACTAGAGCCTAACATAGTTTCTATCTCTGCAAACTTCATCATGTTGATCCACCATAAGTTTGACGGAAGTGTTTGATGTGTTAGATGTATATTATTGTTTATGTATTTTTCTTGTTGTATAAGAGGTTACTTGCATATATGCTATACCCGTACTTGTATATATATTTTAATTTTAGCAATTGAATATTGAATGTAACTCTTTTTCACAGTACTCAAAGTTTGTAAAGCCTACTTTTGAAGACTTCATCCTTCTACGAAGAAGTATGCTGGTATTATCATCCCACGAGGTGGAGATAACAATGTGGCAATTGACCTAATCGTTCAGCATATTCGTACCAAGCTTGGTCAACATGATCTCTGTAAAATACACCCCAATTTATATGTCATTCATACTACTTATCAGGTATCTAATATTCTAATTTAAACATACATACTTTGCCCTTTTTTTGTAAATCAACTGCTTGTTGTTTGATGTCTCCGTACTAAATTGCATGTAATCTGCAATTTTTATGGTGTATAATTGTTGGATTCTTAATGCTTCTTTCTTTCAGATATGAGGCATGTACACAATAATATGGGATGCTGCCACGACAACACATGATTTCATATTTTATGCTGATCAGTTAATTCGATTGGTCAGTATATACATGTATTTGATGATTTTTCTTTTATATCGGTTCGCATGGTGGCTTGAACTTTCAAGGAAAAGCAGGTCATAACTCCGACTGGTAAGTACCAAGTAGTGTTGCATGGTGGTCATCTCCATATCTTTCCCTGTATTCTTGTAGTGTATATTGTTAGGATTTATGCACCTTGTATGTATTAGTTCTTTATATAGAATGTTTTCTGCTTATTTGCCATGCCTTAGCCTCTTGGCCCTTGGAATAGAAGAGGTAAGCATCAAAGCACGAGCAGTCTCAAAAAGGTGACAATGCTTACACTCAAAACAACTTGTCTCTTCTATTCCAAGGGTTAAGAGGCCAAGATATGGTCATGTACAAGGCATGACAAATAAGCATAAAACAACATATACAAAGAACTAATACATACAAGGTACATATACTCCTAAAATATATAAGTTATCTCATCAAATGCATTGGGGACTTTTTCTCGCTGCTAGTTTGCATTAAGGTGCTGAGTTTGTACCAATACATGATTGGGTAAAGTATCCTGTTCTAATATTTTCCCATCAAATTCAAGTTATATTTTTACAGTGTTCTATACTTGTTTCCAATCATAACTTTCCTGTATTTATTTTTTATGGTGCCTCATTCTGCTTTAAGTGTGCATGGGCTGCAGTATCATGGTTCTATGTTTCTCTTTTGTTTTCGTTATGCAGTGTACATGCATCTGCTTGTCAGATTCATGTAGTTGAAATTCTTAGCATGCAGTTGGTTAGCTGTGAGTTTTGAAGCCACTCATCATTTGCTTCTCCATTTTATTTTTTGAGCAAGGGGATAGTGCGCCCCTGTTTCCATTTTCATAGAAACGGAACACTAACAGAACCAAGGTTTAAAAGCATATCCAGCAATACAATACTTGCAGCCGGTATTTAAGAGCGAAGAAAGGCAGCTCACACAATGTCTGCTTCTAAGTTCATAAAAAGAACTCCTAGTGCCAACAGAAAACAGCTTCAGCTCTACAAGAACACTAGGATATCAATCCAATATGAACATGGCTGAAGAAGTTGAGCTCGCCACCTTCCGGCCCATCTGCTGAATTAATGTTGCACCTTGTTGCTTTTGGTCCTTCAAATCTGGCTTCTATAATCCACCTCATTAGGACGAGATCACATAAGACCCCCCCCCCCCCCCCCCAAAGCAGATGGCATTCCTAACATTCCAGATTGCCCAACAAAGCACAGCTAGACCAACAATTTGCAATTGGGCATCCATGGCACATGCCGATGCACCAATGACTGATAAACTGCCAGTGATCTAGGTTTGGCTGTAATGGCAAGCCCTTTGCTGATAATGCCCCACACTTAGCTAGCAATATGACAGTCGAAGAATAGATGATTCATGCTCTTTTTCTGATCACACATATAACATCTATCATTACCTTTCCAGCTTCTGCACAGAAGGTTAGTCTTGATGAGAATGGCACCTTTGCTCATCAGCCACAGGAAATGCTGATTAGTTTTAATAGGGATCCAGGCTGACCAAATCCTCTTAATCCCCCTGATGCGACATCCCTGTATCAACTTCTTGTAGAAAGATTGACAGTGAAGTTACCAGATTGATCCCATCTCCAGCTCATGTAATCCTCAGATGCCCAAGATATCGACCCAGCTAGGTGAGTCCTGAGGTCTTCTTTTAATCTGAAAAAGACCTCAAGGACTTTTCACAAATGATTTATCACGCTTGTTAGTATTGCTTGCTTACTCAAAATTCCATGGTTTAGTTTTACAGGAAAAACAGGGGCATGGTTGTTACGAACAGGCATTGTTATTGTTAGCGCTAATGGGGACGTTAATTTATCTACCTCCATAATTCTTCTCTTGTAATAAAGCTATTTACTGGAGCTACCTGCACTTGTACTCTCTCCTGTAAATAGTTTATAATTTTATATATTTGCCCTTATGCGTGCAGGATCTGTTTACGCTGGTGTGGAGTTCTCTAAAAGTGTGTGTGGTATATCAGGGATTAGGAGGCACCAACTCTTCCAGATTATTTTGATCATATACTTTGTTTAGGCTCTAATTGAGTGAACAGCTTTGGCACTCACAGAAGGACGAACAATTCCTGATTTTGTACCATGCTACTGTGCATGTAAGTGATATCATTATGTTGCTTGTATGCCTGAGACAGCTTGTGCAAAACGATACAATGGTAGTTTACAAATGCTCCGCACTAGAAAATGTTGTGAACATTGTTTTCAGTCTCCTTCTGCTCTGCTGTATGGGCTTCAATCCTATAAATACAATATTGTAGTTGATGTATCTAGTAAACATGCTTTATAGAGCAACGCACGGACTAGAATTAAATTCATTATTAAGGTATCTATGAACAAAACACATTATACTGTTACAAGGTTAATATGAGAAGAGGAATAGTTCAATGTCTATTGCAATAGAACCCTATAGGCTATATATAGTACAAGGATTTACTAAATCCTACACCACAAGGATAATAGGAAAAGACACATATACTCTTAACTCCCCCCTCAAATGTAAGACATATGCAATAGCATTACATTTGGAAGGATCGATACCAACATAGGAAAAATCTGTATCTTGAAAACGTCGTCATAGCGTGTAGCTCTTGAAAAATTGTGTTAAAAAGATCGTCTCCCATACGAAATCGTGCGGCAGCCCATAACGCGCAAAGTGTAGGGACCGAAAAGGTAGAGGTAAGCGGAAACAAAGTTGACTGTGGTAACACGTTGAAAAGGATGTGGAAGATGACAAAATAGAGAGTTATCAAATCAAGCTGAAGAGAGTGGTTAAAATATAACGGTATAGATTGAAGCCCGAGACAATGGTGCCGCAGTGCACAAGAAGCGCAACGGAGATGCAGTGTACAAAAAGTACAACGGAGGCGCAGTGCAGAAGAAACGTAGCGACTAATATAAATATATTCACTCAAGTAATTTGGTGACTACAGGTGCTAGTTAATGATCATCTCTGCAGTAAATTTGTCAACCTTTTTATATGTGGCTCCGCAGATGGCCGAACAAATGGAGGGTGCATAAAATGACAGCTTTATAAGTTGTTGATAAATATATCTTTATAATAGGTTATTCTTGAGAAACATATCTTTTTCAGTCAAATGTGAAATCTGACTTAATTTCTCACTGTTGACATGATCGGGATGTTGGCTTAGGTATACCTTTACAGTCAGTACGAAGTTGTTGAAAACCAAAGAACCTACCACTGAAACTCTTTGATGTAGTCAGCAAGGGATTCCCAAGGATCAAGATTGTGACATCAGAGATTGAGCTTGGTCTAAATGATGATTTCCGTGTCATCCCTGGAATCGGTGAGTTTGGAGGTAGATACTTTGGAGCAGAGGAATTGATAGCCACCAACGCCGTTCTTTTGTGACGAGAAAAATCGTGTCAGGTGAGCTGATATTTCTTTTGGTACGCAGGGGTGGCTTGTTACATTTATGGGATTCGAGCTTTCTCACTTAACTGAAGTGTCTGCAAGGAGTTAACCGATTCTCTCCTCGTAAAACTGTGCAGGCTTTTGTGAGAATTGCCCAGGCATAGCAAGTCCTACCTGTGGCATTATCTCCAATTTTTGTTTTTTGATAAACTTATTTTCGCGTTTCTAAACTCTCAAACGCCCATATTAATGTGTTCATTACCCCAGAGCCGTGTATCATGGAACATTACAGACTGAACCCGCCTCTTAGCATATTTGGAGCAATTCAAGTTTTGTGGCGCCATCAAATGTCTCCTTTTGAAAGCACTCTCTGTTAGAATGATCTCAACCGATTAGCCCAACGGCTAATCGGGCCTTGATCGCGCCCTGATCAGGGGCGCTTAGCCCAACTATTGGCTAATGGGCCCCCGTCGCGCTGTGCTATAAATAGAGGGTGGGGTGCCGGTGGCTCGGACTACGAGGTTCGCCTGAAGTCACAATCTCCACCCGACAAAAACCTAACCGATCTAGAGGGGGCGCAGTCAGCGGCGGGAAGCTCCATCGCCGTCCCCGTCACCGGATCTACGCCGCCGCCGCCGTCACCGTCCTCTTCTCCGACCGTCGCTGCCCGTGCGCAGACTTCACCACCGAACCCGCGATGGCCAGCTCCTCCTCCACGCAATCAGACGGTTGGTACCCCTAATCCTCTAACTCTCCCCTTCTCTCTTGTATCAACAAGAACACAGAGGTTTAACAATGGTATCAGAGCGGGCAAAGAAATCCCAAGATTCAGATCGGGGGAAAATCGGGGGAAAAGGCAAACAAAAAAGGGCACTGGCCGCTGCCGCGCTGCAAGCTGCTGAGTGCTGCGCTGCCGCCGCCGCCGCCGTGCAGCCCGCGCTCGAGCGCAGATTGCATGCGCGGCGCGCCGTGCCTGCCTCTGCGGCGCCCGGCGGCGGCGCATGCTCCGCGCCGAGCCGCGCGGCCGCCCGCCGTGCAATGCGTTGTGCGCCGCCCCAAGTGCTCGCCGGCCTCCCCGCGCCGCGCATGCTGCGCTCGAGCATGTGCGCCCGACCGCCGGCCTCCCCTGCGCGCCTCCCGCGCAAGCCCGCCAGCCCGCCCGCTGCGCCCAGTGCTTCCTGCGCGCATGCGCGCCGCCCGAGAGAGCCCCTGGCCGGCCGCTGCATGCCTGGCCGCTTGCCCCCCATGCCTGCCTTAGATCCTTTTTTTCCAGGGAAAAAGTTATGGTGGTTGGGTGGACAGCAGATTTTTTGGGGCTTTTGGAGCTATCTTTTGACCAGTCAAGTGCGTGGGTGGTGGAGATTTTTCCAGAGTATATATACATGAATTATTGTTTCATGGTATGCGTACTTTTAGATATATATGTATATATATATATATATATCTAAAAGAAAAGATATAATTTTTCATTATTAAATTCGAACCAACGGGAGAATTTAATTTTGAAAAAAAATAGATATAATTTTTTAATTGATGTTTCCGCTGCAAAAGTTAAATGGTGATTACTCTTTAAATTAAATTCGAACCAAGGGGAGAATTTAATTTTTTGAGCATTGTTGTAAATTATGATATTGTTATTTTCTGACCAACGTTGATAATAACAGTATTGTAATTTTAATTGATGAGTTTTATGCATTATCTCTATTTCTGCCCAACGGTGATGTAGATTTAATGTGTAAACAACTGTATGTTTCATTTTTAACCAACGTTGAAACCAAGGCATGCAGTTGTTGTTGTTAATATTGTTAAATGTTCTCACTGTATATGAATTGTGGTTTCAGGAGGATACTCTTTGATGGGATACATCAGGGATATCCCGGTTCTCAAAGGAGACAACTACGGTGAATGGAAGAAAAAGATTGACCTAGCTTTCATCTTGGCTGAGGTGGACTGGGTAGTCACCACACCGTGTCCCACAGAGCCTGTGGCACCGGTGAGAGGTGACAATGAGGTCGATCGCTGGCGAGACAGACAGAGGGACTATGCTCCCATAAAAATGTCATATGATCTTGATCATAAAAAGTGGGTCACTGCCAACAAGAAATATTTGGCTGTGATAAAGAACACGATTGAGCCTGCAAGTGTGGGCTCAATCGCAGAGTGTGACACTGTCACAGAGTACCTTGAGAAAATAAAGAGTCAATTTACTGGCTCTTCAAAGACTTATGCTACACGGTGATTAAGCGACTTGCATGAAAGGTACTGGTGATGGCAGTGGCATAAGAGAGCACATACTAAGGATGAGCAACTTGGCATCCAAGCTCAAACCAATGGATTTGGCCCTCAAGGATGAGTTCTTAATTCATTTGGTTTTTGCTTCTTTACCGAAAGAGTTTGACACTTTTGTTGTCAACTACAATATGCAGCCCGAGAAATGGGACTTAGAAAAGTGCATAGCTATGTGTGTGCAAGAGGAGGAAAGAATTAAATCCTCACATGGTGGTTCCATCAACTATGTGAAGGATTACAAGAAAAAGAACTTTAATCATTCCTCCTCAAAGACAGGAAAGCCTCAAAGATAAGCCTCGACAATGAATTTCACAGTGGAGAAAGATCAGTGCCTACATTGCAAGAAAAAAGGACATTACAAGAAAGATTGTCCCGATTTCTTGAAAATGATTATGTCAAAGAAAGGTGAGGACATCATTACGTTCATAAATGAGTCCCTGTACGTACAATATTCAAAATCTACTTGGTGGATTGATTCAGGTGCAACTGTTCATGTTGCCAATAATTTGCAGGGATTCCGTTTGACGAGGAATATGCAAAGAAAAGAAAGATGCGTTAAAGTCGCAAATGGAGTCCAAGCTGAAGTTGAAGCTGTTGGCGATCTTTCATTAGAGCTAGCTAATGGCTTCACTCTTTTACTTAGAGATGTTCTTTATGTTCCCTCCTTACAAAGGAATTTGATTAGTGTTTCATGTTTGGACAATGATGGTTATGATTGTCATTTTGGAAATGGCAAGTGTGAAATAATGTTTAATAAAGAATGTGTTGGCCTTACCATCTTACAAAATGAACTTTATTTGTTATCATTACGTAATGATGTGAATGTCGTGTGCGATAATGGGAACGTCGCGTGCGAGAAAGTAAATGAATCCTCGTCTACGAATGTAAACAGGAAACGAAAGAGAACTCTAGATGCGTCGTCGAAATTATGGCACTGTCGTTTAGGCCATATTTCGATGGGGAGAATAGAAAGACTAGTTAAGAATAATATTCTTCCTCCATTAGAGTTCTCAGACTTAGAACAATGCAGAGAATGCATTAAAGGAAAATATGTAAAGAAAATTAAGAAAGACGCCAAAAGAAGCACAGGAGTTCTACAAATTATTCACACAGATATTTGTGGTCCTTTTCCTGTGAAAAGTGTGGATGGATATGACTCGTTCATAACATTCACGGATAATTACTCCCGATATGGATATATTTATCCAATCAAAGAAAGAAATGAAGCCTTGGATAAATTCAAGATATTTAAGGCTGAAGTTGAAAACCAACACGATTTAAAGATTAAGATAGTCCGATCTGATCGTGGGAGGGGGGGAGTACTACGGTCGACATACCCCATATGGACAAGTTTCTGGACCTTTTGCAAGGTTTTTACAGGAAAATGGCATACTGGCCCAGTATTGTACACCGGGCGAACCTCAGCAAAATGGAGTAGCTGAAAGACGCAACCGTACCCTGATGGATATGGTGCAAAGCATGATGAGCTATTCCACACTGCCATTGAGTTTATGGATGGAGGCGTTAAAAACCGCTATTCATATTCTCAACAGAGTGCCTAGTAAATCGGTGCCCAAAACACCATACGAGTTGTGGACAGGAAGAGTTCCCTCACTACACCACTTACGTGTGTGGGGGAGTCCTGCTGAGGCTAAAGTATTTAACCCAAATCTTGGGAAGCTTGATCCCAAAACAGTAAGCTGCCATTTCATCGACTACCCTGAAAAGTCAAAAGGTTTTCGTTTCTACTGTCCAGACAGATATACAAAGTTTGTAGAAACGAGACACGCTGTCTTCTTAGAGGATGAAATGATGAGGGGAAGCATGGTAACTCGAGGGATTGACCTTGAAGAGAAGCGGGCGTATGCGCCCACTCCGATGATTCAAGAGCCATTCTTCGCAGTGCCTGCTGTCGCTGCACCGACGGTGCAAGACACTGTGGTGCCAGCACCTGCTATTGTTCCTCCTGTGGCAACAATCAATGAGAATGAGGAACCTGTTCTTCAGGATCCTACAGAACCCATTGCCACAGATGAGAGGGAGCAACAGCAGCCTCAAACAGAAGATGCACCAAATGTAGAGGCCCCGAGGAGGTCTCAAAGAGTAAGAAGATCAGCTATTTCTGATGATTATCAGATTTATCATAAAGAGGAATTTCAAATGGAGGATGATCCCACTTCATTTGAAGAAGCCATGAGAAGCGAAAACTCTTCAAAATGGCTTGAAGGAAGAGGAAATGAGATCCATGAAGACTAATAAAGTCTGGGACTTGGAAATTATTCCTAAAGGAGCCAAAACAGTAGGCTGTAAATGGGTCTACAAGACAAAGCTTGACTCCCAAGGGAATGTAGAAAGATACAAAGCGCGACTTGTGGCAAAAGGCTTTACGCAAAGAGAAGGGATTGATTACAATGAGACCTTTTCTCCTGTCTTATGTAAAGACTCCTTCAGAATCATAATGGCATTAGTAGCACATTATGATTTAGAGTTACATCAAATGGATGTAAAGACGGCATTTCTTAATAGGGATTTGGAGGAAAATGTTTACATGGCACAACCGAAAGGTTTTGTCGTGGAAGAAAATGAAAGAATGGGATGCCGCCTAAAGAAATCGATTTATGGGTTAAATCAAGCTTCAAGACAATGGTACTTGAAGTTTGACAGTACAATAAGAAAATTTGGGTTTAAAGAGAATGTAGAGGACAACTGTGTTTATGCAAAGTTTAAAGATGGGAAGTTTATCTTCCTAATCCTGTATGTGGATGATATCCTACTAGCTAGTAGTGATGTTAGTCTGCTACTGGAGACAAAGAAGTTTTTGTCCTCAAACTTTGATATGAAAGATCTTGGTGAAGCTTCGTTCGTTCTAGGGATCGAAATTCACCGAGATAGAAACAAAGAGACATTGGGACTATCACAAAAGGCATACATAGAGAAAGTCTTAAAGAAATTTGGTATGCATAAATGTAGTCCTTCACCTGCACCTATAGTCAAGGGCGACAGATATGGGGTTTTTCAATGCCCTAGGAACCAGTACGAGCTCGATCAAATGAAAGCGGTTCCATATGCTTCAGCTGTCGGAAGCTTACAGTATGCTCAAGTATGCACACGCCCTGACTTAGCATTTGTTACCGGGTTACTTGGCAGATTCCAGAGCAATCCTGGAATAGAGCATTGGAAATTGGTAAAGAAAGTCTTGCGTTATTTGCAAGGAACAAAAGGCCTCATGATGACATCTGTAAGATCGATTTACTCCATATAGTGGGGTATCTGATTACGATTATGCGGAGATGATAGAAAGTCGACATCCGGATATGTATTCACTCTCGCTGGAGAAGCTATATCGTGGAAAAGCTCAAAGCAAACCGTCACTACATCGTCCACAATGTATGCCGAGTTTGTAGCATGTTATGAGGCTACGGGGCAGGTGAACTGGCTTAAGAAGTTCATACCCGGTTTAAAAGTGGTTGACGACATCAATAGACCACTTAAGTTGTACTGCGATAATGAACCCGCAGTAATGTATGCCCACAACAATAAGTCAAGTGGTGCTGCCAAACACATTGATATAAAGTATTATGTTGTGAAAGACAAAGTTCGGGATCAAATTATAAGTCTTGAGCATATAAGTACAGCAAAAATGTTAGCGGATCCGCTTACTAAAGGCTTACCACCCAACGTGTTCAGAGAACATGTAGCCGGCATGGGTTTAAGGGAAAGCCTATGATTCCTGGACTAAAAGATGGCCCAAAAGATTAAAGTAACAATTTCAGAACAAGAGAGGTGTATTGTAGCTGTTGAATCTATCGGCGATTGACCGTGACGATGAGACATGTTCTATGCACTAATCTGTGATGGAATGAGTAAAGTCAAAAGTAATTTACGATAAAGTATAGATTGAGATCAAGGGGGAGAATGTTAGAATGATCTCAACCGATTAGCCCAACGGCTAATCGGGCCTTGATCGCGCCCTGATCGGGGGCGCTTAGCTCAACTATTGGCTAATGGGCCCCCGTCACAATCTCCACCCGACAAAAACCTAACCGATCTAGAGGGGGCGTAGTCAGCGGCGGGAAGCTCCATCGCCGTCCCCGTCACCGGATCTTACGCCGCCGCCGCCGTCACCGTCCTCTTCTCCGACCGTCGATGCCCGTGCGCAGACTTCACCACAGAACCCGCGATGGCCAGCTCCTCCTCCACGCAATCAGACGGTTGGTACCCCTAATCCCCTAACTCTCCCCTTCTCTCTTGTATCAACAAGAACACAGAGGTTTAACACTCTCTTCTCCAGCCTCTGTTCGTACAGGATTCGGTTTGACCCGTACAACTCTGAACTTTTCTCCTTTATTCCTGTTACGAATATGGCGATCCTCTGCTTCTGGCTTGTATCATGGCTTAGCTTAAGAGGTACGATCTTGAAGGTCATTACTTATTTTAGCATAGTAGCAAGGAGACACAGTTCTTGGTTTCTCAATGTTTTTTTCTTTGTCTTCTTACTGTAAGATGCGCGGAAAGATGAACGTATAAAGATTAGATGTATTGATCTCAGCTCAAAGAGCTGTACAAAATACCACAAATAGCATATAAACTACAAAATACCACAAATACCCATGTATTCTTAACACCCACCTTCAAATGCAAGGTATATGTAATATCATTTCATTTGAAAGGTTGACACTAAAATAGAAAAAAATTTAAAGTCCAAGTTTTGAAAATGTCGTAGCGTGTAGCTCTTGAAAATTATGTCGAGGCCAAAAGATCTTCATCTCGAGTTGTGTGGTAGCCCATAAAGATGATAGTGGTGCGGAAGGAAAGCGCAGTGGCCTTAAAAACTTCGGGCGGTAGCTTAGAGAAAAGTGACAGTCTTAAAACTTATATGAGCTATAGCGGCTCAGAGAGAAGAGCGGCGCGGCCGTGCAAAAAGAATACCATACTCGATCCAAGAGAATGGACCGTTGCTAGCAAAGTAACCAGCTAGCTGACACAAATTAGTGGACTTACACGATTTTGACAAACTAAAAAAGATCTAGATTTGGATGGACATAACGAAAGACTCAAAGAAAAAGACTCAAAATCCTAGATAATAATAACAAGCTCCTTGCAATACTGTAGCAGCACATGGTGACGAATAAACCAATCAATCCCCCTCATACACATGGAGCGTAGACAAAAGGCATGATCTGAGTGAACTAAGACCATAACGATGAGGCCCTGGGCCATTGGATGCTTGACAGCCCTCTGAGTCAAGATGCATTGATCCGAAGCCTATCAGAAAGGACGGCGAGGGAATCTTTGAGGCCATCTTGGAGGTGGCAGTGGTGCGGAGAAGAAGCGGGTGTTGGTGCTCGGGCATCGGCAGGGTCGGAGAGCCCTGATCTGAGGGGGTGACGAGGATCCGGTGCTACTGGGAATGTGCTGGGCTGGGCGTAGAGAGGAGGTTGCTGCCAGATTCGGACGTGTAGAGACTGGGAGGCTAGACTTGGATCGGAGATAGCTGGATATGACATGGAGGAGGCTCGATCAGGCAGGGCTAGGCTGACGGCAGCCTGATCTGAGCAAATCCGAGCGGGACGAGGCGAGAGCCGGCGGTGGTCGGCCTGGCGAGGAGAGGCGGTAGCGGGCGTGTCGAGGCCAACGACGGTAAGGATCCAGTCGTGATGGAGACTGACTACGTCTCCCCTATGACGGTGGCCACCCCGGACCGCCGCGGAGAGCGCCTGACAATGGCGAGCGATGGTGGCAGCTCCCGAGAGCAGAGATCATTCCTCTCAGGGGCAGTAACTGTGAAAGATGAGTAGAGGTTAGAGTTTGAATTTTTTTTACTTTGATACCATGTTAGGTGCGTAGAAGGATAAACATACAAAGGTTAAATGTATTAATCTCAACTCAAAAGGACTATATATATAGTACATAGGATACACAAGACTAAACTCTAGAAACTAAAAAAATACTATAAATACCCTTATATTCTTAACACTTACAAAGGTGGCAAATTTGTTGATATCTTGTTATTTTTCAAAAAGATTGCTGGTACGGTATGATTGACCCTTTTTTAAAAGGTATTGTCCTAGATAATTTTCACCGAAATGTGAGGCTTTCATCTTACATTTCATGTTAGGCGAAATTGTTCATGAAACTCATTTGCTAGCTCACTCCGAGCCACATCCATACTCTATTTATTCAAATGGCAAGTGAATGGAAATAATAAGTCTCTTGATTGATCACCTGAGCTATAATTAGAAACCTAAATGGCTAGATTCCACTTGGCTCCACGCACTACACAAACGATTCACATGCAAAGCAGCACCATCCGTCCAACTAATCTGTTCTTTCCGCTCCATTCCATTTGAACAAATCATCAAGGCTAAAGAGCCGGCCATATTTTATCCTACGCTATTAGGTAGTAGGTATCATGCGAAGCAAAAAAATTATAGTACATTGACCTGAAAAATATATATTAAGCGTACATGTCTCTTGAGATCTTATCGTTGATCGTTTGTCCATCTGGTAAGCACAAGTTTGTCAAGAAAGGCAAACTCACAGAAGGAAAAGAAAACTAAACATGTGCACTGGTGCCTTGGTGTGTCATCCTCCACAATCTCTCCTTTTTTTTGGTTAACTACTAACAAAAAAGATTACATTATGGCATGTACAAACAGAGGATAGTACAAGAGACATGACTGTTTCAGAGAGTACAACAGATGTGGCAAACAAAAGACGTCAGTAGTGCCATTGCCGGGTGTGATTTGTCCTATGCATTTGTCTACATTACTCTCTAATCTCTGGTGTCTGAACCAGTGATATACTAGCCTAGATTACACGTCCACTGGTGTGGAACATGTTCACAATGTCACATAACATAGAAGGGGAACATAGAATTCCTTTCCATGGACATGTAACTATTTTGTGTATGAGATCAGTCATTGCATCATGCATCTTGCACCAATTTAGGTATGCAAAGTTGGTTCTTGCATGAGCTCCCTATTGGTTTGACATGGTGATGTTCCATGAACAGATCATCAGATGAGTACTTTCCCTTTGGATGGTGGCCTTTGGAGTGATCTTATTCTTGGTTAACTCCATTTTTGCTCTTATTTGCCCTGAAGAAACCATAGCATCCAACTCTCTTTCTGCACCAAACAAAGGGGAGTTTGTTAGAGTATATTGAAGTATGGCATGATGAAAATCTTGTCGAGTTGGATTAGATATGCTCTAGTCCCTAGTGGGAAGATGATGATTAGATTAGCAACTACTGAATGGGGACATAAAGCATTTATGCAATGATTTGGATTCAGGTGACAAGAAGCCGGCCTTAATCTTTTCAAAAAGGAAGAAGAGCGAAAGTAGGCAGCATAAAGAAAGATCCTACATAAATTAGATGTATGATTGGATTCCATGTAACATCCAACTGCGGCTAAACATATTCTAATGGCCCTATAAAGATGTAACACTATTCAGAAATAGTTTACCAAAACTAGCAATAAGTTATCAATGATCATATTCAGAAACAGTTTTGATTGCTATTGTGATGCTTGGAATCCAAAGTATAGCCAACCATGCTTAAGCATTCCATTAAACAAGGGCAAGATTGTCAACAATTAAGGGCCATATGAAACAAAACATTGGGGGATTTTAAACACAATGAGAAATCAAACAGAAGACTTCACAAATTATCATGTGAAGTCATGGCCCCTTTTGCCAAGATGCCTACCGAGTGCAAGCATTGACTGCTAAAACCTTGCTCATATTAGTTTTTGCTTCTAGCTTCTTTTTAAAAAAGCTAAAAGTTAATATGAGCATCTGATTTCTTAAAGCGGCTTCTCCACTTCTCTCGCTACCTCTCGCTTCGAGGATAAAGCAGAAGAGTTACAAATGCACATCTACCTTACTCCTCTCGCTCCCGTCATACACATACATCTTTCTCTCTCACTTTTTATACCACCCATCTTTTTCTTTTAAAAATTATTTTTTTATTACTACTATTTATTTTTAGTAAAAAAAACATAAGCAAAATCCAATTCGAACGCCGGTTGTGATGTTATCTAAAAAAAAGTTCGGTTGTGATAAAACACGCGTGCACTTCAAGCTATGACTCTGCCGTGTTGACCAATCTGCTTCCAAACTTCATGACTTCACACTAACTTCGAGAGAGAGGCTTGTTTAGCAGCCTGAACTAGAAAAATTTTCACATTAGACGTATTTGCTGACACAAGCTTATACTTTGATCAACTCTATTACCATCTCCATCCTTGAATTTTGTATGTGGCTATCTGTGTGCATTTGACGAGAGAATTTGGTTTTGTCGTTTTCCAAAAATATGTTCTAGAACAACTAATTGTCTCCTTCATCTGTTGGAAAAGTTTATTTCGGGATAAAAAAATGCTTGCTAGCAATAAAATTACAACAAGGGAAAGTGTTTTCTCATAACAATTATGCTCATATTTCAAAGAGCAGTATCCAACTCTACTCTCTTTTTTGTAAGGTAAAACTTCCCTTGTTATTTTCTTTATGAAGGTAAATTATACAATATTGAAAAGTGCCAGCTTCTTATTAAATTCCAAAAACTTTCAACTGCCATTCTGATACAGAAACAAATTCATGAAAACTCCGAACAATTCCTAAGAATACCAAGAATGAGATTCAGAAAAATTCATGCAAACTCCGAACAATTCCCAAGAACACCAAGAACGAGATTTGAGAGAAAAATCAATCGCGAATTAAAGAAATTCCATCAACCTTAGCTTGCATTCTTACTCAAGCACATACAAAACTACTAACATGTTCAAACAAGCTCAGATTTTTCTCCTTAAACCCCAACAAATCTAAAAGATTGATCAAACTCCCTGCTTCTACAACTACCCTATCCTTATTCGAGAAAAAAAGAAGAAAAAGTTGCTGAATAAACTTGAACTAAAATAAGGACCAATTAGAGTAATTAGAGAAGTTAATTAGCCTTGCAAAAAGAAAATTACCTGCTCCTACTCCTGGTTGGAGCTTTTGCATTGGTACTTCCATTTCCATTTCCATTTCTGCTGATGCTGCTGTTGCTGCTGCTGGTGCTACTGGTCCTGCTGCTGCCCCCGGCGTCGCTGAACTCGCTCTTCTTCCAACACTCCTCCTTCTCCTTCTTCCCCTGCTTCTTCTTCTTCTTGCCGTCATTGGCGGCGGCAGGCTTGGGCGACACCTTCTTCTTCCCGCCGACGGAGAGCGGCAGGAAGAGCTTGATGAGCAGGCCGGTGTCCAGGCTCACGCTCCGCTCCAGGCTCCGGCTCCGCGTCCTCCCCATCGTCCTCTGCTTCCGAGCCTTGCCATTTCCCTGTTTTTTGGCGCCGCCGCCGCTCTGTTTCTTGGCCTCCTCGTCGACCGTGTCTGCCGCGACGTCCTTATTCGGTTCATCTTCCTGTTGTTCTTGCACGGAGGCGTTGATGCGTTGAGGTGGAGGAGGAGGTTGTGGAGGGGACCGGGACTCGACGATGTCCCGGAGGGAGAGCTCGTAGGCGGACTCGGGGAGGCCGCGGACGAGGTCGAGCATCTCGCGGCGGTACCCCGCGATGGCCTGCGCCCGCGACGGGGAGCTGCCGGCGGAGGCCGGGTAGAGCCTGTTCTGATGGTGCATCCAGAGCTGCGGCGACGGCGTGCCGGACCCGCCGGAGCCTGAGTCCGGCGAGCCGAGCCGCGACGCCTGCAGCCACCGGAAGTCCTCCTCCCCGGCGCGCGGCGCCAGCGGGTTCCCCCGCGGTCGCGGCGGCAGCGCGTGCTCGGCTCCCCCCCGCGCCGGCGAGCCCCCCGGAAAGCTGAACTCCTGCCGCCGCTGCCCCGACGGCATAGCCATCTCGACTAGAGAGAGATAGAGAGAGAGAGAGGTGGCGCGTGAGGTAGTTGTAGAGGAGCGGAGGGCTGGGTGGTAATAATGGCGTCGTGGAGCATGCAGCAAGCGCGAGAGGACAGAGAGGGGAGAAAGGAAGGAGGAGGTGTGGAAACGAAAGCGGTGGCGGGTCGGTGGGTGCAGGGGAGTCTTCGTTGTTTGAAGGCTGGTGAATTACGGCGTTGCTGCATTCGGCGCCAGGAGCACGGCGAAGCCAAATGGCGTCGCTCCGGCGGTTGCACAGCCCTGTCAGGTCCAATCCGTGGAACGGTGACAAATGGAGAGAGAGCACCCCGTTCACCCTCACATGCGAGGCGTTTTCCTACCGTAAATGATTTTTATACATATTTACTTTTTAAACAAAATATATTTTTAAAAATAGATCTACTAATCGATTATAATAAATACTATATAACTTCATTTATATCAGCTAAAATCGTATATCAATAACTGTCTCCAAGCTTCTCTATAAGATGTTAAATTTTTTTTTTGTATTGCACCATTTTGCTTATAACTGCTGCAGCATCCTACATGAATCAATGCAATTGACGTCCTGCCGTTGGATGTGTGATCTGTAGTCGCTTCCAATTGATGATTACCATATTACACCTTTTCTCCCCTTCAAAACAGGACCTTTTGTATCGTTTTTTCCTCTCACGGTTGCAACGTGCACATGGATAACATCTATATAAATGCCCAATGCTACAATGCTACCGCTCATTGGACGCAAATGATCATAAAAAATTGGAATGTGGGGTTAAAAAGAGGTAATTGAAAATTTTTCTGTGGGGAAGATAATCGAAATGGTTGCAATACAAGAAAGTCACAAACATAAATCAACTGTTGCACCATTTTTATATGACCACACTAACATCACGTATAAATCAATGCAAAAGACGAAGGACAGTTGGCCCTAATTGAAGGCCAGGTATACTTTTTCTTCGAAACAACGAACCTTTTGTTGCATTACCCATAGCTGCACAGGAAGGCCGGGGCGGCAAGATGATAAGAACGCAATCCGGAAAATAAATGGTATTTTGCAGCGAAAGAATACACGTACCACACGGATGTCTAACGGTTTGGCATGCCAAGAACGATGGAAAGCCTGACGTGATGGCGGTGCCATCTTTTTCTCTCATCGAAAAATGCCAGAGCTGAGCTGTAACACCTCGCAACCGCAAAAACGATCCGTGGTTGGTTAGTTCAACCACTCCCGCCTTTAGGAAACAGGGATTAACTAAGCTATTTATTAAGTTCATCTTTTTCCTTTTTTGGGTTTTTTTTTGTTTTTTCGTATTTCTTTATATTGTTTGTGATAAGTTAATATGTTTTTTAATTTCTAAATTTTTTAAATTTAATTATATTAAATAAGCTAACTCAGTTATAGTAAAAAATAAATTAACTATAATAAAAATCTATAAATTAACGTTATCTTGAACACACTAAGTAATCTTTTTCGCCACTGCAGTGCATATGCGAGACAGAGAGAGACAGAGGACTTTTTTTGTTGGGTGTCAGGAAGTCATGGGCTTCTAGATGTGGGTGATTACACGTTGGAGGTGGTTGAGGCGCTACCGGTCTCTGCTCTCTAGAACGGAACGGATTTTGACAAACGGGCCACAATTTCCCGTGGGGGGCGACATATTTTCTCTTTCCATTGGATTCTATCTTTGCTTTGCTTTCAGTTTACAGCGATTGCAGTGGTTTTCTTTGACAAAAATGAAAAGATTAACTATTTTGTGCCGACGAAATCTTTACCTACGTGCTTTCACTGACAAGTGGGCCGATGAGAATCTATGTTGAATTGTTTGGTGAGCTTAATTCCTTAAAAAAGCTTCAGAGGAGTTAGGCGTTCACTTTCAGAATTCTAAAATCCCCCTGCAAAGCGGTCTTTTCATATGGTGATATTTCTTTCTAGGTTTTGTATAGTACTGTTTTGCATGTACTATGAATGAATTCTTGGATGTGCATGTAAGGTTACAGTTCTTGGATCTTTAGTACCCGCGTAGTACTTTACGAGTAGGGTGCAAACGGTCGCGTAATTCTCGATCAACTTGTTGGTATCGGATTTGAAAAGAGAGTTCGGTATCTAGTCGGATTCGGATTGGTACTAGATAGTTCGATTCGAATTAGGTAGCGAAATTAGAAGGGCTTTTATCCAATCGAAAAGCATCAGTAAATGGTTTTTCGGATAATATTCGATCGGATATCCAATAATTCCCAACAGGCCAACAGCTAGCCCTGGCACCCAGCCCATTGAGTCATGGACTCACGTCCTCTCCCGACCACCCAACTCACCGACATCCAAACATAGCAATGTGGCCGCACCGCAGACATGACGACGATGACAAGGAAGAGTACTCAACAACAGATGGATATGCTCAAACTCCACGGCGGACGGAGGCGATGCCAAAGCGGTGGTCGCCACCTGCCACCCATAAGCCCCTTAGCAGTCTCGCGGTCAAGCCGCAGTTGCCAGAGAACAACATCACTAAATGCTGGCGCAAGTCCCCAATCGTGCGTCGGCGGCATGACCCCTCACCTTCTAGCCTATAGTAGCTTGGCAATTGCCTGTCGTGCGTGGTAGATTTATGAAGGAGATTATTTTTGAAAATAAAATAGATATTCGGATGCTAAATTTGAAAAAAATGGCTAGAGTGATCTATATGCTCAATTATGATATCATAACACTTCTTCATTGGAGGAGCAAGCTACGAAGAAATTTGGGGGCCATGCATGTGCATTTCCTTTTACATCTTTGTTGCCTTTTTTGGGTGTAAAAGGGAATTTTGATCTTTAGTTTTTGGTTGGCTTGTTGTGTAGATTGATGGTTGCATGTAGGGACTATTCATATTAGCTACAACTGATAGTTTTTAATTAAAAATAAATAGTGATAGCTGAAAGTAGTGGTTTTTAGAAGAAGCGAGTGAGCGGTGGGAAAAGTAAGGGAGAGATGTGTCCGCGACACAGAAACGAGAGGAGTGAGGTGCGTGATACGCTTATGATCCTTTGTCTTATTCCTAGAGAAAAACTGGAGCAAGAGGAGTGGAGAAATCATTTCAGAAAATCACGTATTTATATTGGTTTCTGAACTCTCCAAACAAAAAATAGAAATAAAAATCAAACTAGAAGTTAAAAATAAAAGTTAATATAAATATGCCCCTAGTCAAATTAACTCCTCTATCTGTGCCTCTGGTGTTTTGTCTTGAAAGGGTCAGTTAAATGAATTTTTCCACATGGTGTGGTCCTTGTACGTGTTGTTTAGCTGTTCCCATTCTTGTCTGCTTTTGCCACACCTCCCATCTCCCCCTTTCTTGTAGCTACTAGCTACCTTTGAGTTCAATGAAGGGCCTTTTAACACGCATTCTGCTGTCACATGATTAATTCCACACAAGTCCATCTCCTCAATCACATTATCTTTCACTAGCTGGACGAAACTGAAAACTGAAAGATGAAACAAGTGTAAACCAAGCCATTTTAAATGATGGCGGAGCTAGGTCTAAGTTGTGCTGGCCTGTCACCAAAGATTCAAACAAGAAAGAAAATAAACTTAGCAACACTATAATAGTATACAGATGGAACAAGGGGTGGCAACTGGGCGGGGGTCCCGAGGGAGGCCCCGCCCCCCGCCCCTATCTCCACTAGCCCAGTCTTGTTCTGGGCCCCGTTAGGTTTAGCGAGGGAGGGGGTTGCCCTATCCTCGGTCTCTGTGGGGATCTGACCCCTACGAGGATTAAAAAAAGGCTTATTATTTAAAAAAATAATATGTCTTTGTTTATTAATTTGTAATTATTTAGCCATTTTTTAAAAAATATAGCTTCAAAATATATATTCTAATATATATATATATATATATTCAAATTTTAGTCCAAATATAGAAGAAAAGAATACAATATCTTATATTAAAAAATATATTATATTATATTCTTTTTAATTTTTACCATGCCTCTACAGGGGAGGGCGCCCCGTCCCTGCCCCGCTAGTATAGCAGGGGGCTGTCCTCGTTTCCTCGTGGGGGGAGATCGCCCCCGCTCCTGATAGGGAAATTCCGCGCGGGGCTCACCCTCACTGTTGTGTAATGCTCCTCCTCCTCTACCTGTAGTGGCGGACCCAAAAATGAAGTAAAGGTGGGGTTAACTTATAACAGATTAGAAACCTCACTAGGTTGCAATTAAACTATATTATAGCAAAAGTATATAAGCACTACATCAAACAATAATAAAATTACTCCACCAGAAAAAAGACTAAAATTAATATAGAGCAACAATAAGGCATATAAGTCATTATGTACCTAAAGTACTCTAGCAGCGATAAAATATGCTAGCCATTGCAAATCGATGCAATTGCCTTTCCTTTATCCATGAAACCCTTCACCAAGCTAATGACTTCAGCATTCAACACAAGGTACTCAGGAGCTCGTCCACTAGGGATTACAAGTGCATCATAGCTTGGAGCATCCACACTGCCAATTGATGCTGTCAAAGAAAAAAAATCATGACCAGGCTTTTCGCTCTATGTTTGGTCACCCTCAAAATCATGAATGGCGGTTGGGCACTTTTCTCCAGAACCCTTGTCAGGGCAAACTACATCAACATGACAACCAAGAGCTTGAAGAGATTGAAATGGGACCATAACCTCATAATCCTCCATGTAATCCTATTTAGCATGTAATTAAGCAAAAAAAGGTTCAGTAAAATGGTTATGACTTATGACAAATGCGAAAAATAAATACAAAGAATATGAATTAAATTGACTAGGAAGGTTTTTCTCAAAACATACCCCATAATGGAACAATATTCTTTTGTTTGAGCTTAGGCTCCAAGTGCTTTCACAAAAAGTCCGATGAATATCTCTCCATCTAACAACAATCCTAGTAAGTAGTAATATACAATTCTAATTATTTATTTCAAATTTGGCGCTTGGATTAGCTATTGATTAGTTAGGTAATTTACTGTCGAGACCCGAATATGCAAATCCGAACTCTCTGTGTATACCGCACTAGTCCAATATCACGCTAGTGCACACAGTGTAACATAGATGACATATCGACCATATACACGATAAAATAAAGAGAAAACTCAAATATTAATAATTATCAAAGTACGACCTCATGGTCAAGTTTACAACTTACTACCTTGAAGGGCATAAAATCTAGCAGCGAAAAACATAAATAAGCGTAGAATCCATTCGATATGCCCAGAGGCAATGAACTGGGAACAAAGGCCTACTACGTGAACTTGTCGAAGTATCCTCCATTTGGTACCTCCTACTGGTATAGCTCTTCTTCCTCCTCAACTGAGCAATAGTGGGCATAAAGCCGTGAGTACATTAGTACTCAGCAAGTCGTTTGTAACAAATAAATGTAATATAATATGCAAGGCTTACCAATGGATAGCTGAAAGGTTAATTTCCAGAAATCAATAATTTAAAGTAAATACGGAAAATAGTTTGAAAGCAAACTTTAAATAAAATTGATAATAAATAAATAATCAACATAATTAAATAAATAATTTGTGAACCTCCTATTCACAAGCTAAACCAACAGTGAACTAATCATTCACTTTCCAATGATAACTAACCAAGTTTTTATGAAAACTCTATCCCTCATGTGAAATCACCGAGCATTTTTCATAATCTAGTACATAGCTATTTGAATAATTTTACACTCTGCAGAGGTTGCACAACTATCCCACATGATATGATTATTCTCACGTTAAAGAAGTCACAACAAGACTTTTACAAAGTTCAACATCAACTCAATTCCGTCCGCTAGGGTTTCGCATCACACCCCCCTGCGCCTAATAAAAATCAGCAACCATGTTCATAACAATGGCGAGATTGAAATTGAAATATCCCAAATTAATCACCCAAGTCTATCTCACACTAGACATGTGGTTTGCACGATAAGACTTAGATCAATGGCGCACAAAGTTAAGTGTTAAGTCTTTAATATTACTCAGGCGAGACTTCCACATCCTTCGAAATGAATCCACACTTCCCCCTTTACTGCACGATCATTCGTCCAAGTGAAAATCAATTTTGTATAATCAACACCAATGACACACTAATATCATGGCACATTAATTTTATTATTGTGGCTCTAACGACGATTCAATATCTCATTAAGTCAAATTAATTAATTGATCATATGTGATGACAAACCCATTAAACTACAAGTATGGCTAAGCATACTAATCGTACCTCCCATGTGACATCTAGTATGGTATCACTAAATAATTTTTTAACCTATAGTGACAATAGCATCAGGGTATTCAAAAATATCAAGGAGGGATTAATCAAATGGGGTGGTAATTACTAAGTACAAGGGTTTGTAATAAAATAGCGATACAAGATAATTTAAAATAAAATAATTAAATAATAGATTAAAAACTAGGTTTAACATGATCAAAGGATACGAGTTACCTTGACCTTGCTTAGCGAGAAACTCTAGATCTTTTGGCGGTGTTCTTGCTCATTCGAAGACGCGATCTAACGAGAGGGAAAATGTCCAAGGCATAAAAATAAAATCAAATAAAATTTAAAAAACTCTAAAAACCTCAAAACTAGAACTAAAAGATAGACCTTGATTTTAGATGAATTTAGAAAAAAGAACAGGGTCAATCAGAGTTAGGACGGAAGAGAACGAGTTTTTGGAGAATTAATTGACTGGAAAGCACTGAAAAATCGAAAAAGTTACTGTGCTATAGACTCGGTGCACGGAAAAGCGGGTCTGTGGTGGAATCAGCTCACAGAACAGTGCACGACTGAACGGGGAGTTGATGCGGCGGCTTAGGGTTGACGTGGGAGCTGATTAGGCTGACACCGGACTAACACATGTCACTAGGGTTGATGTGGCTGCTAACGTGGCACGCTGACGTGGTATGTTGACGTGGCCCTTGTTATTTATACTATATAAGATGCTGAATGGGGCACCATGGTGTTTGGGCATCAGGCCTTCCTACCTTTAGATTGCTTTTAGATGTGTGCAAGTGCAATGGTATATAATATAAAGCAAACTCGTTAGTATTCATTAATTTAAAAAATCATCGATTTGGAAAGGAAGTCATTGATTTAGCGTATTGAATCAATCATGGATAGAAAGTCTTAATTATGGATGGAAAGTCTCATTCATGGAGCCTGAGCATCATGCTGCCTCTGTTATTTATATTTTATATATATATATATATATATATATATATATATATATATATATATATATATAT
This sequence comes from Melocanna baccifera, assembly GCA_036346265.1. NCBI lineage: Eukaryota > Viridiplantae > Streptophyta > Magnoliopsida > Poales > Poaceae > Melocanna > Melocanna baccifera. Next base: position 15,228,942 of record CM070708.1, on the reverse strand, counting down.
ATATATATATGTATGTATGTATGTATATATATGAAGCTTTTCCCATACTTCTAGGAGGTACATATTCTGACTTTCAATATACCACTTAAATAAATATTTTATACCTTTTTATCACTTTCAGTATACTTAATTACTAATTTTTAAATACTTTATTGTGATTTGGCTAAAAAATTTTCATCGGAACCTTTTATTTTTGCTATATACTCTTTTCCATATGTAAACGAAGTATATACACAAATTATAATATAAAAAGTGGAATTTTGATGAAAATTTTATGGAACTCACTTTAGAGATCTTATAATCATTATTATAGTATGCCCAAATAGATAAAGAGGTATAACAATATTATTTAAGTGGTATATAAGAAGTGAGAGTATGGAATTTTAGGAGTATGGAATCGTTTTCCATATATGTATGTATGTATAACGTCTTTTTCGTACTTTCAGAGTACATACTCTTACTTATAATATACCACTTAATGAATGTGTTATACTTCTTTATCACTTTCAGTATACTTAAATATTAATTCTAAGAGACTCCAATGCGACATGGTTGAAAAATTTCACTGGAACCATTTATTTTTGTTATGTACCATTTTCCATATATATAAAAAGAGTATATATAAAAATCATACTATAAAAGTGCATTTTGATGAAAGTTTTCATGGAACTCACTTTATAGTATTCTATAATTATTATTAGAATATACTCAAAAGAATAAAGGTATAACTTATTCATTTAAGCGGTATATGAGAAGTGGAAGCACGTACTCCTTGTATTGCATCATTTTTCTCTCTCTATATATAGAGATCTCTAGCAAAAAACATTGAACAAACCAGATACATATCCAATTAAAAATCAGTTTCCAACTAAACAAATCATCATATATCGACCCCTTTAGCACCAAAATAGGTCATCAAACGGGCCTCCGACAACTACGGCTAGTGAAACATTACCCCTGAATAGTGTGAATGTAGTTACTTCCATTCAGGCGCGTAACCAACCTGAGGCCTAGCCCACTGGAAGAAAAGATGCCAAGGCCTTCACTGTTGATAGCTATAGTAAAATAGTAAGGACTTTCTTAGCTGAGCCTCGGGCCATTGCCCTAATGGCCCAAGGCCCAACCCACACCTGCTTCTATTAGTGCTTGTGAATATTATTTTTTAGAGTAAATTGCACTTTTTACTGGTTAATTTATCACTTGTTTCACTTTATAATATTGTTAACCTATATTTTTTATTTTGCATCAGGATGGACCAAATAAAATTTTACTTTGCACTAACCTAACATTATTTGATTCAAACCGACTTTACGTAATGACAAGTCGGTATACATAATTTTGATTGCTCTATTTTTAATTTGATTGTATTGTTTAGAACTGTAATTGATCGGCTATTGTAAAGTAAAATTTTATTTAATTTACTCTGATACAAAGTAAAAGTATAAATTAACTTAGATATAAAATAAAATAAGAGACAAGTTACGTCACAACGATAGACTAGGTTCCTTTAACGCACCAGTTGCGGCATGCCATTCCGTCAGTGTTCGTGTGAATCTAATTATTTCTCTAGTTTTTCATGATAAACTCAGATATCCCTTCGATGCGGTTGTGGCGTCCAATCACAATGGTATGTGGATGGAATTATTTCTAGTTTGTCATGAAAAACACAATTTCTTTAGTTTGTCATGATAAACACGAGTTGTCCTTAGATGCACGGGTAGTACCGTGCAACGGTGTGTCGTACCATTAGTGTGAATATAATTATTGCTCTGGTTTATCACGATAAACTCAGGTTGTCTTTAGACCTCACGAGTTGTGGTGGTCTGTTTCTTCTCAGCTTTTTAAATTAGCTTTTAGTTTTTTTTATAATATCTAACTTTTAAATAGAGTATTTTTTTTCAAAATAGGGTCTACAAGTTAATTGTAGTATACATTAAAAGCCCAACATCTGTACCATCCAAAATTATAATCGAGTATCTCTCTCCGTAATCTCTGTCACAAACAGCGAAAATTCAAAAATTTCAACAAAAAACTATAAGTCACAGTCATATAAAACATGCCCTATTTTAGGTCCAATTTCAAACAGCTTATAGCTTATAACTTTTAAAATTGATTTTTAAACAAAAGTAATTTTTTAAGGTTAGTTTCTATAAATTATTTGTAGAAGTTATTGTGAAAGTCACTTTGAACGAAGTACCTTCTCAACGTGATTATCTTTTACTCCCTAATCTCTCCTACAATTAAGTAAAAGCCAAAAACCATAATTCTTTTAAACAGAGTCTAAGAGGATGTTCAGAATGATGTTAACTTATAACTTTTTTTAATGTAACTAACTTATTTTTTATTATAGCTGAATTGGCTTATTTGATATAATTAAATTTAAAATAATTTAAAAATAGAAAAACATGTTAGCCTATATAGACAATGCAAAAAAATATGGAAAAGAAAAGAAAAGGTAAAAAAGTCAAAAAAAGAAAGAAAAAGATGAAATTAATAAATAGTGAAAAAAAGTAAAAATCAGAAGACAGAAACTAAATTAAGTGATATCTAAGCCTATCGATTTTAGGATGAGAACTCGTTATGGTGTGGTGAATTCAAGTCAATGCACGTTTCCATCTTGACCATTACGTGCATAACAAGAATCGGAGTCAAAGATCTCATAAATTTGTGACATCAATCAACAACTTGGTCAATCTGTGGGTGCGTGCATCGATCGGTCATTGCTTAACATGTGATCGGCGTTGCACGTTCTAGTCCTTGCATCATTCACATATGGAGGAGATGCATGTACGGTGGTCACCTTGCACACGTGCATTCATATTTGGAAATTTTGCGGTTAGAACCTTGTCGATGGAGAGATTACGCATTGAGACATTGCGATGGCAACTTGTGATCTATCTCAGCCGTGAATTCATGGAAAGCAGCATCCATGGGTTAAGAAAAGGGAACAGAGAAGCCTCTTATGAATTTTCCGCATGAATTTCGCAGGAAACAGTCTGAATCCGCCAAATTACTTGAAGCCCTTCCAAGCGAGGCAATTCAATCTGTTGTTGTTCTCATTGAATTACATATGTTGTCGGCAATCGAATGCACAAACCAACAACTTTCTAAAAGATTATATGTAAGGCATGATGCTTATAGTTACATATTTATATCGATTTCCAGAAAGAGACCCTTGGCTCTCCTGGATGGCAGTCCTGGAAATGAAGATAAGAAAACACAACTGGAACAGTACACATATTGTGCAAGACCTTCAAACACGCGCGGTAGGAACAGACTATGCGATATCGCTCCCACTATCTTCAGAGATTTCACAAGGAAAAACCGCAATCTAAACACTGCATTATAAGGTAACAACTGACTACATGACCTACACTGGGTGGGAGGCCTTACCCCGCAACACATACTGTTGAAAATCTAGTCAATTTCGGTATATTTTAATCTAGAAATTCAGCATATAAAACATGACATACAAAAGCATGAGTGATTCAACAATGATGTATTCATATTCGCTTACGAACAAGCTAACAGCCCCTCGGGCGGGGCCAGTGTCGGTGACACCAGAGGCGCCGTTACCATCAGTCGATATGATGGTCTATTCGATGTAGTCGATCGAGGCGTGATGCAGGACGAGACGTGATGCAGGAAGATGTTCGCCGTGCAGTCTCGCGAACAGTTCACCACCAGGAAGTAGATGACGTACTTCGCAGATTGAGCAATCGCGCCAATGCGCTCCCCAAAAACTTGATTGCCCGTCTACCTGTGCAGGTACGCAAGCGGACGGAGTTTCGGAGGCCTACTCGCCCAGAACCCTTTGCGCGCAAGGTTCTGGACCGGAGATTACTGAGCACAGCCACAAAAACAGAACCAGAATACTATATATCATCCCATATGGAGTGGAGAGCCTTTTTTTATGCTCTGTACTTTTGTAACAAAAAAGCGAAGAGCGAGTAATCGCGACCATTAGTCACTAGTAACTGTAGCCATTACTCGAAAGTAACCGCAGCCATAATTCACTAGTAACTGTACCGTTACTGCCAGCCATTCGTTAATACTATTTACTGCGAGTCAGTGCGTTACGTTTTTCGAATAGATAAAGAAAAACGCACACGCACCCGACACGCCTGCGCACGCACACGCACCGCACGGCACGGCACGTCTCAGCTCGGCTCAGCGTGGCGTGTATTGGCTCTTTCCAATTCCACAAGGGAGTTACTACGTTCCACCTTTTAAAGTGGTGTAACTCCCATTCAACTCTCCATATGAGACTAAACAGTTTTTCCATGTGGGCCTAGGAATTTCATTTGATTAATTGCTAAATTAAAATGGATCAAGTCCAATTAATCCAACACATACAAGAATTGATCTCCATTTGGGAGTACACCTCTAATATAACCCTACATAATGATGTCCATGACACAATTGCATAGAAGCTAACCCCAATGGAGAGTATACTGCTGCCTCTGCCTATAGAGCACAACTTTCAGGGGCAGTTCAAACTACTTTCAATCCTTGGTCTGGAAGACTTGGGTACCACAATGATGCAAAATCTTTGCTTGGTTAGCCATTCAAAACAGGCTATGGACGGTGGACCGCCTTAGTACACGGGGCTGACTCAATCACCATACTTGTCTACTTTGCAGACAAGCGCCTCAGTTTGCCACTCACCTCCTGGCTGAGTGCCGCTACTCAAGAAGAATTTGGACCTTGGTAGCGCTTTGAACTACTTGTGATTCATTGAACCCAGCATCTTGGAGAGCCGGTTGCTCAATTCGAGAATAGTGGGAATCTGTGGTGCTTAACCCTAGAACACCCCGTAAGGCAATGTCATCGTTAGTAATGCTTATGTCTTGGCACATTGGAAGGAGCGCAATGTCAGGGTATTCCGCATGCTCATGACTGCACCGATACCCTTGGTCACTGCAATTAAGGAGAAGACTGCAACCTGAGTACTTGCGGGAGCTACCAAGCTCGCAGACCTCTCAACCACCCTTTTAACAATCTAGTTTTCCTTTGGATGTGGTGGTCTTCTCTTGGCCACCTGTTTGCCTTTGCCTCTAGACCTCCTCTTTCTCTTGTCAATTTGTCATTATCTTTTCACTCTCCCTTTGAATTAATAGAGGGAAAGTCTCTTACCCGCTTTAAAAAAAAAAAACACGTGCGGTCACACGTGCATGTATACAACAGTTGTTTACCGCCAAGCCCTCTGACGTCATCATTTATGTTATTGCAACGACAAATAGTTGTAAATAAAAGGCACTGCTCATTTGGTTTTTTAAGCGTGAGCTTCTGGTTTTCTTTTAGCGTAATTAAATTTACAAAAATGAAAAAAATGTTATATCACTATAGACATTGCAAAGGAATAAGAAAAAAGAAGATACAAAAAAGCACAAAAAAGCTTGAAAAAGAAAAAAATTAAGAAGCTACAACACAAACTAATTCCACAATTCTGTACGGTATATGTATACCTTTCTCTCTCTCTTGCGAGGAGCCGAGGAGTACGGTGTATTTCTTTTTATAGGGTGTATTCTGATCGGCCATATATTTTGAAATAAGATTGAAAAGCTGTTGGAAACATGCCTTATGATTTGAAATGGAGGGAGAATACGCTTACGTTATTTGTGCGACATCAAACGTGAGATTTATATATTAGATTGTAGGATCATGCATGTCGTAATCGAGATTGAACAGCAGCAGCAGTCCATGGCCCGTGCTGCATACATCCAGATCACGCATACTCGTAACTTGGGGTACACGGTTTTGAACTGAAGATGCCACGAATGTCGAAATTTGGACGTTTTTAGCATCATTGCGCGAAGGAATTTCACAACTAGCACCGAGCGGCAAAAAATTCCATCTCTGGCCCCCGTTCCGGCGCACGATCGAACATCCGAGCGCACGATCCAGCAGACGCCGACACCTGTCCGATGCGTGCGGTGCCGGACCGCACGGCCGGTGCTCTGATGGGTCGTGCGGTACCGGACCGACCGCGACTACTGCTTTGTAGCACCGGTCGCGGCGATCCGCACCGCACGACCGGATATGCCCGAGCGCCCGACCGTATGTACAAGATTTACATGTATAAAATTAAATTTTGCAATAGATAAAATTGTATTTGTGAAGTTGTATGTAGAAAATATTGACATGTATATAATAATTTTTGGAATGAATAAAATTTTAGATATGTATAGAATTAATTTTACATATCATATATGTAAAGTTATATTTCCCCAAGCGTATAGAATTTTGATGTATTTGTAAGGTTATATTTAGAATAAAAATAATTTTGGATATATAAAATGATGTTTGAAACATATGAATTTTATGTACATTCCAGTTTCTTGCTTGTGTAATTTTGTTGTAACAACTATCGAAAAATATTTGGAACATATTGAACACATGAAGTTTGATAGTAATTCTTTCATCTTAATGTAGTTATAAAAATGTGAAAACTGATACATATGATTAATTGTAGAGTTTGATTACCTACTTAAAAGTATATGTAAAACATTTGTAAAAATCATACTTCTGATTTTTTCGTTGTAGGCATTGCAATATAAGGAGTTTGAGAGGTTTTTGCATTCCAATTGAGCTTGAAAAGATATGTGAAAAAATGACTTAGAAGAGTGCAATAATTGGGAGAAAATTTGTCCATCTGGACCAATATGTGAGGATCAAAAGTCATAATTATTCCTACATCAGATTACGAACACATTAAAAGATATGAAAATCAGAAAAGTGCTCAAAATTATGCGAAAGTTTGTGCATTCCAATTGAGCTTCAAAAACTAGCTGAAAAAATGACTTATAAGAGTGCAATAATTCTGGGAAAATTTTCACATATAGAACAATATGTGAGGATGAAAAGTCATAATTATGAATACCTCAGATTATGAGTGCATTAAAATATATGAAAATCAGAAAAGTGCTCAAAACTATGTGAAAGTTTGTGCATTCCAATTGAGTTTCAAAAGTTACCTGAAAAAGTGCCTTAAAAGAGTCCAATAATTCTGAAAAAATTTGTCAATATAGACCAATATGTGAGGATGCAAAGTCATAATTATGACTACCTCAGATTATAAGCACATTAAAATATATGAAAATCACAAATCGACTTAAAACTATGAAAAGTTCTGAAATTTTAGCAATTTGTCAAAATGAGAAAAGTACAGATTGATGTCTTTTCATTTAGTATTTTTTTGTACATTTAGATATTGAAGTTCTCATATGGCATATTATTTAATCCGTCTGAACATGCTATTTATATTGCTAAAAGAAGAATATTGAAATGACAAGATGAACATACGATTAGCGTAAAGCGGTGGTAAATAAGAACATAAGCGATATTGAGGACATGAAGAATTGAATGCAAAGGTAAACATGAAAATAACATAGCGCACAAAGTTACGATAGAAAACAAACCGACACACTCCTACGATACATATGCGCGTAGTTATGCGGACGAAAACAAACACGAACACACACAACCTAATAACGGGGCCATTCACGGGACCGGTAGCGGAACAAGCCCACCTATTGCGTGGACCGGGGCCATTTTCCCTTCACGGCGACATCTGCGTCGAACTCCTCGTTGCCTCTTTTGCCTTGGCGCTAGCTCCCTCTTCCTTCGCGTTCTCTTTCGCGAGCCGTGCTCCCTACGGCGTGCGCCGTGATGAGCTTGCGTCTCGGCGTATCGTTCGGCTCGCTCTTCGTTCCGACGCTCCGCCTCGCGAATCTCTGAGTCCCTTCTTTCATTCCACTCGTGGAAGTCGAGAGTCCATCGGTCGTATTCGTGGATCTCTTGGTCAATCCACTTGCGATACCCGCATTACGGGGTTACGGGGCTGCGAGTACAAAAGAAATGTTAGTGCGGACGGGAAGCGAAGTAGTCGGGAGGAACACGCGTCGATGGTTCTTACCATTTGCCGATAGGTGCGTGTGTCCCAACGTCGGTCCGGATAATCACTGGAGTAGTTTGCGCAACCTTGATGGCGCATACCTAGGCTAAGCCGCTGCCGACTTGACAAACTTACATGGATCTTGACACCAGCGGAGGAGGCCTCTCCCCTCGGGCGGGTCTTCGCGGTGAAGCAGCGTCGTTGGAACCGCCGGGATAGGGTCGGTGCAACGCGGGATATCTTCTCGGAGCCGTCCTCCTCACACGCACCCTTCTTGGGCCCGCTCGCGGCTGCCTTCGCCCGTTCGTCGCGGGCGCGCGCGCTCTTGCTATGTCGCGAGTCTCCTCCCATTGCTTCTGCATCTTCTCCCATTGTGCCTTCTGCCGCTTGTCCATCTTGAAGGTGTGGGGTTTGGATTCTGTAGTGACTTATCTCAAATCCCTTTCACCTCTTTATGTACGCTAAGGGGTTGGAATGGTGTGGATAATTTCGAACCATGAAAAGGTGCCCCGTGAATTAATGAAAGAGTGCAGGGTTGGCCCATCTGAACTGTGCACAAAGCAATGCACAGGCTTGTGCTGTCACTGCGTAAAGTAAAGCCGGCCCGACTCGTCTTGTCAATGCGTAAAGCAGGACACTCTTTTCCCTCACTGCGTAAAGCTGCCAAGTCTTGCGCTGTCACTGCCCAAAGATGACTCGTCTCGCCTCGTGTTGTCAATGCGAAAAGCAGGACACTCTTTCCCCTCACTGCGTAAAGCTGCCAAGTCTTGTGCTGTCACTGCCCAAAGATGACTTGTCTCGTCTCGTCTTGTCACTGCGTAAAGCAGGCCACTTGTCCCGTCTCGTCTTGATATGTCACTGTGTACTCACTGCGTAACGCTTACCTCTCTTTCCCGCGGTGCGCGTAAAGTCATGCGATCCGTCTTTGCGTCTTTGGTCATGTCGGCGCACAAAGTGGCCCCATCTAGTCTTTGCGGTGGTGACCCTCACCCGCTTAGGTGGGCACGCGTAGAAAAAATGAGCAAGCCATAAAATGACATGATGACACCCGCTTGGAGGGCCCCGTTACTACCCTACCCTTGTGAACACGTGTCGGTGCGTCGTTTTCTTGGTCGCCGGTCCCTACGTGAGAACTCTTTAAATTGATGAAGCCCCACCCCTTCTCCGTCGTGCGAAACATACCATGTCGGAAGTAGAGGTCGATCGGATGTGGGTCACGAAGGAAGATCTTCCCTTGGAAAGGAGGAGAACTTGGTCCACGATGCCGCTGGTACCAAGCGCCGCGCTCAACCCGCGTGGCGAAAATGCGAGCACAATGAGGGCGCGGTTGTGCGGGTCTTGGATGGCCCAATCGATGGCGGGCGGCGTTTCTTCCGTTGCCCACACTCGTGGGTAGAAATTGCTAATAGTATAATTTTCATTACTACTTATGGTTCATCCTTGGTAGCTGTTTTTTCCGCAGATGGCGAAATGCAACTTCTCACGTTGGATCGACCCTCCTAATGAGCGGTATATTGCCATCTACGTGACTACAATATGGGAACAAATATTGGAGTTGGAGGAGCGAATCGAGACTCTCAACGAGAGAACAACGACTCCGCCAAGCGGATGCAACGCGAGGGGCAACGAGGAGGTCGTGAACATAGGAAGCTCGCACGATCCCGGATGTTGCTGCGCGAACCCTAGCTGCATATGTGCGTGCCACTACAACGACGGCGACCACGTCAGGCGTCCCCAAAGCAATACTCAATGTGGGTGCCACGAGGTTCTTTTGGCATGTAGGCAACGCGGTGTATGCTTGTACCTTGTATCGATCGTTTTCTACGATGTGGAGTAGAGAGTGGTTACGTTAGTAGTGTGTCGTAATTTATTTGTTGTGTTTGTCGATCCGTCGCGCCAATAGCGCTAGTGTTTTAATGTCACTTTGCTAGTGTTCGTAATTTATTTGGATGTAGTGAGGGTTTGAAGAAGCCTTTGGAATCGCAAGAAAATGTTATTTGAGTCCCGAAACCCAATAGGGAGGTCTACTCAATTGGAATCTATTAAGAAGCATAATGTCCTCAAACTCGAGAGAACGAACTCTTTGTTAGTAATAAGTAGATTCTTTCCGGCTATTGCATGCGAAAAATCGAGATAATAAGCTTATAAAGTTGGGACGAACATGGCGCGTACATTTTTATTACATGCGTAGCATATAGCATGATATCGGTGTGACCGACCCAATCGCTCTCACGACCTCTCGTGCGGGTGGGTCTATTACATATTGTCTCTTTGGGTGTAGCGTGGTTGTTTCCCCTTTTGTCGCGCCTGCAGATGGCTCCATTGCATCCTTCTTCTGTCACTCTTGCTCTTGAGAGCTGCCTCACGAGCTTGAAGCTCTTCCTCCGACGCTTGATGGTCGCTTCACGCAGAATCAATCGCTCATGCCTCATTTGCAGCCCATCTTCCTTGCCCTTGACGGATTTGGTCCACCCTCACGCGGCGCTCTTGCTCAAGCCGCGTCTCGCCGTTCCACCTCGCGAGCACGAGTCATCTTGGCAAAGTATTGTCCTTTGTTTTCCACCTGCCTTTGGCGGTTCCGTGGCCATGCCGCGGCACCAATCCACCCATTCGATGAGCGTGCAAGCCTATGTGTGGCGTGGTAGATGTCATGGATCAAGTTGAGAAACGATGCGAGAAACAAATGATGTAGTTGTCGTTGTTACCACAAAGTCGTCATCGGTCGGGACACTTGAAGAACCTACGGCCGTAGTTGGATCGTTGTCTTTGCGTCGTCGTCGCACAACATCGTCCGGAAGCCGCAATGGCACCCAGGCGCTCATGCCACTCGGCACTCCAAATGGCTCGGACCTCCGTGAAGACATTCTTTGTGTAGTAGTATTGTGATGTCTTGAGGAGAAGATGTGGTATGGACGATATAGGTGGCCTTTATGTAGGCTTTTCAGAGACTATAGTGTCGTAATAAATTCGAGGTAGGCTTCACTGTCGGTGTAGCAATAAATGGCTCTATGTAGGCTTTTCAGAGACTATAGTGTCGTAATAAATTCGAGGTAGGCTTCCACTGTCGGTGTAGCAATAAATGGCTCTATGTAGGCTTTTCAGAGACTATAGTGTCGCAATAAATTACACAGGTAGGCTTCGGTGTCGGTGTAGCAATAAATGGCTCTATGTAGGCTTTTCAGAGACTATAGTGTAGCAATAGTCTCCAGGGAGTAGACCCCCAGCTGACCATTGTAGCAATAAATAGCTCTATGTAGGCTTTTCAGACACTATTCTGTCATAATAAATTACATGGTAGGCTTCACTGTCGATTGTAGCAATAAATGGCTCTATGTAGGCTTTTCAGAGACTATAGTGTAGCAATAAAGCGGGATCGTATCGTCTTGTCACTGCGTAAAGCTCACCTCTTTGCAAAGCTGGCCTCTTTTGTGTTGTCACTGCGTGTTAGTTTAATATTCTGTGGCCTCTGTTAGTGAAGCCCCCCACCGAGCCTATACGAGGGAGGCATTCCTCACCTAGACCCATGCATTGCTCTCCCTCATCTCCTGAATTTGTTGTAGCTTTCTTTCTGCTCACTCCCCGAGCGCGAAATGAGTCATCTCGGCACCTCTTCATCGGCACCCACGGTGATTTGCCCACAATGCAACACGGTAGTTAGGCGTAAGACCTCACACACGCTGCAAATCCTGGTCGGCACTACTACAAGTGTCCCTATCACTCGGTGAGTACGATTGTTTCAATTCGGTTAAATCGTGTAGGTACGTTTTAAAATCTTCTTATCATGAAGCGAGAAGCCCTTGGCGGTTGCCGATTCTAGGTGTGGGAGGATGAAGCGGGCACTAGGGCGGACATCGTTCGGCAAGACAGAGGTGTCATGGGGGGTAGCGAACTCGTCGATATGCGGCATCGTTTCGATAGACTGGAGTGGAAGATAAATGTAATGTTGTGTGCTATTTTCTATCTTGTGTTATGTTCATTCTTACCGTGAATATGTAGAGCTGTAGGTTGTTCTCGTCTATGGTCGTAATGTTTTATGCTATGTTGTACCTTCTGTTTGTTGTTATCGTATGTTCTCCTGCTGCGGAGTTAATCTATGTATGTGTAATGCATTGAAGAAGCTCCAGTGTCCACCCTGCAATGATGCTGTAATTGTAGGTAAAATAATTTCACAAGCCCTTGACAGTATGAACATAATAATTGCATAAATGCTTGCACGGAACCATGCGACGTTACAACAACTTAATTACAAAAACTCATTCGAATCTTCTCGCCGCGCCTCAGGCCCGCATGTGGTCCTCTGAGAAGGTGAACCTGGGGGGCGAGTGCAGTACATCGCGAAGGTCATACTGCGAAGCCTGCGACCGCTGTTGTCCTGCGTATGGCCCCGTGGGGACTTGTGTTGGATGGGCGAATATGTTGCTCAGCCATTCAGTTGCCGATGGATCTATGTCCTGCTAACAATGTATAGCACAATTAGATAATGGACAGCAACATTAATAATAAATAGTAATACCACATGGTAATTACAGGTAGTCGGAATGTGTCGACCCACCGTGAAATTGATTGACTGTTGCTCGTATAAACTGTCATTTTTGGGCAATGCGATGAGATGGCATTGAAATAGGCGTGGTTAGCTTAGTGCGTTAGTGCGCATCGGTATGAGGCTCGAAATGATGATACCGTAGGAAATCGCGCATGTACTCTGCGCTGCGTACCCTTGATAGGTTTGCCCATGCCACCTATCCCGGTCTTCTCTGTTGGATCGCACGCCGGGTGAAAGGGGGCAAGCGCACCTCCGGTTAGTGCGCCGAGTCACGGTCGCTCCACGGCGTGAGGACCGTCGGCACGAGAGCACGTTGTCTCCTCCGTCGCCCTCTCGTGAAGGCGATGGCTGTAACAACGTGCTATCCGCCGCAAATGCTGCGAGAAGAACATGTGGTTACACATACATGGCAATCAAGTGGGCGAACAAATAGTTGGCAATTATCCAACCGAAGCGGTCGAAGCGCGTGGAGGGCGATGGGAGTAACAGCGTCTTTGTCTGTCGGAATCTGCGAGAATAAGATGTGGTTAGAGATAAAAGGCAATCGAGTGGGCGAATAAAAATTGACAATTGTCCAACGAAGGTGCGGCGCGTGGAGGACGGCGGCCGCCGGGCCGGGCGCCGATTGCGATGGGCGTGGCGGCGATGGCGTGAGGGCGATGGCGTCTTGATGGTCTTTGGTGCATCACGCCCACGGTTACTGCGCGTCGTATAACAGCATCGTCTCGTGGCGACCACAACCGAGGGTCCGTATCGCGGACATGGCTTCTTCATAGATATTGCGCATTGAAGTGGTCCGGCGGGCATTTGAATTTGCACTCCACGGTTAAGTGCACGGCGGACAGACTCGCGGATACGATGTAACGCTGCAAGCTGCGATGAAACAAAGAATGAGTTAAAGCGTAATGCTTCACGAGTTAATTACATATCAATGTAAATGCCGTCTCGCCGTTACGTGCGCTCGATGCGATGCGGACTGCACATGCAGCTTCCTCGTGTATGACCTCGGCCGGGCGATGTGGCGGTTGCCCGATAAGCCTACTACGGTGCGTGAAAGGTACCACCGAAGGTATGAAGTATACGTGTCGAGTCGTACTCCGTGTCTCCTCCGAACCATCGTGTGCGCTGGTCACGCCACATGTCCATCACACGGCATTGTATGAATGTCCGATCTTCGTTGGCTCGGCCTCGCCTCGATTGCTGCAAGTTAATCGAGACAATACACGATTAGTACGGGCACAAAGTAATGCATTAATTAAATTTACCGTGTCTTGACAAACCGGTGGGTCTTTGGGTGCAAGAGGCGTCTGCCGGGTGGGATATCTTTGTGCAGGCGAAGCGCCTCATGACTCGCTGTGGGTTGTATGGCTCGACACACTGCGAGAACACCAAGTGACATGTCGTCAACCAGTACATGTGATCCAGCCCGCACTGAGATGATAATCCATGGGGGGCCGTGTCCATAATAAACCGTGGAGTCCATGGCCACCAGACTATGTCGGCGTCGTGGAGAGTCTCGAACATGTTGTGGAACTCCGGGTACACACGTCTCGGTCTCTCCTTGGCCCACCGTAAGTGACCATGTGTCCAACGCGTACCCATTGTGGGCCCATCAACAGGGTCATCGCCATCATCAAGGCCGTAGAACTGCGGGACAAACTCATAAGGGTGCACAGCAGGATCGAAGTAAGGCCTACCAACGGGAAAGTGTTCCCACGACCACAACTGCGAAGGATGTAGCAGACGGCTAGGACCGGCTCATCGGCGTACTACGCTGCGAGGCATCGCACAAGCCCGATATGTGGCACTAAGGCTGCTGATCCCGGCTATATTGTGGCACCTCGGCGAGCCACCCATCGCCAGCGACTGCGCTAGGTGTATGTAGCTCGGCACACGGAGTCTCCGGTGGTGGTAGGGAACAAGACCCACCCGAGCGAAATAGCAGTGCGCAGCGAAGTGCGCCCGCACCGTGTCCTCATCTGCGTGTCGGGACATGTCATGAACTATCGAAGCCATCCATGAGGCACACCAACTCGTTGTTCGGGAGGCGGATGACCGAACGGTGACCCGGATGGACCTTCCAATCTGGGTCCTTTGGGGTGGTACTCTGACAGCACCATGAATGGGTAAACTGTAAGCATCGCCACGCCCTGCGAGTAACCGTCATCTCACCCCACCGGAAGTGGAAGGTATGAGTCTCGGCCTCCAACGATCAACAAGAGCCGACAGCAACGCCGCATCATACTGGAACGCATGTCGTATATCCAACATACGTGCAATGGGTAGCAGACCGGTGTACCGAAGTAGTGGGATGTACCGCGGGTCGAGAGGCCAGTGCTCTCGGGGGCTCCTAAGGATGAAGCATGGAGGCCCGTCTCCTGAGGTCCATGACAGGCATCGGTGCCCCTCATCCCAACGGGGGTCTAGCAACTCGTACGCCATCTCCTGCCAACGAAGGAAAACAAGTTAGTCCACATTGTTAATAAAATGTGCAAGCAATGACAACAAAATTAACACCAAGCGTAACGCGTGGAAACATACGTGGCGTACCAAACATACATAAAATGTGCACACCAATATGACCCACACAACAGGGAAACATATGAAACGTAGCAAAACATACATAAAATACGCACGGTAAAATGTTGCAAGCTAATGTTCGCAACATAGAGACATAGAACCATCAAAGCGCACGCATGGAAGCAATAATGAGTACAGCAAAATATTATGCTTGCTACTACGGGCGTTGCTTGATGATGGCTGTTTGGGCACCGGGTGAGGAGTGTCAATCGTCTTGCATAGCCTACACCGGACGCCGAACTCGATCCCCACGGCTATCATCCATGTCATTACGGATGCGGCGGCTTTGTCGTCTTCCACGACCGACATGCTTCAATGCATCATTAGGCACCCATTTTACCTCTCCGCCATAATTCCTGTAGTGCATGTCTACCCGTATGAATGAAACTCTGCACTCCGGGTTGCATATAAGTGCTGCATGTCGTAGTACTTTGAGATGTCTTGCGTCGACTTTGCTTCCATACCGCGCATGCAGCGTACACATGCGAGCATGGCTTGTGCAGAAGTGGGGTTTGTTGCAGTGCAATATGCTTTTCATCAATCGTACATACACGCTTGCGATCCTCTAATGTGACCCATGACGTATACATGCGAGGCGGATCTCGAACTTCTTCCTTAAGCCATCTATGGTTTGAGGAATGTGGGAACGACCCTTCTCTATCTTCTTATCCATGTAGGCTGCATTACCTCGAGTATTGTTTGTTTTCGTCCATGTGCTTCTTCGCCATCATGGCTCTATTCACAAAGTACCCAACAGTCCGGTTCCAAGTCTCGTCCACAATAGCCGTGATCGGTAGGGATCTGACGCTCTTCAAAACACCGTTGTAAACTTCGGACATATTGGTCGTCATGATTCCATACCTTGCCCCCCCGGTGTCATGTAACAAAGATCACATCTCCAGGTCAGCGCATTGGATTGAACCCATCGTGTGAACGCCCCAACTCTTGTGGAGCCTCCTCTATGGACCCGACTTACATGCGCACATGCTTGCTAGCCTCCTGATCGAGTTGCCTCCACAAGGTCTCGAACTTCCGCTTCTGGTTCTGCATACATAGCTTCTTGAACATCTTCATTAGGTCCTTGCTACGGAATCTTCTATGGAAGTTCGCTGCGAGATGCCTCATGCACCAACGATTCTTCAGATCATTCCACTGGAAGGGGGGCTGCGTCCCATTCTGCATCGTTCGCAATGCAGACAACAGGCCTGCATTGCGGTCCGAGATGACACACACTTCGGGGCGATCTTGCACTATGGCTTGCTTCACATTTGCAAGGAACCAAAGCCAGCTCTCCGTACTCTCATTCTCCACAATTGCAAATGCCACTGGGAGTAACTGGTCATTTGCATCAGCTGCAACTGCGGTAAGGATAGTACCCTTGTACTTGCCCGATAGGAACGTCCCATCCATCGTTAGCACTGGACGGCACCACCTGAACCCTTCAATCGCCTGATGGAAGGCCCAGAACACTCTATCAAGAATGAAACAATTCGGGCCCTCCGTAGGATGCACTCTCTCCTGCCTGTTAATGTACGTGCCTGGGTTTGATTCTGCAATTTGCTGTAGCATTCTTGGAACCAGGTCGTACGCCTCCTCATAAGTCCCAAACATACGGTGCAAAACCTTTCGTTTCGCCCGCCATACCTTCTTGTAGCTGACTTGAAATCCCACCATATTCGCTACCTCTGCCATTAGAACCTTTGGAGAAATGGACACATCTGCCACGATGAGGTGGCTCACCAGCTCCGCAACATAAGATGATGTCATGTTGCGGTGCCTATGTAATGGCCCCTCAAGCTCGCAACTGTGATCATGTAGCACAGTTATCCGAAACACCGTGCCAGCGCCCTTGTACCGCTGTGCACGAACTTTGCCAGGACAGGACTCGTTGACACACTTCACAATGTACGTGTCGGGTTTGACAATGCACCGATCGTCCGGCTAATGTTCACGGCATATCTAGTAATAACTCATTGGCAGACTCTTATTATCAAGCATCGCCCCAAAATGAGTGTGGCCTCGCTGAACCCCCATTCTGCCTCCTCCGCCTGTGGCAGCACTAGGGATGCCGCTGCATTGTCATCCAGTCTGGACGACACGTACGCAACGTCGGTGGTCACAACACCACCCACCACCCCTCCATTTGTACCTTCGCCTCCGCCATCGTCATCCTCTCCGGAACTGTCTGTTTCCACATTCTCGTCCTCCTCGCTCCCCACTTCTTCCACCTGATCCGCAAGGTACTCATGACAGTCAATACGGGCGGCCCACCACCTCTCCCCCACACCTTCGTTGGCCTGAAAATTGTCCGCACGCCTCCTGAGGTCTTCATCACCTACTTCCTCGCCCACATGTTCTCCCGCAGGTACTACATCTTCACCAGCAGCATCATATCCAACCTGTCCGGATGATTCTGTCCTCTCCACGAACTCCACATACACCATTGGCTTGGCATATATCTCAGCATCAGGGTTGCACACGACCTCCATGTAGTTGGCCCATGATGCATCATTGGTCACCTTCAGAAGTTGCCACTTGCTCTCCCCTGCATCACCCACCATTGCGGCATAGAATGCCTCGATCCGTAACTTCTTTCTTGCGGTGTACCGATCGAACGCCGAACGGACATTCCGCCGTAGCTCGACAAGCTCATGGCGTTGGGCCGGTGTGCGGATCATGGTCCGGCGACAATTTGACAGGTCCGCCCCATACGGCCCGTCACGTACGAGACCACTGCCGTAGAATATGAACAAGTCTTGAATCTCAGCCATGGCGTACCTAATATAAGTGCATAATCAACCATCTTAGTATACAACATGCAATAATCGTACCATCAAACCCCCACTACCGCA
The DNA here is from genome assembly GCA_036346265.1 of Melocanna baccifera. Taxonomy (NCBI): domain Eukaryota; kingdom Viridiplantae; phylum Streptophyta; class Magnoliopsida; order Poales; family Poaceae; genus Melocanna; species Melocanna baccifera. The sequence goes on along the minus strand of CM070708.1, from coordinate 15,211,070 downwards.
TTGCAAAATTAACATTGCGGAATTTCATACCTCTTCCTACAGCGTACAAAATAGATTAGTATTTGTTTTTTATTTGTAAATCTACAATTTATTTCTAACTATTTTATTTCCAAACCCTACCATACATCAAATTATATATTCATTTCTTTTTTACTTCTATTTCTAATTCGTATGAAATATACATTACAACGTTATTTTATTTTCACTACTATTCGTATTAAGCTTGTTTAAATTAATGTAAAAACAAGTACTAATTTCTCTTCATTTCTTTCAGAAATTTTACTTAACGCTGCCTTGCACTAAACAATTTTAATTCCCTTAATGCGGCTTTCACTTACGAAATTGTACATAAATCAATAAATTCATCTTTCTAATTTCATGTCCTTACTATATTTTATTTTAATATACCTTCGCACTACTTTTCTGGTATTTTACGGTCATTCACTAAGCCTACTCACCGTCACACTAACTTCATTACACATATTTAAATATTTAATCTAACTGGAGTCTCTAATCTAAATATTTTATTTTTCAACACCTACACATGTAACCACATATGTTCAACAAAACTAACTACATTACAACATATAACTTCAACAAAAATACGACATTATTTACACTACAATAAATCATGCATCATATGTGCATGTTTACCTACACATACACACCGTATCAAACATTGGCTTCTAACAACATTAACGAAACACGGTTTGACTAATTACGGGCTAATGATATTCACAAAAAAATAATTGCACGGGGGCAAAAATTACCTCTTCTTGAAGCTCGCGAGACGATCTACAACTTTTGTATTTGCAAAATCTGTTGATTCCAAACAAAATCAACTCAAAATCCTGAGTTCCCACTCTCTTTTTTTCCTCCTTTCACTCTCTCGCTTCTTCACTTCAACAGAACCACAAACTGCAAATGAGTAGAAGCCTCACCATACGCGCTGCTGTTCTTTTAAGTTTGCACTCAGTGTTCACGGAGAGGGGCCATGGTTTGTGCTGTGGACGCGTGTGCAAAAAATACCAGCTCGTGATTCCTTTGCTGCTTTCGGCGGACCGATTCGACGCGAGAGAGACGTGCGGTCGGCGCCTGGGTCGTGCGGTGGGGCTGTCCGGTCGTGCGGTACCGGTCCGCACGACCGTTGCTCTGAGCGATCGTGCGGTCCGGCACCGCACGATCGCGCTGCTAGCAGCGTCGTGCGGACCGGTACCGCACGACCGGACAGATGTCGCCGCCGGGGGAGTCATGCGCTCGGATATTTGATCGTGCGGTGCGTCGGGGGGCTAGAGTTGGAATTTTTCGGCGCTCGTCGCTAGTTCTGGAATTTCTTCGCGCGATGGTGCTACAAACGTCCAAATTTCACGAATGTCCAAGTAAGGTAGCGTTTGGAAAACTGAAGATGCCACGAATGTCAAGTAAGGTAACGTTTGGAATGATGATGACTTATAACTTTTTTACTGTAGTTGGTTGATTTTTTTATTGTAACTGAGTTGACTTATTTAGTATAATTAAATTAAAAAATTTAAAATAGAAAAAATATATTAGTCTATCACGGATAATACAAAGAAATACGAGAAAAAAAGAAAACACACAATAAAAAAACAAAAATATAAACAGTAAAGTAAACGCCGAACGCTATCACTGAACACCGGCGTTACGAGAAGCTGAGCGCGGTCTAAATAAGAGAGTTGTCACCCTGGGGTTTAGGTGCAGATCGTCGAAGGGCCCCCATGGACATTCCTTCAAATTCCCTCTTCAGACCTTGGTCTCCACACTCAGCTTACAATGTGGCTAATCCAGTTAATCCAGCCACATTGTAATCCATTGCAGTGAGATGTTCTTCATAACTTGAATTCCCTCTCTCTCTCTCTCTCTCTGAAAAAATCGTAAAGGTGTACGCTTCTTCCTACGTGTGCCTGAGTGGTATGTTCCTAGAACTTTAGGTTTCAAATGGAAGGCTTTTTGTCGAATCCATTGCAGTGGATTATGTACACTAGGGTGTGTTTTAATTTCTTCCTACGTGCGGCAAATTTCTAGAAATCTAGAGTGGCATGTGCATCGGTCTATTTTGTTTCAAGGTGAGGTGCATTTCGTCCGATTCGTGGTTAGTCCAACAGGTGTAGCACACATAGATTATGGGTAAATGTTACGATTTAAGCCTCGCTAAATGCATATTAAGTGGGTTTATTGACAAGGCTTGTGAATAACTATAATAACTAACTGCAAGCACCTTCTCCAAAACAAAAGGACTTCAGGTTACTAAGGTCATGTACAATGATACATATCAATTGTTTGTAAGTCTATGCTATATAAGATTTTGGATGATGTGAAGAAGAGATAAGGAGGAGAGAGAAAGATGTTATCTACTATTTAACAGACGATCATACAGACAGCTTTCTACTATGTATATCATTATATAGACAACTCATTAATTGGGTGAGACCACTACATATAACTATATAGATAATCTATTATATGAGTTGTCTTTAGCTCTATCTATAGATAACATGTAGATGTATTACAGACAATCGTCGTCTATACTATTGTACATGCACTAAGGGCATATACAATAATAGACAACTGTTCTCTATAATACCTTCCATATTATTTATAGACGGTACTAAAGATAGCTCCTACAATATGTTATCCTTTTATATGTCTTTATAGATAACCTTTTTGTGACACAATGTGTCTTGTTTTTCGTGTTACAGTCGACTGTTATATAAGAGCTGGTTCAATTCTCTATGTTTTCTCCATATTTTATATTATCTTATGTTTTACATAACAAGACTTATCAACAGTTGGCATGTACTATTGTACATAGTCTAATGAAAATAATTCAGCTTGATCGAGAGATGGACAATGTAACTAAATCTGGGTACGGATGATTTTTACTCGGTTTGATTCATACACAGAAGACGAAGAAAAGTTGAATCGCTTTCCCATAAAACGGGTGAAAAGTTGGCAAACGGAGCCGCTATTTCATAAAGGTACTTGACTTCTGACAAAAGTACACACCAAGACGGGTGAAAAGCAATCGAGAGAATAGGAAATGGTACCACAAGCGACGTAACTCAAAGCTTTCCTGCTGAAAATAAGAGACGTGCCTCAAAGCTCTCCTGCTGATAGTAACCAAAGTGATCTGAATTATGCAACATTGGGACAAGGAAGAAGTAGAAGCCCAACCCTGCCTGCTTGACTGCTTTGCAGCAACCCATGGACTATTCATGTTGACTACTCATATTGAGTACTGTTTTTGACTTACTTGAAGAAGGTAGAAATTAATAAGAATATCTGATTTTTTTGAAGTAGCTTTTCACCCTTCTCTCTCTGGAAACAGGCACATCATGTACCTGCTTCTCTCGTTCTTGTCTCTGCATATATCTCTTTCTCACTTTTTCCTACCGTTCGTCTTCTTCTAAAAACCATTTCTTTCAACTATTACTATTTATTTTCAGCCAAAAATCATAAATCATATAAAAGCTACTTCTTTCAGACTTGTTTGCTGAACAATAAAGTTATGTGCTCTTACAATTAGCAGCCTTGCTTGCAGGTCATAGAAGTTTCATATGGGCTCCAATTGAGCAGCCTAACTGACTAACCCAATCCTTGCATGACTGGTTGACTGTAGTACAAGGCTTTCAACGAAGGAAAATAACTGAAACCAAACAAGATACCAGCTAATCCACCTCAATTTTAAGAACACATAAGGAAATATAATCCACGAGCCACCTTTTCGAAAGTCAAGTAGAAAATCACAATGAGGGATTGTTCGTATTGACTTTTAGCTATAGTTGATAAATAGTAGTGACTGATAGAAACGGTTTATAGAAACTAGGGCGTTTGTACTAACTTATGACTTTTGGCTTTGTGACAAATGCATTATATAAAAAGAAAACAAATAACAGTGCAACACAAGACGATACAATATTCGGGTCACCATGTGACCTATGGAATTATGGCATAAAATACATAGTGTGTTACAACGAGCGAAAACGTAAAGTGGCTGATAACAGTGACTGATATATAGTAGCAGTTGATAGAAGTGATTTATAGAAGCTAGGAGCAGAAGCTAAAATCAATACGAACGGCCCTAAGTAGCATTCTAGCAGATCCAACCGAAGTACCAAACATGGGCAACAGATTCCTCAGGCAGGGTATCATCCGAAGTCATCATACAAAAATACGCATGAACCAAAGGTGCAAGAGGCAACAGGATGAATAGTTAAACCAGGTCCAATTACACATATTTAAATTACACTAACAGTTCTAAGATCAATCCCAACGCATGAATCTGGCCCGCATAAGATCCCACTAAATTGGAGAGCAAATTCATGGCTTCGAACTAGTCTTACAATTCAGAATAGTGAATAGATTGCATATAGCAGATCCATCACCAGCGTAAATCATCATTTGTCTCGAAACTGTAACCTACATATAAACATGAAAAGGCACAGTAAGTTCGTAGGAGCTTCCATTAAGAGAAACGGAAATTATAAGTTTGTTAGTAAGACCAAACTCCAGCTGTGTAGTTTTGTACATAACCTATCCTAAATCAAGAAAAGAGAGGACCTGTCCTAAATCAAAAAAAGAGAGGAGAGTTGAGTTGTGTCAGGCTTGGTAATCAAGCCACCTTTTTATGAAATGAAACCCAAAATGAAGCATAATCCTCTTAGCAACGTGCCATACTGGAACCCAAGTATGGTGATCAATGAGTAAGGGTTGGGACGTCACTCTCTTAATGACATGCTACATCGGCGTCTGAATGTAGTAGAAAATATGTAAACGTCTTCACACTTTACTCGACGAGTGTGAGGGGCAAGGAAGATGGCCAAGGAGAGTAGGATTCGTCTAGTAGTTGGAATGTAGAGTCCTTAACAGGTAAATTAAGAGAATTAGTTGATATGGTGATTAGAAGACGTGAAAATATCTTATGAGTTCAAGAGACTACATGGATAGATCAGAAGGTGAGGGAGGTAGAGCATACTGGCTTTAAGTTGTGGTATACTAGAACAGAACAAAATAGGAATGAAGTTAGCATCTTAATCGATAAATGTCTCAAGAGCAGAGTTATCGACGTGAGGAGATAGGGGATAGCATTATTCTAGTTAAGCTAATTTTGGTGACTTGGTTTTGAATGTTGTTAGTGCATATGCATTACACGTAGGTCTGGATGAGGCCGCTAAGAGGCAATTTTGGAAAGATCTAGATAACATGGTTAGAAGTGTGTCTAACAGTGAGAAGCTTTTCTTATAAGGCGATTTCAACAGTTATGTTAGTACAACTAGTGGGGGGTTTCAGAGAGTGCATAGGGGTTTTGGATATAGTGATAGGAACCAAGAAGGAGAAGATATCTTGAACTTTATCGTAGCTTATGATCTCATGATAGCTAACACCTTTTTTTAGAAAGAGACATTCCCATTTAGTTCCCTTTAGCAATGGTCAGCATTCTAACTAAATTGATTTTGTCCTTGTTAGGAGAGAGGACAAATGAGCATGCATTGATTATAAGGTTATACTTGGAGAATATATTGTCCAGCAACATAAATTGGTAGTCTCTGATTTCTGTTTTAGGATATGGGTTCAACAGGCTAAGGTCGCAAAACTATGAGGACGAAGTGGTGAAAACTCATAGGCATTTTAAGGAGAGGATGATTGCAGAAGGGATATGGAATATGGGAGAAACGAATAGTATGTGGACAGAGATGGCAACTAGCATTAGTAAGGTGGCCACGGATGTGCTTGGAGTAATCGAAGGGATAAGATGCGAACCTAAAGACACTTGGTAGTGGAACGAGGAAGTGCAAAAGCTTATCGAGAAGAAGAAGATATAGTACAAGCACATGCATCATGATAGGAGTGACGACAACATACATAAGTACAAAGCAGCAAGAAAGAATACAAAGAAAATAGTGAGTGAGGCATGAGGCAAGACCTATGAGAACATTTATCACAAGTTAAGTACAAAGGAGTGCGAAAAGAATGTCTACAAGATGGCCAAATTTCGAGAAAGAAAAATGAGAGTCAACCAAGTTAAATAAATAAAAAATGACACTAATATACTTTGGTGAAAGATAATGAGATCAAGGATAGGTGGAGAGATTACTTCGACGAGCTATTCAATCAAAACAATGGGGATAGTATGATTGAACTTGATGATGCTTTTGACGACACCGATAGATGGTTTGTTCAAAGAATTTAAGAGTTGAAAGTAAGATAAGCCTTAAAAAGGATGAAAGTGGGTAAGATGATAGGGCCTGATAACATCCTATCAAGGTGTGAAAATGCCTTAGAGCAGTGACGATTGTTTGGCCAACTAATTTATTCAATAGCATTTTTAGTTAAACAAAATGTCAAATGAGTGTCGGAAGAGTACATTAGTACCAATTTTTAAAAATAAAGGAGATATTCAAAGTTGTACTAATTATAGAGGAATTAAGCTCATGAGCCACATAATAAGAGTGATTTGTGTGATGATACACCAATTTGGTTTTATGCTCGAAAGATACCACAAAGACGATTTTCTTGACACGACAGTTGATGAAGTATAGGAAGGAAAAGAAGGATCTTCACATTATGTTTATCAATTTAGAGGAAGCCTATAGTAAAGTGCCAAGAAAGGTTATATGGTGGACGCTCCGAAGGAAAAAAGTCCCAGCAAAGTACATTACCCGGATCAAGGATATGTACGAAGATGTTGTGACTAACATCAAAATATGTGGTAGTGATACTAATGACTTTCCTATTAAGATAGGACTACAGTAAAGGTCAGCGCCGAGGTCATACATTTTTGCCCCTAGTAATGGATGAGGTCACGCAGGATATATAAGGAGATATCCCTTGGTATATACTTTTCTCTGATGATGTAGTACTAGTTAATGAGAGTAGGATAGGTGTCGATAAAAAGCTGGAGTTATGGAGAAAGACATTAGAATCGAAGGGGTTTAGACTTAGTAGGACTAAAACTAAGCATATGAGGTGTGATTTCATCGGTGGCAGGGTAGATGATGGAGATATTAGTATAAACGGATAGGTAGTGCCTAGGAAAGATACTTTTTGATATTTGAGATCGATGCTACAGTGGAATGACAAGATTAATAAAGATGTGAACCACAAGATAAGAGCGGGGTGAGTGAAATAACACCAAGTATCGGGTATCCTGTGTGATAAAAAACCCTTCAAAAGTTAAAGGGTAAGCTCTATAAGACGACAATCAAGCCTGCGATGCTATACGGAGTAGAATACTGGGCGGCTAAAAGACAACATATACAGAAAATGATTGTAGCAGAGATGAGCATGCTGCAGTGGATTTGTGGTCACATAAGGCATGATCGAATTCGCAATGATGATAGTGATAGGGTAGAGTAACACCAATTGAAGAGATGTTTGTCTAATAACATTTGAGATGGTTTGGACATATCCAACAGAGGCCTTCTGAGGCATCAGTACGTAGTGAAATTTTAAGACATGCCAAAAATGTAAGAAAAGACAGAGATCGATCAAGAATGACATAGAAAGAAACAATTAAAAGTGACTTGAGATATTGAAATGTATCCAAAGAATTAGCTTTAGATAAACGCGTATGGAAGTTAGCGATCCACGCATCGGAATCATGACATAAGAAGAATGCGTAGAGGTGGTGTTTTAGACTCTTGGTTTAGATAGCAGGATGTAAAACTTAGAGTTTTAGCCTTAAGTTTTATCACAAGGCTCTCTTTGACATTGAGAATTTTTCATTTCTAGGCAACCCTAGCTTACTTGGAACAAAAAGCTTTTTTGTTGTTATTGTCGTCATGAGCACAAAGCAGCATAAGGAGTTAAGGACCACACTTTGGATCAGCATGCAATTTGATGTAATTGGGGCAAAGCTGGATGAATGTTTTATTTGTTTTAATTTTAAAGAATGGGTGGGCGTCCTATTATCATAAAATTGATTTGTAGTTTAACTATATATTCCATAAATGGTCATCTGAAAGTGACAATACATCAAGAATACCTTAAGTGTATCCTTGTGAGAATAAATGGGTCCCTAATATGGAATCCCACACTCGTGCAGAGATAGTTTGCTCCGGTAGTACAGGGTGACAACACAACAGCAATCTTACACTCTCTAAGTGTTGTGGCTTTTAACTAAAATAATACTGTATCAGCTGTTGGATTTTTCTGAGATATTTAATTAAAGAAAATAAAGAAAAAAATAAAAAATACTGTTATATCTTCACGAATAATACAAAGGAAAAAGAAAAAAACAGAAGAAATGGAAGAAAAAAAGAGGAAAAAAAGGAAAAAAAAGCCACATTAAGAAACTAATGTGTAGCAAACGGCTTTTAACTTCTGAAAACCAGAAATCATCGATGTTTGGAACAAAGCCTTAGTGAACAAGTTGATGCAGCAGTGGGGATGACAACAATGCCCACCAGTTGAAGGTTCTTGCTCACGCAGAAGTCAGAACACCAGCAACCTTCGTATATCCAAACCACAATAAAGAGTTAAAAGAGAAACAAATGGTTAAGAACAGGCGTACAGCTTTATAAGCACCATAACTACAAGATTGTTGATGCTACGTATGGGGGATTGCTTATGTAATAGACTTTGGTAGAAATTTATAAGAATGTAACAGCCCTATGAACCCTGTGGGAGATGTAGCTTAGGGGGTGATCGGAATAGCGATGGCTTTTAGCTTTTGCTGAAAAAACACTGTAGCTGGCTGAAAAAACACTGTAGCTGTGTGGCATGTTAGGCATAATTAAATTTTAAAAAATGTAAAAATAAAAACGGCTCGCTAGTCTAGTACGGACAATGCAAAGGAATATGAGAAAAAAAACGGAACGCAAAAAAACCAAAAAACAAAAAAAAAATTTCACTACGTGACAAAAATGCTACAGTGTTCCGATCGCTGAACAGTGTTTTAATCTCCAAAGTAAGCGGGGCCTAAGATTACATATCTTTTTTCTTCTTCACCAAAATAGATAATTTCTATGCTTTAGTGTCCCAACTAGCATGAAAATTTGTAGCTTTTACCTTTTTTTTAATTAATTTGGGTGTTTCTTAATTGCTTGTTTTTATGCATGCATGGGATCATAAGAAGCCAGAATAATGCCAATAGCCAATTTATATTCATAACTCCCATTCTAATGGAAATTGATTTGCTCAAGATATGTGCCGTAGGTGCTCACTGCTCAAAATCCAAAAAAAAATTGTGAACCCTCTTATCAAACTCTTCACACTTAACTTCAACTACCTTAAGTTTAGATGCAAACGGCCGTTTCGATGGATTGTATCTTCCTTTTGTTTCCACCCAATTGTTGGGCGCCGGTATCAAACATAATACCTACTTAAAATCAATCAACCATGCATGATAGCTTCAATAGGACAAAAGTTATGAGACCTACAAAACATATACCTGGCGAAGTTGAAGAGTGAGCTTCTCTAGAACCGGCGTATGTTGGAGAAAGCATACCAGCACATGAAAATCAATCGCCACACACCACTCATTGAGTAACAAAGTCTTTAACTTGCTAAATGTAGGGCACGACATCAGATCCCTTTTGGAGATAATCTGGGCAAAGGGCAAAGAAGTAGGAATAGATCAAGGTTAATTTTTGAGCGAACAGGAACTTACCATAGATATTGAAAAGCCAAAACTAATCAGAGCACCTCAGTAATTAAAAAAGGTTTAGAACTTATATCATATTTCAGAAGGTCATATTCATGTACACAGATATAATTCCTGTTTCTAAACAAGTGCTGTTTCAGAATACCTACTCCTGAACTTTTCCAACTTTGACCACTAGGCACTAACATACACAAAAGGTTTCTGAATTGGCCACACGGATGGTATTAGTACATTTGTCATATAACGTACTCTAACAATAACAATATGATACAGTCTTTTAACTTTTACCAATATTTTATTATAAACTACACGGTCAACCATTCAAAAAATAAAATTTAAAATTGTGCTTACTTAAGAAACAGAGGGAGTACAAAGTATGTTTCTATAACTCAGCAGAAGAAAAAAGGCAAACACAAACAGACCCATGAATTTCCTCAATGGAACACAACGGTTTAAAAGATCCCATTGGTGGTCATGCATATAACCACATGTGTAGGTGGTAGTTTACAAATGCCAAATGATGATGTAGATAGTGCAACAGAAATAGTGAATCACAAACAACTAAATTAGAAGGAAATAAGCGTAAGCATACCTTCCCAGGTTCAGCTACCGGCTCCAAGCTTTTAGCCTTCGACAAACCCTTGAGAAGAACGCAATCTCCGCTGCCATCAACATTAGCACCACAATTACGGCAACTATTTTTGGAACACGAGCACCCAAATTCTTCTTTACCACAATGATCATCACATTCGTGGAGTCTGATAAATGCCTTTTCTAATGACGGCATGCTTTCAAGCAAAGGAGTGCTATCATAATTATCAGTTAGCTCCAGCCTAACAAAACTTGGAGCAGAAATCGGAGTCCGGATGATTCCTTCAAACATGCTGTCGATCATGGCCAGCTGTTATAAGTGATTGCGACGATATCTTCTCAGCGTCAATATAGCAACCCCTCATCCATAGATTCTTCAGTGTTGGGCAGCTTCAAAAGATCGAGAAAGTTGCATTCTAACGCCACACACCTAAGCTCTAGCGTCGTCAAGTGCTGGGAGATGAGAGGCAGGTTGCCTAGCATAAAAGTATCATTATCAACGGCTAATTCGACTCTGAGGATCCGAGCTTTGCACAACACAGCTTGTTGGATCCATAAGCTGAACTGTGGTTCGTCGCGGCAGTAGTCGAATGGATTGATATTGAAATCACACAGATCCAGTGGCGCGCTGCGGTGGCGGAGAACAGCCAGATTGTTGGCGAAACTGTTCAGATTCTTGACGTCCTGCCGCGTGAGCTTCCTCCAATCATCTAGACAGGTGATGCGCAGGGAAGGCAATCCTGAGGTGGCGGCGCTAGAGCCGGGCGAGCAAGCAGGTCTGCACGGCCTCCCAGCTTCGGCGTCTTCTTGTTCTTGCGCCTGCGGTAGACCTTGGTTTGTTCTTCCCGCATTTCGTCGAACAGGTGGCGAGGGCCGGTCCTGGCGAGTACGTAAAGAAGTACAGAAGTAAGCAAAGATCGATCCCTCGCTGCATCAGCCAGTACACCATTGTAGCTACGTCTGCAGGTTAAAATCTTGAGCTCATAGCTAGGTTTACCTTTGGAGCTTGGAGTTGGAGAGGGAGGGGATGGAGTAGCAGAGCAGCCTAGGCTTAGTCGCCTAGCTAGCCGCCGAGGCCGAACTCCCTCCTCGACGAGCCGCCGAGCAGCAGCCTGGCCTTGGCCACTGCCGGATCGCAAGGAGACTCAGGACGGTGGTTTGGACTGCGCAGCTCCTTAGGTTCTAGAAGCTTCTGGAAGCTGAGAACCAAGCCAGTGAGGAGCGAGAAGAAAAGGGGATTGAGTTCTAGCGATAGAAAACGAACCTTCAGAAATTACGCAACAATTTTACCGAAACTGTACCACTCACAATATTAAAGTAAAATCCATATATTTTAAATTGGACCTTTTGACCAAAAGGACGGTAGAAAAGTGCATGATTATCAGAACCAGATCGGTCCGACGATTGAACTGAAAAAACTCGGATCCAGCAGCTACACCGAGTTGGTCACGCTCACAGGACCACCCACACAACCGACTCGGGAAATCCCGGTTGACCCAGCCAGGTTTTGAGCAACCGACTGACCCGCTAGTTTGCATTGACCCAACCGGTTTACATCGAAAGCTTTAGGGTCTGTTTGTTTTTTGGTTTTTAAAAGCTGTTTTTGGTTTCTACTACAGTACCTCACTTTCAAACGGAGTATTTTTTAAGACAGGATCTACAAGTTAATTGTAGTACACGTTAAAAGACTAATATCTGTACCATCAAAAATCGCAAGTGATAATATCTCTTTTCGCAATCTCTGTTGCAAACAGCCAAAAGCCATCAGCCGCAGCCAAAAAGAACAGGCCCGACGGCTGCTCTGGTCTCCAAGAAGACGTCGACGACTCGGCCCTTTGCACCGTGGACGTGCTGAGAGCGCCGCGATCATCGCTCTCATCGCCGCTGTTCCACTCGGGGTAAAGCACGCCGGCCTAGTGCTCTAGCACAAGGAGCGGCAGTGGCAAAAACTTCAGGCCGCAGCTGCTGTTCGCCAGTAGGTGCGGCGGGTCGTCGCCGTGGAAGGTTCTGCTTAGGTACCTACGGTTCCTCATGTTGCTGTACCAGAAGGTTAGGGCACTGTGGCTATTCACGTCGAGGCCTAGGGTCCACGTCGAGCTTCTCGTCTGGCATCAAGTGGCACCACGACAATGCAGTAGATGCACTAGAAGAAGGGGAGGAGCTCCAGTTTGATCTTGACACTTACAATTATCTTCGAGGATTTAGCGTTGGCTGGCCTTACTTGAGGTTATGAAAATTTAATTTTAAAACATGCGGTCCGACCAGTGACCCAAAGGTCCGACCACCGAGTTAGTGACTCGAGACCTCGGCTGGGTCGATGACCGGTCCGGGTCTGAAAACATTGGAAAAGTGTGGAATGGAGTTATGTTAGGGTAGACATGGCCAAATGGAAAGCCTAACATAGCACGCTGATGAGGATTGAATAATCAATTAAATACGATTTTAATATGTAATTAAGGCTCTATACTATTGTGATCGTAAACCACTTAAAGCAATAATGTCCGAGAATCACTTGTTAGAGGATTACTGCCCGAGTACTTCTGGTTGGAGGATTATTACTTGACCAGTCACTGCATGGAGATCCTACAATCAAGTAACTAGGCTTAACTTTAGGCAGTCTCCTATGTGGTGAAAATAGGGCACATGCATCCCTAACTCCAATAACTGCATGGCGATTCAGCCTTATGCCTCTGACAACAACCGTCTCACGATTGTTGCTACGATCTTCTCCTACTGACAAGTAACTAATCGATAGTTATTTGTCAGATCTCTCTCGCTGGCAGCAACTGCTTGCTCAGGCAACACGAGGAATGACAATGTTCCTATTCCAATAGGACAACCGACACCTCCTTGATGCTATTTAAGCCTTACAGAAGAAAATGAAAAGAGATCAATCAATAGTAGAAGACACACAAGATCAAGTGCTAGACAACAGAGGTAAGAAATAGCAAAATTAGGGCTAGCAACATCCCCTTTGTAATTGCTCCCCGAAAGCACGTTGTAATCTTAACATAGCAATAAAAATAGTCTCATTTCTCCTTTTTAAATCCTTCTGTGAGGCTCGATTTTTCCCTACAATTCATAAGATCGATGATTTGATCGTCCACAGCACGACATAGGCCCAAATAAGACATGACCCAATTAGGCCATGCACAGTTGGCCCGAATAAGTTATTGTGTTGTACTGTGCTGGCCCATGTGCTTGACCTCTGACCTAGGCACGACATGGAGAAGAGTTTGGCCATGCTGGGTCAGCCCAGGCATGCTTAGCCAAAAGGGTTATCGATGGCTGTTGATTTTTCTGCTAGTTACAAGTAATTTTACTATCAGTCGCTGAGTCGTAAGCAATTTTTCTGCTAGTTGTAAATAATTTTACTACCAAGTCACCCGTCTCTTAGAAGAGTGCAATATCCATAACACAAGTAATTTTACTATCAACCACAAATAATTTTGCTGCACTACCATATGAGAGTTGCTGTGCGTGCCGTGCCGAACCGACCCTCTATGCCGAGGTGCCAGTCCAAGCACGACACGCTTGGTCGAGCCAAGTTGGCACGATCCATTTACTGTTCATACCGTATCGTGTCTGCACTAAGCCAATAGTATCGTGCCTTGGACCGACATGTTTGGCCTGGCTAGTTTGTCCTGGTCTATGTTAGGGCATCTACATGATGCTTTTACATAGGTATCTCTGGCTTTAAACACAAGCTCAAAGGCATCTTTGCATATATTCTATCTTTAAGCAACCATACAATAGCATCTTGTATTATACAAGCCCTTTTAGAAATCAAGAGATGGTATGATAACAGACCAATACATCATGTGACTAGACATTCTTCAAGCTAAATAAACTTTGTATTTGATCACAAATATGCACGAACCTAATATGCAAACCAGCCCACTACTATTCATGGCTGTGCTCAATACTATTCAACCCATGTAGTAAGTCCAAACTTATTACTGTTTATATGATCTGATCCATTATGAATAGTATCGACCTATTACTATTCACCTGACCAAAACCTGTTAAGCAAGTTTATATCAAGTTCGACCTTCTCGAGCCTGTTTAAACTATTTTCAACTTTGTTTAAGCCACACAAGCTCCATTTAAACCCTAACCATTGAAACCCACCCATGTTTAATTTTTTTGGATTTTACTTCTTTTTTTTATTTATCCAAGCTCGTATTCTTTCAAGTTTGGACTTATTTGTTTAATTCTTTTACAATAGCATCGGATTTACTGAGCCGTCTTTCCCAGGAGAAGATCAAGCCGCATGAGACTTAGAGCCAGTTGAAGAGTTTGAACAGGAAGGCAAGTTTCATGTTTTTGATCATGTTGTTCCTACATTATTATTAATTATTAGTACTTTTATTATTATTACTATTATTATTATTTGTGCATTGTTATTTATTTATTTAAAATAATAGTTTGGAATAATTTGATAATTAGTTAGATAGTACCACTAAAAAAGCCATGTCATACTTGAAGGCTATATTCACCTTGACAGCATTAATAATTAATTATTGTACAATTCATCAATAGAAGGTTTGTCAATCAAATATTTTATCTACACTAATTAGATTTTTTAGCATCTTATCAATAGGTTTAAAAATGATATTAGGGTTGAGGATGAATCATGAGTAGCCATAAGATGGTTGGAGACCATGACCTCAATCTAGGGTGGAGGTTTGGTGTGAATTGGTGGTGCTATGCTATAATGCACTGGGTATGCGGTTGGTGGCCTCATTTAAGAAAAGTAAGGACTATAACATTATGTTAAGTAAAGAACATATAAATTGTTCAACCACATATTTTGACTTGTTAGACCTAGTTTAGTACACTGCTCAATTCAATCAAATGTCTACAGGAAGGTCAACTATCCTAGTGTTTCAGGATGACCCATGGCCAAGGGGTAAAATGGAAGGGGACTAAAAAGTCACTTGCCATTCTTCACAATGATAGATCCACTCAACGTCGGGTCGCAATTCTTGTTTTGGCCTATGGTTTCCTGATAATGTTTTTTAGCCATGAGCCTACCTAGTAGAAGCTAGATCAAATATAGTGAATGAACTTGTTATCTCAATTCAGTCACATGCTATCATGTTACGTGTCTATTGTATGACATTAAAAGTTTGAGACATCTTGTGGGTAAAGCTGGGCAACTCTATAAAGAAAGACTTGTAGTATTCAGATATGCCGTGCTTTTAGTAAATGAAGCTATGTTTGATAGATGAATCTAATAACAAGGCATAAGTCATTTTAGTAAGATTTCTAATTTGGTAATTAAGTTGGTTAAACCCCTTTTCTCTTAAGTAGATAATGCTTTATCATTTCATAAAAAAGATGTTTACAAATAAACTTGATCCACAAATATAATGATGAAACCATCACAATCTTGTTTCTCTTAAAATATTAGCAAATTGTTAATTAGCATTCCTTGTCTGACTTGTTGAGTACGGTTGTCCTCATACTTGCTATAATATTAACAAAATAAATCTAGGAAGACAGCGAAGAACCTTTCAAGGAAGACTTTGATGATTCCTTAGTAGGAGATGATTACTGGTTTTAAGTCTTATCTATGCTTAGGCACGCCTGTGGAAGTTGTTTTGTGATGTAATATAAGTTTTGGGCTTAGACGCTCTATCTTGTAAACTTGGTTGATATGCCTTATCCTATTATAAGTTTGGTTTTAATGGATTAAGCATATATTGGTTTGATACATACTCAACTACAGTACTTTGCAGCTAAACATCCTGAGTAATTGCAGGAAAATCCAATGGCCTCAAAAATAGGGTCTGACACCTAGCTCCCTCGTGACAAGCTGTCTGCCTCGGGCCATTGCCAGCTCAAAAAGTAGAAGGTGGACAGTGGCTTGGACTGCACAGTTCCTTAGGTTTCGAAAGATTCTGGAGGCCAGACTACTTGAAGAGCAAGTAATTAGGGAAGAAGCAAAGAACCGAGATAGTGACGAGTGACGAGGCCACAGAGGAGTTTTTTTGTTCTGCCATGGGGGTACAAATGAACTTTCCATTCTTCCATTCTTTTTAAATTGAAATGGATTGCCTTCGATAAGCTCTCTGACTACCCTTTTCATCTCTCTACCTCTCTCCCTCTCAAAAAAATTCTCTTTCTGACCATTTTGGATGTAAGATTTTTCTTGAATTTTATAGAAATTAAACTGTGTTCTTGAAAGTCATATATTCCAAACCGGACCTGAAGGATCTAGACCTTTATTACATGTTAACAATGAGTTTTGATGATAGTAACAAACAGATTTTTGTGTTATCATCAATTACCAAAAAGGAAAGATTGAAGTATCTAGCCCTGTCATTATGTGTTAATAGTGAGTTTTGTCAATTGATGACAACAATTTGTGAGACTAATATTTTTCTTGAGTTGATGAAATAGGTTATATCTCATTATGAGGATGATTTGGAAGGAGTCATGAGTTGATCATCAAGTTAACGTTCGAGTATCAAGTCAAGATCTCAAAGAGGATATGATCATGAATTGATCATCAAGTAAATTGAAGATCATCATATGTTGATGAAGAGCAAGTAGTGTTTTGCATCATGTGTTGATGCACATTAAGATAAGTACCTGGATTTGAAGTGAAGATATTCACCATCAAGCTTCAAGAGTGTGCATAAAACAAACCTATAAGTAGCATAGGTTAAGGATGTGTTTCTAGTCTTTTATCGGTATCAGTGTTTGATTAGGAGTGCGGATTGCTAGAATAGGTTGCCGTAGTAAGACAGGTCTTGTCTAGTAGTTTGAGTTTTATTATATGTTTATAAGTTAATCCAACTTGCTCTAACTCTCCATGGCATGATGCTAGTATTTACGAATACATTTTACAAACAGTTGATGATCATGCATCCAATCCTTGTTACATGTGACTAGAGTTTACAAATGGTTAAAGTCCATGTACCTACTCCTTGTGGTATGATGCTTAGATTTGCGAATATATTTTTACAAATAGTTGAAGCTTGTGTATAATCCTTATAGCATGTGATTTAGGCCCTATTCTTTTGGGCTTTTTGTGGCTTTTGGCTTTGGCTTCTCTGAAAGCCGAAACAAACGAGACAACTTTTTCAAGTAGTTTGTGAAAACTACTTGTCTTGACGGCTTTCTGTGGTCAAAACCACGTGTGCCATCCACGTTAACGCCTCCGTTGTGCACTGTTGTCTCGAAATACGCAGACAAAAGTTATAAGCCGTAACCCAAAAGAATAAGACTTTAGGTTTGTGAATGTGTTTTGCAAGTGGTTTGAGTCAATATACCTAAACCTTGTGGTATGATTCTAAAGTGTGCGATGTGTTTTGCAACTTGTTTGGAATTATGCTTTGACCTTTGGTTGCATGCTATTACGATTTGAGAATGTGTTTTGTAATTTTTTCGAAGTACATGTATATCTATCTTTGCTAGAAAATTCAGAACAGTACGACCTGCTCTGTGTGAGTGGTCGGACCGGCCGTACGGTATGACCACCATTTGTGTGGCGGTATGATCGGGCGGTACGACTAGCTCTATGTGAGTGGTCGGACCTATCGGCGGCACAACTAGCTCTGTGTGAGTGGTCGGACCTATCGGCAGTACGACCAGTTTTGTGTGAACTGTCCGATCGGTCATTCGATATGGCCAAGTTTTGTGTGGACAGTCAGACAAGTATCAGCTGTAATAGTTACTTTTCTAACTGTTGCAAAGGAGGGCGGTACGACCGCCGTATGCCTGCGGTACTATCGGCCCTCTTGGTTTTTGCTGAAATATTGTTCCAACGGTATTTTTGTGTGAGGAGGCTATAAATACCCACCATGGTCGGTTGGGGGTAAGGTTGCTGAATCTTATTCTATTCCTTTGAGCTAGTATGAGCCTCTCATATCAATTGTACATGTGTTGTACCTTGTGAGCAAGGAGAGAAGCCTTTGGTTGCCTATGTTGCTTCCAAAGGTGGATTGAGTATCCGTGTTGTGCATATGTTGCACTTGGTGAGAGTTAAGCAATGGACTCGACCTATTATTCTTAGAGGTTGTCAACTCCTAAATAGTGTTGGAGATGTCGTATCTGGTGATCTCTTCAAGAAACTTGTGAAGAGGCTCAATATGTTGTGAATGTTGGAGATCACCTACCCGGAAGGGAAAGATCTAACACTAGAGGAAGTAAGATGTTTGGCTTAATTTGTGGAGTTTATTCCATTTGTTTGAGCTTACCTCAATGTGGACTAGGGGGACCAACAATTCTCCGAACACCACGATAAAGAGATCGTGTCAATTGTGGTTTTGTTCCTTATGCTTATTTACATTCTTGCAATTTATATTCCCAGAATTGAATTGATTGCATGTTACCCTATGATTGCAAACCTTGATATTGAATTAGGTTGTTGATACATTTAGGTGAAAATAGTTGCTTTAGGTCTTAATTGTGTAAAATCGATTTGAATTACATTTTCGTATATAAACTCGGTTTTAGCTGAAGATAATTTTAAAAATGCTTATTCATCCTCTTTGGTCGGTCTCCTCAACCATACAGGCCCTCGATACATACAAAAGGGTCGGGCAAAGGATCAGACCGGCATAGTCCCCATTTGGTTCATGTCTTGGCTAATACGGGGATAAGAATGATCAAATTAGTTAAAAAATCACAAAACAAAGCCATGAAATTCATGGAAAGATCAGTAGAAATGAAGGGAAAATTCAGAGCTCGGTCAGTAGCTTTATTAGCAAAATCTAATACACTTGAAATTGCACCCTCTCATCAGACTCTTCACATTTGACTTCTACTACATTAGATGCAAACGGCTAGCTATTCTGTTGGATTGTAGCTTCCATCTATTTATATTCTTAATTACTAAGAAGGTCATTGATCCCGAAGGACTAGATGCTCTGCAGGACGAGGTGGTGATGACTCTATGTCATCTTGAGATGTATTTCCCTTCGTTATTTTTCGATATCATGGTCCATCTCATTGTTTATATTGTGTGAGAGATAAAGATATGTGGGTCCATATTCCTATGTAGCATATATCTGTTTGAGAGATTCATAGGAATTCTCAAATCCTATGTGCGGAATCGATCTCGGTCGAAGGGTAACATCGTCGAAGGTTATGCAAGCGAAGAGGTCGTTGAGTTTTGTGTCGATTATATGGCTTAGATTGAACCGATAGGTGTGCATCAATCTTGCCATGAGGGGAGACTCAACGATATCGGAACCATCGGAAGAAAAGCAGTCACTATAGATATGGATGCATATGCTCAAACCCATTTCACGGTCTTGCAACACATAACTGAAGTGTCTCCGTATATCGACCAGCACAAGGATGTGTTTCGGCAATAGAATCTGGAGCAGCCAGATGTTTGGATTATGAGACAACACAACAGTTGGTTCAACCAAGAGTTAAAAGAGCAAGTCGCTAGGAGCTCGTCAAGTGAGATGCTGACATGGTTGGTAAAAAGGCTAACATTTGCAGTTATAACATGGCAAGGATATGACATAAATGGTACATTTTCTATACATAGTCTCACAATGTAAAGAGCACTAACCAGAACAGCGGTGTTCACAAAGATGCATTCAGTACTAATGGGTTGAGGAACTCCTACTATGGGTTCATAGATGATATTTGGGAGCTCAACTACGTGATTTTCAAGATCCCCTTATTTCGGTGTCGTTGGGTCCATCTTCCACAAGTGAACGTCGATAAGTACGGTGTCACTACTGTGGACCTCAAATGTATCGGATACAAAGACGAACCATTCATACTCGCTAACCAAATTGTTCA
The DNA here is from genome assembly GCA_036346265.1 of Melocanna baccifera. Classification (NCBI taxonomy): domain Eukaryota; kingdom Viridiplantae; phylum Streptophyta; class Magnoliopsida; order Poales; family Poaceae; genus Melocanna; species Melocanna baccifera. The sequence goes on along the minus strand of CM070708.1, from coordinate 15,191,083 downwards.
AATTTTCTATGTAACCGATCTGGCAAATAAGAAGTGCCATTGTAACATCCCAAAATGCTAATTTCATTTTATTTGGTTTATTAAAATTTATTTGGATTTTTCTAGATTTTATTTCAAAGTCTAGAGTAAGAAAACTAAATTTATCTATTTTCTAAAAGTTAAAAATAATTTATTTTATTTTTCCTAAGTTTCCCTAGATTTATAGTATTTTTGAGAATTTTTCTGGAATTTTTAGAAGTCCTTTTATATTTTTCTAAAGCTTTTTGAAGTTCCTGGACTTTTTGTAAATTAAAAGCAAAATTTTAAAGCCGAAAACATCTCAGGCTGACAAGTGTTGGGCCCTGGTTCAATCCACCCTCACTTGATCAAATCCTAGTTGCTCGATTTCACTTACTATTTCGCTTATTAGTCGGTGGTCCCGATCGTTCCTTGGTGCCACGCGGCAACCATCCGACCGCCTACCTCTCCCCCGCCTCCTATCTCGCTAGCATGTGGGGCCCACTTGTCGGGCCTTTCTTCTTCCTCCCGATGCCACCACCTCTGCAGCAATCACCACCACCGAGTCCGCCCGAGTCACCCCCTCCCTTCCATTTCTTCCCCACCAGCCAAAAGAAAATTAATCCCCGTGATCAATCCACTTTAAATTCGTGCTTTAATTTCCTTTTAAGACCCCAGCCCACTCTTATGAGCCCACTCTTGAAATCCCACCGCCGTTACTCCAGCGAGCAATTACCGCCACCCCTCCCCTTCTTGGCACTATAAAACCCCCTACACCTCCCCAAAGACCCGCACCACCACTCTCCACCCTCAATCCCTTTCCTCGGCGCTTGAGCAACCCCCGCACCGTGCGCCACTCTCCCCGCGCCACCAACCACCTTCGGTGTGGAATTCTTACCGGCTCAACCCCCGCCCAAGCTCTGCCAACGTCTCTAGAAGCTTCCCCGCGTCTGCCCGACCCTTTTCTGCCCCTTCGTCGAGAGCCTTTGCTATTGGAGCGCCGCCCTCGTCGACGACCGATCTCCACCACTGCCTGATGAGGGCATCCCTAACACTTATACATCTCCTCCTATTGGTGGTCATGCACTTACTGAGATGGACACCATAAGTGAAGCTACAAGTAATACAAGTGCAGAAGTACATGTTGGTCCATTGACTAGAGCCAGAGCTAAACTTCTAAATCAACAGGTGCTTTTGTTTCTTAATGACTCTATTATTATTGATAAGAATTGGGTACTACCTCATGCAAGTGTTTTGTGCATTCTCAGGTTTGAACATTGTGAAGCATTTGGAACCGCGAGGGTGGAGAATGAGGCCGAGCCAAAAGGTGGGAGGAGAAGCTCACATGGGTCAAGCAAGAAGAGAAAAGCCCAGGAATTCAAGCCCAATTCTGTGCCTCCCACAAGGTCAATTGGATTCAAACTCGGATTCAACTCAGAATTCAATTCGGATTCGGTTCGGACAGCCTGACAGGCAGTTACTAAAAGGTCATAACTTTCACAAACGGAGTCCAATTCAGGCGTTCTTGGACTTGTTGGAAAGATTTTTTCAAGGGCTACGCAATGGATCCAGCCCCAGCATCAAATTCGATACGGATCAAAAGTTATGACCGAAACAATATGACGGTTGTAAAATCTAGTTTCCTTTTTTAAGAGTTCGTATCTAAAACCATATAGGGTTGAGTTGTAGTAGGTTTGGAGGACTCTATGCACGTCCCAAGAGGCTATATAAGCCCTGTATTGGCACCCTTAGGGGGGACCAAGTTTCATGCATCAGATTGAAACATAGCTATTGCTTGTTCTTTCAACACCAGAGTTCATGCGAGGACTTTGAGAGAGAATTAGGCGATCCATTGTTCGTTCTGCAACTCAAGGTCAAGCCGTCGTTCCGTTGGGAATTGGGGACTTGGCGTTCGTCGCTTGTGGTCGCGCAACGACAACTATCCGGTGTGTTTTGGGCGTATTCCGAAGAGTTGAGGGTTCGTGCATGGGCACGAGTGTTCAGCTAGCGACATCGTCTACATCACATCAACTATCCACGATTCCTCACTGAGAAGATCGGGACCACTCCCCGTATCATATGGTATCAGATTCTAGGTTTACTCGGTGAGAACTTCTTTACCCGTAGTTAGATTCGTTTTTCTGTCCTATCTTCCATTAAACCGAAAATTGCAATACCAAAAACCGTAGTTTCATCTGTTTAGTTCTTGTGCGTTTTATTAAGTTTTCGTCCATTAGAGTTTTGTTTTCGTGCTGATCCGTGTGTTTCCTTCGCGTAGCTTGATCTTTGTGTCCACATAAACCCTACAAAATTGTTGATTGAATTCCTCAATTAGCAACAAAAAAAGAGTAAATTGCATTTACTTTTGAATCTGAATTCCTTCTCTGTCCACATTGCTCTCAAGAGATCCATCCAAATTCTCTTTGGGGGAGAGTTTGAGATAGTATTCACTTCCTTCAAAACCGAAAGTTTGCTGCGTTTTGGCTTCAAAGAAAAAAAAATCACTACTTGTGCCAAATCCTAGCTGACCGAAAAGAAAGAATTGCTACAGTTGAGCTTCACTTATATCTTTTCATCAATTGAGACTAGCTTTTGATATTGCTATTAGGGCTGTTCTTGAGTATTATTTACACTTGCTGAATTCTTGAATTTGTGCGAAGGGAAGAAAACGAGAGTTTGGCCAAAAAAAGGAGTAAGTTAAAAAAAGAAAAGAAAAGAAGAAAGCTTGAAAGTTTCCTGCGATTTGATCAAGAAACAGTGAAACTAGAAAGTGTTGGCCAAAACTCTGTAAAAAAAACCCTAGTTCATATTTTCAGCTTGTGTACTTATTCTCATAGAGCAATCTTGTGCCCTTACAGTCATAACTATTGCAATTGGCTAGCGTCTCTCCTTGTACTTAGTGCAAAACGAGCTATTTATTCATCTCAATTTCAGATTACCTCTTTCTAGCTCAGTTCCTTTGTTTGCATTAAGTCCCATTTATCGTTGCGTGTGCGTTCATACACTTCTCTTTAACCAATTGGATCAGCACATAGGCAAATACTCTAGCTTGGATCATTACTTAGCTTTACAATACCTTGAATATCAGATTGCATAGGTTCTCCACATACCTGTCCAAGCTCCACCTACATCTGTTTGTGTACTCCCTTGCTCTTGGTTACGCTCATACATTACCGGGTTGAGGTCGTTCGCTATCACAGTGTCGATTCATTGTCCTTGATTCACTTTGGAGCAGTAAGCTTGCCTTGTTTTCGGGATGATTAGTTGTAGACATAGAGAGAGCTTTTGTTTTACTAACCCAGATATAACTACGTTTCTTGGTTGTGAGTTGTTTCCATGTCAGGTCACGAGGAGGATCCACCTAATTCGGACGCCCCGGTTACATGGATCGAGTACACTCGGTTGCGCGAGATGCTCCAAAACAACTTCATGATGGTGACAATGGCGTGCGCGATGAGCTTGGGGAAGTTCGGTGGATCGCACAACCTTGAGAGGAAGTCACACAATTGCGTGCGAGCATAAACAATAACTTTCTGGAGCTGCGTGCCATGTTCACACACCACAATCTACGTGGGGATGCACCCGCTGATGCCACAAGTGTGCACGGTCCTCCGACCATTTTGCACAATGAGACTGAGGAGGAACGTGCTATTAAATCGGATGAGGAGCGGCGTCAACACCAGCGCGCGTCGCATGGCGATCCGCCACACATCGGGATGGCGGCCGAGCACGCCCTCAAGCACGTGGGCGGCCCGAGGCAATGGCGGTCGGTGGAGTTATACCACGTGGTGCCCACGGCGGAGGTGTGCCTTGTGCCGATGCGGACGGCTGGAATGATGATTTTCCCATCGGCGACTACGATGAGCAGCAGCGCCATCACCGCAACAACGTGCGGCGTCCTCGCCACGATGACGCCGAGGATCTTGTTGCTAAGCCCAAATTTACTCTTCCTATATTTTCAGGTGGTACGGATGTGGAACAATACCTCACTTGGGAGCTGAAAGTTGATAAGTTGTTTCGGATGAACAACTACTCCAATGAGAAAAGCGTTGCTTGCATCCAATGGCTTGATGATTACGCCACACATTGGTGGGAGCAGTTCATCCGTAAGCGCATGGAGCGCCATGAGTTGCCAATTATAACCTAGGAGCAAATGAAGCAGCATTTGCGGGCACGCTTTGTACCGCGCCACTACAAGCGCTCACTCTTTGAGAAGTTGACAGGGCTGCGACAAGGTATGAAATCAATTGATGAATATCATAAGGAAATGGAGACTATCATGATACATGCGATGTTCGCGAGAATGAAGAACAGACCATGGCAAGATTTCTAGCTGGCATGAATCATGCTGTCAAGCGCATTGTCAATCACCATCCATATAATGATATGATTGAGTTGCTGCACCAAGCACGTGAAGCCGAGCGACAAGTGATTGAAGACGCCCGTCACGCTGCGGTCACGTTCACACGGTCGGGACAAACATATAACAACAGCCAACCAAACAAGAGCACTTCGGCTGCAAGCAATTCGGCAATGCGCAGTTCCGCAAGTAAGAAGCTGGAGAGTACACCATCACCGGTGCGTCGACCTATGGCGCCCGCGCTAGTGTGACCTGCGTCTATGGGGTCGACGGGGCGTTCACGTGACATTATTTGCCACAAGTGCAAGGGCGTTGGCCATTTTCGAGGGCGCCCAAATGTCGAACTATGCTTGTCACAGAGGATGGTGGTTATGTTTCACTAGTGATGATGAGTCGCCCGATGCACGCGCGTCTTGCACACCGATGACATAGAACAATGTGAGTGTGATCCGAGTTCCCTACCACCGAGCAAGACTCCATTGTTTGCACGCCCAAGGTGCTTAGTGTCATGCCATCACCATCACTCGAACAGCGGTGCAATTTGTTTCGAGACTTGGGCCAAGCTTGATATGGGTAAGGTATGCAAAGTGATCATTGATGGCGCAGCTTGTCACAATCGGCTAGCAAGGATATGTGTCACAAGTTGGGTTTGAAGTATTTGCCACATCCGCGTCCTTATCATGTGCAATGGCTGAGCGACAAGGAGGAAGTGAAGGTGAACTATATGGTGCGTGTGACATTTGCTATTGGGAAGTACACCGATACTGTGGACTGCGATGTTGTGCCTATGACGGTGTGTCACTTGCTCTTGGGACGGCCATGGCAATATGACCGTTCCGCTCTTCATGATGGGCGTACAAATCGCTACACATTTCGATGGAACAATATGGATATCATCTTGAAGCCGCTTACACCGCAACAGATTGTCAATTCCTCCATGCCGAAAATTGAGATGCATGTTGAGAGTGCACAAGCGCGAGAGAACCATCTGAGTGGTAACAAGAAACAAGAGGGAGCAAAGAATTTAGTGATGTTAGCCACCAAATCAGAGATGAGGGATTTCTGCGCGGATCCTAATTTGGTGCACGTTGTGCTGCTGTACAAAGATGCATTGCTTTCGACTAATGACTTAACTTCTCTTCCTAGTGGTGTTGTTTCTGTTTTACAGGATTTCAGTGACGTCTTTCCAGAAGAAGTACCAGCAGGGCTCCCACCACTTCGGGGGATAGAACATAAGATCGACTTGATTCCAGGAGCGTCGCTGCCAAACCGACCACCGTACCGCACCAATCCCGAGGAAACAAAGGAAATTCAGAAACAAGTACAAGAGCTTCTCTCCAAAGGGTATGTACGCGAAAGCTTAAGCCCTTGTGCTGTTCCTGTTATTTTAGTTCCTAAGAAAGATGGTTCATGGCGTATGTGCGTAGATTGTCGAGCGATTAATAATATCACAATTCGATATCGTCATCCTATACCTCGCTTAGATGATATGCTAGACGAATTGAGTGGTGCTGTTATTTTCTCTAAGATAGATTTGCGCAGTGGTTACCATCAAATTAGAATGCATGAAGGGGATGAGTGGAAAACAGCCTTTAAAACAAAATTTGGGTTGTACGAGTGGTTAGTCATGCCTTTTGGTTTAACTAATGCACCTAGTACATTCATGCGCTTAATGAATCATGTTTTAAGGCATTTCATTGGTAAATTTGTGGTTGTGTATTTTGATGATATTCTGATTTACAGTCGCACTGAATCTGAACACATAGACCATCTTAGACAAGTTCTACAAGTTTTGCGTGAGAATAAGTTATTTGGTAACTTAGAGAAGTGTACTTTTTGCAAAGATCGTGTCATCTTTTTGGGCTATGTTGTTTCTGCACAGGGAGTTGAAGTAGATGAGTCTAAAATTGACGCTATTAAAAATTGGCCTACTCCTATGAACGTCAGTCAAATTAGGAGTTTTCATGGTCTTGCTGGTTTTTATCGGCGTTTCGTGAAGGATTTTAGCACCATCGCTGCCCCTTTGAATGAACTTACTAAAAAGGGTGTTGAATTTGTGTGGGGGGTAGCGCAAGAAAATGCTTTTTCTGAACTTAAGAGACGCTTGACTGAAGCACCGTTGCTTGTTTTACCTGATTTCACTAAAAATTTTGAAATTGAGTGTGATGCTAGTGGATTGGGTATTGGTGGTGTTTTAATGCAAGAGGGTAGACCGGTCGCTTATTTTAGTGAGAAACTGAATGGTGCTCAATTGAATTATCCGGTCTATGACAAAGAGCTTTATGCGTTAGTGCGCACGTTAGAAACTTGGCAACACTATTTATGGCCTAAAGAGTTTATTATTCATTCGGATCACGAGGCTTTGAAGTATTTAAAAGGCCAAGCAAACCTGAACCGTAGACATGCCAAATGGGTCGAATTCATTGAGTCGTTTCCTTACATTGTGAAATATAAGAAGGGAAAGGAAAATGTGGTAGTGATGCTCTTTCTAGGAAAAGTGTGCTTTTAACTCACTTAGGAGTGCACGTCCACGGTTTAGCGAGTTTGCGTGAGTTATATGCTTATGACCACGAATTTTCATCCCTTATGCACATTGCAAAGAGGAAAAGGCTGGGATAAATTTCACATCCATGATGGGTTTTTGTTTCGCACTAACAAATTATGTGTTCCAGAATCCTCCGTGCGTTTGCTATTACTGCAGGAATCACATGCAGGTGGATTGATGGGACATTTTGGCGTGAGAAGACGTTGTCTATCTTTGAGCGATCACTTTTATTGGCCTAAGATGAGGCGAGATGTGGAGAGGTATGTGCAACGATGCATTACTTGCCACAAAGCAAAATCGACGATGCATCCACACGGTTTGTATACCCCTTTACCTGTTCCCAATGCCCCATGGGAGGATATTAGTATGAATTTTGTTTTAGGACTGCCTAGAACTAAGAGGGACGCGATCTGTTTTTGTCGTTGTGGATCGTTTTTCAAGATGGCACACTTTATTCTCGCCACAAGAGCGACAATGCGTCGCATATTGTCGACTTGTTTTTCGGGAGATTGTGAGGCTACATGGCGTGCCGCGTACTATTGTATCGATCGCGACGTGAAGTTCATGAGCTACTCGGAAGACACTTTGGGGTAAAGCGGGGACGGTTGTTATTCAAGACAACTTGTCATCCCCAAACCGATGGTCAAACAGAGGTGGTGAACCGCACACTTTCGATGCTACTCGGACCATGATCAAGAAGAATCTGCGCGAGTGGGAGGATTGTTTGCCGCACGTAGAATTCGCTTATAATCGGGCCGCATTCCACTACGCAGATGTGTCCATTTGAGGTAGTTTATGGTTTCAAGCCCTTTACACCGCTTGATTTGTTGCCACTTCGACCAACAACATACTCATATGGAGGCATCCAAGCGAGTGAATATGTGAAGAAGTTGCATCTCAAGACAAAAGAAGTGATAGAGCGCAAGGTCAAGTATTATCTTGACAAGGCGAACAAGAAAAGGAAGCGGATGGTTTTTCAACCGGTGATTTGGTTTGGGTACATTACCGTAAGGATCGCTTTCCGGACCGTCGCAAGTCTAAGTTACTACCGCGTGGTGATGGGCCTTTCAAGGTACTTGCGAAAATCAATGACAATGCCTACAAGATAGAGCTTCCCAGAGATGACTATGGCGTGAGCTCTACGTTCAATGTCGCTGATTTATCACCTTTCTTTGGTGGTGACGATCCAGCGTCGAGGACGACGCCTTTTCAAGAGGGGGAGGATGATGAGGGCATCCCTAACACTTATACATCTCCTCCTATTGGTGGTCATGCACTTACTGAGATGGACACCATAAGTGAAGCTACAAGTAATACAAGTGCAGAAGTACATGTTGGTCCATTGACTAGAGCCAGAGCTAAACTTCTAAATCAACAGGTGCTTTTGTTTCTTAATGACTCTATTATTATTGATAAGAATTGGGTACTACCTCATGCAAGTGTTTTGTGCATTCTCAGGTTTGAACATTGTGAAGCATTTGGAACCGCGAGGGTGGAGAATGAGGCCGGAGCCAAAAGGTGGGAGGAGAAGCTCACATGGGTCAAGCAAGAAGAGAAAAGCCCAGGAATTCAAGCCCAATTCGTGCCTCCCACAAGGTCAATTGGATTCAAACTCGGATTCAACTCAGAATTCAATTCGGATTCGGTTCGGACAGCCTGACAGGCAGTTACTAAAAAGGTCATAACTTTCACAAACGGAGTCCAATTCAGGCGTTCTTGGACTTGTTGGAAAGATATTTTCAAGGGCTACGCAATGGATCCAGCCCCAGCATCAAATTCGATACGGATCAAAAGTTATGACCGAAACAATATGACGGTTGTAAAATCTAGTTTCCTTTTTTAAGAGTTCGTATCTAAAACCATATAGGGTTGAGTTGTAGTAGGTTTGGAGGACTCTATGCACGTCCCAAGAGGCTATATAAGCCCTGTATTGGCACCCTTAGAGGGGGACCAAGTTTGATGCATCAGATTGAAACATAGCTATTGCTTGTTCTTTCAACACCAGAGTTCATGCGAGGACTTTGAGAGAGAATTAGGCGATCCATTGTTCGTTCTGCAACTCAAGGTCAAGCCGTCGTTCCGTTGGGAATTGGGGACTTGGCGTTCGTCGCTTGTGGTCGCGCAACGACAACTATCCGGTGTGTTTTGGGCGTATTCCGAAGAGTTGAGGGTTCGTGCATGGGCACGAGTGTTCAGCTAGCGACATCGTCTACATCACATCAACTATCCACGATTCCTCACTGAGAAGATCGGGACCACTCCCCGTATCACTGCCCCTCTTCATCACCGGCCACCTACACCCCTCATCGAGCTACGTACCAGGTACTGATGAGTTCCCCTCATCACCCTCTCTCTCACTCACCCCTTGCCGTCCGCCGCCTTGGGCTGGAGCTCCGGCAACCCTCGAGTCCTGAGCACCACCCCGGCCGATCGAGCCCACGTCAGCCCGAACCACCCCCGTGGCAGCCACACGGCCGCACACATTGGCACCACCCCAGCACCCGGTAGCCACATGGCAGCCATGTCGCGCACGGTCTACCGCTTTAGACTGCACGCATAGGTGGCAGACATGTAGGCGCCACTTAGCAATACGACTCCGACCACCGAGTACTACTCGAAGTCGATCACGACTTCGACCATTGAGTACAAAGATGACTTCTGACCTCTCCAAGCCATCCGATTCTTTTGACCACTCCGCACCGTTCGATGCCTCCGACCTCTTCCAGCCATCCTATCTCTCCGACCATTAGAAGCCATCCGACCTCTCCAAGTCGTCCAATTCTTTTGACCACTCCGCCACGACTACAACCACCTTTGTTTTTTTACTACGGTAGTCATTTGACCACTTCAATCCTTTCGACCACCCTTTCGACCACATATAGAATTTCGATCATGTTCAACCATCCGATCACGGTTGTTCGACCACGTCAGCCATCCGACCATCGTTGCTTATGACCACAGCTATCCGACCACATGGTGCTTTCCGACCATGGCCTTCTGACACTAATTTCGACCACCTATGGTTTTCAACCAAGTATAATTTCCAACCACAGCTATTCAACCATCCAAAGCCTATTGACCACATGTATCCTTTGACCACCCTGTAACTGCCAACTCTGAGTAGCTACTGTAGCTACGACTTTAGAGCGGTTGTTGCAGCTAGGACTTCCGATCACTGATGCTCTCTACCACAGCCGGCATTCCCATGAATTTCCTTCACAAAAATAATTCCAGAAAAATCTTATTTATCTTTATCCTCTCTTGTCCTTTGTTTTAAACTTCCAAAGGCCTGTTCTCCTTCATCCTAACGTCGATTAGACCCATTCAAATTTCTAAATCCTTCTAAAATCCTAAACTACTCATTTTTGGACTATTTTTGAATTTTATTGAAATTTTATTTGAGTTTATTTTATTTTGAATCTTCGCGTATAGATTACTACGACTATGGAGAGTTCGATTTTGACGATTAGCAGCATCAAGACTTCAAGCAAGACAAGTTACACCTTTGATCATGTTCTTCCTAATAATATAAATTATTTATGTTATTTTAAATTATTATGCAAGTGTACTTTTATTGAAATCTAATTTAAATTCTAGTTATGCCCAAATCCTTTGTGTATAGCCAAATTTGACCTTGAACTTCTTATGCCTTGTCACCTTAGATGAAAATCTAGTTAGTACAATAGTATTGACTAGAAGTTTAGGTGGGAATATTTGTTTCACATAAAATGTTAAAATCTAAAATCTATACTTAACTTCGATGAGTCAAGAAGGTCTATAGAATTTTGATAAAACAAAGTTATAAAATCTGGTTTAGATTTAGGCATTGGTATAGATGTGGGTGCTGGCATACATTATTATTCAGTGACACAATGTTGATTGTCAAGCACAAGTGGTATGTGGTTTGAGCCTAAGTCACCTTAAGGACCGGCTTGTGAGATACTATTACAAAGTCACACCGTACTACCACAAGTCTGGTATGGGACAGACCTGGCTAAGTAATTTTTGACGTTCCAAATTGAGCTAGGGTTTATATGAAGTTCATTCGTGGTGTTAGGTACTCAGTTTTATTTCGTGTCTCGATTTCGTACTTATGGAGTTTACTGTACTAGTTGGAATCCGATATGGAGGATCATGGTAGCCGCATCCACGGTCATGGACATATTGAGTGTGGTTTTTCACAGATTAGATTTTGATTTCATAAAATCTAGTTTGTGGGAAAATGATAACTCTTTTGGGAAGATAGTCCGGCTGGGATATCCGTGGTTAGGTTAATGTTAGGTTGGAGCCTACACTAACGATATTATTTTCATTAAAATGTTATTTCATCTACTATATTAAATTCACCTTTTGTACTTATTTTAGGTATTTATATCAATATCGCTTTTCACGCAAATAACCTTATTATGCCTTCCTTTGTAAATCCTTATGCATGCATTCACTCTGTTAAACCTCCTGGTGTAACTTGTGAAGTACTTTATGTGCTTACCTTGCTTAATTCTGTTGCTAGAGGATGATGTCATCGATTATGGTGAGGATTGCGACGAATACGCCACATCTTACAGTCATTCGCCTGTGGGCAGGCAGGAGGGGCTGTCTTTTTATGATTTATCTTCCACTGATTTACTTTTATTGGCCATGAGCCTTTATTTATACACTTGGCCAAAAGGCCCATACATTTGTCTTATAATAAAGTGTGATTGTTATGCATGATATGTATCCCTGTTAACACTGTGTGCACAAGTTTTTCCTGAGATAGTGCGATTTATACAGAGGGTTCCAGAGTTGTTGTTCCGGGATCCGACAGGAGTACTTTATATGCTCACCTTGCTTAATTCTGTTGCAGAGGATGAGGTCATCGACTAGGGTGAGGATTGCGACGAATAGGCCACGTCTTATAGTCATTCGCCCGTGGGCAGGCAGGATAGGCTATCTTTTTATGATTTATCTTCTGCTGATTTACTTTTGTTGGCCATAAGCCTTTATTTGTACACTTGGCCATAAAGCTCACACATTCGTCTTATAATAAAGTGTGGTTGTTATGCATTATATGTATCCCTGTTAACACTGTGTGTACTAGCTTTTCCTGGAATAGTGTGATTTCCACAGAGAGTTCCGGAGTTGTTGTTCCGGGATCCGACAGCCATATAGTTCTTCATGAAAAAAGGAGAATTATCGGGGTAGAGAATGTACTAGACGAGGAAGAATACAATCCATGGTTATTAAGTTATCGACTAGTCGACGACTAGTTGACAAGTCAGTGAGCCTGGACCGACTTGTGCTGACGACTCGACTTGCGGAGGCAAGTCGGGCGCCTGGTCGACTAGTCGACAAGGCAACAGCAAGTCGGACGTCTTGGGGGAGGCTGTGAAGCAGCAGAGCAAGATATGTATGCGGGACAGTGAAGTGAGCCAGAGTAGTGAAGTGGCCAGAGAAGCGAGCTAGAGCCAGAGAGTGCGGAGCTCCGAGTGAAGCAGTGCCTACAGCCACCACCGGCTGCCACCAAATCTCGAGCCTGCAGTCGCCACTAGTCATTGCCAGATATAGATCTAGGTAACCTCTGCCCCAGCCTCCCTCCTCCCCGGCCCCCTCCGCCCCGACCCCCTCCTCCCCAGCCGTGGATATACTGCAAAATGTGTGAGCAAATAAGTGTCCAACTGTCCATATAAGAGCATCAGCATTCAACAGTGTACATATAAATATATGCAGAGCAATCTTTGGACTTATTCTATGCAAAATGTGTTAGAGCAAATAAGTGTCCATACGAGTATTCTTTGGACTTATACTGCTCTCTGTTTTGTGCATATGTAGGCATCATGGCAGAGCAATCTTCAACTCCAACTCCAACTTCAGCTCTAAATCTGACAGTGGGCATCGAATAGTATGATCTAGCTAAAGATCCTAAACAGAAGGCTAAGTCCAAAGATCCAGGATGGCAATACGGGTTTTGGCCAGACTTGACAAACAAAGATATGGTTCGATGCATACTCTGCGGCAAGCAAATGCATGCCGGAGTACGAAGATTGAAGCACCACCTAGCGGGAGGCTATGGAGATGTGGAGAAATGTCCGAAAACAACTACAACTATCATGAAAGAGATGCGTGAGTACTTGTTCAAGAATGCCAGAAATAAACCCTTTGACTTGGATGATGAAGGTAAGCCAGGTGACGGTGAAGGTGAAGGTGATGAAGTTTAAGAAATCCAAGCACAACCGACATCATCTAGAGGGAGCACAAAAGGCTCCTCTTCTAAGACAGTTGCAAGCTCCGGGACTAACACCAAAAGGAAGCGAGCGGCGTTGGTGCTTGTGAAGCAAGCTGCACCGAAGGTAACTAAATCAGTTGCTTCCATGATTCGAAAGTCTCCTGAAGTGGTTGTTGAGGAAAGACATAAGGGTAAGGGTCAAGCTACCATTCAGCAAACTATGAGGACGAAGGAAGAAAGCGAGAGGGTGGATGAATACATTGCTGATTTCTTTTATAAGTTTGGCATACCATTCAATGCCGCCAACAAAAGAAGCTATGAGATTATGGTTGAGTCCATCGAACAGTATGGTCCTGGGCTTAGGCCGCCTACTTTTCGACTTGAGGCTACCCTTGCTTGAGAAGGCCAAAAAGAATACTGACAAGTTGAGGATGCAGCATGAGTCTGCTTGGACATAGTTTGGTTGCTCACTTATGTCAAGTGGTTGGATGGATAGGAGGGGACGACACTTGATTAATTTCCTTGTCAATAGTCTGCAGGGGACTTTCTTCTTGGAGTCTTTTGATGCCTCAAGTTAGTTAGCCGATGCCCACATGTTAGCAAATTTATTGGAGACAAAGATCAATGAGATTGGCCGGGAAAATGTTGTTTGGGTGGTCACAGATAATGGTGCAAACTTCAAGGCAGTAGGCAGACTTCTAATGGAGAGGATTCCTACTCTATTTTGGACCCCATGCGCAGCTCATTCCTTGGACCTCATGTTGGAGGACATTGGGAAGATAACGAAGTTCAAGAAGTGCATTATACAAGCCAAGCGTGTGACCATATTTATCTACAGGCATGGAAGGGTCCTTGACAAGATGAGGGAGATGACGGGTAGGAGGGACCTTGTAAGACCTGCAGCTACTCGATTTGCTACAGCTTTTCTCACTTTGCAGAGTTTGTGGAGGCATAGGACAGCTTTGAAAGGTCTCTTTGTTACTGATGATTGGAATAGATCCAAATTGTCTAGCACAGAGGTAGGCAAAAAGGTGTGCGAAACAGTTATTGCAAAATAGATTTTGGAATGCAGTTGAAAATTGCATTAGAGCGTCGCAACCACTTATCGTTGTGCTAAGGATTGTCGATGGTGATGAGAAGCCGGCAATGGCAGAGGTTATCGCAGCCATGGATCTTGCAAAGAAGAAGATCAATAACTCTTTGGAAAACAAGCCATCACTACTCAGGAAGGTGGTAGCAATCATAGATCGGCAGTGGGAAGACCAAATGGAGCAGAAGTTGTATGGGGCTACATTGTTCTTGAATCCAAATAGATTTTTTGAGATTAGAAAGACTGATATTGGATATTCTTCTAGGCTTCGTACCATGTTTAATGATATGCTTGAGAAGATGATCATTGAGGATGACAAGCAAGCCAGGATAAGCAACCATGCAGATGATTATGAGAATATGCAAAGAGGCTTTTCAAGTCAATTGGCAATCAAGCAACAAAAGGAAAAGACACCTAGTAAGTATCAGTGTATCAGACTATTAGAAATTTCATTTTAATTTTAAGCTCCCATTCTTCCTAAGATCTAACATAGGCTATCATTCTTACCTTTCTAGTTCTTTGGTGGGGTGCATTTGGTGGCATTGCTCTAGAGCTCCAAGCATTTGCAAGGCGTATAATTGGTCTTTGTTGTTCGGCCTCCGGTTGTGAGCGCAATTGGAACACCTTTGAGTTTGTAAGTATTCAATTACTCAAGTGTTCATTTTGGAGATGTTAGTATGACAATAGCTCAATTATTTTGTTTGTTATTTATTTGTAGATTCATACCAAGAGAAACCGATTAGAGCACAAGAGGTTGAATGATTTGGTCTACATTCAATACAACTAGAAGATTGCAAATCGGTTTCAAAGGATGCAAGAGGAAGGGCACAATTTCAACCCCTTGATCTTAGATGATTTTCAATGGGACAATGAGTGGGTTGATGTTGGTGCCGAAGAAGTTCATCATGGAAATGATGATCTTACATAGGATCATATTTATGAAGTCATTGGTGCATCAAGTGCGCTTCAAGGTCACAATTTCGCTAGGAGGGCTCATGGTGAGGTGATAGGTTACTCTCGTCGTTCTGCTCGTGCAGCAAGGGTGGTTGATGATGAGTCGGAGCCTGACAATGATGACGATGATAATTTCGTGCTTGATGATGAGTACGTTGATGATTGTGACGAATCTCGATCTAGTCCTACTCATGAGACCGGTGAACCGAGTGGGAATGCGACCCATTTCGATGATCTTGAGTTGTATGACATTTGATTTGAGGCTTGTGTTAAGCCATGTTAATGGATTGTCATGATTAAGCTGTCGTTGAGAACTTGATATTTTAGATGCTTAATTTCCTAATTGCACATTTATTTGCTGTTATGTCGTATGATTTGTATTGTCCTATGATTTGTATTCTCCTCTTATTGCTCTCACTTGAAGGTATTGTAAGAGTTCATCATAGTATATCTTCAATTCTTCATTACAATTCATATTCTCATTCTTGTTTTTTATTTTTTTTCAGCATGAAGGTCTCAAATCATGCTTAAACAAGTCAAATGAAGAGAGTTTGGACTCAAAAGTCAAAACATGTAAGTCATCGATCCTCTCTTTAATTCAAGTTATATATATACTTTTCAATCACTGTAAATTTGCAATACAGGGTATATAATATATACATAGGTATATGCCTACCTATCATAGAAACAGTACCTGTCGACTAGTCAGCGACTAGTCGGTCATTAGGAGGGTAATGTCGACTTAATAACCTTGATACAATCAATTTGACAAGTTATCTCTTTTTGAAAACGGCATAAGGGTCAAGGAAGAACAACATGACGAAACTAGCTACATATGCGTCGATCACCATGAAAGGCTAATTTTTAAAGAAAATAAGCAAGTGAAATGAAATGTGTGATATATATGTGAATTTGTATATATATATATATATATATATATATATATATATATATATATATATATATATATATATATATATATATATATATATATATAAGAATGCATGTGTGATGTATATGTGAATTTGCATTTATGTATATAGGAATATGTGATATATATATATATATATATATATATATATATATATATATATATGAATTTACATTTATGTATATTTATCTTCACAGACAATTGTAAAGAAAAATCGTTTGCGATTTATTATTACATATGGTTGTATTTGAGAACATCTATGATGATACATATCATAGACGGTTCTCAAATACAACTGCCTGTAATAATAAATCTTCACAGACAGTTCTAAAATAGAATCATCTGTAATAATAAATCATCACAGACAGTTCTAAAATAGAACAGTCTGTAATAAAAATCTTCACAAACAATTCTATTTAGAACAATCTGTGATGGTAAATATCACAGACGGTTCTCAAATAGAACCGTCTGTGATTATTACCCATATATATTGTACTCTAGGGTTATTTGCACTGTACTTACACTACACCAGCCCTCACTTAACGACGCCGCTTCCCCCGAGCCCATCGCCGCCTCCTCCCACTCCGGCGGCCCTCCTCCTCCCTCGAGCTCATCGCCGCCTCCCCCGATTCCGGCGCCCTCCTCCCCCATGAGCCCGGCACCCTCCTCCTCACCCGTGCCCGACGCCCTTCTCGACCCCCGACTCCGACAGCCCTCCTCCTCCCCCGAGCCTTGTGAGTACCGATTTTGCCATCTTCCCCTAGCCCTAGTACCTCGGCCTCACACCGCCTCCCCTAGCCATTTTTGCCGTCATGGTGGCTTGAAGTGCTGCTACTCTGTGAGATCTCACTCTACTTTTTTTACTGTATATTTTGCATTTGTCAGCCGTATTAGTTATTATTTCTGAAATTTTGTGGTCAGATCTACCACTGGGAAGTCATTTGCATAATATATTGTGCGCTTTTAGTTGCTCGATGACGATCTCTATCAAATTGAGTTTACAGTGACAACTTAGACTCATCTGCTAGGGTGATCTTTTCGTATACGGTTGATTACCTCTGTTGTGTGTTATTGCTAACTTTGTCAATCGCCTTGGTACAGTTTTTGTTTTGTCCAGCATACTGTTATTGATTCTTTGCCGAATATATATATGTACATGTTGTTTATGCAATTGCCGAATATACTTGTCATCTCCGTAGTAGCATAAATCTGTTATTAGTGATTGATTTTGGTCGAGGTCTACTCGCTGTCTTTTATGCTATTGACATTGTACTGCAGTGAGGTAATATTTGCGTAATCAAATTAGTAGAAGTGTAAGGAGTTATCACTGTGATTGCTAAAAATTGATAAAGAATTGTAGAAGGCCAAGTTTCTAATAACTTATGCAACTCCTCAAACTGAGAGCATAAGACAAACATTAATTTCTGGATTATGCAGAATTTATATGCACACATGCTTATTCTATTGAATATACTGCAATATATTAATGTTGTATATAGTATATCTGCTTTGAGACATAATACATGTACTTTCATGTCATTTTCATATTGATATATATATATGCTATCTTGTGCTTAATTTTTATATATGAGAAGGTCAACATGTCATTTATGCATTCTTCATCATCGTCATCGGATGCATGTGATGCACCGTCCTCTGGAAAATCCAAACGCCGTGGAAGAGAATTATCGAAAAAGTCTAAGGCCGATTTACCATCATGGATGTCAATGCATCTGAGACCTCTCTTAATCTTCGCCAAGTAGCGTCCGTATTCCGAAGAATGGTCAAAATAGTTGCATGAGAATGGATTAAAATCACATTCAATTTGTCAAAGACCGTGACCAAAGCTCAAAAAAGTGAGCTATTGATAGAAATTTTTTGCATCGTTCGAGATCCCAGAAGAATACTATGACTCCGTATAACGACATGCGTTGCTAGCGGCGTGCAAAGCATGAAAGAATTTCAAAAGCTTGCTTGTCAAGCAATACATGGAGAAGAATCTAATGCCCTTTCACAAGTATCCATTCCTAGAATCGCGATGGGAAGAGTTTGTGGTGATGAAGACGACAGAAAATTATAGGAGTGCAAGTGTGGCACACAGCGCCCTCCAGACAAAAACCACGCACCCCCACAGACTCAGCATAGCTAGGTATGCGGGTAAGATCCCTCAATGGAGGAAAGAGAACGAGCTGACAATCCTGCGAGACACCTCCCCACCATTTGCCACGATCCCTGATGAGTGCGCTTGAAATAGGATTGGAGTGAGGTCATCTACCCTATCGTCTGGGGACATCTCTTTCCAAAACCCCACAGATGAGGAAGTGTCTCACCATCCGTTAAGATATTAAACTACGTAGCTTGTAATTATTCCATAACTTCATAGGAAGTGAAATGATATGTCCAGGTCTTGCAGAAAGCGCTGAGTGTAGAATCTTCCCAAGGATCATTCTAGGCAATTAGAGACAGAGATATACTCTCCGTGGCCGTGAGAAACAAGGGGCACCTAGATCGTACGAGAGGCCTTGGACTTTTATGTTCCCTGAAAATATGGTTTCTCAAAGGACTCCGAATCATACCGGAGTAGGAAGAGGGCTAAAGCCAAGCGCGAGGCACGGCTATGAGAGGAGATTAAGGCATCCGTTAGAGTGGAGCTCGCTGATTATATCAGAGATGAGATGTAAAGGTACAGAAAAAATCAGCAGAAAGCCCCCGCCGCTCCTGTGCTAGCCAGCCCCCCAACCGTCGGAGTAGCCGCGCGTCCAACCCTACCACGGAAAGCGACCACAGATTTCCTATCGATGACATCCTGGTAATAATTATTATCTCTAAAATATTTGATCCATTGATAGGCCTGTTGGAGTAGCTAATTTTGTATTGTTATGTAGGTGGCTTCAAAGTGCAAGTTCCAAGTGAGATATGCATCTGTTGCCCTATGCGCTGCTTAGGGCCAGGCATATCCATCCGATCCCGAGGCCTTGGTGTATGGTGTAACTTTAGTGCCATATATTCAGAAAAGTTAATGTGGATTGTGTTTATACCAATTTCAAGGTCGTCCTACTATAGAAGCCCCCAAACGACAAGATCATGACTATAGGGCAAGCCATTGGAACATTCATCCAGTGTCCCAAAAGTGACATCTGTCTGGAGACTTCTGCACCCGTGCCAGATCCACAGGGGCTATCCGCACCAGAACTACCTGCGCCGGTGCCAACACCATGGGTGCTATTCCCCATCCAAGCAACTTGCACCGGTGCTACAGCCACAGGGGCTATCTGCACTAAAGCTATCTTTACAGTCGACTACTATGATGTCGACCTACAGCCAAGGTGGTAAGGAAAAATCAACAAAGACCGATGATGATATCCCCTATTTGTCGTTGGCCCGAAAATTCATGCTAGACGAGCTGATGATCATCCCGAAAGAGCGTCTCTTAACCCTAGGACTGAGTTGCTAGAGATTACATGCATGGTATATGGAATAGGTCAATAAGCTGGAGGGACAACGGCGCTCGGGTATCACCGTCAAATTCAGGCTACATCATTTGCAGCACAATGTTTATGACTGTGTCTCACGGTGACCTTCGAGGACTTATTCGATTTCTTCACACTCAACGCCCTCGATGCCTCACTCGTTCGTTACTAGACACTATAAGTGTGTACAATCACTGTCTATATTCTTGTAATACTGATAAATATCATATATAACTTGTTGCTTTAATGTATATATATAGAAACATGGTGACTGAAGCTAGATTATCAAAATCACTTATTAGTTTCCTCGACCCACGCTTGGTCGCCACAAATACTATCGAGGAGGATGCATCCTTCGTCGAGAATTATATTACAACAGTATTAGTGGCTCAGTGCAACAAGGAATTTATACTTATGCCCTACAACCAGGGGTAAGTGCATCACTAGTAACTATATTTGTTAATTTCTACTTTATAAGCAACAGAGATTAGGTTTAAGGACCATGACGACATATCTGTGTAGGTTCCACTGGATTCTAATTGTAATTATACCAAAATGGAATAAGGTAATATATCTTGATTTCCTAAAGAAGAACAAAACCAACTTCACAGATATCGGCTAATTAATCGATAGGTAAATATATTTCCTCCATACATAACTGTATTGTAGTCTTTCTTTCCTTCCCAATGACCGAGGCTAACTTTTTAGAATCACATAGGTTATCTGCCACGTACGTTGCAAAGTTATAGAAATTGAAACGAGGGACTAACGCCCTGCGACATGTTCAAATTTTTCAGTATTCGATAGTACACATTAATCATTTATAACACTTCGTAGTAATGCTTCTCGAATTAACAAATTTTATTTTTGCAGTGCCACCAGAAGCCACCGAGCAACACTTGTGGATTCTATGTTTACTACCACATGCAACTACTCCTCGATTCCTTGAAGATCAACGATCCTCAGGTTTGTCAATCTTGCAATTATTAATTCATACTTATCAAGTTATATATGTACGCACGACATTGATATTCCTATCGATAGACTGTGCCCATCGCTACAACTACGTTGGAATAGGCTGAACTCGCACAAATTTGAGCAGAGTGTGCGTACTTTTTGATGTCTAAAGTTACAAAATCAGATGAAGAGTTTCATAATGTAGAATGAATTTGATTAGGATAAGATTGAGCTTAATTGTACATATGTGTATTTGTTAATAGATAATTTATTTTATTTCAATTAATTGATTTGTGAAATAGATATTTTTGTTTCTAAAATGAATGAATATGAATTAGATGTATATTGTGTTGATCTGCTTATTTCAGAAGGCATGGCTAGCAATTCCTGAGGCTACCAATAATTAGAAATAGATTTGGAAACCGTCTGTGATATGTAAGTGTCACAGATGGTTTCAACTATGAACCATCTGTGATAGTTAAATATCACAAATAGTTTCAACTACAAACCGTCTATCATAGTTCAATATCATAGATGATTTCAACTACAAACTATCTGTGATAGTTCAATATGACAGACGGTTTGTAGTTGAAATCATATGTGATACTTATTTATCATAGATGATTTTGACTAGAAACTGTCTGTGATAATCAACTATCACAGACGGTTTATAGTTAAAACTGTCTGTGATATTTGCATCACAAACGGTTCGAAAACCGTTTGTGATAACCTCATTTCATTATTGACTCGTAAATTCAAATGGCTCACAAAACCGTCTGTGATGCTGTTTTGAGCCATCTGTGATAACATTTTCTGCAGTAGTGATCGACGCCACTGTGGGTCAAATCACATCATCATTTCTCTCCTCACCGTCGGCTGACCATGCGTATTCCACCACCACCAAGGTGAGCATTGAGTTCCCCGTGTTTCCCTCTTCGTTTCACCACAAACCCCACCCGCTATCTCCTCTTCGTTTTCTCGAAATGCCGACGTCAACTAGTTCATTGGCCAAGATGTCTACACTATTGAGTTCGTCTTGACACGGTCTATATCGTGCTTCTATCGCCATCACCTGAAGATCCCTGAGTCCTCGTCGACCTTGTCAAGCCAGGACAGTAAAACCGTTTCTTCACATACCCCACCTTTTCCATGAGTTTCTAGATTTTTGTTCATATTATATTATGTGCTAACCTCTAAGCAATTCATCCACTATTTTATTTAATTTTTTGTGGAGCCATTCGATAGAAATTGAGCCTTTCATGAAAATTGTCATTTTTGACTTCCCGACTTCATTCGTCACCTCTAATGAGTTGTATCCTATGTTGTCACCTTTGTAAAACTTCCCTCGTCATGTTCTACGCTGAACTTCGATACCTAGCCATTTCCGCCTATGGCACATCACGTTCTCATCTATCCGGTAATGTTTTCTTTGATCCTTTCACGCCAAAATATGCCAAACCATCCCAGGTAGCTACCTTCCAAATGGTTTAGGATTTGCTTCACCCAGCACCAAGATATCAAGTTTTCCCTTTTTCTCTACCATCGTCGTGCAAACGTCGATTATGTTGTCTCAATGAGTTTCTGGCTTAGCTGACAATTTTTCTAACTTCGTCATGTCGCGTTCTAGCCTGTGCTTACCCTATCTCTCCATATCCTAAGCCCAAAAATTATTGCTCTCTCCAACCCCATGTCGCTGACACCGCCCACGCCGTCATCGTGCTCCGTTTAACGTGCCGTCACTATCTACATGCTCCTCGAGTCCCTAGCAACCCATTCTGCATCTTCGTCATCGGTGCCATGGCCAAAAAAATTAGCGTGGATGTTCTGCTGGTTTGCCTTCAAGAAGGAATATTCCAAAGGACTTTGGAATATTCCCTCATTTTTCTTTTTTTTTAGTAATTTCTCGTCCAACAAATTTCAAATGGTTCGTTCTCCACCGTTCAAACTACAAATCAAGTGATTTAAATTTCTAAATTCATCAAAAATTTCCCTCTATCCATTTTTTGCTCTTATTTTTAATATTGAGAGTTTATTTGAAATTATTTTGATTTAATTTGATTTTGTTTGTGTACTTTCATATGTAGACTTCGACGATTCAGAAGAATTCTTCAATGACAATTTACATCAATTCACGGAGTAAGGCAAGTCAAGCTCCTTGATCATGTTGATTCTAGATTATAAAATAAAATTATTTTATTTTTAATTATTCTACATGTATATTTTTATAGGCATTAGTTATTACCTCCTTTGATTTTGATTCCTGAATACCTTATCACCATAGAATAAAATTCTGGTTAGTACATTAGTATGAACTAGAGAATTTTATATCAAATGCTTAGACTTGCTTATACATAATTTTGTTTTGGGATAACTGTTTTACATAAAATGATAAGATTTTCAAATGTACCTTTGACTTCGGTGAGTCAAGAAAGGCTATGAATTATTTTAAAATAAAATATAAAACCTGGTTTAGACTTAGGCTAATGGATAGGTGGTGGGTGCTGACATATATTGTTATTCGTGACACAATGTTGATTATCAGGCATAAGGGGTATGTGGTTTGAGTCTAAGTTAATTAAGGACTGGTCAGTGAGCTACTGCTACAAAACCCTTATCGTACTACTACATGGCTAGTATAGGACAGTTCTGGCTGGCTAATTTGCAGGTCCCAACCTAAGTCTCACTGTAGGTTGAAAATGAGCGTGGCGTAGACCATGTGAAGTCTCACTCGGCTCAAGAGGCGGTCCTGATCTGGTGGATTCCTTACTGTGGTAAAATCTTAGTGTTGGCTTGATCAGATTGAAGTCTTTGCTTCGTAAAGGCCTTGTCATGATCTCCTCGTCGCACACTAAAGGAAGTGTGCTTATCCGGTGGCAATATGGGATGATCATGTCTTGTGGGTAAAGTTGTACAACCTCATGCAGAGTGTACAAACTATCCTGGATAGCTATGCCCACGGTCATGGACAAGTTGAGTAAAGTTTTTCACAGATTAGACTTTGGTTTGCAAAAAATAATTTCTAAAAAGGCTTATAGATGGATGGAATCCATAGAAGATTAAAAAAAGCATATGAATAGATGGAATCCATATGAGATCTTTTGAAAAAGATGGTCTGGGTGGGATGCCCGTGGTTAGGTTAGTATGGGAGATGGACCTGCATGAATGTTATTAATTTTAGTTACAAATATTGTCTTTACTTATGGTATTAAATGCAGTAATTTCAATCTATTTACTGTATTTCATTAAATATTGTTTTACCCTCAAACTAACCCTATATACCTTTCTTTGTTGCCTTTAACATTATATTGCATTTTGTCGTGTGACTTGCGGAGTACAAGTTTGTACTCATCCTTGCTTTCACATCTCAGAGGACGACGACTTCGACTACAGTGAAGATTAAGACGAGTAGGCCACGTCTTACTGTCGTTTGTTTGTGAGCAGGCTTAGTGGGCTTCTTCCGCTTCAGTATTTTTCTTCCCCTCTTATTATTTAATTTTAGTCTATGGGTCGTGGATGTAAACTTTGGCAATCATGCCCATAGTTAGTTAATGAATAAATATCATTATAGTTTATAATTATATTTGTTGCCCACTGTGTACACTAGATAATCCCGGACTAGTACGATTTATACAAAGGATTCGGGAGTTGTTGCTCCGGGGTCTGACAACCTCCCCATCTGCATGACCAAGGAATCGCAGGTAAAACGGGATGGTTGTCTCTTATGGGGTAAAGTGTACAAACTCTGTAGAGTAAAAGTTGTTCAAACAGGCGTGCCCATGGTCATGGGCGGGCATGAGAACTTAATTTGAGATAGTTCTATTTCAAAAACTTTATGGGTGGGATTAGAAAAGTGGCGAGCCGTAAAAAGCCCTGATTTGTTTTGCCCTGGGTGTCACCCCAGTGTTAAAGTTTGATGGATATGACGCCAAAAAGTTGTGCAAAAACCATGTAACGGTGGATGGAATTTGGATCGCTATTATTATTATTGCATTCATTTACACATTTAGAAAATCTATTTTAGTTAAATCAACTAAGTCTTAGGAATTTCTAATTATTGTAAATTTTTCAAGGCATTTGGCAAATAAAAATAACCCGAGCCTTCCTTTGACAAGCTATGCATCTATATAATTGCATATTGTGTATTGGCTCGCTGAGCATAGTAGTTTGTGCTCACCCTCGCTCACTCAAATAATCCAGAATCAGGAGTCGGATCACTACGCTTCAGCAACGTTTCAGGTCATGATGGTGAAGAAGATAAAGAGACTAAGAATTAGGCCATGAACCCCAGTTGGCTGTCTATGGGCATGTCCTAAGGGTCCCACCTGTGTGAAGTTTCTGTTTCCGCTGCTGCATTTATTGATTTTGGCCCGATCGGCCTATGAGTAAGTCTACTAATATATTTATGCTTTCCGCATGATATGTACTTTGATATTTAGTAATGTATTTGTGTGTACTATCTACTGATCTAGGGAATAATATGGTGGAATCACAGATGATTCTAGGTTGCGAAATCTAGGTCCAACGTCCTTCCTCCCCCCGATGTGTGTGGTGTTCATCGCCGGTGAGGAAGGGCACGGCAATTTGTGAGCATGGCCGAAATGGAACCACCACCACTGCGTGCACCTCCATGCCAAGGCTCAGGGCCTTTAATGGCTGATGTCGTGGTCGACGGTGGTGCTCCAACGGTGGTGTAACAAGGCGTATGGTGATACAGCAAACTACAGCATTGGAGCTCCATTCATTGCTAGGGGAGCATCTGCGTGTGGCGAGGATGCTACCTAAGGGCTTGGCTAGGCTCAAGGATGGTGGAGGCGGTGTGGTGTTGTTGACTAGTGGCGGGCGAAGTAGGAGCATGGCGCCAGAGCTCCTTAGGTGGTGGCAGCCCAAGGCATGGCTGGGGTCGATTTGATAGTGCTCGGAGATGACTTTAATCAGCAAATTCCTAAATCGCCAAAGTTGGGGAAGACGAAGCCACCAGTGAGCTACAAGCAACTAGAGGGCAATTCCTTGCAGTGGGAGGAGTAGTGGGGTGAGGCGAAGACATTGGTAGCACGCGCAAGCTTTTATAGCTGGTGAGGGAGGTTGGCAACGTGGTGGTGGCATGGCGGTGGTAGGGAGTTGGCGCGAGAGTAATGGCAACAACGACACATAACGTGGCATGGGCATGAGGCGTTGGCGAGGTCCACGGTGCAGAGTAAGGGTGATGGCGTGTGGTTACGATGTTTTATGGCGTAGCAACACGAGGCTAGTGCAACATGTGGTGACGTGTGTCGTGGCACGACGCGGTGTGGCACTACTCTATACCAAGGGGAGAGGGAGAGAAATGAGCCAGGGGTGGAAAAAGGGGCACACGCGTGAGGTAAGGCAAGACGCAACATGGGCGGGGTCATGTAGGTGCTGGTGAAGCACAGCGCATGGCATGGCTTGCGTGGCATGGCGCTAGTGCGCACACAGCACAGGTAGGATGCGCAGCAAGTGCGGCCAGGCCAACTCAGGCCAATTCTCGCTAGACCATGGGCCCAGTGGGCCTAGGAAATAGTCCAGGTCTTAGAGGGGCTGGCCCAATATACTATATATTTTAATTTTAATTGTTCTAGGATTTTTACATATTTGATTTTTATTTTAAATTGCTAGATCAATTCAAAGCCGAATGGATTTTGATTTGGACCTCACCTATGTTGGGTTCAACTTACATTTTCTAAAATCCCATTTGGGCTCATGAATGGCAATGGAACAGGACTCCAAATGGGTTTTCCATTTTTCATGCCATGGATCTTGATTTTACAATTGTCTTTTATTGGATTTTTGCTTTACTGAATTCAATTCATGATTTTATTTTAAAATCTTAAACTCATGCCTTATTTTTGTATATTGTTGCTTGCTCAGACTCTAGATTTCGATAATTGAATTTTATATTTTTATTTCTTGATTTAAATTCCATTACTTTACTTTGGGGCCAAGCTTATGGTTTTGATTTAACAAGTTGTAGCTTGTTTTTATATTTTCCATATCACTTTCATGATTCTTTTATTTATTTGGAACCTCTATAAAACATCATGAAAATCCAAATATCAAAAGAAGCAAATCAAAAAATTTTAAATCTTACACTATTTTCAGATAACAGACTTTTGGGTTGTTACAAGACCCCCATTGGGAAAGAACTGATCCGAATCAACCCCTCATCACACACATCGCTTTTATACCCTCTCACAAAACTTAGATCTTACCATTATACGATGGTACTATATATTTACTTGGAATTTTATGAAAAAAATCATGTATATTTTACTAAGTCTAATCATCATATTAATGTTGATTTTTGGTTAGTTATGCAATCGATGTGGTTACTCGTTGGCAGGGGAACGTGGCCCATTAGGTCCCTATTCCCCACTAAGTCTAGAGAACGGGAGGAATCATTTCTGGTCATGCAGTCGAGGGCAGAGAATATCCCTGTTGCCATCTTTAGGGGGTGATCGGTTTGACTTTTTTTCGGCTTCAGCTTCTAACTTCAGCTTTTTTTTTACTATTCACTACACTATCCACTAACTCAGCTACAGTGTTTTTTCAGCCAGCTACAGTGTTTTTTCAGCCAAAAGCCATCTCTAGTCATGTTGCACGGCCATCTTTAGTTCTAGGGTTCAGGCTTTGAGCGAACATGACAAAAGGTGAGAAATTCAAAAGTTTTGCCAAAAAAATTCATGCGCCTGCTATATAGCAAATCTGCTAAAACAGATCGCGGGAACTTGTAAGTTTACCGCTGCCGACTCGGACTAAGAGTCCCTATCAGAGACAATCACGGGCTTAATTGTCTGCCGCTCTTTATATGTGCCGTACGTGCTACCTACTCTACATTCCGTCTAGTAGAATCAACGAGTTCTTGCCAAGGAAGAATTATCCATGGACACGGGCGCCAACTCGCTGCCATCGCCGTCGTGCTCTGACGGCAAGAAGCGGCGCGTGTGCTACTACTACGATCCGGACATCTCCAACGTCGACTACGGCGCGGAGCACGTCATGGTGCCCCGCCGCGTCGCCATGACGCACGGCCTCGTCGCTTCCTACGGCCTACTCGGCGAGATGCGGCGTCTCCGCACGAGACCCGCCACGAAGGCGGAGCTCCTCGCCTTCCACGACAGGGACTATGTTGGCCTGCTCGAAGAGCTCACCCCGGACAACTACCGCCGCCGTGGCCCGATCCGAAGCACGGCCAAGGAGCGCAACATCGGCCGCCGAGACAACAGCTGCTCGTATGACGACAACCCCGCCATCGCCGGCCTATGGGAGTACTGCGTGCGCTACGCAGGCGGGTCGCTCACCGCGGCCCGCGCCCTCTGCAGCGGCGCCTCCGACATCGCCATCAACTGGTCCGGCGGCATGCACCACGCGTGCGCCGGCAAGGCCAGCGGCTTCTGCTACGTCAACGACATCGTGCTCGCCATCTACGAGCTCCTCGGCTGCTTCAGGCGCGTGCTGTACGTGGACATCGACGCGCACCACGGCGACAGCGTGGAGAAGGAGTTCGTAAAGTCGAACCGGGTGATGACGGTGTCGTTCCACCAGCACGGCGGCGACTTCTTCCCGGGGACCGGGGACATCGACGACGTCGGCGAGGGGGCCGGCAAGTACTACAGCCTGAACGTGCCGCAGAAGGAGGGCATGGACGACCAGGGCTACCACGGGCTGTTCAAGCCGATCATCAACAAGACCATTGAGGTGTTCGACCCGGAGGCCATCGTGCTGCAGTGCGGCGCCGACTCGCTCTACGGCGACCGGCTCGCGCGCCTGAACCTTTCAGTGGACGGCCACGCGGAGTGCGTCAGGTTCCTCCGGAACTTCAACAAGCCGCTGCTTCTCCTCGGCGGCGGCGGCTACACCATCAACCACGTCGCCTCCTGCTGGTGCTACGAGGTACGTACGTAAAATACTAGCTAGTACTAGTAATATCATTGCCGTGGTCGTGTCAATTATCTTACTGTAATTTCCGTGACGCAGACAGCAGTCGCCGTTGGCAAGGACGGCGACATCGCCGACGACATACCACACCATGGGTATGACCACTACTACAAGGGGCAGAAGTACAAGCTCCATTATTACAAGGCGCCCAGCGGCAGCAGCATGGTGAAGGACACGGCGCACATAAGGCAGAGAGCCCTGGAGCACCTCTCGAAGCTCGAGCCCGTGCCGAGCGTGCAGTTCGAGGAGCAGCGCGGCCCGGCGGAAGGCATCGACGTCCACGCCCTTTACGACGACCATCCTCCGAGTGATGAAGAAGAAGAAGACCCCATGGAGAGGCTGCACCGGCTGTGCGGCGAGGCGGACCTTGCCGGTTTCTTCCTAGCGTTGGGCAAGCAACAGCAGCTTAGGTGAAGACATTGGTTGATCCTACATGTGTGATCTCTGCAGCTTGCTGAATGTCATTGTTTTGTTACATTTGCAGAAACTAATTAAGTACTACTAGTATCCCATTCCCATGCACTATTTGTTGTTCAGCTTAATTACGATGTTAAGATTGATTTCGAGTGAAGAAACATTCGAATGTGCTGTAGATAGATCCTACAAAAGGCGCGTGAAATCTATAGGATTTCAGTCAAATAACTCTACTTTGGATTTGTGCCTTCTTCTCAATCCCCGTTTGAGGATGCGTGCAGCGTGCCTTCTTCCCTGTCTCTGGCCGTCCTGCGCATCGCCGACGCCTGGAGCTGGCGCAGCCCGGCGAAGTTTGTCATATGTTACGTATATAATTTTTATCCAAGTAAAATTGTGCTTGTAACAGCTTACTTGTTGAGACTTGAGAATGTTCTCGTACTGCTTGAAGCTTGGAGTTATATTTACTTATGATTGTTGCCTTAAAATAATTCATATTAAAAATTGACATTAAAAAATTGGATTTATTTTTCTAGTCCTGCGCAATGAAAAATAGCCAGATGTCTAACGAAACCAATGTGGCATAGTGGATGTATAAAGGTTTACAGTATGCCAAGCACAAATTAAATGTGAACTTGAAATTTTATATGTTGGACTGGTGGTAGATAAATACATGACTATCCCAAATTTTATCATTTTTCCATGTTGATACGATGCCTGAACCAAAGTTAGTTGCTCTGTAAATAAATCGGGGACATAGGGGTCAGAACCCAGAAGGCAATTATAGATTTTTGTTAAATGTACTATGCAGTCCGGTAGTAGATGCTCGTCCTTGTGGTGCCTATATATTCGCTGTCTGCCATGCTCAGGGGGTGATCGGAATAGCGATGGCTTTTGGCTGAAAAAACACTGTAGCTGGTTGAAAAAACACTGTAACTGAGTTAGTGGATAGTGTAGTGAATAGTAAAAAAAAGCTGAAGTTAGAAGCTGAAGCCGAAAAAAGCCGAAACGATCACCCCCTCAATCATTTGGGTTTGTTCTTTTCGTCTCCTACTAACTGCACATCTATCAAAATAACCGGTCCTTATCTCGGTGTCCAGTTTACCTTGCACATTTTCCCTACTTGCTGGTTGCACTTGTCATTATATATGGAACTCCAACAAATTAATTCTTAAGGGGCGTTCGTTTTAGCGATAGCTTCTAATTTTTAGCTAAAATTTCACTGTAGCTAGTTTTTTTACTGTAGCTGATTTGGCTTTTTAGGCATAATTAAATTTAAAAAATATAAAAATAGAAAAAAAATATATTAACCCATCACAGACAATGCAAAGGAACACGGAAAAAAAAGAAAAATGCAAAAAAACCCAAAAAATCTAAAAAAAATTCAGAAAAAGACGAATTATTGAATAGTGAAAAAAAAAGTTAAGCTGAAAAAAAACTGAAACGAGTGAGGTATAATTCATAGTGCTTGTTGTTCTTCATCGAGGATATAATGGTTTTACATTTCTTCTTGATGCTAGCCCTGATTCTGTCGGTTTGTTCTAGACTTCTAGTGCTGCTTTGAGTCATCATTGGTTTGTTCACTGAGATGCCCGTGATTTGTCTCACTTCTCAGTCCTTACTACTGGAGGAAATCATCATATCTTCACCAGAGGTTTGGTTTCTATAATAAGGTTCCACTTAAAACACTCAGCTAGATGCGCTCTTTTGGTGGCTGAGAGGTAGGGGGAAACGGTCAGACGCGATGTTACGTACCCTCGCAAGTCTACTTATCAAATATAACAATTTTGGTTGAACTTCTTATTAATAATAAACGCATCCAGTTTCGCTAAAATAAGGTCTAGTTGCATGTTGGCCTAGGTGAACACCTTACTTAGCAATGAAAGTTTGCTCTACCACAAAGTCCCTTCTGAAGCAATTGAACATTTTTCTACTCGTATCACGAAGGACATCTCAGAACTTACTATGCTCTCTTCATGTTTGTGCAGGCTTCAGTTTCGAGAGGTCAGAGGGATGAGGAGGATTTGGCAGTTCATGGATCAACCAAGCTCGTGATCATCTGGAAGTCTATGGTTTGGGTCTGCAGGAATTCATGACACTGTCTGCTGAAGCTCGTAGAAATGGAGCTGGCAGGTGTTCCAGCCGGAGGCCGTCGTGCTGCAGCGCGTCTAAACCTGTTGGTGGACGGCCACGCGGAGTGGGGCTGGTACGTCGTTTATACATAGTGCTCATTTGCACTCTGTCTTCTTTGTTCTCGCGGAATACATGTTTTTTTATTTGACCCACCTAACTAAATTTTGTTGAATTTTTTCATGGCCATTTGTATGGTGTTTCGAAATAGATTACACGGTTGCATCAAGAGGGGAAAAAACGGTGGTGTCTATAGGGCACTCAAGTGCTTTTTGTGACTAGGAACACTCAGATTTTTAAGCGTTGGATCTTCAATTTAACGTCCTAGATCAGAGCACTTATATTTTTTTAGAGGAGATATGGGGGATCCATTGAATCGAGGTTGAACGTCTCAGATTTTTTTTAGATGATATGGAGGATCTGTTAGATAGAGATCTAATGTCAAAAAATCTGAGTGTTCCTAATTCCAAAAAAACACTCAAGTGCTCGTTAGCACTTCCAAAAAAACTAGTACAAATTTACCCCTCGTTCTGTAGAGAAAATTCAATTTTCACAAAGAATGGTTTTTGTACCGTAAGCAGTACC
Organism: Melocanna baccifera; assembly: GCA_036346265.1. NCBI lineage: Eukaryota > Viridiplantae > Streptophyta > Magnoliopsida > Poales > Poaceae > Melocanna > Melocanna baccifera. The sequence continues at coordinate 15,159,495 of CM070708.1, read as the reverse complement.
TGTGAAACACTGATATCATCCAGAGGATCTGAAAAGAAGTTGGCCGGCCGCCGCCGGCCTACTGTTGCCAGGCAATTTCATAAAAGTTATGCAAATTGCAGTTCTTTGCCGTTACAGACATACGGCATAATCGTTTCATTTTGAAAATTAGAAATCGTGAAACTAGAACAATATGAAGACTGTCAAATGATGTGAAGGTTGTTGAGCAACAAAACAACTCATGATGTGAAGGTTGTTGAGCAACAAAACAACTCAAACAAATCACCAGTATTGTAAGGCAAAGTGCATCTTCCTCTCTCAAAAAAAAAAGTAAGGTAAAGTGCGATTTACTAGATCGACAGGTTTCTTACGGACGTATCCGGTGCATGCTCCCGTTGCGGTGTATCTGCGCGTTCCAGCACGAAAACACAATTCAAACTGTCATGAAAAATTTCGAACTAATGTGTTAACATTGACATATCAATCAACCTACCATGGTCAACAATTTCAAGTCAAAATTCAATCTACACGTGGAGGGAAAAAAGACAAATTATGCTTTAAAAGGAAATTGAAAACAAAAAAGGGAAAGTACTGTTCATTGAAATTTGTCTCTGATGCGGTGCCCAACGTATTTGAAGGCTTCGTTACTCAACGAGTGGTGTGTGGGGATTGATCTTCATGCACTAATATGCATTCGTCGTTCCACTTTGTCACGTATATATATATTTTATAAATCTGATTGACGTTATCTTATTAAAGTTATCGTCCATGATTTTGATTGATTTCAATAAACTACTCTGTTGGATATATACTATGACATCCTAGTTTTCAGAATTTTATAAAATTTCCAAATTAAAATTTGTACTAATTAATTTTCTAGGATTTTTCCTTATAATAATAAAGCTTAAATAAAGGTCTAGAAATTAAAAAGGAATTAATCTGAGGTGTGTAAATATCAAATATTACCAAAAATATTTTATTCGAGTTCTTTGTGCTTGAATGTATTTTTTAAATTTTTTTATTCTTTTTAGAGTTGTTTGCTATTTTCTTGGTTTATTTGAATTTACTGGCTGTTTTGCGAAGCACAGCCACGAGCTTTTCCTCCGCCTCAAGGGTGAAGCCTACTCCAATTGATACCCGCCTCATTGGATCCTCCAGTCAGAGCGGCAGTGTCTTGACTTGACCTCCTGGCTTCATTTTGGCATCCATCTAGAGGGAGAGGGTGGGGTGGGTCCGTCGCTGACATCATGAACCTTCCGATGTGGGCTTCGCATGCCAACTTCGATTTGCCGCTTGAGGTCTTGATCGTCCAAAACCGTGATGACTCTATTGGGGCTTGGTAGCTTCATGCATAGATAATTATGTTGTGGGATTGCACCAACATGTTGAGGGTAGCCCTTCCTAAGATAACGTTGTAGGGGTACTGCAACTCTATTATGCCAAAAGTGATGACCTCGCGCCTACTCCGCTCTCCTTGTGCGAAGTCTACTTCCAGCATGATCTACCCCAGAGCGTTGACCAGCCATCCACCAAAGCCCAATAGTGGTATGCCCACCAATCCTAGCCTACTTCGAGAGAGGCCCATCTATTCAAAGGCATCCCCGAACAAGAGGTCTGTGGAGCTGCCTCCATAGACCAAGACTCGCCGCACGTCGCAACCCACAATGTTGGCTGCAATTACTAGGGGGTCCTGGTGGGGAAGTCTACCCCCGCGGCATCCTCTGCCCTGAATGTGATGTCTGTGCGAGCCCAGTCAGGAAGCACTTGCACGGGGTACGCTGTGACGTGATGGATGCAACAAGCATAGGCCCTTCACTGCCTCTCCGAAGAGAACTCGAGGGATGATCCACCTGAGATGGCATTAATTACCCTGCAGGGGGCGGGCTCCGGGTCTTGGATTTGCAGCACGGCTAGAGGGGGTTGGATGAGGGGTGCTTCCAGGCACTATTGCACATGCGCTATCACCAGTGCATTAGCATCTTGGGTTCATTCCCATGCCACACTTTTGTAGAGGGCTGCGATGGAGGTCCAGTCCCAGGTGAGGCAACCTCCGCGGTCATGCACCTCACACCAAAGGCCTTGCTGGAGTCCATCCTCGCGACCCCACCCTCTTCCGTGTCCGTGGCCCCTCAGGCCACGGCCACGAACTCCGGGAGTGTTATTTTCTTCAGCTCCTTCAATGTCGAAGATGTACTTGGAGCGGACCGCCCTTCGGGATTTGTGGCTTGAGCCATCCTTTGGAGCCTTTGTGGTAGGGTTCTTGTCGCATTGCGTCCTCCTCCACCCTGGCGTATTCTTCCATTTTGTTAAAAAGTTTGGCCACCAATTTTATGGGTTTTTGCACAGTGTACTTGGTGAGTGGGCCCTTTAGAGGCCTCGGATGGCAGCATTAATTATGGTCATGTAGTTAATGTCTTTCACTTAGCAACAAACCTTTGCGAATCACCAAAAATAGTCCCTTAGCTTTTATCTCGGCTCTTGATGGCAAAGAGTTGTTCAGTGTCCCCACTCTACGTAGTTACCCTGAAAATTGTTATGCATAAGGTTGAGAATCTTCTCCCACGCATATAGAGTCGGGGGCCATGGTGAAAAACTAGGAGAGCTCCACCCCCTGGATGGCAAGGGGTAGTCCTTTTGCCTTCGTCATGTTGTCTCAGCCCGTTGCTTCGATTGTCATTTCGTAGACGCGCAAGAACTCATGAGGGCCGGTGTCACCCTTGTACAACTTGATGGTGGGCATTTTGAAATCCTCCAACTAGGCACTCTACATAGCCCTGCGGAGAGGGGTGACTCTAGGTCTAGCCATCAAGAGGTTCTGACGCACGTTTGGCGGTCCCCCACGCCCGTCATCGTCATCCCTGTTGCTACTACGGTGGGTGCTAGCTGGCTTCAGCTCTCCTATATCTCACGCATGGCTCTCCATAGGTCTACTAATTCTCGCTGCAGCGTCCCACAGATTGCCTCCAGGGCACCTCCACCTGTGCTTGTTGTAGGAGGAAGGGCGCCTCTCGCTCCTTGTGCAACAATGGTGATGGCGCCAATGGCAATGCTGGTCCTGGGGTTTTCGCTTGCCACCACCTCCTCTACTCGTAGTGCTTCCCGCCCTGCTCTTGTTGTCATTATTGAAGGGCCTCCTTTGTCACCCGTCGCCACCTCCGTTGTTGCTGTGCAGGTGTGTCGCTGCGACGAAGGCAGGGATCCTTCATCAGTTGTCTTCGTTCTTCTCACCGTGGTGAGCTCAGAGATTGTTCTTCTTTTTCACTTGGTGCTTAATGCCACCACCTTTTCTGGGGTCGATGTCTTTTTCGAGGCTGATGCCACCGCCTTCTTCGGGGTCAACATTGTTGCCTTCTTCGGTGTCGATATCACCACCTTCTTTGGGACCATTGTCTCCAACTGCTCCTTACCTTAGCTTGTATCTTCTACTTTGGTCCCCACGGGCAGCGCCAACTGTTATGTTTACATACCAAATAGTAAACCAGAGAGCTAACCGGGAGGCCTCTGAGAGGTTGCCTGAAGGCTTACAAGCAATGGAGATCGTGCTAGAAGTTTGTACTATCTAGATTTTGTTTGAAAAGGATAGCACTCTCTTCCCCATGATGCACTCGAGCACATATTTATAGCCATAGGGGCTGGTTATATAAACACCCCTATCTAGGCCTACTTTTATAGGGGTACACATGCCATTCCCCTACTTGGAGTTACGTAAACACCCCTATCTTGGTCTACTCTTATAAGGGTACACATATCATTTCCCTGGCCCTCTAGGTTCCTACCAAGCTATCGACTGTCCTGCTATCACCGTGGGCCGATTGGGCTAAGGTGAGGGCCACTCCCCTAACACTAGCCATAGCCAAGTTGGTCACTATAGCACCGTTGTCCCCTTTTTGGATCCTGTATTGCCACACAACCTCTCACGTGCATAAATAGGAGCCCAGAGCATTGACTTCCGCACCCTAAGCCTCCCAAGCCCTCACGAAAACCTAGATCGTTGGAATAGTAGTTTCAAGCTCCACCATCATTGCTAACTCCATGGAGGAATTTCGTCGTCACCATTGTGTCTTCGATCTCGTCGACTTGTCCAGGAGCTTCACCAGGTCGAGACCTTCACCAGAAGAATGCCGAAGACTATCATTACCGTGATCAGATCTACTCTGTTGCTGAAACCTCATCGTAGGTGAGCTCAGATACCATTGGTCCCCATGCCAAAGCCAAATCGCATCACAACTGTCCTAAAAATGCTTTGCGTAGCTCACTTATCCGAAACGAAGCCTAGTTCACTAGAACCATCGTCGCTCAAGCCATTTCCATAGTACACCTCACCAATTATGACTTCGCTGATTCCTGTTGCCAGATCTAAGCTGGTAGATGTGTTCACCGTAGTTCAGGGATGCTTATAGTGATCTTGCCACACCACTGCTCACCGTCGTTCATCGTCACCGACATAGACCTATCACCACTATCGATCTGGCCACGTGGACGCCCACATGTACAACCACGTTAGCCTGGCTGCTTGTGACAACCTAGCCCTTGACTGGTTTGGTGGACCGAGTTCACCATGGACTAAGTCAATATCTGTTGTTTCTCTTTCCGTTTTCTCAATTTTTCCAGCAAATTCAACTTCCAAGAGCCTATTCTCTCTCATACGAACTTTGATTGAGCCTGTTCAAGTCTCTAAATTCATATAAAATCAAGCCCTATTTTATGGTTAATTTTATTTAAATTCCAAAGTTTGTTTGTTCTTGGTTTTATTTGAATTTTCTCTCTCTTGCGAGTAGACATTGATGCATTGGAATCATTCATTGAATAAGGAGAAGAAGTAGTTTAAGATTAAGACTTTATCAAAGGCAGGTTGTGTAACCTTGATCATGTTGAACCCAGTTTTTATAAAATTATTTTTCATTCAAATTACATGCATTGCTATTTATTAAAATATACATTGGGATATAGTTATTGCCATAATTGCTATTTATCCACCTTGTTATTTGTATGCCATGATCCATAGTCACCCTAGAATGGTTATTATTAGTTGGTCATTATTGTAGCACCAACGTGGATTGTTTAGATTGCTTAGCCATGCTGGGAGTTATGGAACATTGTTTTGGAATCAAATTAAATTTGATTAATAAAATATGGAATTTCATTGTGAATAAATTTGTACACTGTGTTATCATTGATGGCATGTGTTATGTTTTAATATCAAGGGTGGATAAATAGTTTAGACTGAGGCGATTGACAGAACTGTGTGCATATGGTTTATGTAAAGCTGGTGAATTATGGAATAGTTAATTATTAGGGTAGTATCATTCTGGTCACTTAAGGACTTAACTTTATGCGCCATTGAACTGAGCCACAATCGTGCAACCACATGTCTAGTATAGGACAAGCCTAGCTCATTAAGTTACCAAGTTTCTGTATTGACTCCTAAGGTGGTAGGTTAAGATTTGTGGCAGGGATGGATGGTGTAATTGCTTATAAGGGCTGCATCATATGGATAGGGTGTACCGTTTACAAATCCAATATTGAGCTTTGGACCTACTTGCATATATTGGGTGAGGTTACCGGGTTTAAGCTTGATAGGAGGAGTCAATACCATGATGACATTTCTAAAAGGTTTTGTTAAGATTATCTTAGTCATACGTCTAAGGAAGCGTGTAATTGAATGACATGATGAGTTGATCATATCATGTAAAAAAGTTGTACAACCTCTGCAGAGTGTTAAATCAATCTATTTGAATAGCTGTTTTCACGGTCATGGACATGCTTGGAGATATCACACGAGGATTACATTTTCATAATAAAAAAACTAGAAAGGACAAACCACGAAATTGATGGATGAGCTATGTGGGATCTTGTTCTCTATCTATTATTTGTTTTCTCAAACTATGCTTTCAAATATATTTATTGTATTTACAATTTAAATTTGTTTTTTGCAAAAACAAGTTAGGTTAGCCAATTCATTTGTAATAAGTCTTCCATATATATATTGCATTCTACAGCACAACTTATTGAGTACTCTATATGCTCACTCTTACTATCAACATAACTCAATTGCTGGAGGGCAAGAATCTTCACCGCTCTTCGAGGAGTATAACGAAGAAGGATAAGCGCTAGGTTGAGCACCCTAGTCGATTGCTTGTGGCTTGAGATGTGTTATTATTCCACTAGATTTATCTCTTGGTTTTTCATTGCAAGTTTGTTTCTTAGTGCTAAGACCTACGAGGCATAATAAATGTAAACTCTGATCATAAGATCGCACCTATTTAATTAAGTAATACTAGTTATTTTCTTACTTATCCATGTGTATGGATGGTATTATATTAATATTATCACTGTGTGTATTAGCATAATCCTGAACTAGTACAATATATAAAGAGGGTCCGAATTTACATATTTGGGTCTCGACATATACAGACACCCAGTAATTAAAAATAAATAGAAGGAAGCTACAATCCAATAGAATAGGTAGCCGTTTGCATCTAATGTAGCTGAAGTAAAATGTGAAAAGTATGTTGAGAGGATGCAATTTTAAGTGTACAAGATTTTGCTGATAAAGCTATTCACCGAGCTCTGAATCTTCCCTTCATTTCTACTGATCATTCTGTTAATTTCTTGGCTTTGTTTTGTGATTTTTCAATTAATTTGACCATTCTCTCCCCCACAATGGCCAACCCATGAATATGCTGGTCCGACCTTTTGCCCGACCCTTTTGTATCCATTAAGGGCCGGTTCGAAATATATGACTTTCAAAAACACAGTTTAATTTTTTTAAAATTCGAGAAAAATCTTACGTCCAAAACGGTCCGAAAGAGGCGCTTTTTTTTAGGGAGAGAGAGAGGTAGAGGGATGAAAAGGGCAGCCACAGAACAAACTGAAGGCAGCCCATTTCAATAAAAAGAAAGAGAGGAAGTTCATTTGTAGTCTCGGTTCTCTGCTTCTTCCCTAATTCCTTACTCTTCAAGCAGTCCGGCCTCTAGAATCTTCCAAAACCTAAGGAGTTGTGTAGTCCAAGCCACCGTCCACCTTCTGCTTTCGAGCCGACAATGGTCGGAGGCAGGCGGCTCGTCGCGGAGGGAGGTCGGCCCCAAGAACCGGGCCACGGTGGCTAGGGCTAGCTAGCCTACACCGCGTTACTCCATCCCCTCCAACTCCAAGCTTCTGTGGTAACAATCCATCTCTCCGTACTATGTGCATTAGAGATTTTGAGGTGATGCAGCGAGGAATCCATCCTTTTCAGGACCGCCTGTTCGACGTAATGCGGCAAGAAGCAGCAAAGGTCTACCGCCGACGCGACAAGAAGGGTCCGACGTTGTTCGGAGCTGCCCGACTCTGGAGAATACACGAATGACGGGATGAGGTGTTGCTATGTTGGTGCTGAGAAGATGTGATCGCAATCACTTACACAGCTTACTACGATTGACTGTTTGTTTCAAGCAAACAGCCGGACTCGGATTTCTGCTCCAAGTCTTGTTAGGCTGGAACTAACTGATAATTATGATAGGACTCTTTTGCTTGAAAGCATGCCGCACTAGAAAAGGCATTTGTCAGTCAGCGCCGAAGCCGAGAACAAAATAGAGGGTCGGCTAAGGTGTTAAGCCAGTTTATCACAAACACATTATTTTACTCTTGTTCAATTTAAATTCATTCATGAATAGAAGATAAACAAAATCAAAAAGAGAAAAATACAACAAAAGTACCTCAGTAATAGAAAGCGCTTCTCGAAAATATATAAATACGCTTCTGGTGAGTACAGATCAGTTATCTGCATATCAAAAATAGCAAAATTAGTGATATAATAACCACTTATAAATTATCATAAACATTCAAGAAAAACATAATATACCACTAGCACGCAAGACTAAATCACGAGATAAATTTATTCTATGAGATTTCATGCCTAGAATCGTCTTATGACTTTATCATCATCAATGCTTTCAAATATCTCTTGCTCGGTGTAGTACACCATCAAATCATTGAGCCACTCATCAGCTACTTTGTTGCGTAGATCTATTTTGATAATATTCATTGCCAAAAATATTCTCTCAATAGATGTTGTTGCGACTGGAAGATAAATGTCAACTCGATAAAGCAATATACCAAAGGGAAAGTTCTACCTTTTTCGGTTTCCACCATCATTTGAGCAAGTTTTAAAATATCATGACATTCATGAAATGCATCATTTCTCCTATTATTGAGACTGAAAGTTTGAAGCTAACTCCTTAACAAAACCGATTAGCTACTATGAAATCATTAGCATAAATTTCAACAAATCTAACAAGTTTATTAACATCAAACTTAGAGGAGTCATTTTGATCAAGGCAAGATATGCATACCAATAATTCCGAGGGAACTTCATTGAAGCGATGATTAATTTCATTCATAGTTGCATCAAGAACAACATTGAAAATATCAACTTTGTAATAATGATACTGAGTTACTGCATGCTTTCAATGTACAAATTTATCCATAACTTCAATAATACCATCTATGTTTGGCACATTAATCTCATGTGCCTCACAAAAGCTTTTTAACTTGGTCAAACAAAGGCTCCTATGCGTTGTCCCTCATATCTTGAAAATGATCTTTCATATTCTGTGTTAAGCACATTGTTTCAACAATGTCTTGACGCTTCCTTTGCAAAGCAAATGATAGCTCATTTGTAAAATTCAACAAAGTTATTAAGAAATGCATGATGAATACAAATTCAAAGGATTCCATCTTTTTTAGCAAACCCGCCACTCCACCATGAGTTAAGTTTTTTCACTTACAGGCTGTAAATCATCCATCACTGCCTCCCATATTTGGTACATACGAAACAACGTTTTGAGATGTGAGCCCCATCGAATATCTCCAGGTCTAGCTAGACCAGCTTCTATGCAACCTTGTCCTAGATAAAATCAAACCATTCTTCAACTTGTCCAATAAGATATCATGATGCTTTGCAATCAACGTATCTTTTCTCTTGCAAGATGCAATCACAGCATTCACTATAAGGAGGACATCTTTGAAGAAATCAACAATAGCTCTACTACAACTTGCAACAGTGACAACCACCAACTGTAACTTGTGTGCAAAGCAATGGCATAGAAAGTGTATGGGTTCTCATTCCAAAGAAGTTTTTGTAAGACATTAAATTCACCTCTTATATTGGAAACTCTATCGTAGCCCTGTCTTCGAAGTCTTGAAATAGGTAACCCATGTCGACCAAGCAAATCAATCAAAGCTTCTTTCAATGCCGCAGATGTACAATTTGTGATATGCATAATAGCAAAAAAAAAACTTTCCATGACCTCCCCTTGATTGTTCATAAATCTGTATGATATAAATTTTGTGAAGTTAGATTAACACAATAATGTATAAATGGTATGACTGAAAAAATAACATGTACAACTAATCTTACAATCACTGCCATTTGCTCTTTTATTGATACATCTTGAAACTCATCGATAGGTATTGCAAAATTTCTATCTCCAATCTCACCCTTAATCACTTCTATAATCTCTTGTACACAACATTTCGCCAGCACCTTTTGAATATCTGGAGAAATCATAATTGCATACTCTGGAGCTGTATCAAAGGCCTTCTTCACTTCTTCCTTCTTATCTTTGTACCAATCCAACAACTCTTTAAAATTACCCTTGTTGAGGGAAAAAGATGATTCATCGTGTCCATGAAAAACTTCACTTTGCGCTATGAAATATCTTACACAATCTAAACATGCTGTCAAGTGAATTTTATATGCAATTTCAGCCTCCTTAGAGTAATTACTTATTTTATTAGACACACTTGACCGTTGATTCTTGAAGTCATCACACTCACCCATTGTAATATTGTGGATGCTATTTGGATCACAACATGCTTATTAAAAACATCTATAGCCGTTCTCCAACGAGAGAACCCAATTTTTGTAAATACATCACTTCCAAATTTGTTAGGTTGTACCGGTTTCTTGAAAAGAAAATAATAGAAACAAAAGGTGGCATCCTTTTCCATACTATATTCCAACCAATTGAGTTTATTACACTATGATTCTTGAAAGGATCGCGACACTTTGCCATCTAGTATCTTTGAAAAGGCATATCCAATTGCTTGAATTGGACCATTCAACAAATATGTCCTCCTCACTTGATCTCTAATTTCATTGGCATAATCTTCTATTGGTGTTCGATGCACTGGATCGGCAATAATGTCACTAGGATTAAATTTTACTCAAAGCTTCTTTGGTTGAGTTGCGCTCTAATTGGTTGGATGAGTATTGCTTGAATTGCTTGTAAAATAATTACAGAAAGTTTATTTCTCTATTATTGCAATTTATAAATCTATAAACAAATTATAGGATTCATCACTAACAGTCTAACACTACATAATATCTAACAATTAACAAATAATACCAAACATTAAATAATAATTCATTGAACACTAAACAGTAAAGAGATAATACTACTTAAATTAACAAATAATACTACTTAAATTACAAATTATATACCTTATAGTCCTTCATCGTCGGCTTGACCCATGTCACCCGTCGGTCGGTCGGCCTAGACTCCACTCAGCACGCACTTTCCCCTCTCAGTTAGACGCCAGTTGGCCTTAGCGGCTCCTCAGGCCTCCTCCCTCACGTCACCTCCTCACTCCTCCTTAGCACCTTAGGCTCAGTCGACAAATATCCCCGACTCAACCACTCCACTTCTCCCGTTATCTAATTCTCCCCTCCCCCCAAGCACAGCTGGGCGCCTAGGCCCCTGGTTGCTCACGCGGTCGCGCCCCCACCAGCAGATCTGCATTGGCCGGCCTCCCGTCTTGCATCCCAGTGACGCCGCCCCTAGCAGATCTATGCTCGCCTCCCTCCACTAGCTGTCGGGACTCGCGCGGCGCCCCCATTGGCCGTCTTCTGCCGATCACCGCCTGCCTTCCCCGCTCAGCCGTGCCGCCGATCGCCAATGGCTTCGAGCCTCAGCCCTCAGGTCCCTGTTAGATCCCTTAGGATCATCTAGGTGTAGATGAGAGGGTGTTCTTGCTTGGATTCGAGAGAGAAGAGGAGAGGGAGAGGGAAGTACCGACCATCCGATGCATTGGAGGAGGAGTTGGCCATCGCTGGTTGGCTCGGTGAAGTCTGCGCACGGGCAGCGACGGTCGGGGAAGAGGAGGGCGGTGGCGGCGGCGGAGATCCGGTGACGGGGACGGCGATGGAGCTTCCATACCATTGTTAGATCCCTTAGGATCATCTAGGTGTAGATGAGAGGGTGTTCTTGCTTGGATTCGAGAGAGAAGAGGAGAGGGAGAGGGAAGTACCGACCGTCCGATGCATTGGAGGAGGAGTTGGCCATCGCTGGTTGGCTCGGTGAAGTCTGCGCACGGGCAGCGACGGTCGGGGAAGAGGAGGGCGGTGGCGGCGGCGGAGATCCGGTGATGGGGACGGCGATGGAGCTTCCCGCCGCTGACTGCGCGTCCCTCTAGATCGGTCTAGGGTTTGTCGGGTGGGGTTTGCGGCTCAGGCGAACCTCGTATCTCAAGCCGCCGGCCCCCACCCCTTTATTTATAGCGCAGCGCGACGGGGGCCCACCAGCCAATAGATGGGCTGGGCGCCCCCGATCAGAGCGCGGATCAAGGCCCCGATTAGCCGTTGGGCTAATCGGGAGAGAGATCAATCCAACATTCTCCCCCTTGATCTCCTCTCATATCATACCTTTTCTTCTTTTCCCATTTCATCACAGATTAGTGCATAGAGCATGTTTCATCGTCATGGTCAATCGCCGATAGACTTAACAGCTACAATACACATCTCTGTTCTGAAACAGATTCTTTAATTTTGTGCCCTTTATAGTCCAGGAATCATATGCTTTCCCTTAAACCCATGCCGGCTACATGTTCTCTGAACACGTTGGGTGGTAAGCCTTTTGTGAGGGGGTCCGCTAACATCTTTGCATTACTTATATGCTCAAGACTTATAATTTGATCCCGAATTTTATCTTTCACAACATAGTACTTTATGTCAATGTGTTTGGCAGCACCACTTGACTTATTGTTGTGGGCATACGTTACTGCGGGTTCATTATCGCAGTACAACTTAAGTGGTCTATTGATGTCGTCAACCACTTTTAAACTGGGTATGAACTTCTTTAGCCAGTTCACCTGCCCCGTAGCCTCATAGTATGCTACAAACTCGGCATACATTGTAGACGATGTAGTGACGGTTTGCTTTGAGCTTTTTCACGATATAGCTCCTCCAGCGAGAGTGAACACATATCCGGATGTCGACTTTCTATCATCTCCCGCATAATCAGAATCTGTATACCCTACTATATGGAGTGAATCTGATCTTCTGTATGTCATCATGAGGCCTTTTGTTCCTTGCAAATAACGCAAGACTTTTTTTACCAATTTCCAATGTTCTATTCTAGGATTGCTCTGGAATCTGCCAAGTAACCCGGTAACAAACGCTAAGTCAAGGCGCGTACACACTTGAGCATACTGCAAGCTTCCGACAGCTGAAGCATATGGAACCGATTTCATTTGATCGAGCTCGTACTGGTTCCTGGGGCATTGAAAATCCCCATATCTGTCGCCCTTGACTATAGGTGCAGGTGAAGGACTACATTTATGCATACCAAATTTCTTTATGACTTTCTCTATGTATGCCTTTTGTAATAGTCCCAATGTCCCTTTGTTTCTATCCCGGTGAATTTCGATCCCTAGAACGAACGAAACTTCACCAAGATCTCTCATATCAAAGTTTGAGGACAAAAACTTCTTTGTCTCTAGTAGCAGACTGACATCACTACTAACTAGTAGGATATCATCCACATACAGAATTAGGAAGATAAACTTCCCATCTTTAAACTTTGCATAAACACAGTTGTCCTCTACATTCTCTTTAAACCCAAATTTTCTTATTGTACTGTCAAACTTCAAGTACCACTATCTTGAAGCTTGCTTTAACCCATAGATCGATTTCTTTAGGCGGTATCCCATTCTTTCATTTTCTTCCACGACAAAACCTTTCGGTTGTGCCATGTAAACATTTTCCTCCAAATCCCCATTAAGAAATGTCGTCTTTACATCCATCTGATGTAACTCTAAATCATAATGTGCTACTAATGCCATTATGATTCTGAAGGAGTCTTTACATGAGACTGGAGAAAAGGTCTTATTGTAATCAATTCCTTCTCTTTGTGTAAAGCCTTTTGCCACAAGTCGCGCTTTGTATCTTTCTACATTCCCTTGGGAGTCAAGCTTTGTCTTGTAGACCCATTTACAGCCTACTGTTTTGGCTCCTTTAGGAATAATTTCCAAGTCCCAGACTTTATTAGCCTTCATGGACCTCATTTCCTCTTCCATGGCCTCAAGCCATTTTGAAGAATTTTCGCTTCTCATGGCTTCTTCAAATGAGGTGGGATCATCCTCCATTTGAAATTTCTCTGTATGATAAATCTGATAATCATCAGAAATAGCTGATCTTCTTACTCTTTGAGACCTCCTCGGGGCCTCCTCATTTGGTACATCTTCTATTTGAGGCTGCTGTTGCTCCCCCTCATCTGTGGCAATGGGTTCTGTAGGATCCTGAAGAACAGGTTCCTCATTCTCATTCATTGTTGCCACAGGAGGAACAATAATAGGTGCTGGCACCACAGTGTCTTGTACCGTCGGTGCAGTGACAGCAGGCGGTGTGAAGAATGGCTCTTGAATCATCGGAATGGGCGCATACACCCGCTTCTCTTCAAGGTCAATCTCTCGAGCTATCATGCTTCCCCTCATCATTTCATCCTCTAAGAAGACAGCGTGTCTCGTTTCTACAAACTTTGTATATCTGTCTGGACAGTAGAAACGAAAACCTTTTGACTTTTCAGGGTAGCCAATGAAATGGCAGCTTACTGTTTTGGGATCAAGCTTCCCAAGGTTTGGGTTAAATATTTTAGCCTCAACAGGACTCCCCCACACCCGTAAGTGGTTTAGTGAGGGAACTCTTCCTGTCCACAACTCGTACGGTGTTTTGGGCACCGACTTACTAGGCACTCTGTTGAGAATATGAATGGCGGTTTTCAACGCCTCCATCCATAAACTCAATGGCAGTGTGGAATAGCTTATCATGCTTCGCACCATATCCATCAGGGTACGGTTGCGTCTTTCAGCTACTTCATTTTGCTGAGGTTCACCCGGTGTAGAATACTGGGCCACTATGCCATTTTCCTGTAAAAACCTTGCAAAAGGTCCAGGAACTTGTCCATATGGGGTATGTCGACCGTAGTACTCCCCCCACGATCAGATCGGACTATCTTAATTTTTAAATCGTGTTGGTTTTCAACTTCAGCCTTAAATATGTTGAATTTATCCAAGACTTCATTTCTTTCTTTGATTGGATAAATATATCCATAACGGGAGTAATCATCCGTGAATGTTATGAATGAGTCATATCCATCCACACTTTTCACAGGAAAAGGACCACAAATATCTGTGTGAATAATTTGTAGAACTCCTGTGCTTCTTTTGGCGTCTTTTTTAATTTTCTTTACATATTTTCCTTTAATGCACTCTCTGCATTGTTCTAAGTCTGAGAACTCTAACGGAGGAAGAATATCATTCTTAACTAGTCTTTCTATTCTCCCCCTCGAAATATGGCCTAAACGACAGTGCTATAATTTCGACGACGCATCTAGATTTCTCTTTCTTTTCCTGTTTACATTTTTAGACGAGGATTCAATCACTTTCTCGCACGCGACGTTCCCATTATCGCATACGATATTCACATCATCACATAATGATAACAAATAAAGCTCATTTTATAAGATGGCAAGACCAACACATTCTTTATTAAACATTATTTCACACTTGTCATTTCCAAAATGACAATCATAATCATTATTGTCCAAACATGAAACACTAATCAAATTCCTCTGTAAAGAGGGAACATAAATAACATCTCTAAGTATAAAAGTGAAGCCATCAGCTAGCTCTAATGAAAGATCGCCAACGGCTTCAACTTCAGCTTGGACTCCATTTGCGACTTTAACGCATCTTTCTTTTCTTTGCGTATTCCTCGTCAAACGGAATCCCTGCAAATTATTGGCAACATGAACAGTTGCACCTGAATCAATCCACCAAGTAGATTTTGAATATTGTACATACAGGGACTCATTTATGAACGTAATGATGTTCTCACCTTTCTTTGACATAATCATTTTCAAGAAATCGGGACAATCTTTCTTGTAATGTCCTTTTTTCTTGCAATGAAGGCACTGATCTTTCTCCACTGTGAAATTTTGTTGCTGAGGCTTTCCTGTCTTTGAGGAGGAATGATTAAAGTTCTTTTTCTTGTAGTCCTTCACATAGTTGATAGAACCACCATGTGAGGATTTAATTCTTTCCTCCTCTTGCACACACATAGCTATACACTTTTCTAAATCCCATTTCTCGGGCTGCATGTTGTAGTTGACAACAAAGGTGTCAAACTCTTTCGGCAAGGAAGAAAAAAATCAAATGAATAAGGAACTCATCCTTGAGAGCCAAATCCATTGGTTTAAGCTTGGATGCCAAGTTGCTTATCCTTAGTATGTGCTCTCTTATGCCACGGCCACCACCAGAGTACCTTTCTGTCACAAGCTGCTTAACCAGTTGTGTAGCATAAGTCTTTGAAGAGCCAGTAATTGACTCTTTATTTTCTCAAGGTACTCTGTGACAGTGTCACACTCTGCGATTGAGCCCACAATTGCAGGCTCAATCGTGTTCTTTATCACAGCCAAATATTTCTTGTTGGCAGTGACCCACTTTTTATGATCAAGATCATATGACATTTTTATGGGAGCATAGTCCCTGCATGCAGTGCGCCAAGCAAGATCGACCTCATTTTCATCTCTCACCGGTGCCACAGGCTCTGTGGGACATGGTGTGGTGACTACCCAGTCCACCTCAGCCAAGATGAAGGTCAGGTCAATCTTTTTCTTCCATTCACCGTAGTTGTCTCCTTTGAGAACCGGGATATCCCTGATGTAGCCCATCAAAGAGTATCCTCCTGAAAACACAATTCATATATAGTGAGAACATTTAAACATAATAACAACAACTGCATGCCTTGATTTCAACGTTGGTTAAAATTAAAAACATACAGTTATTTACACATTAGATCTACATCACCGTTGGGCAGAAATAGAGATAATGCATAAAACTCATCAATTAAAATTATAATACTGTTATTATCAACGTTGGTCAGAAAATAACAATATCATAATTCACAACAATTCTCAAAAATTAAATTCTTCCGTTGGTTCGAATTTAATTGAAAGAGTAATCAACATTAACTTTTTGCAGCGGAAACATGAAAATTCTAAAATTAATTCTTACATAACAGCAAAAAATTGTATGCCTTATTTCTTACGTTGGTCAAAAAATACGACATACAATTTTATCTATACATTAAATCTACATCACCGTTGGGCAGAAATAGAAATAATGCATAAAACCATCAATTAAAAATTATAATACTGTTATTATCAACGTTGGTCAGAAAATAACAATATCATAATTATCTGGAAATTATATCTATTTTTCCAAAATTAAATTCTCCCGTTGGTTCGAATTTAATAATGAAAAATATATCTTTTTTTATTTCTTAATACTTCCAACCTTATCTCATCAAAAAGAGGGCTGGTCTCCACCACTCATTTACCTCTCACCCGAAATACCAGCTCCACACTCCCCTTTTTTCGGATCTCAGCATGGAGGGAGGTGGGCCTGGCAGTCCGGCGACAGGAGGGCCTTCAGGCATGAGGGGCGGCGGTCGGCCAGCGCAGTAGGCGCGCGCGGCAGGGGCTCGTGGCGAGTGGCACAGGCCGTCGCACAGCACGCAGGGCGTGCGGGCCGGCGGGTCGCGCGGCTGGGCAGGCGGCGGCGAGGTGTAGATGAGAGGGTGTTCTTGCTTGGATTCGAGAGAGAAGAGGAGAGGGAGAGGGAAGTACCGACCGTCCGATGCATTGGAGGAGTTGGCCATCGCTGGTTGGCTCGGTGAAGTCTGCGCACGGGCAGCGACGGTCGGGGAAGAGGAGGGCGGTGGCGCTCGGTGGCTCGGTGGCTCGCGCACAGGGCTGCAAGGCGGCGAGTGGCGGCGGCCGGTGAGTGCGCACAGGCACGCGAGGTATGGCAGCCCGGGGCTGTCCAGATCCCCGTTTTTTTTATTACCGATCTAAACTTTGAATCGGGTTTTTGTGCCTTAGATCCCCTCCTTCTAAATGCTTGCTGGCTCTGATACCATTGTTAGATCCCTTAGGATCATCTAGGTGTAGATGAGAGGGTGTTCTTGCTTGGATTCGAGAGAGAAGAGGAGAGGGAGAGGGAAGTACCGACCGTCCGATGCATTGGAGGAGGAGTTGGCCATCGCTGGTTGGCTCGGTGAAGTCTGCGCACGGGCAGCGACGGTCGGGGAAGAGGAGGGCGGTGGCGGCGGCGGAGATCCGATGACGGGGACGGCGATAGAGCTTCCCGCCGCTGACTGCGTGTCCCTCTAGATCAGTCTAGGGTTTGTCGGGTGGGGTTTGCGGCTCAGGCGAACCTCGTATCTCAAGCCGCCGGGCCCCACCCCTTTATTTATAGCGCAACGCGACGGGGGCCCACCAGCTAATAGATGGGCTGGGCGCCCCCGATCAGGGCGAGGATCAAGGCCCCGATTAGCCGTTGGGCTAATCGAGAGAGAGATCAATCCAACAGTCCCCAGATGCGATATAGTTTAGTCCCCTCTAGATTTATCATGTGGTGTAAAACTATGAATGTGAACAATGGATTGCTACTTGCTACTATTAGTTGTGGGTATTGTATACTAATTATTGTTTTGTGAGTTGAACGATTGAGATAAACCCATGTGTAGTAATATGTTCCTCTTCCTTGTTCTTTCTCCTGAGGGATTGCTAAGACGGGAGGCTTCCTCTGATAGAGAGGCTAAAGCCTAATAAAGCTTTCCGCTGGATTTGCCCCTGGTAGCACATGCATGCGAATCCTCTTAATCAAACTAGAGCAGCCCTCGGCAGATCCTCCGGATGGCCACCGGGTAATCTTTCTCTCCAATCATCGCTCCGGGACACCATGCGGCGTTACCCAGATCTCTGGCCTGCTCCACACTGACCTCGCCTACAACCACCTTCGTAGCAAGCGGACCCATCACGGCAGCCGCACTCGACAACCTCGCTTTCCTCCTCCTATCTCGGGCTAAAGCTCCCAGGTAACTTCCATTTTAGCCTTCCATTGTTGTGATCCTAAAAGGCCATGGCTTTACCCAGGAAACAGACGTGTGAGTGCAGAGGCTTTACTCAGGACGGAGGCTTATTCACCAAACAATTATTTATCCGTATCAATCCATGTGCATTTAACTAGTTTTTTTTCCTAAAATGAAGGGGCTCCAAATGGATTCACTTTCGGAGTTTTTTTATTTTTAGTTTATTCAAATTAGAAACCACTTGAAGCATATCAGCTTTTAATTTCAATTTATTTTACTTTTTTTTACTTTTTCCTCTTTATTCATTTACGTTGTCTGCGACAATATAACAGTTTTTTTTTCAATTTTTTCTTTTTTTTCTTAAAAAACTAACAGCTACAACAGTGCAATTTCAACCAAAAACTACAGTTATAAGCTTAAACCAAAACCTAATTGAAGCACCACCTTAAGCCGCAAAATGGTCCCTTCCCAATTTTGTGCTGGCCTGTGTGTAAACTTCAGATACTGAAAAAAAATTGAATCAAAAATTTTTGCAAGAAAACGGCCGAAACCGTTCGAAAAATCAAACATGAATCACGAACCACCCAATCAGCGGTTACATTTTTCAAAATCATGCTTTAAGCACGCCACAATGTAAATGATCCAAACGATAAAGAAAGTAAATTGTGATCAATTACTTCAAATACACAAGTACAGCGCAAGAGATGAATATACATGAATGATAACAATGTAAAACATCTATTCATCAAATAGCCCTCTAAATATATGGATATAAAAGAGTTCGACAATAGAAACATATGCACATGAACGTTGGAAAACAAGCAAAATTTCTATTACATTTTGGAAACTAGGGATAAGAGAAAACAAAAAAAAAAACTAAGTTAATATCATCACACATAAGTAAATACAAATTAACGGTAAAAGCCCGTCATCACAGAAATATACATTGAAAACATGCATACAACATAAGTCCATTCATCATCCACACCCTGTCCTTCCATACACAAAGTCCAATGCATCAGAGGAGTCCAGACACTCGTTGCGTGCTGAGCCTGCAGGACAAAGAGCAGCTGGTGGAGTCCTCTGAGGATAGGAAGCAGAGTATTCCGAAAGCTGGAACAAGATCTGATCAAGGATCTGCTGCCGCCGCTGCTGCCGAGTTAGGATGTGCTGCTGCTGATCAAAGAAATGCTGTTGCTGCTGATCAAAGATATGCTGCTGCCGCTGCGCTAGGAACTCCTGCTGCTGAGCAAAGATCTGCTGATGCTGCGCCAGGATCTGCTGCTGCTGAGCTACGATATTATCAGTCATGCACCTCATGTGAGCATTCTCCAATGGTGAGATGCGCTGAGTACGACCTCGAGAAGGTCCAGCTCCTGAATCCTGGGGAATATCCGTAGGCTCTGTAGGTTCACCATGATTGTAGTTAATCACCAAAACTGATGTTGGTGGCCTAGATGGTACAAGTGCCATACCTTCAGAAGATCTCATACTCCGCTGGGTATTGATGTGCTCAATATATATGCCATAGGTACCCAAGATCATTGAAATTTTGTGAGTCATCCAATCAAACTTTTCACACTTGACTTCAACAAACTTAAGTTGCTTAGATGCAAACGCCTGTTCTGTTAGACTGTAGCTTCCTTCCATTTCCATCCAATTGTCAGGTGCCTGCATCAAACAACATACTTTATAAAATCAATCAATTGTGATCCATGAATGATAACTTAGGAATATCTATCAGAACTATAAAATAGAGAAAATTCACAATATGCCACTGAATAACTAAATAATTCACAATATGCCACTCATTGTGAGGCGGGCCCCACATGTCAGTGAGATATCAATGGAATATAATGAACATATAAAGTAATTCGGTGGCATATAATGAATTGCTATATACCTCAGAAAGTTGAAGAGTGAGCTTCTCTAGAACAGGTGTATGTTGCAGAAAGCATACGAGTGCATGAAGATCAATCGCTGTGCACCACTCATTGAGAAACAAGGCCTTTAACTTGCTAAATGTTGGGCACCACATCAAATCCTTTTTGAATATAAACTGGACAAAATGCAAAGTAGTAGGAATAGCTTAAGACTTTTGAAGTACAAGATGAGATGGTACTGAAGTAAAAGAAGCTTACCAGTTACCACAGATATTGAAGAGCCAAAACGGGCATAGTAATAAAAGCGGTTTATAACCCATGTCATGTTTTATAAGTTATATTCTTATTCATCCTGTCCCTAAATAACTGCTGTTTCAGAATACATGCACTACATTTTCAACTTCGACCACTAACATAAATAAAGGTATCGAATTTGGTCATATGAAAATGGAATTAGTGGGTTCATACCAACACAGACACTAAAACTGTGTTTACTTAGGAACAGAGCGAGCACAAAGTAGATATCAGAAGCAAATACAACGTATGAAAAATGTCCTAAAATAATCAGTTAATCACAAACAAACCATGGATTCCCCACTGAAACACAATGGTTTTAAAAACTCTGTTTGTGATCATGCACACAAACCACTTGTTTAGGTGCTAGTATGTCAAATAATGATATAGATAGTGTAAGAGAAATAGTTTATCAGATAACAATAAATGTTAAGAAGTGCCAACATACTACCCTAGGTTCAGCAATCAACTCCAAGCTTTTAGCCTCTCACAAACCCTTCAGGAGCACACAATCCCCACTGCCATCACCATCAGCACCACAATTATCACAGGTATTATTAACACATGAGCCCCCAAATCCTTCTTTACCACAATGATCATCACAGCCGGTGAGTTTAACAAATGCTGCTACTAATGATGGCATGCTTTCAAGCAAAGGAGTCTTCCCCCAACATTCAGTTAACGCCAGTGTAACGAGAATTGGGATGGAAATTCGAGTCCAATCATCCGAATAAAACATACAGTCAATGATGGTCAGCCGTCTCAAGGATTGGGACGAGATTGTGTCTGCTTCAATGTAGCAACCGCTCATCCATAGTTCATCCAGTGCTGGGCAGCTTGAAAAATTGAGAAAGTTATCTTTTAACACTACACTGCAAAGCTCCAACCTTGTCAAATGCCGGGAGATGAGAGGCAGGTCGTCCAGCTCAAAGCTATTGTTATTACGGACTAAATGAACCCCGAGGATTCTAGCTTGGCACAGCAGAGCATGCCGGATCCATAAGTTGATCTGTGGATCATCCTGGCTCCGGAATATACCGAGCTCTATCTCACACACATGCAGAGGCGCGATGCGGTCCCGGAGGAGCAGCAGGTGGTTCACAAACTTGTTCAGCTTCCTGACACCCCGCCGGTTGACAGTCCTCCCGTCGCCGGTGACCCGCAGGACGGGCATGGACTTCCAGAGGTGGCGCCACCGCCTGGCCAGAACGCAAGTCTGCACGGCCTCCGGCAATGGCAGAACGACAGCACGTGCTGCAGGACCTCGTCCGGGAGGGCGCCGATACCATCATGGCCGCGTGTCATAGGCCCCTCATTGCGCCCGCGGTATACTTTTGTCTGCTTCTGAGGCATTACGTCGAACAGGTGGCGAGCCCCGGCGCTGGAGCACGGAATAGGGAAAAGGATCAAGAACGACCAAAGATGAATTTCTCGCGGCACCACCTGAGGATTAAAATCTTGGGATCATGGATAGTTCACCTGTGGAGCTTAGGGTTGGAGGAGGGGATGAAGTAACGGAGTAGCCTAGCTAACTAGCCCTAGCCGCCGTGGCGCAGTTCTTGAGGTCGAGCTCCCTCCGCGGCGCGCCGCCCGCCTCCGGCCATCGCCGGCTGGCAAGCAGACTGCGGACGGTGGCTTGGACTGCGCGGCTAGTTAGGTTCTAGAAGCTTCCGGAGGCTGGAGTGATTGAAGAGTAAGGAATCGGGTAAGAAGCGGAGAACCAAGGCAGTGGGGGAGGAAGGGGAGAAATTTCCGGAGGTAGGAAATGGGATGGAATTGGGAATTCCGGAAGCTACGTGGAGCGTAGAAATTTCGCATAAATTTTATAATAATTTTACCAAAAAAAAGTATAATTACGCATTGCGAAGTTCCAAGGCAGGGCCTGAGGATCTGTTTGATTCGGAGTTGATGGTTGACATATATTTGGCCAGTAAAAATCGATACAGCAGAAAAATATGCTTTCCATTTTATTTTATAATAACAATAAAGTTTTTTTTCTTCCAAACAAGTTAGTGTAGACAATGAATGAAACATCTTCAAGGTAAAAAAAATAACAATCTTGTAATAAAAATTATAATGCTAAAACCATAAGCTCTACGTCCTCCCATCGGCTCACCCTACATCCTCCCATATGAACCAAAAGCTAGGGGTGAAAATGGATACGAATTATCCGTATTATCTGGTTGCCGTATTCGATGGGATACGAATATAGTATAGATTTTTTTCCATCCGATTAATAATTTCTCTTATATTTGTATTCATATTCAAATTCGTATAGAAAATGTGGATATGAATGGAGTATAGACTTTTACCATCTAAAATATTATTTTATCAGGGCTATTTGTATTCGATGAAACAATATACATATCTTATTACAATACGACTAATTAGTTGGACAGGTTTTTTTAATATAATGTTAATTCGTGTTTCTTTAGATAAAGTAAATGAATTAGAATGATTAAGCGTAACTGCATGAGGATAAAATATCATTAATATCTTCATACTACATAAGTTATAAGGATATCTGGATTCGACCGAATTGAGAAGATATTCGATTCGAATTCGTATTCGTATTCATTTATAAAATATGAATAAGAATATCGAAGGGCACTATTCGATTTGTATTCGATCCGTTTCCACCCCTACCAAGAGCCTAAACACTACTCCTAAACATTTTTCTTATATCATGGTTACAGTATATGGATCGCTAATTTTCATGTGTTTCTATCCAAAACTAACCTTTTGGGTATATTCAAACCCATCATGTTTCTTTTAACTGTTTCCTCCTATATCAATCTTAATTGACCTATGCTCTTCTTATATTTTCGATATGTTTTACAATTCGACTAGATATCGATGCCTCAGAAGGTCTCCATTGAAGATGTCCAAATCATTTCAAGCGATGTTAGACAAATTTCTCTTCAATTGGTACTACCTCCACCATATCACGTATATCATCATTGTGAATTTGATCCCGTCTTGTGTGACCATAGATCTACCATATCATCCTCATTTCCGCTACACTCATTTTCTGTACATGTTGTCTTTTAGTTGCCCAGCATTCCACTTCTTATAGCATCACAAGTCTGATCGCCATTATATATAACTTACCTTTTAACTTTGAGAGTTTTTTATCACATAGGACATGCAATACGTAGGGCCATTTCACTCATCCCGCTCTTATCCTGTGGCTCACACCTTCATCAATCTTGCCATCCCATTGTAGGATTGATCTCAAATATCAAAAAGTACCCTTCCTAGGCACTATTTGTCCGTCTAGACTAATATCTCTATCATCTGTCCTGGGATCGCTAAAATCACTCTCATATAATTAGTTTGAGTCCTACTAAGTACAAAACCCTTCAATTCTAAAGTCTTCCTCCATAATTCCAGTTTTCTATGGACATCTATTTTACTCTCATCAACTAGTACTACATTATTAACGAAAAAGCATACACCAAGGGATATCTCCTTGTATGTTCGGCGTGATCTTGTCCATCACTAAGGTAAAAATGTATGTACTTAGCGCTGGCCCTTGGTGTTGTCCTATCTTAATATGAAAGTCATTAGTATCGCTACCATATGCTCCGATATTAGTCACAACATCTTTGTATATATCTTTGATTAAGGTAACATATTATATTGGGACTTCTTCCTTCTGGAGTGCCACCATATAACTTTTATTGGCACTTTCACGTGGGCTATTTCTAAGTCGATAAATACCATGTGAAGATCCTTTTTTTCTTGCTTTTTGTACCTCTCTATCAACTGTCGTGTCAAGAAAATAGCCTCCGTGGTCATCCTATTGGTGTAGGATCAAGGATAACCGACTAGACGGGGTGAATAGGAGGTTTTAAAATTCTTACCTAATTAAACAAATTATGTCAATTTCAACACAATGCAAGAGTTGCTAAATAAAACACACCTACTCAAGTCTAATAATTCTAAACAATTTGAGCAATAATTCAATCACAAGTACAAATTAATGTATCAAATATCAAATTGCTCAACTAATCATAGAAATACCATAACAGAGTAAGAAAAAGATCACAATGGCTCGTGCGATGTTTTCACGTGGTATCGAAGACTTGCTGGTCTTCACTAGTTCACGTTGAGGAAAGCCCAATCGCTTTTGGACTGGTTTCACGAATTAAGCCTTGCTCCTCGATCACTAGGGTAGCTCTTCCTCCTCTCCGGAGATGGTGAGTTCCAAACCATTCACAATCGGCTTAGGCTTCTTCACAACCTTCTTGAAAAAGTCACCGTGCAAACAACCTACTCGCCGTCTAGGTACCGACAAGCACCAAGAGAATAGACCGATGATTCCGCTTGATGGCGCTCAAACGCAATTGGATCAACTAGAATTAAATACACTTGAAAATATCTCCACTACTCGAAAATGAGTGCTCTAGTGAGAAATGAGAGTGGAGTGAATGCTCTAGGGTTCAAAATGATCAATACAAGCTTAGCAACCTGCCCAAAGGCAGGTGGAGGGGTATTTATACCCTCACCAACCAAAACTAGCCGTTGCTAAAAATGAATCTGAAAAATTCTGGAAAATCGGAACTACCGCAGTACAAAGTGCGTACTACCACATTTTACTGTAGCACACAGTAACGGCTATGTCAGATGGTTCAGAACTAGCCGTTGGAATTTAATACGGTACTACCGCCGTTGTAAGTGTGGTACTACCACACTGTGGTAGTTTCGCACGTCAGTGCGGTACTACCGCGCTGCGGTTGTTCTGCCGTGCTATTTTCGGTACTTCCGATTTCTGGCCAGTTAAGTTTTTCTCGGGATGCTTTCTGGAAATAACATATCGGAAATCGGTAGTTCCGCAGTACCATGCGGTACTACCGCACTGCGGTAGTTCCGCCATTCAAAATCTAGTATTATCGATTTCTGTTGAGTTTAAGTCCCCAAAAGGGTGCTCTCTAGAAAAAACATACCACACAAAATCCGGTACTACGCGCTGCGTAGTTCCATTGTTTATCTGTTGGAACTACGCGATGCGGTAGTTCCTTGACGATGTCTGGTATTTCGATTTTTACGAGTGAACATAGTGAGTTTTTAAACTTATTTTCAAATGCATACATGATTCTAAGTTGATTCAATATGCACCAAAACATGCTATCAAGCTATTTTCAGGGATCCCTCTTAATAGTACGACATCTAATTTATAATCCAGTCTTCCGCCATTTCTCCCAAGACCGATAAAATAAAAAAACAATCCTATATTTCACGTACCTTGGCACTTTGTTCTTTTTGAGTCCATTTCTCACGCAGCTTGCTCTTGTCTATTTCACATATGAGACTTTGTCAATACAATCTTAGCACACACATTAGTCGCATATTCATAAATCGTCATTAATTACCAAATCCTGAACTTAGGGGCCTAGATGCTTTCAATCTCCCTCTTTTTGGTAATTGATGACAACACTTGAATTTTAAGTGAGAAGAAAGATTTTGAATATACTACATGCAAAAGAACATGTTGCATACTCTGTTTTTGACTTTTGAAAAGAGAGTTGAATTTTTCAATTTGTTGCAAAGGTTAAAAAGATTCAATTTCTTTTTAAAGTCAATTTTTGAAATACTCCCCCTAAATATATGCATGGATTGTATATATGAACAATAGATATGGTGGGGCTTAATCAATCATGAATTTCAAGAAGGTGTGATACACAAATGATACCCATACTTGGAATTTTATATGGCAATAATGATCACAAACAGAAATTTAGAACAAAAGCATAAAGATCATTACATAGCACATTGTTCATAACACATAGATAATAAAGACGACAAAAATAAGTATTCAAAGTGTTATTACACCCCATAGTCTTGTACATAAATAGATAGCAAAAGATGACTAGATCTTGGCCTTTCTCTTCTTCTTCTCCCTTCCAGTACTTCTCCCCCTTTGGCATCAAGGTACCAAAAAGGTCACTCCTGAGGGTCTTGTGCCTGAGCTGGAGGAGAAGCATCCTGACGACGGTGTTGGCGACGCTCATAGTGGCGTAGTGCGACTGTGGTCTCAAGTGCTGTCATCTGATCACCGAGGGAGGAGATAGCAATCGATAGAGAGTATATGTCCCCGGACAGAGAGGAGTACTGCTCGATAAGAGAGGAGACGTTGCCACTCCTGGTGGTCATACTGTCGGTCATGGTAGTCATACTACCACTCAGACCAATGACTGCAGAGTAGAGTTGGGCCATTGTCACCTTATCTCCTTGCTGCCCCTGCTGCTGCGAGGAGGAAGCTCCAGACTATGCTGTTTGGCGCGGAGGTATTGAGATCGGGGGCTTCTCTCGTGGCTTGTGCACTCCCCCTTTTTCGCCTCTGAATGGTCCAGTCTTGTAGATGATCAAAGCCATGATGTATGGTGCATAATTGATGTTGCGGCTTCGATCATTCTTTGTAGCATCCATCTCACGAATCATCACATCAATCACATCAAACTTTGTGCCTGTAGTGATGTATCGAATCAGGTTCCAGGCATGCCCTCTAATGGCGTCGTAGTTTTCACTCTTGGATAAACTAAGATCGAATCAGGTGCCTGTATTTATGATTCTGTTGATCATACTCGGAATAGGAGGCAGACCTTTCAGCTTGTCATGCACAAAATTCACGTTGCGATCATAGAATTCTGAACACTGGTGAAGAGGAATCGCTGGTCTATCAAACACTTTCTCATGTGCACTTGAGAAGGTGTTCAATGCTGCCTCAAATTCTGCCTTGTTTGCGCTCATATACTGATCTCCAAACATCCACTCGAGGTTCTCGAAGTTTGAGATATCCAAAGTGTAGCATAAAACTGGCGGATTACTTCCTCATTATAATCCGACTTGAGCGAAACCAAGTGCAGAAGCCCAGATTGCTTAAACATACGCTAGGCTCCGTCAAACATATCCAATCTATCAATGTGATCCCAGTTCACATACTTATGATCAGCAAATTTGTTGTTCATGTAAACTTCTTCATACACCTGCTCCTGGAACTACGTATGGAACTTAGAATTTTCTGTGTTCTTTGGGAGCAAATACTGCCGACGATGCCTGAGAATAGCGTAGTCATCACAAGTCATGTGACGAATGTCCCTACGCTCATTTGCAGCCAGTCCAGTATCCTCCTCCTCCTCTTCTGACTCAACTGCTACTTCCAGGATCTGACTGTCAGAGGAGGAGTTCATGTACCGATTAGACTTGGTCTCGGAACCATTGGGGTTCCATTGTCACTGCTCTCTGGAGTCCTCTCAGGAGACTCCTCATGACCAGACTCAGCAGGAGGCAAAGCTGGAGCAGACTCCTGTCGAGACGAACCTTGGCCTGCACTTCCACCACTAGCATAAATCTTCTTTGAGGTAATTCTTATCTTCTCGACCACTTTCTTGAGAGCATTCTGAGTTTTGAGAGCTATCTTGAAATGAGAACAATTTGGAAGTCAAGGGAATGATAGGAAGTATGAAAATCAAGTTGAAATTGAAGGAAGACAATATGCTAGGATTCCAGGAAAATCGGTAGTACCGCAGTACATGGTGCGGTAGTACCGGGGTGCGGTAGTTTCGCTGAAACCTACGGTAGTACCAGGGTTTGACGCGGAAGTACCGCCCAGCGGTAGTACCGCACATCGAGCAGTATTACTATTTTTCCTGAAGAGTTCTAGGGTAGATTTATAAATAATTTTAAGTGATATTTTTGTTGGATATGGTTCAATAAAAAGATGTTAAATCATCTAACATCACTAAAACAAGTAATTTGCCCAAGAATCTATCAACACTATTGTCTACATTTCCAATTTAACCTAGTTTCACAAAGGAGTTCCAAAAGAAATGAAAGCTTGAAGTTTGATCCGAAATACCTCAAGCAATAGAGGAGTTGAACTCTGTTGAAGCAGATTCAAGCGTAAGAACGACGAAAATCTCACCGGATTTGGAGATCGAGGTGGGGATTTGAGTAGGGTTCTTGGGGGTGTGAGAGAGAGAGAGAAAGAGTTTTTCGGGTGGTTTGAAGTAATGAGGAGAGAGGGAACGGTTTTGGAAAGAAATGGGAGAAAAGCCCGAAAGTAACCGCCCCCGATATGAAAAATCGGTAGCTCCGCTCCGACCCACGGTATTACCACACTGCGGTAGTACCACGCTTGTCTGTGGTATCACCGCTCTGCGGTAGTACCGCATATACAACAGCGATCGTTTTGATTTTTCTAGGAGTTGCTGAATTTGAGAATGGATTTGAGGAGAAATTATGCAAATGATCCCTAGTTTTGCACTCAAAGAAGACTCATTCAGGATCATTATGCATTAGAGAACCTATTTGAATTCTAATAAAATAGTTTTTTTGAAAATACAAGATTTTAGCAAAAAAAAAATCTTTGATAAATCACCACAAAAATACTCAAATGACTAAAATATCATCCAAACATATACAACAACGGTTCAAGCAATATTTGAGAAGTCTAAAATGTTTAATTCATTCCTCAACTTGTAGAAGCGGCTTTCATCTAAAGGTTTGGTGAAAATATCCTCTAGTTGATCCTCGGTTCATATGTGGCTAATTTCAATATCCCCCTTACCAGTATGATCTCTCAAGAAATGGTGTCTAATATCTATATGCTTGGTTCTTGAGTGTTGGACGGGGTTATTGGCTATTTTCACCGTACTCTCATTATAACACAAAAGAGACGTTTTATCAAATTTGATTCCATAATCCATCAATGTTTGTCTCATCTATAATGATTGTGCACAACAACTACCCGCGGAAACATATTCGACTTCGGTAGTTGAAAGTGCTACGGAGTTTTGTTTCTTTGAGGACCAAGATACTAATGACTTTCCTAGCAATTGATAACTTCCTAAGGTGCTTTTTCTATCCACTTTACAACCCGCATAATCATAATCCGAATATCGAATTAAATTAAATTTAGCACATTTTGGGAAACACAAGCCTATACTAGAGGAATATTTTAAATATCTTAGAATTCTCTTTACGGTCACTAAATGGCACTCTTTTGGATATGCTTGAAACCTTGCACACATGCACACACTAAACATAATATCGGGTCTAGATACAGTAGATAAAGCAAACTACCTATTATGGATCTATAAAACTTTAAATCTACCAACTTATCTCTTTCGTTGAGATCTAAATGCCCGTTGGTTGCCATGGGAATCTTAATGGGCTTTGCGTCCTCCATGCCAAACTTTTTGAGTAAATCTCTTGTGTACTTAGTTTGGCTAATGAAGGTCTCATTCTTGAGTTGCTTGATTTGAAGTCCAAGGAAATAACTTAATTCACCTATCATGGACATCTCAAACTCTCTAGACATCATATCACCAAATTCTTTGTAAAAGTCTTGGTTAGTAGAACCAAATATGATATCATCAACATAAATTTGACATACAAAAAATTCATTGTCAATAATTTTAGTGAATAATGTAGTGTCAACCTTCCCGATTTTGAATCCCTTTGAAAGTAGAAAATTTCGAAGACGCTCATACCAAGCTCTAGGAGCTTATTTAAGCCTATAAAGCGCTTTTGAGAGTTTATAAACATGGTTTGAATTCTTAGATCTTCAAACCCGGGATGTTGCTCAATAAATACAAGTTCGGTTATCTTTCCATTTAGAAATGCACTTTTAACATCCATTTGATAAAGTTTTATATCAAAACATAATGCAAAAACAAGTAATATCCTAATTGACTCAAGTCTAGCTACGGGAGCAAAAATTTCATCATCATCTAATCCTTCGACTTGAGTAAAGTCTTGAACTACTAACCTTATTTTGTTCCTCACCACAATTCCATTTTCATCTTATTTGTTGCGGAAGACCCATTTTGTGCCAATTACGTTGTGCTCCTTAGGTCTTTCCACCAAACTCCGCACATCATTCCTTGCAAAGTTATTTAGCTCCTCATGCAGAGCATTAACCCAATCGGGGTCATCTAGAGCATAATCTACAACCTTGGGCTCAAGAGAAGAAATAAAAGAGTAATGTTCACAAAAAGAAGCTAGTCTAAAGCGAGTTTGAACACCCATACTCACATCACCCATTATTTAATCTATTGGGTGGTCTTTGTTCAAAGTGTGGTGAATTCTTAACGTTGACGTTGCTCTTCCTTTTCTTCATCTTGAACTTGAATGGTACTAGGTGTGGAAGAGGTAGGGATTGAATATGTGTTCATGAAGATGAATCACTTGTATATTCTTTTGGATTGATACTTCTAATTTACATATTTTTCATAGCCTTCCTTAATCCTTCATCACCTACATCATCCAAATTTTCTTGCTTTTCTTGAGAGCCATTAGTCTCATCAAATTGAACGTCACATGACTCTTCAATTATACCTGAATTTTTATTGAACACATATATGCTTTGATATTTGAAAAATAGCCTAAAAGACATCCTTCATCACATCGACTTTGAAATTTTGAAAGCCGAACATTTTTTCTTAGAATAAAGCATTTGCATCCAAATACTCTAAAATAAGAAATATTTGGCATCCTTTCCATGAGATGTTCATAAGAAGTCTTTTTCAATAGACGATATAAATAAAAGCGATTTATGGCATGACAAGCGGTATTGATAGCTTCCACCCAAAAGGTATCGGAAGTATTATATTCATCAAGTATTGTCCAAGCCATTTCAATTAACGTACGATTTTTCCTTTTTACAACTCTATTTTACTCCGGAGTGTAAGTTGTGGAAAACTCGTGTTTTATTCCAAGTTCATACAAAAATCTTTAATTTTTGCATTCTTGAACTCGGAACCATTGTCACTCCTAATTTTCTTTATTTTAAAATCAAATTCATTTTTGGCCCTTTTTGCAAAGCTTTTAAAAATCTCGGGGACATTACTTTTGTCATTTAAGAAAACACATATATATCGGGAATAATCATCCACAATGACAAAACAATAGATATTTCCCCCTAAGCTCTTGTAGGTTGTTGGTCCAAACAAATCCATGTGTAAGAGCTCTAATGGTCTAAATGTTGACATGATACTTTTGGAGGGATGAGAATTAGCCACTTGTATTCCGGATTGACAAGCACTACAAAGCTTGTTTTTCTCAAACTTTACATCCTTCAAGCCAACAACTAAATTATTTTTGAAATACTCTTTGAATTGAATCATGCCCACATGACCCAACCTCCTATGTCATAACCAACCCAAAAAGGTTTTAGCTAATAGATAAGTTTTTAAACCCGAGTTATTTGAATTGAAATCTACTAGGTAAATATTTCCAAATCTAAAACCTTTGAAAATAATTTCTTTATCCTTTTCTTTTGAAATAATAACGTCATCTTTTGAAAATAAGCAAATTAAACCAAGATCACATAATTGAGCAATAGATAGCAAATTGAAATTCAATGTCTCTACCAAAATTACATTTGAAATTGAAAGGTCATTAGAAATAGCGATTTTACCCAATTCTAATACCTTTCCTTTGCTATTATCGCCGAATGTAATCCTTTATTGCTTCCATTTTCAAAAGTGGTGAACATTTTTCGCTCTCCGGTCATGTGTTGAGTGCATCCACTATCCAACACCCAATACCGCCTACCGATTTTGTAGTTCACCTACAAAAGAAAATCAAATTCTTTTAGGTACCCAAATTTATTTGGGTCCTTGAAGGATAGTGACCAAGGCTTTGGGCACCCAAATGGCATTCATTTTAGCATCTAGAATTGAAGTGCCAATAAATTTTGCAATAACCTTATTACTACTTGACTTCTTAAGTAAATAGAAAGAATCATACAAGGTAGTGGAAGCAATTTCATTTTCTTGGTTTTGATTACCAATTGGCCTTACAAACTTTGTGACACTCTTTGAGGGTTTCTTCCCTTTCTTGGGTACATACCCAAGTCTCTCCTTATTGAATGAGCACCTTTGCTCACTCAATAATTTATCAAGAGTGGCCTTACCCTTGAAGCATATTTCTAAACTTTTATTTAATTGACTAACTTGTTCTTTTAATTTGCAATTTTCAACAACAAGTCCTTCATCACATATATTAACAAAATCATTAATACTTGAACTACAAGACATAGCATTCATATCATCACATGAAGTAGAAGTATTAATTTTAGCAATTTCTACTCTAGGCATATTATCAAAAATATCATAATTAATTCCAATGTTGGAGTAAGACTTGCTTGATTTTTCTTAGAGAAGCAAGTCATGAGCTTCCTTTAGCTCCTCATAGGATTTTTTTAAAGAGATGTGTTCTCTTCTTAGTTCCTTAAATTTTGACTTTTTTTAAGAAATTCATTCAAGTCAATTAGCATATCTATTAATTCATCATATGAAGGCTCATCATCATTATCACTAATTTTTACCTTTTCTCCCTTAGCCATAATGCATGTAGAGGTTGAGAAGAGTGATAGAGCCTCCTTGATTGCTATCTCGACGAATCTCTTCTTTTTGAGAGACTCATCCTTTTCGAAGTCAGAATCCGAATAATCTTCATCAGAATTTCACTCTCCAATATGAGCTTCGTTCTTCCCGTCCTTGTGAAGCTTCTTGGAAAGCTTCTTCTTCGAATTGAACTTCTTCCTTTTGGATGACTTGCCCTTGTCATCCTTCCTCGTGGGGCATTGAGAGGCAATGTGCCCCTTCTCATCGCACTCATAGCAACGAATGTTGCCATAGCGTTTGTTGTCGTTGAATAAGCGCCCCTTCTTGCTTGACCTTTGGCCTCCACTACGATGTGGATGCCTCCTCATGAATTTCTTCATTCTCTTCACGAGGAGAGCCATCTCCTCCTTGGAGTCATCTTCCTTATCCTCGGATTCTTCACTTTATACCGCTTTGACCTTAAAAGCGGTGATCTTCTTGTCCTTGGAGGAGAATTGCTCCAAGAGCTCCTCCTTATCCTTTTTGTACAACTCATTGGTAATCAAATTTCTCAAGAGTTGTGCTAGTGTCATCCTTGCCAACTCGGGTGAATTGAGAAATAGTGTCACCAACATCTCATATTTCTCTGGTAACGTTCTAAGTATTTTTTTTTAACAACATCAAGATCGGTTAGTGACGTGTCGAGCCCCTTGAGCTCAATTACAATATTGTTCGATCGAGAGTACATCTCGTTGATACCTTCGTGAGGCAACATTGTAAATGTTTCATATTTTATCCGAAGCCGATGCAATTCGGCTTCTTTGACCGTATATGTTCCCTCATGAATTTTCAAGAGGGTTGTCCAAATAGCATGAGCAGTTTCTATGTTGCTCACTATATTGAACTCATCCGCATTCAATGCACCAAATAATGCATTTATGGCTTGAGCATCTAAATGAGCATTACGTGGCATCCGTGGGGGTGTAGTGAATCAAGTGGCATAACATAACCCTCATTTACGATTTTTCAAATGTTCGGGTTCATAGCTTTAAGATAAATTGACATCCTAGTTTTTCAATATGAGTAATTTGTTCCATCAAATTAAGGTGCATTTCCTATAGCAATCCCCTCACTAGCCATCCTATACTCTCTTAGACGGGTAAGTCTAGTGAATGAGAGACCAAGCTCTGATACCACTTGTAGGATCAAGGATAACCGACTAAGAGGGGTGAATAGGAGGTTTTAAAATTCTTACCTAATTAAACAAATTATGTCAATTTCAACACAATGGAAGAGTTGCTAAATAAAACACACCTACTCAAGTCTAGTAATTCTAAACAATTTGAGCAACAATTCAATCACAAGCACAAATTAATATATCAAATATCAAATTGCTCAACTAATAATAGAAATACTAAAAGAGAGTAAGAAAAAAATCACAATGGCTCGTGCAATGTTTTCCCCTGGTATCGAAGACTTGCCAATCTTCACTAGTCTACGTTGAGGAAAGCCCAAGCACTTTTGGACCGGTTTCACGAATTAAGCCTTGCTCCTTGATCACTAGGGTAGCTCTTCCTCCTCTCCAGAGATGGCGAGGTCCAAAGCATTCACAATCGGCTCGGGCTTCTTCACAACCTTCTTGAAAAAGTCACCGTGCAAACAACCTCCTCGCCGTCTGTAGCAACTACCACACTTTACTGTAGCACACAGTAACGGCTATTTCAGATGGTTCGGAACTAGCCGTTGGAATTTAGTGCGGTACTACCGCACTACGGTTGTTCCGTCGTGCTATTTTTTGTACTTCCGATTTCTGCCCAGTTAAGTTTTTCTCAGGGTGCTTACTAGAAATAACATACCAGAAATCGGTAGTTCCGTAGTACCCTGCGGTACTACCGCGCTGCGGTAATTCCGCCATTCAAAATCTGGTACTACTGATTTTTGTTGAGTTTAAGTCCCCGGAAGGATGCTCTCTAGAAAAAACATACCGCGCAAAATCCGGTAC
This sequence comes from Melocanna baccifera, assembly GCA_036346265.1. Lineage (NCBI taxonomy): Eukaryota > Viridiplantae > Streptophyta > Magnoliopsida > Poales > Poaceae > Melocanna > Melocanna baccifera. The sequence continues at coordinate 15,124,806 of CM070708.1, read as the reverse complement.
TACCGCACTGCGGTAGTTCCGCAATAGTGTGCGGTACTTCCGATTTTTCTGAGTGAGTACAGTGAGTTTTCAAACTTATTTTCAAATACATGTATGATTCTAAGTTAATCCAATATGCACCAAAATATGCTATCAGTCTACTTTCAAGGATCACTCTTAATAGTACGGCATCTAACCTATAATCCGGTCTTTCGCCATTTCTCCCAAGACTGGTAAAATAAAAAAACAATCCTATAGTTCACATACATTGGCACTCGGTTCTTTTTTAGTCCATTTCTCACGCAACTTGCTCTTGTCTATTTCACATATGAGACTTTGTCTATACAATACTAGCACACGTATTAGTCCCATATTCATAAATCGTCATTAATTACCAAAACTCTGAACTTAGGGGCCTAGATGCTTTCAGCTGGGCATAAGGGACTGTTCATATAATCTTTTGGTTTTGGCTTATGAATAGTAACAGCTTATAGAGAGAGACATTTGCGTGCGATTTTAGCCGATATAAATAAAGTCATTGTACTACAATCGACTAATAGACTTCGTATTAAGAAGACACTCTATTTGAAAGTTAATTACTGTAGAAAAGCTATTTACTGTAGAAAAACAGAATACAAACAGGGCCTAAAACCAAATTGGCTTTTCGTTACGCTAGTCACTTTTCTTAAACGGTGCTCAATCACTCGCTCCTAAAGCTTCATTATGTGACTGATGAGCTTAATTCTCTATAATTAGTACAACTTTAAAATGTCTTTTTTATTTTTAAAAATTAGTATTAATGTGCTTTCTATTTTATTTAATTGCTAATATTTAGGTCATTCAGATAAAATTATACCAGATAATGCTGAACTTTGGTAAATATTGGAATGGTATCTATGGGACAAGAACCCTACAAGCCCTTACTTAAGACTCTTGTAAAACTCAAGTTCGATGGAGCATAATGAGGTCTTCTTAAGCAGCTTTTATAAACATACATAATTACGCGAATACAGAAATTTAAGGAGGCGCACAAGTTTTGCCATTCGTATTCGGTGTTGGAATTGACGCACAAGTGAATACAGAAATTTATATCAGTTACAACTTGTTGCTAGACTTCCCTGCGGACGAGGCTGTCAAGCAGCTAATCGGTGCATTGTCAAGCTAGAAAGGATCAGGTATGACCTATAAAGCACCGATACGCCACATGATTGCCGTACACGTACGCGATATGTATCCGATACGGTGATACATTCCTATACGTGGAGATACGGTATCGATGGAGTATCGGTAAATTTTAGCTGAAAACAAATTAGAAAAATACCCTGATACGTAACCGATATGGCGCGATACATAACCGATACACCTGGCCCAATTAAATCCCAGCCCAACAGAGAGACGACCCAACGCGAATAAAAACCAAGCCACAGCATCGCTTCTCATCGGCCTCCTGAAACCTAATCCTCTCCCGACTCCCCCAGCATATTCGCATCGGCACGTCGCTTCTCCTCATCCTCTACCGCCACTGGCCAGAGGCCACCGGCCAGCCGTCGTCGATCCCATCGCCTGGAGGTCGCTGATCCCGTCACCACGAGGTCGCCGATCCCGTTGATCCCGTCACCTGGAGATTCGCCGATCCCATCACCTGGAGGTCGCCACCTGTCCCAGCGCGTGAAGATCTGCCGCCTCTCCCTCGCTACAGTCGTCTCTCCCGCCGCATGGAGGTCCGTTGCCTCTCTCACCGCGTGGAGGTCCGTCGCTGATCCCATCGCCTAGATGTCACCTCGGACCTCGCTGCCGCCGCCTGGAGGTCTGTCGTGTATCCCGCCGCCTGGAGGTCCGCCGCTCCATAGTTGAACGGAGGTACTTGTCCCGCCGCTCTGCTTACTCCTTTCATCTGCTTCAATCGGCAATGCTTGATAAGCAAGCATATGGTAATCATGATGTGGAATGGTAATGCATATGGTAAGCATATGGCATCTGCTTCAATCGGCAATTGCTTGTTGTTTATAGCAATGGTGAGTTAGTGATAGCAGTACTGAGTAATTATATGGTAATGTTATTGTCTTACTGATAGGGAAATCTGATAGTTGTAGTGAGTTAGTGACAAGCAAGAGGGAAATCTGATCGTTACATTTTGTGACAAGCAACCTTGGAACAATTAAATTTGGCCTTGTGCTTTGCAAGTTGTAACCTTAACATATTTCTAATTTCTATCAACCTATGTTATGTTATATCGCAAAGAATGCTATCTAATTGGCTAATTATCCATGATCTGTTATTTAGTTGTTCACTAATATGAGGTCATACTTTTGTTTGCCTAGATCAAACCATGGATTAAAAGAAGTCTTGCAACCGGGATCAAGAGTTGTTATCAAATATCTTCTTGCCTCTTGCAACCAATCGGGTATGTGCCAAACTGCCAAGTGGTATGCCATTCAAACTTTGCAATTTTTATTTTTTTTCATTACTAGCCAAGCATTGATAGTTATACCATTGGAAACATGTTTACAATTTTTTATTTTCAAATACACACACACACACACACATTTGTCGTATCGACGCATCCTTGTTTTTGGAAAATATCGTATCCCTGTATCGGCGTATTCGTATCGCGTATCGGGGCATCCTAGGGTATGACAACCTTTCTATATAACTAGAAAATTAGAATTAACCAAGGGATTATTGGACTCCTAAAGGCAAAATGGTAATTTTCTAATTTGATAAATAAAAATAAAATAAAATGAGGGTCCCATCTGTCGGTGGGACAGAAAAGAGGAATAGGGCTGAAGTCCTCACGAACGTGTGCAGTGCGGGAGAGTTTGGACCGTCCGAATTTGCGCGAGGCAGAGTTCAGACCGTCCGAACTTGCGTCGAGACAATGTTCAGACCGTCCGAACGTTCCAACCAAAGACATAAGGGGGATGAGACCCAGCCTCCTCCCCGAGCGGCGTCTCACCTGGATCTGGACTTGCCTCGGCGGTTCTTTGGCGGACGATTTGGGTGGCGAGTGGGGAGATGATGATTGGAGAGGCGATGGCGGAGGCATAGGCTGACCTGGGCTCCTCGGAGTGGGCCACTCACAGCCACCACGCCGCAGCCCCCTGTCTGCTCTATTTAAAGCCGTCATCTCTTCCTCCATGAATATCTCATTTTTGAATCTCGCATCTCCTTCTCTTCAATCTTCTTCCTTGTAGTCTTCGGGTTTGAAGAGGATTAAGGGCTTCTGTGCTATCTCTTCTTGGAGCTCTCCCCTTTGAGTTCACGAGTGCCCTGACTCTGATGGGGTGAGAAGAGAAATCCAAAGGATTTACCTGAGAAAGGAAGAAGGAAGTGGTGGTCCTCTGGTGCTCTTGAGTGTACTCGGTCAGGTGTACTTTGGTGGTCTTGTGTGGCATCTCCGACCCTCGACTTCACTCTTCGGTTTGCCGAGGTGTGAAGGCCGATATGGAATCTTCGTCAACCTTCGTCTTCTTGCTCGACAAAACAAGGCGCTTGGTTTTCTGGGACAACGCTCCTTGCGTGCCTTACCTTGTGTGGTTCTCGTCTTGGTGATTTCAAATATCACCTGTATTGTGAGTTTTCAGTTGCTTGCTCTTTGTCATTTGATTCAGATTTTCTATTGGCAAAGAGATATTGTGGGTTCGGATTAATAGCTTAGTGATGATAATTGTGGTCTAATACTGAAATTAAATATTCAAATTTGAGCTCTAAATCTTTGCTCTAGCTGTCTTGTGACTTAATGTCCTGCATTCAGATACTTTTGATACACACACACACACATATAGGAAGTCTCTTTTCTACACTCAAGTGTAATTACACTCTATATCGTATCTCATAACATAGAGAGTATCTTACGTAACGGAGAGTATGTACGTATAGTGTACGAGTATTTAAGATCATCTAGGTGGTATGAATAATTTTTCAGATATAGTATGTACATTTTTTAGACATACTCCTTTTTATGTGCGTATATGAAGGTATTTATAAAATACGCTAAAAATTATGGACCCCCTGCAATTTTTTCATATGGTTCATATTAGAATATCTTATATTTAGTATATGAGTATATCTAAAGTGATAAAGGAGTATTTCAAGTTTGTTTAGGTGGTATATTAGATGTGAGTATAATTACACCCGGGTGTAAAAAATATTTTTCCTATATATATTGTCGATAATCTGAATTTAGATCTGTCTAATTGTTTTATAGCTCAAAGTTTGAATCTCACTTAGCATATTCAATTCGTAAAGAGTATAGACAATAGTAGTAGGACGACTAAGATTATATCTTATGTAACCCTACATCTGAGAGCACTATACAATATCAAACTAAAACTTGAGTTTTATACTGGTTTTAGTTATACTTTGTTTCATAAGAATGCTTTACATGTTTATATGCAGTTTCTATCATATATGTACTACTAGAAATGTGCTTTAATTGTTCTTAATTATGCTGAAATTAAATCTGAATATTTGCTTATACCGCAATATTTACAACAGGGATGAGATATTTATTACTTATTACTGATGGTAAATTAGGATCCTAGCAAAGGAAAACAGGGATGCCTAGCCCCCGGAAAAGAAAACCTGGAATTCTGCAAGATTCAAGACGGGTATCCGGAAGAGCACTCACGGATCATACTAAATGCTCCATGACCATAAACTGCAAGATTCAACGTCATATGCAACAACCAAATAATGCTTAATTATTATTTGCAGTACTGGAATCAGGAACAAACCAAAAAATTGTACGTACTTCATTTTCTGATGGTATACAAGTTTTCATGGGGATATCAAAGGGAAATGGTTAGTGAAGGTTCCCTTGAGTACAAATACGTATATGCAATCCTAGAGCGACCTGTTTCTTGCACAATCATACAATGAAACTTGTTGCACCATCCTGAGATCAACCACTGACTTCTGTACAGAAGCACCAGCATTTTGCCCAGATTGGAGAACTAATTTAATACCTAGCTGAAAGTGAATCAGCAATCGAACAAGAAAAAGAGATGCAATCTGATTTCCACTGGAGATCTCCACATGATGTCAGAACTGTTGAAAGCACAAAGTCATCAACGTCATGTCCTTCTTGCTGCATTAGGTACATGTACTTCAAAGCCTCTTCACACAGGCCATTCTGAGCAAATCCTGTAATAATCACTTTCCATGTTACCAAGTTGTGTTCTGGCATGACATCAAAGACTCTTCGAGCCTCATCGACTTTTCCACACCTCATGTACATATCGATCAGTGAGCTTCCCACAAACACATTCCAGAAAGCTGGACTCTTGTTAACAACACCATGAATCCTCCTTCCATATCGCAGAGCCTCCAATTTCGCACAAGCTTTCAAAGCTGAGGAATAGGTGTAGTTATTTGGTGTCACACCATCCCATAACATATCATCTAATGATTTAAGTGCTTCAACATTATGACCAAGATTATTGTAGCCAGAAATCATAGCTGTCCACGAGACAGCATCACGGTCAGGCATTTCTTCTAGAATTCTTGCAGCATATGTATACTCTCCACATTTACAGTAGAACCATACAAGTGTACTCCCAATTTGAAGATTCTCTTCAATAGAGTTCTTTATTATCTGTGCATGCAGTTCCTTTCCGAGATAGAGTGATTGTATAGAGCCACAGGCACTAAGGAGGCCAACAATGGTGAGGTTGTTGACAAACACTCGGCGCATCTTCATCTTTCGGAACAACAAGATAGCCTCTTCACCATGGCCACTTTGTGCATAGCCAGAGATAATAGAAGTCCAAGTAATAGTGTTCCTTCTTGGCATCATATCAAACACTGCCTGAGCATCAAACACCTCACCGCATCTGGCATACATGGTAACGAGAGCACTGCCGACATGGATGTCATCTTTGTACAATTTCTTCACAACAGCAGCATGCAGCTGCTTCCCAAATCTTAGAGCCTTCTCTTCTGCACAAGCCTTGAGGACGCTGCACACAGTGAACTCATTGGGGCGAAATCCCTCAGAGACCATCGCTGAAAACATCCAGAGGGCTTTGTCCCCATGCCCATGCTGCACATAAGCTGTGATCATTGTTGTCCACGAGACGACATCACGAGAGGCCATCTTATCAAACATTGTCGAGGCACTGGCAACATCACCGCACTGAGCATAGAAGTGCGCAATGGCACCGTCCACTATCACATTGCTCCACCAGCCTTTCACAACACAACAGTGGACCTGCCGCCCTAGCTTAGCATTGCACTGCTCGCCGCAAGATTTCAACAAACAAACGAAAGTCAAGCTGTTACCTTGCAATCCACTGCCCACCATATCCAAGAACAGCCTCACAACCTCACTGTAGTGTCCTAATTTCTGATACCCATTCATCATCGCTGTCCACGACACAACACTCCTCTCGGGCATTTCATCGAACACCTTCCTCGCATCGGAGACCTCATGACACCTCACATACGCGCTGATCAAATTGTTGGCCACGAACGTCCCCAGGCCATCGATCGACCGCACAGCAGCCGCGTGCACTCGCCGGACATCGGCCGCGCTGCCGCAGGAACGCAGCCAGGAAGCGAGCGCCTCGGCGTCCGGGGAACCTGGCGACTCTCCACCAGGGTCTTTCTCCGGAGGGTCGTAGCCGTCATCTGTGTGGATTTGGCAGCGCAAAGAGTGGTTCTTGGTGGGGAAAGATTGCGCCCTGACGCGGTGGCGCTTGGCCTTCTTGCTCTTGTGCTCGCCGGAGCTGCGTATGCTCCGAGAGAAGCTGTTCGGCTGGAATTGCGGGAGCGGGTAGGTTTGGATTCGAGGGGGAGAAGGCGAGCAGCAGAATAGCATCTGGATTCTTCCCCCGCCACAGGCGCGCGGGTGGAATCGGAGAGTTAGAAGAAGAATGAAGGGAAGACACCACAAGGCAAGGAGTGGTGTGCCGGGTGGTGGTCCCCCGCCCAGGGAGGGAACGAGCAAACGGGCGGCGGCGGGAGGGGAGGTGGCTGCAGAAGGCGACGGCCGGCGAGGTGGCGTGAGCCGAGGACAGGTGGAGAGGGGTGGAGGTGGGCGGGTTTTGATTTTGTGGGTGGATTTTGGATTGTAGGCGGGTGGATCACAGTTTAAGGAGCCGTTCGGATACGGTGTGCGAGGAGTGAGAAAGAGATTTTCTAAGTTTAAAAAAGTTAAAAGTTAATATAAACTTGTTAAACTAACTTTTCTACTTCTTTTACTATTATAGATGATCACTGATATATCACACATATTACTCACCTTGCTTTCATCATGCGTACATACTTTCTCTTTTTCTACTGCTTACTTTCTCTTTCTAAAAACTAATTTTTCAGTTATTACTATTTATTTTTAATTAAAAATTAAGCTACAACTAAAAATCATCAATAAAAATTAATACGAACACAAGTAAGATAAATATATTTGTTAATTTCTTGATCTAAAGGATAAATTTATTTCGCCTCACATCTCAAATTCCCAATCCCATTTTTACTTCTCATATCCTGTATCAAACGGCTCCTAACAGTGACTTCACGGTGTGGACCCTTTCCTGCGCCCGACCACTCCCACAGTCCTACTGGTAATATGACGCTTGTACTCCATCGTAAATTGAGTTTGGTTGTTGTTCATGCTCTTGCTGTACTTGCTTCATGTCAAGTAAAAAAAAAAAAAAACGGAGTCCATGCATGTGTACAAATTGGTATATGCGAGAGAAATTGAACAACGTTCAGGAATATATATATATATATATATATATATATATATATATATATATATATATATATATATATATATATATATATATATATATATATATATATATATATATATATAGGAATCCTCTTTTCTACATCCGAGTGTAATTACACTCTATATCGTATTTCACAACGTAAGGAGTATCTCGCGTAACGGAGAGTATGTACGTATAGTATATGAATATTTAAGATCATCTAGGTGGTATGAACAATTTTTCAGAGGTAACATGTATACTTTTTTAGACATACTTCTTTTTATGTGCGTATATGAAGGTATTTATAAAATAGGCTAAAAACTATGAACTCCCTTGCAATTTTTAATGTGATTCACATTGAAGTATCTTATAATTAGTATATGAGTATATCCAAAGTGATAAAGGAGTATTTCAAATTCGTTTAGGTGGTATATTAGAGGTGGGTGTAATTACACTCGGTTGTAGAAAGTATTTTTCCTATATATATATATATGTATATATATATATATATGTATATATATATATATATGTATATATATATATATGTATATATATATATATATGTATATATGTATATATATATATGTATGTGTATGTATATATATATATATGTATGTGTATGTATATATGTATGTATGTATGTATGTATATATGTATGTATGTATATATGTATATATATACAGGGCCGTGCCGTAAAATTTGGAGGCCCTGTACAAAGTTCTAAGTGAGGTCTAAACCAAAGTACCAAATATAGCCAAAATAATGTATGTATTGCAGAGCAAATGCGATATATCAAGAATAGTAGCTTTTGAACTCTTAGTTTGCATAATCTTTACTTGAATAACATCATTCTCTTAGTGTTCTTTAAAATAAAATCTTCAATAATATGCTCATAATTAATCTTCTCCAGCAATCCACTATTAAGTCTTTCTTGGGGGTGATCGTTTCGGCTTTTTTCGGCTTCAGCTTCTAGCTTCAGCTTTTTTTTCACTATTCACTACACTATCCACTAACTTAGCTACAGTATTTTTTCAGCCAACTACAGTGTTTTTTCAGCCAAAAGCCAAAAGCCATCGCTATTCCGATCACCCCCCTTGTGTCATTGTAGAACGCAAGTATGACTTCAATAGCTTCAACTTAGAAAAGTTTCGCTCCGCTGATGCAACAGTCACAAGAATGGTCAATAAAATTCTATATGCAAGAGTATTTTGACTATTAATATATATATGCACAAGAGTATTTTGATTTATCAGATGGATATATACATGATATTACTAAAAAGTAAGATGGATATATACCTGATATTAGTAAAACGTGTTCATCAGAAGCACGTCCTCCAATATCATTATGTTTCTAATATTTTTTACTAACATACAATTGGAAGAAAAACATAATAGTTAGATGTGTTTGCTATTTATAGAGATCATGTGGATGTTAATTACAGGTAAAAAAACAACGGATGAACGTATGTACTGTATTAGTAGTAATTAGACAAGAGATGGAGGCACGTGGATCACCTGCTGCGTCGTCATTGCCCCTCGCTCGATCTTAATATCCTGTGATTTAGGTGTGAACTAGATATAGCGTACTGATGTGCTCAGAGCTCGAAGGGCTAGCCTTGGCTATATATAGAGGCAAATGGCCCGTGCATGCTCCTGTTGGTTTAGCCCGTTTAAGTCCTCGAGACCAGCTACCAGTGCTTGCGCTTCTCCCGCTGCTTCCGCTTGGCGCTTTGCGAATCGCGACCAGTCCACGCACGCCTGCCAGTGCCAGCCGAGAATACGAGTCTACGAAACGAAGTGGCGAATACGCAAGGGCGCGCCTACCAGCCGAGAATACGAAGCGGCTAAGCGCCACGCACCGACGCACGCGAAGTCACCGCGCGGAGACGCACACGCGGACTCGAGCTGGGCTGATTTTTTTGAGGCCCTGTACGATTGCACGGGCTGCATGCCCATGGGCTCAGCCCTGTATATATATATATTCTAACCATGAAGTTGTTGGAAATGCTCGCTTGGTCTCTAGCGGATCCAGACTGGCTTTACCTTTCGGTTTCTGACGGTAGGTTTTTAGTTGAAATTATAAGGTAATAACTGTTAAATTTTTTAAAATTATTTAATTAAAAATAGAAAAAAAGAAAAACAATGTTATATCTTTATTGATAATAAAAAGAATAAGAATAAAAAATAAAAAAACAAAAACGCCAAAACACTAAAATAAGAAGCTAATACGTTCTAAGTGACCTCTGATTTCTGAAAGTTGAAATCTGAAGCCACTTAGAGTGCCACTAAATTTCACGTCTAAATTAGGCACCCAATTTGCACGAGGAGTGTCTAAAGATTATTAACGGTGGATTTTTTTGGACTAAAATTTATGGCTTATGATTACGGTTTTTGAATTCTGATCTGTCTGTGAAAGATAGTACACAAAGAAAAATAGTCGTATACGATTTTAACTGGTACAGCTGAACTTAGTACAGTTTATACTATAATTTACCTATAGATGTCATCTTAAAAACATACTGTTTAACAGCAAGTTACTATAAAAATAAAAATCAAAATTTAAATATAAATATAAAAGAACTGACCCTAGTTCCCAGTCTTTGTGGCGAATTGCCCTCCCGAACCGCTTGGAAGTGGCAACGGTAAAGAAAAGAAGCTGCAGGAGTACTAGACTGGTACGATTCTAAACCAAAAGAGAGAGAAGGTGCTACAAGTGGCAACGGTAAAGAAATGAAGCTACAGGTAGATGGACACGGATGAGATATCATCGAAAGGTCTTAAATATAAATATAAATTTATATTTTTAAAATAAATATAAATATGAATTTAAATATTTTTGAATACAAATATAAATCAAATGTCATACGGATACGAATTCAAATTAAATATGTATTTAATTTGGTCGAATACAAATATTCTCCTACAACTTCTGTAACAACTTAATTCGGTCGAATATGAATGCCATTGGGCTTAGCCACTAGGCCGACCGGCTAGCATAGAAAATAGATCGAATACGAATCGAATAGTCTCAAATACGAATACAAATGTTCTCGAATATGAATGCGAATACGAATATTCTCAAATACGGATACGAATATTATCGAGTATCAATACGAATATTTTCGAATATAGATTTTGCTTATCACATTTGTATTTCCTTAGATAAGAATACCAAATAAAACAAATTATCCGCTAATATTTATCACCCAAGATACATATAGTGTTGTCCAACGGGCTGTGCCGGGCGAGCACGGCACAGGCCCGGGGTTAGCATGGCCTGTTTAAGCACGGCTAATAAACGGGCCGTGCCGTGCTGGCCCACGGGCTGAGGGCTAGGCCCAGGCGCGGCACGTTTAGCCTAGAAAAATTCAAAAAATAACAGAAAAATATAGAAAAATATAGAAAATTAAGAAAAAAATTGTAGAAAATTGTAGAAAATGAAGGAAAAATTGTAGCAAATTATAAAAAATTACAAAAAAATAATAAAAATTATAGATATTGTTAATCATTAAGATAATTATTATCAATGATATAATGAGCTTTATTAACTTATTAAATGGCTGCCATGTTAAAAATTTTATCAAGTAAAAACTCAACTTGAGAAAACCTTGGTAAAAAAGCGTACAGCCTATAAAGCTCATTAGTAAGTACATCTGAAGAAAAATATTAAAAATTCTATTCATTGCTATCTAAATACAAATTATCAAAAGATTCTTCTAAGTCTGTATTTTGTATAGTATGTTGGAGTTTTGATTCTAATAAGTCTGTATTTGGTGTAGTCTATTTTTATGGCAACTACAGATTCTCGAAGTACAGGATTATTTTCAAAAGCCTTTAGGTGAGTGGCAATTTCAATAATATTATGAACAATTAGAGGAGAAGTTGGGTAGTATACTCTAAAAAGACAAAGTGTAGTCTTATAAAAAAAGTTCTAAAAAATAAAATATTTTTTCACCAATAATCTAATCTTCCTCAGTAAATTTAGGATCTCTAACTTGGGTTCTACTGAAGGAGCTACGAGATTGATGAACTTGGGTGTGAAGAAAAATAGATAATGTGCTCTTATATGGTAATATATGTTTAAACATAAGGTAAGAGTTCCATCTAACAGACATGTCTAAACCAAATTTTCTAAAGCGGATATTCATTGCTATGTAAAAACTCTTATATCCAGCTATTCTTTAATTAGAATAATTAATAAATAAAATTGCATCCCCTAAAAGAATCAATACAAGCATTTAATCTTTTTAAACCAGATTTAACTATAAGATTAATAATATGACAAGCATAACGTTGATGCAGTAAGAAAGATTGTGCATAAGTATTAAACAAAGGAGTAAGAATTTTCATAGTCTTAGCATTTGCAGCTGCATTATCTAAAGTTATAGAAAAAATCTTATTTGTGAGGCCAAAATCTTCTACAACTTTAATAATGCATTATGCAATATTTTCAGCAGTATGTGAAACGTTAATTAATTTAAATCCTATAATTTTTTTCCATTACCCTATCATCATTAACATAATGAGCAACAACACTAATATAATCCTCTCTAACTCTACCACTCCATATGTCTGATGTCAAATCAATAGAGAATGTACAAGTATTAAATATTTCTTTCAATTTTGTTTATGATAGTTGTTATAATATTTAATTAAATCTCTAGTTGTGGTTTGCCTAGATACAACACTAAATCGAGAGTTATGAGCAGTCTTAATATATTTTTGAAAAGCAGCAAATTCACCAAAATTTAAAGGTAAATCTTGAGAAGCAAGTATCTATAAAGGGATTCACGGGCTACCTCCGGGTTATACTCCCAAGTACGTACTGAGCCATCGGGGTTATATTACAGCAGTGTTTGGAACAGTTATATTCCCTGCCTTCTTTTGCTACTTGCAGCATACCGTTGCAGGTGACCCGTCCCACCTAAAGATTTTGCAGTTAATTCATTATCAAATTTTACAAACAACATACCTCACCGAATTTCCATCATCGTCGATCCTGAACTTCCTGTCGAAATCATTCTACACTCCTGATGTAGTAGGTCTTCATCTTTTTGAACCCGTGCTCTGGGTTGTGGATGCACTCGTTGAGCCAGCAGAAGATGGATCGATTGGACCCTACGCCGCCGGGCCGGTCTCTACATTTTGTTGTGGATGTGGACCTTCCACTGATGGATATCCTTTTTGAAAGGATTGCATATCTTCCGCCGTGAGGCTGAATTCGGAGAGTTGAAAATCATAGTTTTTCATTGAATTAACTGCAAATTGAAATAGTAATTAAGTGATTAACTTACTATTCAATTAAAAAATAATATAAAAAAATTAAAATAAGACAACACTATTACCTTTTCTTCAGCTCTCCGAAAATTCCTTTAAGTTTTTTGACTTTTCTGAATTTCGCATGAACTTCTCACTAATTTTGCCAAATTTTTACAAACAATTTCAAATTTTTCACAGCTAAATAGAGATATGAGAGTGAGGTTTGAGGTGTGGGAAATGGAGACCAGATGCCCCCTATTTATAAAAAAATTTCATATTTTTTGGAATTATTTGCTATTTTTTTACACCACAACGATAAAAAAAACAGTCGAAAAACGACTATATTTGGCCGGGCCGTACCGTGCCATGTCAACACAACCCGTTTACGCCCGTTGCAGCCCTACCCGTACCGTGCCGTGCTGCCATGGCCCGCGAGCTAAACAGGCTATGCCATGTCGGCCCGTCATGTCGGCCTCCTGGCCGAGGCATGGCCCGTCGGCCAAACAAGCCGTACCATGCTCGGGCTAGGCCTACAGTACCAGGCCATGGCCCGGCCCACGTAGGCACTGATAAGGACATGTCAGGAAAGCCGCTGATTTGATCAAAATTTTAAATTATGGTGTGCGGTGTTCTTGATGGATTTTGATGTGGATATTTTTTTGTTTAGATTTTCCCGCTAGCAAGCGGCATTTCGGATTGGAGTGTCCGCGAGAGGCGTGTGGGCAGCATATATAGGGGCATTTGGGTAACTGAATTGATCAGTAGTTGAGAGGTCGCGATATCGCTTCAGTCTGAAAGTTTGAATAAAGGGGACAGCAAAATCGGGCGACTAAATGTCACATACGGTTTTTAATACAAACTGTCTGTGATAAGTTAATATCACAGACGGATGTTGTTAATAACCGTTTGTGATACTTCATAGAGAGTTTTCAACATGAACTGTCTGTGATATTATTTCTTCATAGATAGTTTTTAGTACTGCTAGTAACACAGACAGTCGGTAAATCAAAACTATCTGTGATTGTGTTTAATATTAATGGTTTTGGTAAACTGGTTATGATGAGGTATTTAGTATTAGCCTTTTGTCGTAGTGTCGGCTTTGATCGTTTTCTAACTAGCTTGCGAGCCGCACCATGCTATTCAGCAAGCAGCAGCCAGAAGCCCAGAACCGATCTCCAACATAAGCTTTGATAAGGATTGCGGGTCTCCAAGCATGAATAAATCACAATATAACGTGATCATAGCCCCAACTTGGTATGAAAAATTGAAAAACAAGCCAAGTGGCAAACAACTTGGCATAGCAGAATGTGTATACAATAAAAAATTGAATAGATAGTAATTGAAGGAAGGAATAATAAACTGGGACTTTCCTACATACACAGTAGTAAAATGCACTTGTAGGTAGAACTAAAGCTCAAATCATATGCTTTAGCAACCAATAACTTATTCCAAAAGTAGCAGCAAAATAGCACAATTACCACGGTGGCTAAGTACCTCCAGTTATGGAATGCTACTATGCTAAGGGAAGAGGTGGAAGATCAATGGCTAAGTACCTCCAGCAAAATCGCGTGGGCACCCCTCAAGTTCGAGTTCTCAGTGTGGCCGATGCTCCTAGATCGTAGCTAGACGGCAGAGAAGAAGCCTACCAAATCAGCGCCACTGCCTTCTTTGCTTGCAGGTACATGAGTCGATAAATCATCCCCTCATTGGATGCGGTTACACGAAGCTGGTTTCGGTTCAGATCTTTAGCTGGATACGTCTTAGGAGGTTATTGCCGATTTCTTGCTTAGCATGATACTCAAATCTGTTATAAAGGTGAATCCAGGAGTAGAGCAAAATCTCTCGATAATGAATGCGCTTTGCCCAGAAGTTTCAACATCCGACAACCACAAGCATGAAAGCATCTTTCAGAGTTTCTGTTTGCTGCCTCTAGGATGGATGCTCTGAATTTGTCCAAAATCCAAACAACTCACCATATATTTAGTTGAACTTACTCGTTACTACCACAATCCATTGCTTTGTTTTTGCGTTGTATTTCGTTTTGTTGTTTACATGTTCCCAGAGTAGAAAAGTACAAAGGAAATGACGAAACTATTCTTACTTCAAAGGAACAAAAATAAATAATGCCAGAATTAAAAATTGTGCACAGATTGTTTTTTTTCTTTTGCAAACAATGGTGAAATTACTCATAACATATTTTCAAACAAAGTATAGAAAATTGGGGAATGAATCATCTGCAATTATTTCACTTAATTAAGTGCATTCATCGATAGGAGCAGTCCAATTAGGCGCAAAAGAAATCACAATTTCTTGCATCATACACCTCAAAGGGTAATCCCAACTCCCAAGTGTCGTGCATCAAGGGCTTGTTTGGGATAGCCGAATTTTGGATGATTCGAAACCAGTGGAATTCCATTAGCTTTACATGAGTGTTTGATGGAAAGTTTGTTCCCCGTAGTGATTTTGGCCACTAGTTGAAAGTCAAAGCCTTCATGAAGTAACTGACAACAAATTGAAACAGAAGTTGAAATGATACTGGTAATCCATTCAGCTGAAAATAAAATAGGCAAGCCACAACGAAGTAAGGAATCCTGATAAGCAAATATTATATCAAAGTTGAAAAAAAAACATACGAAATACAGGGTGACACAAAAGAGGCAGCTAATACCCTCTTTGCTCAAAGTACCAGGACAAAACATAGTTGCGGAAGCAATGAAGATTGAAGCATCACAAGAGCAGTAGGGCAGCGAAATTAAGACTCATAGTATGAGCATGGTTGACACTATGAGCATTAAGATCGCTAGTAGTTCTACAGCAGAAATCAAGATTTGAGAAAAACATTGACTAGTGAGAATCAGAGCATGCGGTGTTGTGTTAGCTATAAGCCTGAAAGAACCTCCAATATCTCTGTCTCGAGGTGTCAAAGTTGGACTTCGGCGGGAACTTTCCCAGCACGAACTGCGGCGTAAGCATCTGCGAGCCCAGGAACAGCATCCTTGTGGCAATCAATGTATTTTGCTATGAAATCCCTGTCAACATAACAGACTATTGAGTAAAAGTCAGCACCTTTCTTCACCAATCCCTTCGCCTGCAGGATCTTTATGACATAATGCCGTGGCACCAGCCGCTTCTCCAGGCTGAAGGCGAGCAGCAGGGGCCTCTCAACGATGTACTCTGGCACCAAGCCAACCTCAGTGACCATGAACTCTATCTTGCGGCGAAGTTTTTCCTCAGATAGTCCTAGAATTTGTGGCATCCTGCAGACCGCAACGCGGAGCTTGTCATTGGAGCAAGCAAGAGTGCTCCTCAAGAACTTCATCCTCGCGGCGACCTTCTCTTCTTTGACACAGGCAGCCATGCTCAGCGCGTACTTGAATGCATACGAGGTGCGTGGCACGCCGAGCTTTTCAGCGCGCTTCACAAGCACCTTCACTCGCTCTGGCTTGAACAAGAGCAGCCTCGTGGTCAGCTTGACAATATCACAAACACCTAGCCCGCACTCCCCAAGCAACGCGATGTTAGGCTTCGCGACGCGCTCGAGGTCGGCGGTGAGGATGGAGTTGTTCCACTTCACTTTCTTGAGGAGCTTGTCGAAGGAGCCGAAGAAGGGGATCCAGAACTCGAGCCTCGGGGCAACCTCGCAGCAGCGGAGGGTCCTGGCGCCGCCGACCAGGAGGAAGCGGGCGATCTGGGCATGGGACAGGCCGACGCGATCGCGGAGGCTGGCGAGGCGGCGGGCGATGTTGTCAACCCTGGCGCGGAGGAGCGGCGGGTCGGCGGCGACGACGGCGGCGATGTCGGGGCGGGAGAGGCCGACGCCGGAGAGGAGGGCGAGCACGGCGTCGGGGTTGGAGGCAGAATTGAGGCGGGAGAGCTTCTTGGACGCTTTGAGCGCTTGGGCGCGGGTGAGGCCGCAGGTGGTGAGGAGGTAGTCCTCGATGGAGAATGGGGTGGGGGACGCGTAGGCGGAGGCGGAGGTGGAGAGGAGGGGAGCGCGAAGGTGGAGAGAGGAGAAGGGTGCCGCGGTGGTGGTGGGATGGGAGGCGGCGCGGAGCAGAGGGAGAAGGCGCCTACGGAGGTGGAGCATGGCGCCGGCGGTGAGCAGCGTCGGCGTGTGTTTAGGGGCAGGTGGCATTTGTGGTGAATGGCGATGCACCGTTGATTTGTGTTCGGGGAAAATTACATAACAACGTCTAGGTGGCTCTAAGCTGTCCAACGGCCGTGTCGACCGACACAGCACGGGCCAGGGTCGACATGGCCTGTTTAAACATGGTCATATCTGTTGAGAAATAATATAGATCGGCGAACGGCAATGTACATATACAATATATTCTCCATGAACAATCCAATAACATACACAAGAATACCAGGAAATAGAGAGAACAATTGTAGTCTTTATTGATCTGTATTGTCTCTTTTACAATGGCTCAAAGCCCTCATATATAAAGGAGATTACAGAAGGGTAATTTAGGTATTTGCCCATAACCCAAGCCATCAGGTTTCGTAACACTCTCCCTTGGGCGAATACCACGGTATGCACATGCCTCATCAAAAACTCTTCCCAAAAACCCAGTGGGAAAAAAGGGATAGAGAAAAGAGTACATCGCATTCGTTACTTGTGGCACCTGTTGCCTCATTAAAAACCTTACGTGAGAAAACTTTCAGGAAAAACTCACAAAGGGAAAAAGAGTACAACATTTAGATCTTCAGGATCATGTAAGTCTTCTGGCTTTACATATGGGCTATGATTCAGGGATTTGCTCCCCCTGAATCTTGTAATTCTCTAAGTCGTCTCATATCAATACCTCGAACGCACTTCTGGAAGCTAGAAACTGTGAGAGATTTTGTGAATAAATATGTCAAATTGTCACAAGACTTACCTTCAGTATCTTCCCTCTTCATTCCTCTGGAGCTCGTGAGGATAAAGAATTTAGGAGTAATATGCTTCGGGATATTACTCTTAACATAGCCCATTTGCATTTATGTGACACAAACAATATTATCTTCATAGATAATAGTGGGATCTATAATGGTGATCACGCCACATGATTTCTAAATGTGGCTAACCATTCATTTAAGCCAAATACATTCTCGTGAGGTCTTCACACCACGATATGCATATGCCTCATTAAAAACTCCTTCCAAAAACCCTGTGGGAAAAAAGGAATAGAGAAAAGAGTACATAGCATACGTTAAAATTGTATTGTAGTTGTTGCCTCATTAAAAACCCTTCAAGCAAGAAAACCCAATGGGAAAAATTTACTAAGGGAAAAGAGTACAACACTTATCTTCAAGATTTACAATACTTATCTTCAGGATATATTATGATCTTCAAGACCTCTATCGTGTCCATTGATTGGACTTATATCAATAGATGGTAAAACCTTTAAAGTTGTGACCATCAAGTCAATACCTTCTAGGTTTGACTAAAGTCAAAATTTTCTGAATCTTATGCATAACTATAAAAGTTTAGCATTACTCCCCCTGAAGACCACTTCCGGTAAAATCTTATTATTCTAACGCTTTAATACATTTTAAGAAATCACCATAGGCCAGTATACTTATCCTAATCTGGATTTTGGGGGTAATTAATTGTAATGCCACATTTCTTCAGGATGTGACTTATTAAAACCTTTTAGATTCATTTTGTAACCATCTCTGAGTAGTACCATATGACCAAAAGTCTGTCTTTTAGGGCCAATAACATGGTCATATTACCATAGAATCAATGTAACCAGCCTTAATCTTTGGCTATCGTGAGATTAATAAATCGCCATTAACACCAATATATATGGTACCTTTATGGTAATAGAGGATATTGCCTCTCCATCGCCTTCCGTAGGAGATGCACTTCATATGTGTTTATTTGGTGAACTGTTCTTAGCATCCTCATTCCATTTCGTCTGGTCTTGGATAGGTTCTTATCCGCTTCTAGGGATTGTACAATCGTTGGTGTATCAATCGGTGATTTATTTTCTCTTCAAGAAAAGGCTTTCTCCTAGGAGATACTCTTTCTTCTGTAAGAGTTTATCGTATAAGTATATATATATATATATATATATATATATATATATATATATATATATATGTATATATTTATACATGTAGCAACTTTGTTAAAAACACCGAGTCCTTCGGGGATCAAGCTTTGGGTTCCTTCAGGGATCCCATTGAGGATTTTAAGAATGATAATCGCATATCTTATTCATGTCATCTCGCGAGTTATTATATAATGTAACATTATTTCATTCATAATCGGAGAATATAGATCTCTACAGGATCCTTGAACCATCGCTTTCACCACCTCAATATTTCATAATGACCTATCAAGTCCGAACAAACAGTTCCAAGACTTTCATCCGCGATTATAGTTCGGCCTCAATTGCTTTCTTTCATTACGATCCGATATGAACACTTGTGTGCTCGCCATGGACTTTGGTTCGGATTTATATTCTCATATTTTTAGCAATTATAGAGGCAAACCGGTTGTCGACAACTTTTCTCCAAATATCCTCATAATTGAGTGTCTCTCAATATTAACCAAGACTTCGCCATTTCCCAAAACGAAGGCCTTTTTGGTAGTTCCGTGTTCCCAAGATTGTAATATGCGCGCGCTTTATTACTAGGGTTTTCATCTTCAGGATGAGCCTCTTCATGAGGTATTTCACCTTCAGGGTGAATTTTCTTCTGGAATATTTAAGGAGTATCTAACGATTATTTTGACTAATGTCATCAGACCTTAGATCTACAGGCGTCCCCGTAGAGTTTAAGTCACTAACCAATAAGTCAATTTTCGCAAAGATGGAAATACTATTCAACCCGGGGTATTCCAAACTTAGCGACACATTTACTTCAGGTAAATACTATATGACTCCTCCATGCAATGAGCAAAGAAAATCTGGCAGTCTCCCGCTTCTAGCGTACAGGAGTATCAGCTAAACTTATATTTAGCATAGTTAGTGCGTGAACCATATAGTAAAGATCATTCTTCAGAAAAATATCTCGGCATTCAAATATTTTGGGCATTACTCTCCCCCTAATACCGAGATGAGATCTTGTTTAATAGCATACTTTTAAAATCCCCTCGGTATGCTGTTGTGGTGATATCATATGGGAAATGATTGGTTCTCATAATACGCACTAATCCTTGGTTGGGGAGTTCTTTTTTCTTAATGCAGTAAGCTAGATATTTATTATTGCAGTGGCATGGATAACTGCGTATCTCTACTTCTAGTAGATTATCCCAAACATCTGTTGGGTTATTGATCTGCGAGAGCAAAATTATTCTAGCTTCTTATATATTGCCCAATGTTATGATCTAATTACTTATACTTTTGACTTTAAAATTTGGATCGCACAAAACTTCAGGTTTTGTGTTAATGCGACATGTTTTGATCTAATCAAGGGTATTATGCTTTGACAGCATAAAGTATATCTTCAGGATGCTGGCAAAAGTATAAATATAACACTGTCATCTAAAACATGATCATCGATTAATCTGCATGGAATATATATATTCTCACTGGAATATACTTCTAGTGTAACCTCCTGTGGAATAATTATTCTTCAAGAATATATGTGATGAATTTGGGAGATAATTTATACGTCTGTTATAGTTTATAACGCCAAATGAATGTAGGATATGTAGATCATTCAGGATCATTAATATCCAATAGGCCATCTAGTATTTGAGAGTTATGTTTGCTTCAGGCAAACAGTTATAGCTTCCAGTGGTATATGTGTGGTAACTTCATGTTACCACGTAATACCCATGTATGTGGTCGATCATCGCGACTAGATTACGGAGACAAATCAATTACCTTTCGAGGTTGCAATGATTTACCAACAAGTGGTTAGTAAGTTCAATTATCTCTCAAATTTACAGCTTCAGGCTTATTCGCTTTTGTATTTGACCTAGGATATGCCTCGGAGGTTTCAATATTCCTTATATGCCCAATTCCTCCCCCTTTTCATGCTAACCACAAAAATTCCAAGTGATAGCGTATGGTTTTGGCATTTGCTTCGAATTAACTTAGAGCTTTTAGCAATAAGTTATTATTATTATACTACTTCAAGATTATAATTTTATTTGGCGTGAAAACAACTCACACTCTGTAAAATAGAATAGGGGGTTGTATATAGACTTCCAGTTTTTGGGGTTTATAGCGTTGTCTAGTCGAGGTGATCCTTCTGGGTTTTAACATTTGACTAGATTCCTTGTGTCTTCAAGAAGAACACATTTTCTATTGCCATCTGGGCAATAATGAACTAAAGCATATCATTCCTTTGAAATGTGAGGCATAATATTTACAAATGTTATTCCATGCGTGATTAATTAATCTTTACTTCAGGTAAGATAATGCTGCTTGGCAATGTGTTCTATTAAGCAACTACTCAGCAGGGGTAAGGCTTTAACAGAACAATTTAGACTAAAAATTTATGGTATCGGGAAAATAATCAGCTAATGCATAATTTCAGCAAAAGGTAAGAGGTGCTCTTCATGAGCGAGATCAGACTCGACAGGAGCTGAAAATTACAATCGATGCTACTCATATATGAAATTAACATTTAAATAAGGCTAAGGGATAACTGGGAGAATACTGCTGGTCTCCATATTGTTCACCATAGGCATTTTTTTTATGAATGCACCAGTCTATTGGTAACATACGGGTTACCTAAACTTTGTCCAGAGACTATGTGATGCAAGGCGGAGTAATACTCGCGTGTGGACTTCTAGTCCAAGAGACAACAATTGGTCCTGGCAAAGTGCCTATAGGGCCATCAGTACACTTCAGGGTAGAGTAGAGGCGATACCTCACCAACCACAAAGTTTTCACCTGTTAGTGGTAAAAGGGTATAACTCTGTCAGCTTCAGGCTTAACACTAGTATAACTATATGCCAATTAAATAAGCCCAGGTGATACAATTTGCAGCCATTCAGGGCGTGCAAATGTCCACTTAGTGGTGCCCAATGTCGTATAATATTCATGCAATTTTTTATATATACTTACTTCTGGTAAGTAATTTTAGCTGCATGAAAAGAGTGCAAAGAGTAAGTGATTCACTTTTATCTATTCAGTAGATAAAGTATTATTTTTCAGATTTTCCTAGCAACCTCTTGGGATTTTCTTATAATTATTAAGGTATATAAGTAATTTTCAGAATTACTAACCCATTAAGTAAATCCCCAAACACATAATGCTAGGAAGTAAACCATGAAAGAAATATGATGCTTCCAAAATGTACTAAGTCTAAGGTCTCACAATGTTACGGAAGCTCATATATCTAAAACCATGTTTCTCAGATTTCTAGAATTATCTGGAATTGTCTAGCATTTTCTAGAATTTTCTAGCAATTCTAATTATTTTCTGCTAATGAATAGGTAATTTTCAAAATTACTATAAGCAGAAATAACATGCTGAAGAAAATAAATCCAGAAACATATAACAATAATACCACATGTTAACAATCATGATATAGCTTAAATAATTTGAAAATGAGACATGAGAAAGAAATTCGGTCTACTGGACTCGATTGCAAATATGACAAACTTCAGTAATAAATAAAAATACCATAAAATTATTTGGATATCAGTAAAACTGAAATAATGTAGTAAATAAACATATGGAATAAAGATCAGTCTTCTGGACCAAATTGTGATACTAATAGGGGCATGTGGATAATTGAATTTTCGGTTCCATTATACTCAATTTAATTTAACTAAACCCCAGGGGCTAACTGAAAAGCGTCATTGCATAACTGTATTTTAGAGGAGCCCAAGGTCCTTTATGCAAAATTCCAGCCTTGCCTTATCTGTCCACCGAAAAAGGAGCGGCCAGGAGCCTTATCTTCCTCCTCCCTGGTTTCTTGGCCTCTCACTCAAAAAAATCTGGCCGCATCCCCTCTTTTCCAGCCGAAATGGCCTCTCCACCTCTCCCTTGATTTCGGCGCACGGGCCGCTCCACCTCCCCCATTTTCCGGATCCACCGAGCGGCCACCGTGCCGTTTTAGTTGTGCGGCGGCGACCCTGCGAGGCGGAGGGAGCGGCGCACCGGCGATGCATCGCGCGCGCGCCGCGGGCTCGAGAGGCTTAGCGCGGCGGTGCGCGGCTCGAGAGGCTTAGCGCGGCGGTGTGGGCTCGAGGCAGCGCAGCGCGCCAGCGCGAGAGGCCGCGCGCGTTATGCATGAGCGCGCGGCGGCCGCGCGATCGGCGGCCGGGCGTGTCGGCGGCAACCCCTGGTGCGGCGGCTCCACGGCACGGTGGCCCCACGGGCGACGACCTCAATGGCGCGCGGCCCCACGGTGCGGCGACCTAAACGGCACGGCACGGGCCTACGGCGAGAGGCGGCAGGGTGCCGAGGCGGAGCGCACGGCTGCGGCGCTGCGGGCGCGGCGTCCGGCGACTGCCATGGCAGCAGATCGGTATTGCAGTGGCTGCCATGGCAGCAGATCGTTTCTTCGGGCACGGTGGGTCGCGCGGTGCCGTGGCAGCTGCCAGCGAGTGCCGTGGCGGCAAATCCGCTGCCGGCGGCTGCCATGGCGGCGCTTGGTGTCAGGTGGCTACCACGGTAGGTTTTTGACATCCGATGGTTGGCGTGGCAGCGATTATGGCACTAGTTTTAGTTAAGAACTAAATCCGTTTTCTATCCTGAATGATCTAATGGCATGATGTTGCTTGACAATATGAAATCACCCTACTGCATTCTGGATGTAAACCATGAATTGCAAATCAATCTATTTTCAGGAAGTAGCAAATACCAGATCGATCTATTGACAGAACCAATTTCTACGAAATGGATCTACTCAGGGCATTGCTACTAATAAGGACTGCAGTCTAGATTGAGGATAGAAATTGCAATGCAATGTAAATGGATTGGAAATTGCATACCGTGCACCGTTATAGAGACTCGTGCTGATAACGTGTTGAGAAATAATATAGATCGGCGAACGGCAATGTACATACACAATACATTCTCCATGAACAATCCAATAACATACACAAGAATACCAGGAAATAGAGAGAACAATTGTAGTCTTTATTGATCTGTATTGTCTCTTTTACAATGGCTCAAAGCCCTCATATATAAAGGAGATTACAGAAGGGTAATTTAGGTATTTGCCCATAACCCAACCCATCAGGTTTCGTAACAATATCATGTCGGTTCACGAGCAAAGGGCTGGGTCCTGGTACAGTCCAAAGCTGTGTCGTATCAGCACAGATACGGTTAGGGTTAAACGGGTTGTGTCAATACGGTATGACCCGTTTAACCTAAAAAATTTGAAAAATTATAAAAAATTATAAAAAATAAAAAAAATTTAAGAAAAAAATATAAAAAATTATGGACATTGTTAATTATCAAGATAATTATTATCAATGATATAATGAGTTTTATTAACTTGTTAAAGTACATTACATGGCTGTCTCGTTAAAAAACTTTATCAAGTAAAAACTCAATTTGAGAAAATATTGGTAAAGAAAAAAAGAGTAAAACCTATAAAGTTCACTAGTGAGTACATCTGAAGACAAATATTGAAAATCCTATTCATTGCTATTTAAGTACAAATTATCAAAAGATTACTCTAAATTTGTATTCTGTACAGTATGTTGGAGTCATGATTCAGCTTATTCCCAGTCTTTAACAGTCAGAAGGATTTCGACCATCTCATTGGAGAGACTTGTTCGTCGCTCCTCGATTATTCTTCCAGATAGACTAAAAGCTGACTTCGAGGAGACCGTAGAGACAAGAACAGTCAATACACCCCGTGTTAATATGGATAGCACTGGATATGTAATTTTCTGGTTTTGCCACCATGAGAGGATGTTCAACTCTTGCTCAAAACTAACGCTATCACTGTTGAGATAGCTTGATAGGTCCCTGATGCTTCGTTGCCTTACTTCTCCTGACTAATGTGTACCTGCATGAGAACCTCGAGAGGAAGAACCAAATATCTTACCCCATTGCATAGTCCCTACAGAGGTGCTAGGGATTATCTGGGGTCTTTCCAAATGCACAGACCCAACTGTATTTTCGTATTTCTCTTATACTTGATGTAATTTATTGTTAACTACTCTATAGTATGTATAACAATCAAAACCAGTAGCATCACTTAAAAGTTATAGATATTTGTAAATCCTTGGAGTTTGGCCCTAGAATCCAAAATAAAGGCAAATACATATAAAATAGGAATTTCCCTCCAATATTTTAAAAACTTAGTTTTCATGGTAACTACAACATCTCGAAGTATATGATCATTTTCAAAAGCCTTTACGTGAGTGGCAATTTCAAGAATGTTATGAGAAGAGATTGGATAGTATACTCCAGAAAGACAAAATGTAGCCTTATGAAAAAGTTCTAAAAAAGAAAATATTTTTCACCAACAATTCAATCGTCCTCAGTAAGTTCGGGGTCTCTAACTTGGGTTCTACTAGAGGAGCTACGAGATTGATGAACTTGAGTGTGAAGAAAAATAGATAATGTGCTCTTATATGGTAATATATGTTTAAGTATAAGGTAAGTAGAGTTTTATCTAACAGGCATGTCTAAGCCAAATTTTCTAGGGCGGACATTCATTGCTACGCAAAAAACTCTTATATGTGGCTATTCTTTGGTTAAAACAATTAATAAATAAAATTGCATCCCTAAAAGAATCAATCCAAGCATTTAATCTTTTTAAACCAGATTTAATAATAAGATTAGTAATATGACAAGTATAACATTGATGCAGTAAGAAAGATTGTGTATAAGTATTAAACAAAAGAGTAAGAATTTTCATAGCCTTGGTGTTTGCAGCTGTATTATCTAAATTTATAGAAAAAATCTTATCCGTGAGGCCAAAATCTCCTACAACTTTAATAATACATTCTGCAATATTTTCAGCAATATGTGAAACATTAATTAATTTAAATCCTATAATCCTTTTTTCATTACCCAATTATCATTAACATAATGAGCAATAACACTAATATAATCTTCCCTAGCTCTACCACTCCATATGTTTGATGTCAAAGCAATAGAGAATGTACAAGTACTAAACATTTCTTTCAATTTTTCACGACAGTTGTTATAATATTTAATAAAATCTCTAGTCATGGTTTGCCTAGATACAACACTAAATCGAGGGTTATGAGCAGTCGTAACATATTTTTGAAAAGCAGTAGATTCACCAAAATTTAAAGGTAAATATTTAGAAGCAATTAATCTACAAAGGGATTCACGGGCTAGCTCCGGGTTGTACTCCTAAGTGTGTATCGAGCCGTCGGGGTTATATTACAGCTGTGTTTGGCGCAATTGTATTCTCTGCCTTCTTTTGTAGCTTGCAGCATGCTGTTGCAGGTGACCCGTCCCACCTGAAAATTTTGCAGATAATTCATTACCATAAATTTTACAAATAGCATATCTCACCGAATTTTCATTATCGTCGATCCTAAAATTTCTGTCGAAATCATTCCACACTCCTGATGTAGTATCTCTTGATCTTTTTGAACCCGTGCTCTAGGTTGTGGATGCACTCGTTAAGCCAACAAAAGATGGATCGATTGGACCCTACGCCGCTGGGCCGGCTGCTTGTTCTACCTCTACATTTTGTTGTGGATGTGGACCCTTCACTGATGGATATCCTTCTTGAAAGGATTGCATATCCTCCGCCGTAGGGCCGAATTCAGAGAGTTGAAAATCATAGTTCTCCATTGAATTAACTGCAAATTAAAATAGTAATTAAGTGATTAACTTACTGTTTAATTAAAAAATAATATAAAAAATTAAAATAAGACAGAACTATTACCTTTTCTGCAGCTCTCTGAAAATTCCTTTAAGTTTTTTGAATTTTCCGAATTTCGCACGAACTTCTCACTAATTTTGCTAAATTTTCACAAACACTTCCAAATTTTTCACAACTAAATAGAGAGATGAGAGTGAGGTTTGAGGTGTGGGAAATGGAAATCGGATGCCCCCCTATTTATAGAAAAAGTTTCATATTGTTTCTGAATTGTTTGCTATTTTTCGGATTTCTTTACACCACAACAGTCAAAAAAGATCAAAAACGGCTATATTTGGCCGGGCCGTGTCATGTCGTACCGTGCCGGTACGGACCGTTTACACCCGTTGCGGCCCTACCAATGCAGTGCCATGTCATGCCGGCACAACCCATGAGCTAAACGAGTCGTGCCGTGCCAGCCCATCGTGCCAGCCTCCTTGCCCAGTCCGTCAGGCCATGCCGACATAGCCCATCGTCCACATGAGCTGTGCCGTGCTCGGGTCGGACCTACAGTATCGAGTCGTGGGGCGGCCCGCGCAGGCATGGCCTATCTGGACATGTTTGGTTGGCACTCAAATTTTACTATGTTTCTCTTTCTTTCAGACTGTCACTACCGTAGTAAACGACTAGGCTATACCAACTGTGCTCACTGCCCGAGGCCTAATACTATTGGGCTAGTCTAGGCATGATACAGTACAAACTGTAAATAGACCGTGCCGGCTTGGTTTAGTCGAACATGCTGTACTTGGGCCAACACCTCGGCACCACGAGATGGTTTGGTGCAGCACGCACAATAACTCTCATGTGGTAGTATAGTAAAGTTACTTACGGTTGACAATAAAATTCTATGTTAGGGTTGGCCCGGCACGGTCCGACTCCTCTCCGTGTTATGTCTGGGTCAGAGGGCAGCCCGTGAGTTGTCACCGTAACTTGTTCAGACCAACTGTGCCGAGCCAAATCAGACCGTGTCTTATCTGGGCCCGTGCCATGCCGTACTAGGCGGCCCATTTAGATAGGTCTCGACTGCATAATAAACTGTGGGCAAGGTTAAAAAATGATATAATATTAAGTTGACCACATGGACATTTACGTAAATTTGGTTCAATGGAGATTGAGACCTAGCGAGTCTCATGAGACATGCATGTTTAGTTTAGTCAAATATTGCTTAGTCCAATCTTATCCCCTATATTAAGAGAGATAGGAACTACTTGTTGTAATCTATGAGATATTAATAAAGAGAGAAAGGCTGGAATGACATATTGTGTCTACTCTTCTACTTTTATGTTCTTATTTGTCAGCAACACGATCACAACAGTGTAATGCTCTTGCGTAGATCATCTACTATTTGCAGTGTTTATTTAGTCCTCTCTAAAGTGCCTACCGTAGATGCCAGCTCCACTAGCGGTCATTGCTACCAATGGCAGCCGCAGGCCGCACCTACCTCGCTACCCTCGTCAGCATCTACCGGGCTGCCATCAACACCAACAGTACCAAGTAGTGCCAACCGCACCGCCGCTGCCATGGTTCTAGCCCACGACCTTGCCTTGTTGACAAAGCGGCGGGGGAGGGGGGTACCAATGTGAAACGCAAACCTATTGACGCTGGCAGGTAGAATTGTTCTCCTTGAATTTGCCTTATTGGGTTTTTAATTGTATTGACAAGTTGCTAGGGGGTTTTGTGGGTGGTGCTGAGCAAGCGCAAGGGGGTCATTGCCTGGTGTTGTGGGGCAGAGTCTACGGGCCACTCCATCTTGGTAGGTTGGGTATTCACAATTTGTAATTATTAAATTTTGCTCTCCGTGAGAATTGAGCGTTGGCGCGGTGGTAGTGGTTACTGTTGTGTACCCCACCCATCTGGCTTTGATCCTCCGGATCACTCGGTGTCTCACCTCACACATGTGTGATTTCAATGAGAAAGTGTGCGCCGCACTCTACGAGGTAACATACATGTATGAGTGTGCTGTGCAGAGATATTTTCAGAGCAAGTACCCAAATCATTGTGGATGATTGCTCAAACATGTTATTCTGGGAAGATCATTGGATCCATGTCATATCAGCTGAAGTTTTTTTTTTTTTTGTGAGGGGAACTACGGCGGCCTACGAGCCAGCCTGAACAATTTTATTATCCAAAGCATGATTGCAAACAATACAGGGGGTCGGAGAGAGAGATTTATTACACGTGAAATTACATTAGGATGTGACACCCATGCCTCTAAGCGCTCCTTGAGCAGAGCGTTGTTGCACCAATGCGCCCACAACTGAAGATCAGCATTGTTATAACGGATCACCTGATGAGCTTTCTCAAGCAGAAACAGTACAGGAGGCCATGTAGAACAACACTTGGGTAGCAGATCTCAGAGGAGCCATCTCAATTGCCACGGTGGCTAAGTACCTCCAGTTATGGAATGCTATTAGAGTGGTGTAGCTAAGGGAAGGGGTGGAAGATCAATGGCTGTGTAGGTGAACTGGAAATCACATATATAGCACCAAATCAGCGTATAATACCCCCTTTTCCTGTGACAAGCCCTAGGCAGCCCTCAAGTTCAAGTTTTCTTTATGGTTGGTGCTCTTAGATCGTAGTTGGATGGCAAACTGCCGATAAAGAAGAAGCCTACCAAATCAGCGCCACTGCTCTTGCTTGCATGAGTAAATGACGCGCTCCCCAAGTAGCGTGATGTTAGGCTTCACGATGTGCTTGAGGTCAGTGGTGAGCATGGACCTGTTCGTCTTCATGATCTTGAAGAGCTTGTCAAAGGAGCCAAAGAAGGGGATCTAGAACTCGAGCCTCAGGGCAACATCGCAAGAGTGGAGGGTCCTGGCACCACGCCGCCGTCGACCAGGAGGAAGCGTAGATCTGGGGATCGGACAGACTAACGCTATCTCAGAGGGAGGCGAGGTGGCAGGCAATGTTGACCACCCTAGAGAGGAGGAGCGGAGGGTCGATGGCGATGATGGTGGCGATGTCAGGGCGGGAGAGGCCAATGCCGGAGAGGAAGGCAAGCACGATGTCAGGGTTGGAGGCGGAATTGAGGGGTGAGAGGTTCTTGGACACATTGAGCACTTGGGCACGGGTGAGACCGTAGGTGGTGAGGAGGTAGTCCTCGAAGGAGAATGGGGTGGGTGATGCATAGGCGGAGGTGGAGGAGGAGAGGTGGGGAGCGCAAAGGTGGAGATAGGAGGAGGGTGCCGCGGTGATGGTGGGATGGGAGGCAGTGCGGAGCAGCGGGAGTAGACGCGTACGGAGGTAGAGCATGGAGACAGCAGCGAGGGTGGTGGATGGGCCATCTGCGGATGCCAAAATTTCCAAGAAAAATCATGGAGATAGGCACGGAGTGTTGCAGTGTAGTGTGGAATTGCAAGTTCGGATCAGATCAAAAAAAATGGATGGATGAATGCTTGTAGGGCTGGAAACTAGCCGAGCTGAGCTCATCTAAAGCTACGGCTCTGCTCGACTTAGCTCGTTCAGGAAATAAGCAAGAAGTCTAGCTCACACTACTACAGAAAAGTTCATCATAGATGGTTTGAAAATGTCACAACTGACGGTTTTACGAACCATCTATGCTTATGGATCAGTAATACCCTAAGAACATTATATATAGTTTTGAACCGTTTGTGATAACTCTTATCACAGACAATTTTTACTATAAACCGTCTATGATAGTTTATTATCATACACGATTTAGTTAAGAACAATCTGTGATTGCATTTTCACGTTGTCATAAATAAGCTTCCTTTGGTTCATCAGCATTCTCTAATTACGCTATAAAATAGCGCAATTAGAGAATGAAGATGAACAAAAGCAGACCTATTTATGAGAACAAGATCATCGTGTAATAAACTTTGGCGCTATGTCTTTGGTGGCTTGTTGTTTATAGGTTGTTGTAGGTGTTGTTGTTTTGTTGCTTTGGTGTGTAATAGGTGGCTTCGTTCATTTTTGATTCATGTTGTTTTCTCTCCTCTCTATTAATGGAATGTGACAGAGCGTCTGCCCTTATTTCAAAAATACTTTAGTGCCATTTCTTCATCCTACAATAAAACTTGAATTTCAATGAGGGTCGAAACCCTAGCCATCCATCAACCATCATAAAAACTAAGACATCAACAATTAATTTTCACATGCACAAGCATCAAGATTATATTTACATAGCCGAAACCCTAGCCATTCAACAATTTTGTAATTTCATATCCAAACATCAAGGAAGAGAAGGGAGGGGATTGGATGAGGGATATATCTCTAGTGATGGAGATGCGACATCTGCATCACTTGTTGTGTCATGACGATAACACTGCACAAGACACTCTTACGATAAGAGTGTCTTGTGTAGTGAACCGTAGTGTCATAACCGGAGGCGGAGGAGCTTAGGGAAGTAGTCGGCGTCGTTGTGGGAGGCGGCACTTCGATCGGTTTGAGAGAGCTAGCTAGTAAGCGGCACTTCGAATTGGAGTGTCTGGGAGAGGCGTGTGGGCAGCATATATAAAGGCATTTGGGTAGCGTAATTGATCAGTGGTTGAGAGGTCGCGATGTCGCTTCAGTTTGAATGTTTGAATAAAGGAGCGGCAAAATTGGGTGACTAAATGTCACAGACGGTTTTTAATACAAACCGTCTGTGATAATTCAATATCACATACGGTTCTTGTTAATAACCGTCTGTGATACTTCATAGAGAGTTTTCAACATGAATCGTCTATGATATTATCTCTTCATAGATGATTTTAGCGCTGCTAATAACACAGATAGTTGCTAAACCAAAATAGCATGTGATTGTATTTAATAGAGACGATTTTGGCAAACCGTCTATGATGAGACGTTTAGTATTAGCCTTTTGTAGTAGTGTTGGCTTGGCTCATTTCCTAACTTGAGCGAGCTTGCGAACCGTTCAGCAAGCAACAGCCAGAAGCCCAGAACCGATCTCCAACATAAGCTTTGATAAAGATTGCGGGGCTCCAAGCATGAGTAAATCACAACATAACGTGATCATAGCCCCAACATGGTATGAAAAATTGAAAAACAAGCCAAGTGGCAAACAACTTGGCACAACAGAATGTGTGTACAGTAAAAAAATTGAATAGATAGTAATCGAAGGAAGGAATAATAAACTGGGACTTTCCTTCATACACACTAGTAAAATGCACTTGTAGGTAGAACTAAGGATCAGATCATATGCTTTAGCAACCAATAACTTATTCCAAAAGTAGCAGCAGAACAACACAATTACCGCGGTGGCTGAGTACGTCCAGTTGGACGGCCCTTCGCCTGTGACAAGCCCTGGGCACTCCCTCAAGTTGGACGGCAGACCGCCAGCAGAGAAGAAGCCTGCCAAATCAGCGCCACTGCCCTCTTTGCTTGCAGGTACATGAGTCGATAAATCACCCTCTCATTGGATGAGATTGACATTATGAGCATTAAGATCGCTAGTAGTTCTACAGCTGAAATCAAGATTTGAGAAAGACCTTGACTAATGAGCATCAGAGCATGCGGTGTTTGTGTTAGCTATAAGCCTGAAAGAACCTCCAATATCTCTGTCCCGAGGTGTCAAAGTTGGACTTCGGCGGGAACTTTCCCAGCACGAACTGCGGCGTAAGCATCTGCGAGCCCAGGAACAACATCCTTGTGGCAATCAATGTATTTTGCTATGAAATCCTTGTCAACATAACAAACTATCGAGCAAAAGTCAGCACCTTTCTTCACCAATCCCTTCGCCTGCAGGATCTTTATGACATAATGCCGTGGCACCAGCCGCTTCTCCAGGCTAAAGGCGAGCAGCAGGGGCCTCTCAACGATGTACTCTGGCACCAAGCCAACCTCAGTGACCATGAACTCTATCTTGCCGCGAAGTTTTTCCTCAGATAGTCCTAGAATTTGTGGCATCCTGCAGACCGCAACGCGGAGCTTGTCCTTGGAGCAAGCAAGAGTGCTCCTCAAGAACTTCATCCTCGCGGCGACCTTCTCTTCTTTGACACAGGCAGCCATGCTCACCGCGTACTTGAATGCATACGAGGTGCGTGGCACGCCGAGCTTTTCAGCGCGCTTCACAAGCACCTTCACTCGCTCTGGCTTGAACACGAGCACCCTCGTGGTCAGCTTGACAATATCACAAACACCTAGCCCGCACTCCCCAAGCAACGCGATGTTAGGCTTCGCGACGCGCTCGAGGTCGGCGGTGAGGATGGAGTTGTTCCACTTCACTTTCTTGAGGAGCTTGTCGAAGGAGCCGAAGAAGGGGATCCAGAACTCGAGCCTCGGGGCAACCTCGCAGCAGCGGAGGGTCCTGGCGCCGCCGACCAGGAGGAAGCGGGCGATCTGGGGATGGGACAGGCCGACGCGATCGCGGAGGCTGGCGAGGCGGCGGGCTATGTTGTCAACCCTGGCGCGGAGGAGCGGTGGGTCGGCGGCGACGACGGCGGCGATGTCGGGGCGGGAGAGGCCGACGCCGGAGAGGAGGGCGAGCACGGCGTCGGGGTTGGAGGCGGAATTGAGGCGGGAGAGCTTCTTGGACGCTTTGAGCGCTTGGGCGCGGGTGAGGCCGCAGGTGGTGAGGAGGTAGTCCTCGATGGAGAATGGGGTGGGGGACGCGTAGGCGGAGGCGGAGGTGGAGAGGAGGGGAGCGCGAAGGTGGAGAGAGGAGAAGGGTGCCGCGGTGGTGGTGGGATGGGAGGCGGCGCGGAGCAGAGGGAGAAGGCGCCTACGGAGGTGGAGCATGGCGCCGGCGGTGAGCAGTGTCGGCGTGTGTTTAGGGACAGGTTGGCATTTGTGGTGAATGGCGATGCACCGTTGATTTGTGTTGGGGGGAAATTACATAACATCGCCTAGTTGGCACTCGAATTTTACTAGGTTTCTCTTTCTTTCAGACTGTCACTGCCGTAGTCGCACGACTAGCCTACACCAACTGTGCTGACTGCCCGAGGCCTGAAATTATTGGACTGGTTTAGACACCATACAGTACAAATAATAAATAGATCGTACCGATATGGTATAATCGAACATGCTATACTTGAACCGACACCTCGGCACCACCAAACAGTTTGGTGCAGCACGCACAATAACTATCGTGTACTAGTACAGTAAAATTACTTATGGTTGGCAATATTATTCTGTATTAGGGTTGGTCGAGCACGGTCCGACTCCTCTCCGTGTTGTGTCTGGGTCGGAGGGCAGGCCTGTGGGTTGGCACCGTAACTTGTTCAGACCAAACGTACCGAGCCTAATCAGACCATGTCTTATTTGAGCCGTGCCATGCCGTACTAGGTGGCCCATTTAGATAGGTCTCGACGGCATAATGGACTGTGGGCAAGGTTAAAAAATGTTATAATATTAAGCCGACCACATGGATATTTACGTAAATTAGCTTCGATGGAGATTGAGATCTAGAAAGACTCATGAGACATGCATGTTTAGTTTAGTCACATATTGCTTAGTCCAATCTTATCCCCTATATTGAGAGAGATATGAACTGCTTGTTGCACACACATCTATGAGATATTAATAAAGAGAGAAAGGCTGGAATGACATCTTGTGTCTACTCTTCTATTTTTATGTTCTTATTTGTCAGCAACACGACCACAACTTCAACATTGTAACGCTCTTGCATAGATCATCTACTATTTGCAGTGTTTATTTAGCCCTCTCTAAAGTGCCTACTGTAGATGCTAGCTCAACTAGCGGTCTTTGCTACCAATGGCGGCCGCAGGCCGCACCTACCACGCTGCCCTTGTTAGCATCTACTGTGCTGCCATCGTCAACACCGACAGTACCAGTTAGTGCCAACCGCATCGCCGGTGCCATGGTTCTAGCCCACGATATCGGACTCCGAAGCAACGAGTCCAGAATCCTCTGTGTAAATCATACTAGTCTAGGATCAAACTAGTACACCCAGTGGATAACAAAGATTCATATCATGCACAATGACATTTATTCATTAACTAAATATGGGTCTGATGGCCAAAGTTTACATCAATGGTTCATAAATCAAAACTAAATATAAGTGGTGGAAGAAGATCAATAAAGCAGTAGCCCATCCTGTCTCCCTACAGGCGAATAACTGTAAGACGTGGCATACTCGTCGTTATTCTCACCGAAGTTGATGAAATCCTTCTATGAAAATAGTGAATGAAGCAACATGAGTACATAAAGTACTCCATAAGTTACACTAGGAGATTTAACAGAGTTAATGTATATATAAGGGTTGACAATGGAAGGCATAGTAAGGTTAATTGAGCGTAAAGCGAAATTTAAGTAAATACTGTAAATATATTTAAAAAGCTGAATTTTATACAATAGATAGAAATAATAATTTAGTAAAATAATATCGTTAATGCAGACTCCAACCAAACACTAACCTACTCATAGGTATCCCACCTGGTCTATCTTTTTCAAAAGAACTCATACGGATTCTGCCCATCCATATACTTTTTAAATCTCCTATAGATTCCATCCATCCATATGCCTTTTCAGAAATTATTTTGAAAACCAAAGTCTAATCCGTGAAAAACTTTACTCACCTTGTCCATGACCGTGAGCACGGCTATCCAGGATAGTTGTTGACACTCTACAGAGATTGTGCGACTTTACCCACAAAATATGATCATCCCGTATTGCCACTGGTTAAACACACTTCTTTTGGTGTGCACGAGATCATGATAAGGCATTTACAATGCTAAGCCTTCAACCTGGTCATGCCGCCACTAAGATTTCACAACAACATGAATCCACAAGTTAGAGCCACCTATTGTGCCGTGTGAGACTTCTCATGGCCTACACCGCGCTCGCATTTAACCTATAGCGAAACCAAAGTTGGAACCTCACAAATTAATCAGCTAGATTGTGCGACTTTACCCACAAAATATGATCATCCCGTATTGCCACTGGTTAAACACACTTCTTTTGGTGTGCACGAGATCATGATAAGGCATTTACAATGCTAAGCCTTCAACCTGGTCATGCCGCCACTAAGATTTCACAACAACATGAATCCACAAGTTAGAGCCACCTATTGTGCCGTGTGAGACTTCTCATGGCCTACACCGCGCTCGCATTTAACCTATAGCGAAACCAAAATTGGAACCTCACAAATTAATCAGCTAGAACTGTCCCATACTAGTCTTGTGGTAGTACGATGTGGCTTTGCAATAGTAACTCACAAACCGGTCCTTAACTTGACTTAGGCTCAAACCACATACCCCTTGTGCTTAACAATCAACATTGTGTCACCGAACAACAATGCATACCAGCACCCATCACCTAACCATTTGCCTAGGTCCAAATCAAGTTTTATATTTTATTTTCAAACATTTCTTATATCTTCTTGACTAAGATTATTTTAAATCAAGTCAAGAATATATTTTAGAAAATCATCGTTTTGTGTGAAACAAATATTCCCACCAAAATTATTCTAAGCATGACTAAGCAATTCTGTAAAATTTCTAGTCAATACTATTGTACTAACTATGTTTTCACCAAAGATGATAAGGCATGATTGTTAAAGGTCAAATTTGGTTGTACACAAAGGAATCGGGTGTAACTAGAATTTAAATCACCATTAAACTATGTTTGAATAAAAATATACATACATAATAGTTTAAAAACAACATAAATAATTTGAGTTACTGGGAGCAATGTGATCAAAAGTGTAACTTACCTTGCTTCGAAGTTTGCTGAGGTTTGCCGAAGTTATATTATCTGGAATAGTCATAGTCTACACACGAAAAGTAGAACAAACTAATTCAAATAAAATCCAAATAAAATCTAAAAATTATAAAATATATACTAGGAGATAGATTATGAATTTAGACATTTAAATGGTTCCAATCAGAATTAGGGTGAAGGAGAACAACTTCTGATAGTTTGAATTCTAAAGAAATAAATAAAAGGAATTATTGGAATTATTTTTGTGAAGAAAAAGCGCTCGGATGCTATAATATTTGTGTATGGTTAAAGCCATGATCGAAGGCATAGTCGAAACCATGGTGAAAACCATAGTTGAATTAGCGGTTGAAGTTGTAGAGGTCGAAGTCAAAGACGGAGACTCCAAGTATGGGTGAAGTCAAAGTCGAAGATTCGATCGAAGACTTGGTCAGAACTGTACAGTGGTCGAAGAACACTATAGCAGTCATGGATACTATAGCGGTCAAGTACCAAGGGTAGTCGGAGTCGAATAATCGTAGAAGGAGTTCTGTGTGTGGTCGTAAGTGGGAAGCGAGGTCGGAAGCAACTGTGGTTGAACAAGGCAATGGTAGAAAGTGTAGGTGGTTGAAAGCTACAGTAGTCGAAAAAGCTATAGTGATCGAAAAAGACTTAGTGGTCAGAGAAGCTTTAGTGATCGAAAATTCGCTTCTTTAAAAATTTAATTTTAAATTAATTATTTAAAAATATTTGGATCTTTTTTTGGATTATTTGTGTAATATTGGAAGCAAATATCAAAATCCTGATTCCAATCCGAATTCTCGAATTCAAATTCTAAATCCAAAAATTCAAATTCAAATCTTCAAAACTTCAAATCTATAGAAAATTATCCATTCTAATTTTTCTTAGCACTTCTCACTTTTTCAAAAAAAAAAACAAAAACAAAAAGAAACAACAGGGGTTACCGAAGGGTGACCCATCGTAGATTTGCCTCAAGCCAATCCTCACTTAACCCATCAATGCTCCAACCGACAGCTACGAAGAATGCTTTTCTTCTTCATTGTTTATGCTTCTCATTTCCTTGCTTTTATTCCTCTCAGCTGAGCACTGTTTATCTTCTACAAATGACTGAACTGTTACTCTCTCTCTCTTCTCTTTCTTCAACGTGCAACAAAACCATTAACAGCTACTAAAAAAGCTAAAACCTCCAAACCAAAATTAATGGCATGCAGGACATAACGTCCTCATTTACATCAAGCAAACAAATACCACCCATTTCATTGCCATTTATTAATCCGTTTCTACTCTTTTTCTTCTGTTTTCAAACTTTGAACGCCATCACTAATTCTTTCATTCTGAGTCTGTTTCCTCTCCCTCCAAGCCTATAAATATAACCTTCGTGATCTCCTAACCCTGCACCACTCTTCCAAACTTCCAAAACACCTCGGCACCACAAGTCGTCTTCCCAAGCAATGCCAATGGTTTTGCTCCAACCGTCGCTACTGTAGGTCTCTAGTCGCCGCGCCACCGCTGACCAGCTGTTTTCCGGTGAGCCACCAACCTATGTATCCCGTTGGCTGTGTCTCCTTTCTTCTCCCACGCCGGCAAGCCGCCACGCCCTCTTGTTGCCTGTGTGCTGTGCCGTGCTGACTCCATTGCTCTCTGTTAGCTCTTATGTTAGGTTCATGTATTTGTTTGTGAGAGACTACCATATGTGATAGCAAAACACAGTGGTAGAGGTATTGTTTTACAACCATGAGGTCATGTGTTCAAGTCTTGAGAAATGCAAATTTGGACATCTTTTGATTACTTTCGGTCAATGACAACCGGTCCCCACTCGTCATACACTCAAGAATCCAAAAATCAGCCAAAAAATAAGATTCAAGAGAATATTCCGCGGTTTTGCAATTTTATTTTCTAGAATTTATAATCAGTTCGATCTTCCGATCGCTCGTTCTCTCTCATATGAACTCCGAATTTGTTTATTCTTTTTTCTAAATTCATTATCTTCCTTCCAGTATATATTTTGTATTTTTGTGATTTTATTTATTTATTTATTTTGTTTTGTCGTTTCGCGTGTAGAACCCGACGTCACTGAAGAATTTGCCGAGCAGCAGCCTGAAGGTCCAGACAGCGTGCTAGAAGGCAAGTCTCCTTTGATCATCTTGTACCTATGTTTACTAAAATTATTTTATTATTTTAAATTTAAATGTATTGCTATGTTACATAAAATGATAACTTTTGTTGTAAGTATGTTAGTTAATCCAATAATTGTTATACACTCCTTTGACGTTGACTACCATGTACCTTTGTCACCCTAGATTTTCCTTATCTCAGTATTGAAATTATTGTGCTATTTGTTAATTTTAGAACAGTAGTAATTGCTTAGACAAGCTATTCGGTTACTAAAACCTTATGGGTGGGAATATTGTTATCAAATTTCTAAATAATTATTTTTACCTTGTGTTGGGCAATAGGTGTTGCCATTGGTTTATAAAATAAAATAAAATGATAAAATTGTTTTTGACTTGAGCGAATAGTAAGATTGGATTGGTGCGGATTTAGCACAAAAACTTGTATTGTGAATGTTTCTCCCTAGTCAATTAAGGACCGACGCTTGTGAATGTCCAAACTGAGCATTACCGTACAACCATAAGTCTATATGGGTACGACCTAACTAAATAACTTGCGAAGGTTTAGTTTAGATATCACTAGTGGTAAGTAAGTGACATGGTGTACTGGTTTACTCATAGTGAGGCACAGGGATCTATTATACTCATACGGCGCAAGAGGGAGCTTCTGACTATGGTGGATTTAACCATTCAGCGGTGAAATCTCAGTGAGTAGTGTCTAGCTAGATTGGAGTGATGTAAAGATTTTGTGATAAATTATCTGGGTCTTATGCCTAAGGAAGCATGTTGGCTATTAAGATAACTTATCTCTTGTATGTAAAGTTGTATAACCTCTGCAGAGTGTAAAACTATTCGAATAGCCGTGCCCACGGTCAAGGACGGGCAAGGTGCACTTTCACATGGTAGATTTTTGGTTTTTGGTTTGAAAGTAAAGATTTTGGGAATGGGAGTGGATGGAACTCTCGGGAGTGTATTCTGACGGATGGAGCCAGTGAGGGTAGATGGAACCTGAATTCTTGAACTTTGGCGGTTAGAGCCTGTCTACTAGTGTTGGTGGTTGGAACCTTCACTAGAAAATTTATCAAGTTTCAGTTTTGCAATTACTTTGATAAATTGATGCTTTCAAAAATATACAGTGGTATTTGAAATAAAATATCGCTTTGTGCAAAAGAACCATATTAATCTTTCTTTATTAAGCCCTGCATCTACTGCATTTTTTTCCAAGACTTGCGGAGTACTTTATGTACTCACATGCTACACTCAAAAATAACTCACAGAGGATTATGAAGCCCAAGAAGGAAATTACAACTACATCGCGTGTGGATTCGTTGAAGGCTTTCCGGAGTATTAGGTTGCATTCCCCAGTCAATTGCCTGTGGCGTATTAATGGGCCATCGTCAAAGTTTATTTCTACTTCCGCTGTGTTTTTGTTTGAGGGGTCTTATAATATCAGTTGTAATAAAGTAGCCATAAGGCGTGTACTCTCTATTATTGTAATAAAGCATTGTTGGTTATGTAATCATCACTGTTTAACTGTGTGCATTAGTTTTGATCTGGGATTAGTGCGGTAATACATAGAGGGTTTGGATTCAGA
The DNA here is from genome assembly GCA_036346265.1 of Melocanna baccifera. Classification (NCBI taxonomy): domain Eukaryota; kingdom Viridiplantae; phylum Streptophyta; class Magnoliopsida; order Poales; family Poaceae; genus Melocanna; species Melocanna baccifera. The sequence continues at coordinate 15,084,755 of CM070708.1, read as the reverse complement.
AATTCGGTCCCAACAGAAGGGCTTACAGGCGCATGGAAAAGGCCATGGTGCCAGTGAGGGAAGTCACGAGGGTCATAGGGAATTAGCAAAATGGAACGCTGAGGATCCGAGAAACATGTAAAAAGTGACGACACGTCAACCAGACCACGGTGGTGATGTGGGCGATGACAATGACATGGGGCTAGGGAGAGGTACAATTTTCGGGCGTAGAACATAAAGAAGTAGGGTGAGCATGGTCTAAAACGCGATATGGTAAAGTTAGGAAAATTATCGGCTAAGCCGAAAACTCATTGAAGACAACGCAATCGGCATTTGAATGACGATGGTAGAGAAAAAGGAAAAACTCAATATCTTGACGCTTGCTGGAGCAAATCCAAAACCATTTGGAAGGTAACTATCTGGGATGGTTTGGCACATTTTGACATAAAAGGATTGTTGAAAGTATCATCGGATAGATGGAAACGCGAAGTGCTATTGGTGGCCATGGCTAGATGTCGAAGGCAAAAATTTGTGGAAGGTTTTTGCAGAAACGGAGGGAAGCACAATGTAGAACGCGATAAGGCAAGACTTACGGAGATGACGACATAGGCTAAAACTCATCGGAGATGACGAATCGATGTTAAGAAGTCGAAAACGGCTGTTTCCACGAAAAGCTCAATTTATGACGATTGGCTCCACAAAAAAATAAATAAAAATAGTGGATGAATTGCTTAGAGGCTAGACCATGATATGACGTAAACAAAAATCAAGAAATTCACAAAAAAAAGGCTAGGTGCGCGAAGAAACGGTTTTACTATCTTGGCTTGATAAGGTCGACGAGGACTCAGGCATTTTTAGGTGATGGCGATGGAAGAACGACATAGAACGCGTCGAGATGAACTCAATGGTGCTGATGACTCGGCCAATGGATGGGTTGACGTTGGCGTTCTAGGCAAACGGAGAAGAGATAGTAGGTGGGGTTTGTGGCAAAATGAAGAAGAGAATGTGGAGAACCTAGTGCTCACCGTGGTGGTGGTGGAACATGCGTGGTCGGCCGACGGCGAGGAGAGAAACGGCGACACGATTTAGCCTACGGTGGTGACGATGCTCTCGTGAAGGTGAGGAGAGCACCGCATAGAACGCGTGAAGACAATACCGGTGATGTGGTCAATGGTGGTGAGACTCCACTATAGGCAGCGCAAATGGCCGAAGAACAATGTTTGGACGATGAAACAAAAATGCCGATTGTGTCCAAGAGAAAGGGAGTGAGGACTTGAGATTTTTGGGGATAGATGAGGGAGAGAAGGGGCACACGGTGCTCCCTTTTATAGGGGCTGAGGACAACGGAGGAGGGAGATCGAGCCACGATGTCAATTTAGGGCAACATTTCATTCTCACGTAAATACACATGAAGGAGGGGAAAATGACCGGGAATGAAGGAGTCTTGATGAGAGGGATTGAGTGCACTTAATTGCGCAAAGAATCATGAAGAAAATGAATGGTTCTGAAAAGCTCTAGAGAGCACTCATGGCGGCTTGCGCTTAGGCAATCACGACTGGAAGAAGAAGAAAGGGAGGAGAGAGAAAAAAAGAATAAAAAAATATTCAAGGAACACTATTTTTTTATTTTAAACTAAATTAATTATTATTTTATTGTGCCACACGACCTCGCCTTGTGGACAAAGTGGCGCAGGGGACTAGCAATGTGAAACGCAAAACTATTGACGCCAACGGGTAGAATTGTTCTCCTTGAATTTGCCTTATTGGGTTTTTAATTGTATTGACAAGTTGCTAGGGGTGTTTTGTGGGCAGTGCTGAGCAAGTGCAAGGGGGTCATTGCCTGGTGTTGTGGGGCAGATTCCGTCGGCCACTCCATCTTGGTGGATTTGGTATTCACAATTTGTAATTATTAAATTTCGCTCTCCGTGAGAATTGAGCGTTGGCGCAGTGGTAGTGGTTACTGTTGTGTACCCTACCCGTCTGGCTTTGATCCTTCGGATCATTCGGTGTCTCACCTCACACGTGTGTGATTTCAGTGAGAAAGTGTGCGCCGCACTCTATGAGGTAACATACATGCGTGAATGTGGTGTGCAGAGCAATTTTGAGAGCAAGTACCCAGATCATCATGGATGATTGCTCAAACGGCTTATTCTGGGAAGATCATTGGATCCAAGGCTTATCGGCTGAATTTTTTTGTGAGGGAAACTACGGTGGCCTACGAGCCTGCCTGAACAATTTTATTAGCCAAAGCATGATTGAAAGCAATGCAGGGGGTCGAAGAGAGAGATTTATTACACATGAAATTACATTATGATGTGACACCCATGCCTCTAAGCGCTCCTTGAGCAGAGCACTATTGCACCGGTGCGCCCATAACTAAAGATCAACATAGTTGTAACGGATCACCTGATCAGCTTTGTCAACCAGAAACAGTACAGGAGACCATGCAGAACAACACTTAGGTAGCAGATCTCAGAGGAGCCATCTCAATTGCTGCGGTGGTTGAGTACCTCCACTTATGGAATGCTCTTAGGCCCCGATCAATATAGCGATCGGTCGTCGCGTTCGACGTTGGGCGGATTTTCACTGTAGCGCGTACAGTGCGCGCTACAGTGAAAAAAAAATTTCCGTTTTTTTTATTTTTTTTTAAAATTTACTTATACTTTTTTTCGTTTTTTATTTTCGGTTTTTTATACATTTTTTTACATTTTTTATACCCAATAAACCAACTCACTCTGATGTTTTTCAGCGATTCTGATATTTTTCAAGAAAAGTCAAAAGCCATCGCTATTCCGATCACCCCCTTAGAGTGGTGCAGCTAAGGGAAGGGGTGGAAGATCAATGGCTATGCAGATGGACTAGAAATCACATATACAGCGCCAAATCAGTGCCACTACTCTTTGCTTGCATGAGTAAACGACGTGTTCCCCCAAGTAGCACAATGTTAGGCTTCACGATGCGCTTGAGGTCGGTGGTGAGCATGGACCTGTTCGTCTTCATGATCTTGGGAAGCTTGTCGAAGGAGCCACAGAAGGGGATCCAGAACTCGAGCCTCAGGGCAACGTCGCAGGAGCGGATGGTCCTAGTGCCGCGCCGCTGCCAACCAGGAGGAAGCGAGCGATCTGGGGATTGGGTAGACCGACGCGATCTCGGAGAGGAATGGAGGGTCGGTGGCGATGATGGCGGCAATGTCAGGGAAGGAGAGGCCGACGTTGAAGAGGGCAAGCACGGCGTTGAGGTTGGAGGCAGAATTGAGGCAGGAGAGGTTCTTGGATGCATTGAGCGCTTGGGCACAGGTGAGGCCGCAGGTGGTGAGGAGGTAGTCCTTGATGGAGAATAGGGTGGGGATGCATAGGCGGAGACAGAGGCGGAGAGGAGGGGAGCGCGAAGGTGGAGATAGGAGGAGAGCGTCGCGGTGGTGGTAGGATGGGTGGTAGTGCGGAGCAGCGGGAGTAGGCGCGTACGGAGGTAGAGCATGGAAACGGCGGCGAGGGTGGCAGATGGGCCATCTGCGGATGCCAAAATTTTTGAGAAAAATCATGGAGACAGGGCAGGGAGTGCCGCAGCGTAGTGTGGAATTGCAAGTTTGGATGAGATCAGAAAAAAATGGATGGATGAATGGTTGTAGGGCTGGACACTAGTCGAGCCGAGCTCATCTAAAGCTGCAGCTCTACTTGGCTCAGCTCATTCATGAAATAAGCTAGAAGTTTAGCTCACACTACTATAGAAAAGCTATCATAGATGGTTTGAAAATGTCACCACTAACGGTTTTACGAACCGTCTTTGCTTATAGATCAGTAATACTCTAAGAGCATTATAGATAGTTTTGAATTATCTATGATAACTCTTATCATAGATGGTTCTAACTATAAACCGTCTCTGATAATTTATTATCGTAGATAATTTAGTTGATTAAAATCACTCCGTTTCTGTTGATTGAAATTGCCATTCCTATTCATCGACCAGCCGAAGTGCTGTTACAGCAATTTTTGGACAGCTCAAGATGGAAGAGGCGTACTCCTTATAAGCCTTCCCTATTGTAATTCTGGAACTATCTATGAAATAGAACCATGTTTATTTGCCTACTCCCTTGTCTACTTACTTTTCTTTACTTAGCTATTTCTTCTAAAATTTCCCAATTCCTGTTCTGAATCCGAAGTTGCGCAGCCCCAACCTACTAGGGGCCTGACAATGGCGCCGGCACTGACGGCAGAGGGCCGCCGTCGGTGAGCAGGGTCGACATGTGTTTAGGGGCAGGTTGGCAATGTGGTGAATGTTGATGCAACGTTGATTTGTGTTAGGGAAAATTACATAACAACGCCTAGTTGCCACTCGAATTTTACTACGATTCGTTTTCTTTCGGACTGTCACTGCCGTAGTCGCACCACACACGGTACGTAGCTCGACCAAATCGGGTGTGCTATACTTGAGCTGACACCTTGACATGGCAGACCAGTCCGGTGCAGCAGCTCAGTAACTCTAATGTGGTAGTACAGTAAAATTACTTACGGTTAGCAGTAAAATTACCAGTGTTAGGGTTATCGCATTCTTCTGAGCAAGAATGGGTGATTTAGCAGTAAAATTACTTGTAGTTGGCAGTAAAAATACTTGCAATTTAGCGACTGTCAGTAAAATTATTTGTGACTAGTAGTAAAATCAACGGGCCATCAATGGCCCGTGTGGCTAAGACATGGCCCGACCCCTCTCCGTGTCATGTCTTGATCAAAGGGCAGACACGTGGGCCGGTACGGCACGGTAATTTATTTGGACCAGTCGTGCTGAGCCAAATCAGGTCGTACCTTATTCGGGCCCATGGTGTGCTGTGTTAGGTGGTCCATTTAGCTAGGTCTAGACTGCATGATAGACTGTGGACAAGGTTGTGGACAAAGTGGTGTGGGGACTACCAACGTGGAAGGTAAACCTATTGATGCTGGTGGGTAGAATTGTTCTCAAGGTGGTCTTGTTAGCTATCCCCATCTACGATTTGCTCCCCTTGAATTTGCCTTATTGGGTTTTCAATTGTATTGACAAGTTGCTAGGGGGGGGGGGGGGTTGTGAGAGGTGCCGGCAAGTGCACGGGGTCATTGCCTGGTGTCGTGGGGCAGAGTCTACCGGCCGTCCATCTTGGTGGGTTGGGTATTCATAATTTGCAGTTATTGAATTTCGCACTCCGTGAGAACTGAGTGTTGGCGCAGTGGTAGTGGTTACTATCGTGTACCCACCAGCCTGGCTTCAATCCTCTGGATCAGGGGCGGAGCCAGAATTTAGAAATAAGATTGGCCAAACAACCTATACAGTATAATTACATTTGATGAAGGGATCAAATAGTACTAACGACAACAAAATTCCTTAAAATATAGACAGCTATAGTGCAAATTTATCAAACCATGAGGGGGCCTACCTCTGCTAGCACCCCCTCCCTCTGTCCCTACTCCGAATCTCTCGGTGTGTCTCACCTCACACACATGTGCATTAAATGAGAAAGCACGTACCACACTATGTGAGGTAACACGCATGTGTGTGCTACAGAGCAATTTTTAGAGCGAAGTACCCAGATCATGATGGATGACGGCCAACGTCTTATTCTTGGAAGATCATTGGGTCCAAGGCTCAACAGCTCAAGATTTTTTTTTTGTGTGTGTTGAGAGAGAGATGAACTACGGCGGCCTATGAGCCAGCTGCCCTCTTTGCTTGTAGGTACATGAGTCGATAAATCACCCCCTCATTGGATGCGGTTATACGAAGCTGGTTTCGGTTCAGATCTTTAGCTGGATCAGTGGCGGATCCAGGATTTTACCAAAAGGTATGCCACATCAAAATTTTTATATGCAATTCGGTATGGCGGGCAATAGACGAATGGCGGGCCGGGCTAAGCCTAGAAAGCCGGCCTGTCGGGCGGCATGGCACGGCATATCGTGCCGTGCTTGGGCCGGCCCGGCCCGACGAGCACGGCACGGCCGGCATGCACGAGCACGGCCGGCACGGCCAGCACGAGCACCACAATTCCCCACCCCACATTCCCACAAGCAGTCACAGAGCAAGATAGAAGCCATACAAGAAAAATGCAAATGCTTCAAGATAGGGTATTGGAGTTGTGCTAGCTGATATATAAATACCTCTGATTCATCTTCCAATCCAAGCTTGTTAACCAAGTACTTGATCAGCAACCTAACTGTCACCCTCACATCCCTGAAAGATCAAAAATAAAAGAAAAAAGGCTTATTAAATTTTTCATATTGGTATATTGCAATAATCAAATTAATATGCATGCTACCAAAGTAGTTATCATACACTGGTATTTTTCTTGCTCCCAAAACTATAAAGTGCATTGTCACAATGATAACTATTGAATCCATGTCCCTGTGCACAACAGAGATCTTCAAATTATGTATGTTGGATGATTTATGATTCTTCAAACAAATATTTTCAAAACAGAGACAGTACTAGATACTCCTATTCAATAAGCAAGTTTTGTGAAAAGTAAACTTAGATGCCATGTGAAGTATAATACTATTTTCCTGAATCCATGCTCAGCAATTATACTTTTCTGAGGCACTAGAAAGGAGAACATATATAGTTAGAAACTGAAACATAGTTTGTGTAAAATGACAAGGTGAAAGAAGATATAGGTCCTGTTCTTTTGCGGCTTCTAAAAGCCGCTTTTGATTTTTGCTATAGTAACTAACTTTTAAACGAAGTATTTTTTTTAAGATGAGGTCTACAAGTTAATTGTAGTACACGTTAAAAAAATTAATATCTGTACCATCAAAAATTGTAAGCGAGTATCTCTCTTTCCGCAATCTCTGTCGTAAACAGCCAAAAAGCCATCAGCCGCAGCTAAAAGCCATCAACCGTAGCCAAAAGCCATCAGCCGCAGCTAAAAAGAACAGGTCAATAATTGCTGAGCAATCAACTAGCGCCCTGATGACAAATTTCTAGTGTCGCAGGAGGTTAGTGCCGATTTCTTGCTGTTCTCTCGATGATGGGTGGTCCTCTCTTCAGCTTAGGGTGTCGGCCTGTAATTGTTGTGGAGTTTACTCCCTGATCATCCTGACCCTGCGACTGATTTGGTTAGAGCGTGTTGGTGCTCAACTTGTATACTTTAGTCATCCCATTTATCATCGGATTACTCGATTTTTTGTGCTTAATTGAGCCACTTGGCAACTAACCCTAATGATTCTCATGTTGTAAATAATACGATATGAGCATATGTATAGATATAATTCCAGCATAGTCAAACATACTCAATGAATATTTCAAAAGATATACAGATGATATAAATTGTATATAGCCAGGTAATTCTATCATATCATTTGTATCAAAACATATATTCAACAAAATGAGCAAAGCTACTTCTAATCTAAACATGTAAGGCAATCTCTAGATCAGGGAATCAATTAAGACTAGCTTAAAATACAAGATTAATTGATTAATATTTAGTGCTCTCAGAAGTAGAGTTACACAAGACTAAATATTGGTCGTCCCACTACTATGATCTTATACTCTTCATCAATTGAATATGTTGAAGGAGATTCAAACTTTGAGCTCTAAATCACAATCTATCAATCTTGAATTTCAAAATATATCTAGAACATATAATTTTGACTAGCAGAGCATGTAATCAAAGTGATCACTTAATTGCAACAAGAATTTAGCCAAATATAACTTGATCTTCTCACAGATTGCAGAATTCCAAATTATTATGTCATGCAAAACCGAATTGACTAACAGACATGCAATCAACATATGAATTGAAGTGATCCAGTGATATGCAAATACCGAAACTACCTGACTGTAGGACAAAGAGATCACAGATTAAAGAACAGAACTCAAGTTTTAATCATTCAGAGAGAACAATGATAGATCTAACAATGATTTAGAGCTCAAGTTGTAATCATTCAATTTCAGTACAAGACCATTATCCTCATTGAGCTACTTAACCCACAAATCCTCTTTGCAATATTCATCAATTGAATCACTGATACATGAAGCAAGTCACGAACTGTAAAGAATCAAACAGAATACTCACAAAATTGGTGATACTCGAAATCATCAAGAAGATCTCAGAGCCAGGCACGCGACAAGGCGCTGTCCCAAAAAACTAGCGCCCCTCCATACCACAGCGAGAGAGAGGAGCAAGGTAGTCGGAGATACAAAGCCCACCTTCGCTGTTTGATACTCACCAGCCGGCAAAATCAAGGTGAAGGAGACATCGCGCAAGTACACAGGAAGCACCGACCAAGTGCCTCACCGCCAAGCACTAGGGACAAGTCTCACCGTAGAGACCGGCGGTTAAGTGTCGAAGAAGAAGCACCACATACCACGATCTAGAGGAATATCGAGAAGAAAAGAGAGGACTGAAGGGAGAGAGCTTACTCGTTTTTCATATGCAAGTCACGGAAGAAGGCGACCTCGTTTTATAGCCGAGAGGAGGAGGGGTAAAGTCCATCGCCACGGTGGCCACCAATGGCCAGAGCCGAGGCTCCAAGGCTGCCACCGCCACTCACCTCTCTGCCAAAACCACTCACCTTAGATCAAATATGAAGAATGAGCCGTCGCCACTCCCACGAAAACCAGATCAGGAGAAACACCCGCATGGAGGACCGGATGCGCCGCCGCATGGGCAGACTAGGCCAATCGAACGCGCCGCCGTCGGTTGTGTCGCCCGCCTCCCCGAGCACATCGCCCAGGAGCGCCACCCATGAAATGAGGCGCACGGGAGGAGACTGGGGCGTTCGTTTTAGCGATGGGTTCTGACTTTTGGCTGAAATTTTATTGTAGCTGGCTTTTTTTTACTGTAGCTGACTTGGCTTTTTGGACATAATTAAATTTAAAAAATATAAAAATAGAAAAAATATGTTAGCCCATCACAGACAAAGCAAAGGAACATGGGAAAAAAATACAAAAAAGTCCAAAAAATCTAAAAAAAATTCAGAAAAAGACGAATTACTGAATAGTGAAAAAAAGCTGAAGCTAAAAAAAGTTGAAACGAGCGGGACCTATTCTTTCAATCTGGCTCACCGATAGATGGGCCCACTAACCCTTTTCTTTTTTTTATTTTTCAATTGTGAAATTATTGAAATACCCTCTAATAACATCTCGAAGAAGTTAGATATTTTAGTGATGTGCAGGCTTAAATGCATTTCAGTTGGCTAAAGAGAGCCAACGAAAAGTTGGAAAAACCATACTTACGAAACACAGGGGGTCACATGAGAGGCAGCTAATACATCCTAATAAGCAAATATTAGTTCAAAGTTGAAAAAAAACATACTTACGAAATACAGGGGGACACAACAGAGGCAGCTAATACAGTCAAACCCACTTTACTCAAAGTACCAGGACAAAACATAGTTGCAGAAGCAATGAAGATTGAAGCATCACAAGAGCAGTAGGGCAGCGAAATTAAGACAATCCAGTTTCTTCATAGATATCCACAAGTGATACTTGGATAACATTATGATCATTAAGATTGCTAGTAGTTCTACACCTGAAATCAAGATTTGAAAAAGACATTATCACATTACCATGAATGAACATTGACTAATGAGCATCAGAGCATGAGGTGCTGTATTTGCTCTGAGCCTGAAAGAACCTCCAATATCTCCGTCCCAAGGTGTCAAAGTTGGACTTTGGCGGGCACTTTCCCAGCACGAACTGCGGCGTAAGCATCTGCGAGCCCAGGAACAGCGTCCTTGTGGCAATCAACGTATTTTGCTATGAAATCCTTGTCAACATAACAAAGTACTGAGCAAAAGTTAGGACCTTTCTTCACCAATCCCTTCGCCTGGAGGATCTTTATGACATAATGCCTCGGTACCAGCCGCTTCTCCAGGCTGCAGGTGAGCAGCAGGGGCCTCTCAACGATGCACTCTGGCACCAAGCCAACCTCAGTGACCAGGAACTCAATCTTGCGGCGAAGTTTTTCCTCAGATAGTCCTAGAATTTGTGGCATCCTGCAGATCGCAACGCGGAGCATGTCCTTAGAGCAAGCAAGAGTGCTCCTCAAGAACTCCATCCTCGCGGCGACCTTCTCTTCATTGATACAGGCAGCCATGCTCACCGCGTACTTGAATGCATACGAGGTGCGTGGCACGCCGAGCTTTTCAGCGCGCTTCACAAACACCTTCAATCGCTCTGGCTTGAACATGAGCAGCCTCGCGGTCAGCTTGACAATATCACAAACACCTAGCCCGCACTCCTCAAGCAGCGCGATGTTAGGCTTCACCACTCGCTCGAGGTCGGCGTTGAGGATGGACCTGTTCGTCTTCATGATCTTGAGGAGCTTGTCGAAGGAGCCGAAGAAGGGGATCCAGAACTCGAGCCTCGTGGCAACGTCGCAGGAGCGGAGGGTCCTGGCGCCGCCGACCAGGAGGAAGCGGGCGATCTGGGGATGGGACAGGCCGACGCGATCGCGGAGGCTGGCGAGGCGGCGGGCGATGTTGTCAACCCTGGCGCGGAGGAGCAGCGGGTCGGCGGCGACTACGGCAGCGATGTCGGGGCGGGAGAGGCCGACGCCGGAGAGGAGGGTGAGCACGGCGTCGGGGTTGGAGGCAGACTTGAGGCGGGAGATCTTATTGGACGCTTTGAGCGCTTGGGCGCGGGTGAGGCCGCAGGTGGTGAGGAGGTAGTCCTCGATGGACAATGGGGTGGGGAACGCGTAGTCGGAGGCGGAGGTGGAGAGGAAGGGAGCGCGAAGGTGGAGATAGGAGGAGGGTGCCGCGGTGGTGGTGTGATGGGAGGCGGTGCGGAGCAGCGGCAGAAGGCGCCTACGGAGGTGGAGCATGGCGCCGGCGGCGGGGGTGGCGAATGGGCGCCGGCGCTTAGAGGAGGCGGCGCGGCGCGTTTGCGGAGGATGGGGATCCGCAGCTCAGGTACATCTGCGGATAGGACTGTAAAAAAGTTCGAGACTCGTCATCTACTTAAGTTTAACTTACTTTAAACTCCATTCGAATTCCAAACGAGCTGAACTTAAGCCTAATCTCAAGCTCGTGAGCTTTAACGAGCTGAGCTTGAATAGCTCGCGAGCTTGAGATTTTTTTACCCCCTCCTGGCCTCCCGCCTCTCTCTCTCAAACCCCCCGCCTCTCTCTCCCCAGTCCCCCACCCGTCCTGCCTCGGCCCTCTCACCCCCACCCCTGCGCCCCTCCTCGACCCCGTCACCTCCCACCCCTGTCCCCCTCCCTCCTCCCCCCCTCGGTGCCGCCCCTCCTCGCCCCCGCCTCCCACCCGCCGCCCCTCCTCTCCGCCTCCCCCGCCTCCCCTCCTCTCCCCGCCGCCACCCTCCTCTCCCCCCCGCGCCGCCATCTTCTCCCCAGCACGCCCCTCTTCGCCCCGCGCCGCCATCCTCTCCTCCGACGCCGCCCATCCTCGCCCCCTCGGCCCGCGCGCTGGTGGAGAAGGTCCGGTGGGAGATGTCCCACCTTGAGCGCGTCTTCCGCAGCATCGACGACGCCGACAAGCGCATCTGCTACGGCTTCGACCTCGTCGAGCAGCACCTCGATGACGCGCTCCAGGACATGCAGCACGACGCGGGCCGCATCCACTCGTCGCCGTCGAGCCTACACCCCCGGGTCCGTCCCCCTCCCCCTCCTCTCCCCCCGAGCCTACACGAGCCGAGCTCGAGCGAGCTCGAGTTTTGTCCGAGCCGAGCTCAAGCCCAGCTTGAAGCTCGATAGCAATCTCAAACTCGCTTGAGCTCGGCTCGAGTTTCTACCGAGCTCGAGCCAAGCCAGGTCAAGCTCGCTCGAGCTCGGCTCGTTTACAGCCCTATCTGCGGACGCCAAAATTTCTTAGAAAAATCATGGAGACAGGGCACGGAGCGCCGCAACGTAGTGCGGAGTTGCAAGTACGGATGAGATCAGAAAAAATTGGATGGATGAATGCTTGTAGGGCTACAAGCTAGTGGAGCCAACTCGAGCTAAACTAGACTGAGCTCGTTTGGAGCTGTGCAGGAGCGGAACTGGGCCTCGGGCTAGGTAGATTATAGCTCGAGGCCCAGCAAAACTACTAATACTACCCCCTCTAATATATACTAAAAAAATCTATCCTACAGCCTAGCCCGAGGCCCAAGAATGGTAGACCCCCCCCCCCCGGCGTAGGCGCACACCCGGCCGGCCGGCCGCTGACGAGGCGATGGCAGGGAGACCGGCGGCTTGCAAAGAAAATACAAAAACTGAAAATAGCCCACTGTCCTCAGAAGCCCAACAGATCCATCTCACCGGCCCGCCCCACTAAGACATCATCAATTCACAAATGACACACCCTAACACAATTGGAACATTACAACTGACCTGCGAGCTGCAGAAGTGAGGAGAAAGGGCTCGCGGTCGCCGAGGGAGCCAGATCCGGTCATCCGTAAGTGAGGAGAAAGAGGCTGAGAGACAGAGAGAGTGAGAGAGGACAGAGGGAGACCGGAGAGACCGAGAGAGATTGAGTGAGGCTGTGGCTTGTGGGTCTGATCGAGTGAGCCTGGTAAGTGGTAAGATTTTTTACCTCTCTTAATTTACTATTTTAGAGTTAAGAGTTTATATTTGAAGTGTATAATTGTGTATAGATATGAGATAGTTGATAGTTTAATTCTTAGAAGATGAATATTATCTTAATTCTTAGTTGATAGTTTACCTCTCTTAACATAGCACGTGAGTCGATTCAATTCAACCGAACCGAACCGAGAGTAGGACCGAGCCGAGGTGGAGGTGCGGACAGGCAGCGAGGTAATCACTAATCAGCCAATCTTTTTTATGTTTTAAAATAAGTATGAATGATCAAATGTTATATATTTAATGTTTTACATTTGCTATTTAAGGATACAAATTACAAAATAAAGAGGAGCAAGACATTGTCATCGTATTTTCCAACACAAGAAATACAATCAAATAGATAATCCAACTCGAACCAATCTCCAGAACCAGAAACATTGGGAACTGGGGCTAGTAACACTGGGCAAAACAGCTTAATCCAGATGATATTGTTGCCGATCCTGGGCTTCGAAAATCGATAGAGGAGTTGGATGTAAATATTAGAGATGTCACTAGAAGAGAGTATTTGCATTTGGAATCATGCCAACCAATTGGATATAAATTTCCATGGAGGGAACAAGGAAGTCAAAAGAGGAGATTTCAAGAATCATGGTTCAAGAAGCATGATTGGTTGGAATATAGTATTGCTAAAGATGCAGCCTTTTGTTTTTATTATTTTCTCTTTAAGCAACAAAGAGCTGAAAACTATGGTGTTGATGCTTTCACAAAAATAGGATTTAGTTATTGGAAGAATGGAATTCAATCTTTGAATGAACATGTTGGTAAAGTCAATAGTGCTCATAACAAAGCAAGAAAATATTACGAGGCTTTCAAAAATCAAAGGCAAGATGTGGGTTATGTGATGGTTGTTGCCACCAAGAAGGATGAGGAAGAATATAGAGCCAGTCTTACTATTATGTTAGCCATTTCAAAATTTCTTCTATTAGAAGCCCTTACTTTTCGTGGACATGATGAATCATCTAGCTCGAACAATAGGGGAAACTTCCTAGAAATGCTGAAATAGTATAAAGAGAGGGATGAGAAAGCTACAAAATTGCTTGACAATTCTCCTGGGAACAATTTAATGACATCACCACAAATACAAAAATAATTGTGTAAAGCGTGTGCAGAAGAGACCACCAAAGCCATTATTAATGATATTAGGGATACATTTTTCGCCGTACTTGTTGATGAGGCTCGAGATGCATCTATCAAGGGGCAAATGGCTGTGGTTGAGGTTAGTAGCTACATCTTATACTCTTTCTATATTTGATAGTTTGAGTATGTTTAAAGTATATTAACAATGATTTCTTGTTCTATGCTGTCTTATACAGGTATGTCAATAATAAAGGGTAGGTAATAGAGAGATTTCTTGGGGTTTAGCATGTTTCTGATACAACATCATCTTCATTAAAGACTTGGATGGTATGTTTTGTAAACATGGTTTATCTATCTCTAGATTACGGGGACAGAGTTATGATGGAGCTTCAAATATGAGAGGACAATTTCATGGATTGCAAAGATGCATATTGGATGAAAATCCATATGCTTTTTATATACATTGCTTTGCACATCAGTTGCAATTAGTGGTTGTTTCTGTGGCTAAGTGTTGTTCTTCTGTCTTGGATTTCTTTAACTACATCACCTTGATTGTCAACACTATTAATGCTTCTTGTAACAGAAGAGATCAATTGGCACAAGATCACCATGATAAAATTGTGAATAAATTAGAGAATGGTGAAATTTTCTCAGGAAGAGGGAAAAACCAACAAACTAACCTTGCAAGGCCTAATGATACTCATTGGGGTTCACATCATAAAACATTATGTCGTCTTCTCTTCATGTGGGATTCGGTTCTAGATGTATTAGAAAATTTGAGTGATGATGCCACTAATGCTACACAGAAAACCACAGCTTCGGGTTTGTTGGAAAAAATGGAGAGTTTTGAATTTATACTTATATTGTATCTTATGATCAGAATATTAGGCAAGTCTAATGATCTTTCACAATGCTTGCAAAAGAAAGATCAAAATATTATCTGTGTTGTAGGCTTGATTGAGACCACATTGCAGACAATTGAGGAAGTAAGAAATCATGGTTGGGATGAGCTTTTTGAAGAATCAAAGGTCTTTTTGTCTCCAACATAATATCACTGTGCCGAATATGTCTGATAAAATACCGATTAGAGGTCGCTCAAGGGGTCGTGGTGGTCGAATGGTAACTTACTATGAGCATTTCCATCATGAAATATTCATTGTGGTGAATGATCAAATTATTGTTGAGTTGAATAATCGCTTTGTAGAAAGATCTACTAAGTTATTAAGGTGCATTGCTTGTCTTGATCCAAAAAATTCTTTCGCCAACTTCGATGAGGACAAATTAATTGAATTTGCTAGAATGTATGTTGCTGACTTCTCTTAATATGACTGTGTAGTCCTTAAGGACCAACTTTACACATTTATTGTTGATGCAAGACGTGATCTATCTTTTGCAAATTGTACTGACATTGCAAATCTTGCTATAAAGATGGTTGAGACTGACAGACATACAATTTTTCCATTAATATATCGTCTCATTGAATTGGCCTTGATTTTACCAGTAGCAACAGCAACTGTAGAAAGAGCCTTCTCGGCTATGAACATCATTAAAACTGATTTACGAAACAAGATGAACGATGAGTGGATGAATCATAGCATGGTATGCTATATTGAGCAAGATGTGTTTGCAAGTATTAAAGATGAGAAGATTTTAGAGTGTTTTCAAGAGATAAGGTCATGTAAGAAATAACTTTCTCGTGCAAGTGGTAAGTTAGTTTATTTTAAATGTAATATTCATGCTCTTTAAATTTATCTTTATTTTATTTTATTTTTTATGTTGTCTTTGTATGTTCTGGTTCTTGTCCTACTATTGATGATGAAATGGTGGGCTAGCCGCTATATTCTCCATTTAGGATTTGAGGTACTTGATGTATTTTTATTACGCTACATTCTGTATGATTTCATATGTTTTCTTTATTGTGATTTGTGTTGAAAACTTGAACTCTTGAAGTATTGAGCGTTAAGCAAAATTTTCATATCAATGTTACATTTATGGTATACTAGACTATTACTTGGTTCAAATTTAGCCCGGAGCGTGCTCTAATCCTGAATCCGCCACTGGAGCTGTGGCTCAGCTTAGCTCATCTTGTTCAGAAAATGAGTTAGAAGTTCAGCTCGGCTTAGCTTGTTTTCTAAATTGAGCGGGCTCGCAAGCTGCACCATGATGTTCAGCAAGCAGCAGCCAAAAGGCCAGCACTAATCTCCAGCATAAGCTTTGATAAGGATTGTGGGGCTCCAAGCATGAATAAATCACAATATAAGTGATCATAGCCCCAACTTGGTACAAAAAATTGAAAAAAAAAGCCAATTGGCAAACAACTTGGTATAACAGAATATATATGCAATAAAAAAATTGAATAGACAGTAATCGAAGGAATAATAAACTAGGACTTTCCTTCATATACAGTAGTAAAATGCACTTATAGGTAGAACTAAGGATCAAATCATATGCTTTAACAACCAATAACTTATTCCAAAAGTAGCAGTAGAACAACACAATTACCCCCAACGAAATACCATTCTCTAACAATTCAACAAGCTCAAGCCGGGACTCAGTGGCTGGTCCATTAAGCATAGAGCAAAATAGGATCGATAAAGTGACAAAAGGACATAAATGGACAAGCATATATTATACACATGACTAATAACGGTAGGCAAAAGATCAAATGGCTGTGAGTCCAGCCATTAACATAGAACCGGCCTTTTAATCTGAGCTATACCATCATTCCATCAAGGAATCAAATAATCTAACCATCTGAAAACAAGTTTCTACATTAGGCAAAAACTTCAGAGATGACCACACAAAAGTATTGAGACACCATCTCCATCAGCAACATCCATGACTGGAGGCGAAGCAATCCTGGTCCTTCACCTAAATAAAGCAAAGTTGCAAAAAAAAAATTAACACAAGATCCATAGGCACCAAATAAATGGTAGACAATGGTGCTGGCCATTTAAGAAAATGGAGATCATCATGTTGTTTATAGACAGTTAGCAAGAGACTAGGAGGCACTGTCTCAGTGAAATCTGAACATAATTGGTATCCAAATTAACAAAAACGAAAGAAAAAAGGGACATAAGTAGGGTAACAAAGATCAAGAATGGGAAGGAGACACCATTTTAATGAAATGATAGCCAAAGTAACTTAGCCAAAAATCAATAGGCAGCTACCATTTCAGTAAACCAACTGACCTGAACAAACTGAACCTAACCAAACCAGAATTAGTGAAAGTACATTATGCTAGCATAAATGCATGCAGCTTTCATCTTCCTAATGTGATACAGGGTTTTAGTCCTATTCTACGATGATGATGGTCAAACGGTCGACGAATATAACTTAATCAAAACAATACGGTTCAAAATTATACTATAACGATCACAAGGTTAATTTAAAGAAGGCAATATAATTTGTAATTTGATAAAGGAAGTAAACTAGTGTGAAGCACAAGATTACAACCACCACAACTGTATCATAATCTTCACAAGAATTCATACCACGTAACTGCTTAACGACAAGAGCACCAAGTAGACGATCTCGACCGATCAATTCAAGCAACTTCAAAGAATTTGCAAGAACAATTGACGAGTAGAACTCTTAGTATTTCCTATGCCCAAACCACTTCAAAGCTTCTCAATATATCAAAACATAAAAAAAACCAGGTTAATCCAGGTTACAAGAGGGGGTATCGTCCTCGACTTCTGCTTATTACCAAGTTTTTTCCTTTACTGGACCCAAATTTTGTCAATCCAGAATCTTCTATGATTCCACCATACTACTCCTTGGATCTATAGATAGTGCTCATAAATACATTGCTAAATTATTTCATACATCGTATGAACCATACCATATATTAATATTATATATAAGAGTTTAATATATTCTACATCGGGTATAGTTACATAAAGAGCGACTAGGTCAAATATTTACATTACAAAAAGCAAAAGTGGAAGCAGTGAACAAAGACAAGGTTGTAAGTTTCCATAGGCAAGTGACTAAGGGTAAAATATGTACAACAGATATTATCCAAGCTAAGATAATATATGTGCACACAATATGTTTTCTAGCCTGCTTGACTGGGACTAGGATTACTAAGAATTGCCCTAATTTTCTCTATCTTCATCCCTATCATTCCCAGGAGCATCATCATAAGCATAGTGATCTGGTTCTCCTGGTTCTGAGTTAATTTGAGTGAGCGATTGTGAGTACAAACCACCATGTTCTGTGAGCCAATATACATAATGCATTTATATAGATGCATGGCTTGACAATAATGGATAGGGTTATTTTATTTGTCAAGGCTACAGTTGAAAGTTGTAGTTTGTAGAAATTCCTTAGATATGCAAATCGAGGGGATTATCATGAGGCCTTTACAACACCTCGCCCCTTTGTTGTCTCGGCCCATGGAATTACCCCTTCCGCAGAAGGAACCATAGTTGTGCGAGAAGTTTATCCTCAACGTCTAGCACATCTACAGACTACCAAGAGGCTACCTAAGGGGTTGACAGAGCTCGAGGATGGTTGAGGAAGCTTTGCAGTGAGAGGTTTGGCGACAGAGGAAGAGAGCATGGCACCAGTGAGATATGGCGATCGTCAACCTAAATTGAGGGCATAGATGAGAAGAGGGGGTGCTGATGGTGCTCCATGCCAAAAAAATTGAGCCACAACTTATCGTAGCGGCTAGGACAACAGTGGCCAGAGTTGAGGAAGAAAGGCATCTCCGGTGAGCTTTAGCTGATGTAGGAGCAATTCCTTGGACAGGGAGAAAGTGTGAGGTGTGGTGATGCTGAAGGGAGCTTGGCGGGGTTCTTATAGAGGTAGGAACACCGGGCGACATGGGATGGTTATGGTGGTGGCAGTAAGGTGTCATGGCGGCTCATGTGGTTGTCGTCAGCTCGGGCATGGCCACAGGAGCATTGAGGCGACTACGCGTGGGCTTCGAGAGGGCCTAGCTAGGCATGGCAACGTGGTTGATGGAGTAGCTCTCACGAGCGGTTGGCGGGGCGACATGCGCCGATGCGATAGCGAGTCAGGGGGATGGCCAACGTGGCAGCCGTTGTCTTGGAGCAATTGAATGGTTGTGTTGACTAAGGTACGGGAGTGTGGATATGGGAGGGAGTGGTGGCGCTCCTGTTAAGCATTGTAGTGGTTTTTGGAACATCTGGCTGGAACAGGTGTGCATGGCGTAGCGCACGGTAGGAGCAAGACTGGCATGGGCACATGTGGTAGAAGGTCAGTGATGGTGAGGAGATGCTCATGCACACAGTGGTTTGGCTCAGGCACAACTGAAGCAGGGCGGTGCTATGGGCACGGCTGACAGCGGTGGCATAGCCAGTGCACAAACTAAGTGTGTCGTGCACGCGCTGGGATGTCTGGGCCAGGGCAGGGGAGATGGGCCATGAGCCTAATGAGCTAGCTCAATTAATGTTTTTCCAATTCTTCTAAATTTCCTACCTAATTTTAAAATTTACATATCTAATTCAAGCCATAGCCATCTTGACCTTCGTTCATCTTGGATTCCTGTTATTCTCTCCTCTCTATCAATCATCATAAGAACTAAGGCATCAACAATTAATTTTCACATACACGAGCATCAAGATTTACATGGTCGAAACCCTAGTAATCCAACAATTTCGTAATTTAATATCCAAGCATCAAGGAAGGGGAGAGATTGGATAGGGGATATATCACCAGCGATGGAAAGGTAGCGGCAACGTCACCGTTGTGTCACGACAGTGACACTGCACAAGGCACTCTTACGACAAGAGTGTCTTATGCAATGAACTATGGCATCACAACCGGAGACGGAGGGGTACCTTGTGTAAAAATTTAGGTGGTTGCTATAGCACCAACTTGCTATAGTGCATCATTGCTACAGTGACAGCATTTAAGAGTATCATTTGTTTTTCTTATGAAACAAGATAGAACGGTCAAATCAAAATCAGATTTAGTTTTGGGCAACGAAAGAAATTCAAATTGATTTTCTCTCTAGAGATGTTTTGACCATAGTGCCTTGCTCTCTGCTCTGACACGGCCTAATCACGATCGCTGGCCAGTGAGAGGCGCCGCTACTGGTCGCCGGCGATGGACGAGGAGCTAGGTGAGCCTGCAGTCCTGCAGAGCATGTCTTCCGTTGCGGGCTTCATTCGCAAGACAAATTGCATGCAAAGTGCAACTCTGAGCTGGCCTTCCCCCAAAGTGGGCAGCTTGGCATTATGGTAAAGTAATCAGCGTTGGGTTTGTGTTAGGGAAAGTTGGCAAAAAAAAAATACCCAACCGCATATATGTTTGGGTTGACAAAAGTTAGGCCTTGTTCGGAAACCACTTTCCCGGCCGGGATCCCCGCCGATTCGCCGGGCCGGAGTCCCAAACGGGCTAGCTAGAAGGCTCGTTTGGAACCCATGTAATGGGGATTTGCTGGCCAATCGGCCCCTTTTCCATGGGAAAAAAACCTCGACTGCCCAGACGTGGAGAGCTTTCCCCGTCGCGTCGCCTCCTCTCGCCACGGCTCCCCCCATCGCCGCCTGGCGAGAGCCTCCGCCTCGGCCTTCCTCGCTCGCGACCGCCTGCGCCTCCGTCTCAAGAGCCTCCGCCTCCGCCTCGGCCTCCGTCGCAAGATCCTGAAGGAAGAGGATCTTGTGAAGGTGAGTCTCTCTCTCTCTCTCACCTGTTGTTCTTATGTTCATCATGAGCTAATCATGAGATTGCATTAAAATTATCTGGTAAATATGCCATGTGAACCTAGGAGGCAGAAGGTTGTTTATGATTTTGTGGGATTGATTTAGCCTTGCTCTTTGCCTGATTTAGCTGCCTGTATCTTGTGGCATCTGATCTCAGGACTGTGTTCACTAGTAGGGGTTCTGAACTTCTGATAAAACTGTGAATTCTGGTGGTATTCTGGTGGTGGATAATGGCGGTGTAAGAGAAAAATGCACCGTATGTTCCTACTTTCCAAGCCTGTAAACCTAAGTTTAAGTACAAGTTTAGGGAATATGGGCGGAATTTACTTCAAAGAATAAGCTCAACATAAAGATTAGCTCAAAACAAATACATAGTTGACTAGTACTCTGGAACCTGCCAGGCAAGATATTCAGTAATCCAGATAGTACTTTCTATTCTATATATTGTTCAACTACCTGACTGCATATAGGTACTTCTTCCAAATATGCAAAGAATTGTAAAACATGTTCCAATTTCTACCTTCAATTTCTACATAAAATTGTAAAAGCATGCACCAAATGTTTCAGTGTAGATGAAGATCTAAAGGACCAATTTTTATTCAGATGTTTTTATTCTTGCAGGAGAAAGTCAGTGGTGGGTGGGGCTGTATGCACCATGTTCTAAATGGTGTTAAAATCAAGTACAGTGGGTAGTGATGGCAACTTTGGCATGTGCCAAGGTATGCATGACAGTTACGAGGTTCCTCGTCACGGCACAAGCTATGGCTGTCACTTGGTGATGCAAGCAAATAGTAGTACTTTGCTCAGACTGCCTGAGTCTAGTTAGGAGTAACCGCTTCAAACAATCTTGCCTGAATGGTTCATTCAGAAATCAGAATACATGTTAAAATGTTCACGTAGCAGTTTATTGCTCTATGTTTGTTAACATGTTTGAGCAAACACCAGAATACCACGTCTTGGTCATGTTGTTGGTAAAATTGTGTTAGATTGCTTCATGCTGTTGGATCCATGTGCTTTGCGATGCCGAGCAGGTGGTAGACTAAGAGCAAGGCCTTCCCGTGACCCATTTCTTGTATGGCGACGGGAGACAAGCACTAAGTTGTACAAAAGGAAGAGAAAAATGGCTAATATACAGATGGGGCAGGGGATGGGGGACCCCCTCCCGCTCGACATCAGCGATCACCAATGATGAGATACGGAAGGGGCGCCTAGCCAGGATCTACTAGGAATGAAAGTTTGAGAAAGGAGAGTGGAAAGTCAGAGTGGGAAGGCGCCCTTAACAAGGCTTTTTATTATGTGCAAACGATGCTACAAGTCTTAAGTTATAATATTTGGTAACTGCAATGAACAAAGATAGATACAAGCCCATTATATCTCCACAAACAATGTAAATAGAAAAAAAAGAAAAAGTAAAAACAACCAAAAAATCAAACTTAAGAAGCCAACGTTTCTGACTTTTGACTTGAAGCGAGAAGCTGAAATGAATAGGCCACAGTCTGCTTGATGAAATAGGCTGTGACAAGATAGTTGGATGTTGTCAGATATAGCATCATCCATTCCAATTGGTCCTTGTGCTAGGCTATGTGCAGGTCTGTTTAGTTCTCTTTTGACGTGCATTACTTCAGACTGGATACTCATCTGGCTAACAATGTGGTGGCCATTCATCTGCCATAGTGGCAAAACCACTATGGCATTACTACATTGTATCCATGTCATCTGCCACAATGGCAAAACCACCGTCAAAGTGGCAAAACTGGCTCAAAAACCACCGTAGGGAATTATTTAGACAATTTTTTTGCATAGTTCTAGGGACTATTTAGACAATTTTGTAGTTTAGGGGTAGGTTAGACACAACCCTAAAGTTTAAGGGGGTAAAATAGACTTATTATATAAATAATCAATAAAACAAACTTATTAGTTAGATGCCAAATATTTAGCTAGCCTATATCAAGTTCAATTATGTTACGTTCCAATTTTTATGGTGGGGTTGACATAAATCATTTTTGCTTTGCTGAAAAATAATTAAAAAATATTTGTTCATAGTTCAAAAATAAGAACAAGGAAAAACACAAGGAGACGCGATGTTGTTTGCGTTGCTGATGAACAATCACTCAAGAACAAGGAAAAACATAAGGAGACATGATGTAGTTTCGGCAGCCTCTTAACTTTATTGCTATTGCTCGTAGGCTACAGATGTGTGTACAATAGGTAGCCCCCTCCCCACTTTATATAGGTGGGGAGGGGAGCCTTTCTTGCATGACAAGGGACAAGGAAATAGGCTAGAACTGAATCCAAAGAAATCTACTAGAACTCTAGTGTTTAGGTAAGTGTCCATATACCACAATATTACAACACTCTCTCTTGGATATTTGGCCAATGCCATGCTCATGCCTTGTTAAAAACTCCTTCTGAAAGACCCAGTGGGGAAAATAGGAAAAAAGAAAAGAGTACATAGCTCGCATCCTTTCAAATGCATGTGTTGCCTCAATAAAAATCTTTAATTGAGAAAACCCTTTTGGGACAAAACTCAATTGAGAGAAAAAGAGTACAACACTTCATCCATGTGTTGAATGTGTATGAAGATTATATACCTCCCCTAGAGACAATAACAATCTGAGTCTCCTCATGCCAATGCCATGTACATGTTGGTCAAATGTAGCAGTTGGCAAGGCGTTAGTGAATAAACTTGCAAGATTACTAGTTTGGATTTTCTCTATTTCTCTATTCCCATTTCCCTACTGTTCTTGGGGATAGAAATATTGGGGGATAATATACTTTGCCGTCTGTGTCTTCATATAGCTATTCTTTATCTTTGCAATGCAAGTTGCATTATCCTCATAGAGGATTGTGAGAGTCAAATCCACATCTACACTACAAGTTTCTTGGATATGATGAATTAGTATTCTAAGCTATAGGCACTCTCAAGTGGCCTCACGTAATGCAATTATCTCTGAATGGTTAGTTGACATAGCAATCAATGTCTGTTTCATAGACTTCCAAGAGATGGTTGTATTCCCACTTAAAAAGATATATCCATTCTGTGATCTGGCATTATGGGAATCAAAAAGATAGCCAACATTAGCCAATAATTTTACTATCTTGACCTTTGGGATAAAAAGTCCTGCATCACTAGTACCCTGTAGGTTCCTAAGGATGCCTTTTATTCCACTCCAATGCCTCTTAGTAGGCTGGGAACTATGTCTTACCAAGCAGTTCACTGCAAAAGCAATGTCAGGCCTGGTAAAATTGGCAAGGTAAAGTAGAGCACCGATAGCACTCAAGTATGGGGTTTCCAGTCCCAATACATCCTCATTTTCACATTAGGCCCCAGATGGATCTTTCTCCATACCTAGCGACCTAACGATCATAGGTATACTCAGTGGATGAGATTTATCAAGATAGAATCACTCCAACACTTTCTTGGTATGGGTGGTTTTGTGCAAAAATATGCCACCACACAGATGCTTGATCTGCAATATGAGACAATATTTGCTTTCATCCAAATATTTTATCTCAAATTCTATCTTTAGGTATGAGCTCACTTCGAGGATATTTTATGTGGTTCTGATGATGTTCAAATCATCAGCATACACATATATAATACAAAATCCATGAGTGGACTTCTTTATGAACACACACAGGCATACCTCATTGTTTGTGTATCCCTTCTAAAGAAGGGACTCACTCAGTTAGTTGTACCACATACGTCCTGACTATTTCAATCCATACAATGAACTTTTCAATTTCACAGTATATATGTTGTGATTCTCATTTGCACTCATATGTCGGAGTTTTAATCCCCCTGGAATCTTCATGAAGATTTTAGAATCACATAACCCATACAAATATGCAGTCACAACGTCTATGAGTTTCATACTTGCTGCCATAGCTATCAAATAACATAATGGTATGCCATCTATCACAGGAGAGTAAGTTTCATCATAACCGATGCTAGGTTTCTGTGTAAACCCTTGTGCTACTAATCTCACTTTATATCTTACTACTTCATTATTTCATTTTTCTTTCTTATGAGCACCCACTTATGTCCAACAGGAATGATATCATGATGTGTCTTGCATAGGGTGCGACTTCATTCATTAGTATCTCCCCCTATTCAGTATGTCTCTTTTGTGGGCATTTCTATTGTTTGAGATCTTTTAAACTAGGAGATCTCCCCCTCTTGTGCATGAGAGGAGTTTCTTGAGTAGAACCCAAAGCACGGGGTGGTTCAATTCTCACAGGTGCATTTAACGCTAGCATATGTGACATTGTCACTCCTTTTATGATCTATGAATGATTTAGGTAGTTTGTTTTCAAGATTTTGCAAATCAATTATCCTCTAAACTTCTTGTTTAGATTTTTCAATGTGTGGATATCATATTATGTATGAAGACTACTATCACACCATGATAGTTATCGGTATTCAAATTTAGTGTCCTTTCCTCCTCCTAATGTCGGGAATAGTTCTTCATTAAATACACAATCAGCATATCTTGCTTTTTAAAAGATCCCCCATCATGGGCTCTAAGTATTTGATTATAGACATATATTCAAATCCCACATAAATTCCCAATTTATGTACATTGAGGTGGTGAGATTGGTACATATATGGCGCAACCAAATTTATGCAGATGAGAAATACTTAGTTCCTTCACACACACTAATTGGAAAGATGAGTACAGTAATAACCTAGCTGTTTATTTCAAGAATTAAGGTAAAAAATATTAATTTAATTTAAAATAAGATATTTGCTTTTGGTTGCTTGAAATTTTGAAAGTTTAATTGCCTATTTTTCTGCTTCAAAAAACTTTATTCTAAAAAGTAATTAAAGTAAAAACATAAAAATATTATTAAATAAATGATATTTGAATTTCTATAAAACAATCTTAATTCAAATTAATTATTTGGACTTATTTGGCTTTTATCTGAATTTTTATGTTTTTTGGAATAAAAAAAATCAATTTTAAAATTTAAAAGTATTTTAGTATAAAATTACAGACCAAATTACATTGGAAAATTTTTTCTTAAGTTCAAATGGTCTCTAGGATTTTTTGGGAATTTTCCTGGAATTATTTGGACTTTTATGCTATTTATGGTATTTAATTGAAGCCTAAGTATTTTTTGAAAATGTTAAAAAGGAATCTAAAACTCTCCCCCTTCTCTCGCCTGACATGTGGCCAACCGGGATTAAATCCCACCGCCACGTAGTAGCTGTCCCACGCTCGCTCCTCCTGATGGCCGAATCCCCCTTCCCCCTCCACGCGTCGCCCATCTGGTCTTCTTCCTCCTCACCCCTTCTTTCCCTCCTTTCTCCTCTACCCGATAGCGCAATTCTCGATGCCCCTCCCGCCCTTCCTTTCTCCTCCAAAGTGTCCACCCCACTCCTTCTTCTCCGTCCATACTCCCCGCGTTGAATTCCTATAATTCCACGTTGAATGTTCTTCGCCCGCCTCCTCCTTTCTCGGCGTCTCTGCAATCGCCGCCCCTAATCTCAGTGAGAAATTCGCCCGCCGGTGCCCCCTCTCTGCCCTATAAAAGCCCTTGAGCACCCTCTAACCCTGAGCCATCCCTCCTAGCCTCCTCTCTCTCCCTCGTGTCTCGAGGAGCCACCGTGCCATGCTTTCCCCTTCGCCAAGTGGCAGCGAACCTCCGGCGAAGAATTCTTGCTGCCCCATTCACCCTATGGCACGCTGTCTCCCTCTTCGACTCCACCACGACCGTGTGCACCCCGTCCACCTCCTCACTATGCCCTTCTGCTGTCGTAGCTACCAACTCATTAGAGCCAAGTGCCGCCATCGCCCATCCACGTTGTTGGCCGTCTTCGGTCACCGCCTAGCTCCCTAACAAGGTGAAGTGAAATCCCCACGTTCTCGTCTCCCTTTCCCACCCTTCACCAACCCAAACCACCCCGTCGTCTATCGGCAAGCCTCAGGATCCACACGCCCCTCGTTGGTGAGGCCTTGTCAGTGCACCACTTCGACGTGGTGTGCCACGAGGTGCCATTGAGCATGCCACCTCAGCAACCGATCGCCACACACGCGTATTAAGCTTAGTTAGCAGCCAAATCACCCCTTTGGTCCACGTATCAGACATGTGTAGTGCCATTCAGCAATTTCGCCAATTTAGCTGCCACATCAGTACCTGGCCCCTCCCGTGCCAGGTCATCGCCATGTTTCTGCCACGTGTCAGCCACCTAGCTGTCACATCATCAGAACTAGCCCTGTCATCCACCACGTCATCTGCCACGCATATCCCCTTGCCAACTCAGCTTCCCAGTGGTCCATGGACCTAGTCCATGATGGGCTAGGCCCACTGGTCAGCTTCAGGTCAAACTCAGGGCTAATGTTAGCATGATATCATAATTCAATTTTCCCATAGAAAAATAATTCGGTCGAAAATGAGAAATCCCCTACTAACATCATTATTCTCCTTTTTCTTTAGGATAATAATTCCAACAATTCAGATTTATTCATTTTCTTATAATTCAAACTTCCAGAAGCCCATTCTCCTTCATCCTAGCTCCGATTGGACCCGTTTAAATTTCTAAATTCATCAAAAATTCTAGTCTATCCATTTCTACCCTCCTTTTTAGTATTTTGAGTTTATTTGAGTTTTCTTATTAGGGTAAAACCTTAGTGGAGGCATGACCAGGTTGATGGTTTAACATTATAAAGACCTTGTCATGATCTCCTCACCATGCACTAAAGGAAGTGTGCTTATCTAGTGGCAATATGGGATGATCATCTTGTGGGTTAAGTTGTACCACCTCTGCAGAGCGTGTAAACTATCCTGGTTAGTTGTGCATACGGTCATAAGCAAGCTGAGTAAAATTTTTCATGGATTAGATTTTATTTTTTAAAATAGTTTATAAAAGGCTTATGGATGGATGGAATCCATATGAGATCTTTTGGGAAAGATGGTCCGGGTGAAATGCCCATGGTTAGGTTAGTGCAGGGATGGACTTGCCCTAATGATATTAATTTCATTTACAATACTGTCTTTACTTATTGTATTAAATTTAGCGATTTTCAATCTATTTATTGTATTTCTTTAAATGCAACTTTACGCTCAAACTAACCCTATATGCCTTGCTTTGTTGCCTTTATCATTATATTACATTCTCCCGTGTGACTTGCGGAGTACAAGTTTGTACTCACCCTTGCTATCTCATCTTAGAAGAGAACGACTTCAACTACGGTGAGAACTAGGACGAGTAGACTACGTCTTACTGTCGTTTGCCTATGGATATGCTCAGTGGGCTTCTTCTGCTTCCATGTTTTTCTTCCACCGCTATTATTTAAATTTGGCCTATGGGCCGTGGATGTAAACTTTGGCGATAATAATATACTCTTTTACCCAATAACGTTTGTCATTGTGCTTGATATGTATATTTATTATCACTATGTGCACTGGCTAATCCTGGACTAGAGCAATTTACACAGAGGATTCAAGAGTTGTTGCTCTGGGGTCTAACAATACTCATGGTATGTAGATGGCCTAAGTTGTATTAATGTTGGGTCATGCAATACAACATGTCCCCAACATGTAGTAGGGAGATTGCATCTCATGAACAAAGGGCTAGCAATTAGTTTAATACTTTTGATGAGCAATTTTGCTAGTCCATTCTATGTATGAACATGTGGGATAGAGTGTTTCACTTTTATGCCTAAGGCCATATAATAGAAATTAAATGCTTTTGAGGTAAACTCACCAGTACTATCCATTCGTATCGATTGGATCGTATGATTCAAAAACTTAGCCCTTAGCACATTAATTTTTGAGATCAACTCAATGAAATCATGATTCCTAGTGGATAATAGGTACGTATGCGTCCACCATGTACCATGAAATATCTAAAAGGCCTCAACATAGGCTCAATCAGTCCACAAATGTCCCCCTGTATCCTCTGTGAAAAATCAGGTAGTTCATCCTTAACTGTATGTTACGAGGGTCTCTTAATCAATTTGTCCTGAGCACATGCATCACATACGAACTGGTGTGGTTTAAGGGTGTCACTTGCTTTAAAGTGATGACTGACATAATTCTTGATGATTTAGCTCATTGTATTGTCTCAAGGATGACCCATATGTTCATGCCATGATCTAAACAAGTTTGCATCCTTTAGGAGTACATTCATCACAACATAATGTTCATCACTTTGATATATGTGTAGTACAATCTGATGAAAAACATGGAAGTTTCACTATAGTTTCCTTTTTATAATCCGCTTTGTTAGTGAGGAGAGGTTATTTTGAACCATTCTCTTCTTCTATTTCCATGTGGAAACCATTCTTGTGGATACCTATGAAACTTATGAGATTTTGTGTTGATTCTGGAAAAAATAATGCATCCTTGATGATTATTCAGGTTTCAGTTGGTAACACAACTGTAGCCCTTCTAGTACCGGTGATATTACCACAATTGCCAGGTATGGTTATCACATTGCCAGTTTTCGTACTCAAAGTCTGGAAGTACTTCATATCTTTGAAAGTACTTCATTTCATAGTTATTCATTATATATGGATGATGTTTTATCGATGTTGTAACTATGTGCACTAACTTAATTCTGAACTAGTGCAGCATAACAGAGGATCAGATTTACATATTCGAGTCCCGACACTCCGTCTACCCAATTGGCAGTGTCAATCTCTGCCGTAAGTGCACTGTGGAGCAATTCCTTGCCGCAACTAGCTCCTCTCCGCCACCTATTATTTTTTTGTGCTCAATTGCTCCTTCTGGTAGGAGGATAGCTGCCACCGGTGCCATCTTCCTCTGGAGTTGCTGGACACCGTGGAAAGAACACTCCGGTGTATCCCTGACAACACCCTCTTCACCAGTAAGCTTCTTTCCATCCCCCTTTGCTGTTTATGATTTCAATTTCAAGTCACCAGGCGGTTTCGTGTGTTTTCCACAAATTCCGTTTGAATTCAAAATTTTGTTTGAAATTTTTGGGTGGTATTTTGCCGAAATGTCCGGTAACCGGCAGTTGCAGGGTATCTCGGTGTCCCTCGGTGTAGAGCATACATTTTTCCCTGGTCCTAGCTGGTTATATACTGCCATGAAAATTATGTTGCGTACGTACAGATGCCATACTTCCTTCTTCATGTGTGACGTGGGCATAGTAAGTGCCCAGCTTACTACAGAAGCTGAGAACAAAGAAGAGGTGTGACATGGGCATTGCCATAGGATAAGGCCGAATTATATTCGTGTGACTTGACTCACTCCGGTAGACCACGAGAAAGCCAGAAATCCTATCTTGTTAAGTATGTGGTGAGATCATTCTTGTTAAGTGCTTTGTAGTATTTGCATAAATCTTGTCAAGCTGTTGTTCTGAATGTAAGATCTATTGGGGTTGTGATCGGCTAGACAAGCACACATCAACCCCTTGTTCTGCAGAGAACTTTGATGATGATTTCAACAAACAATAAGCAACAGAATAATTAACACACCATACAGAAGTGATATAGGGATTTATGTGGAAAAAAATCTTTTAAGAGGCTCAAAATATCATAAGGGGCAAAGAACCAAGACCGGGTCTTACACTATAAATGATAGTGGGTAAAATAAGTCATCTGTTGAACCTCTAGAGACATCACAACAGCAGCGACAACACAAGATACTCCCAGCGTTGATACAACAATACTAAAGTAAGATCTAACAAGAGCTAAATTGACACGCACTCCTCTTCCGAATTTTTTTAAATAATCAATTTTTAATTTAAATTACAGTATTATACATGCTTTTTTTTTTTGCAATTCTAGCCATATATCACTCAACCGTTAGGCGACTAGTCTAAGTAGGCTACTAGTCTAAGTCACCCAATGGTTGGGCGACAAGCCCCTAGTCGTCCAACCGTTGGACGACAAGGGGTATAACCCCTCACGGCCGAGCCGGCCAAGCGCATGCACTCCCCATTGTTCCTTTCAGCTGAAAGCAAAGAAAGAGAAGAGAAAGGGAGAAGAAGAGGAAAGGAAAGAAGGAGAAGAGAGGAGAGGAAGAAGAGGATGGAGGAGAGAAGAGAAAGGAAGAGGGAAGAGAGAGGAAGAGGAGTGAGAGGGAGGGGAAGAGAGGAGGAGGGATCTGCACAACAACGATGGTGAGTTTTCTGTATTTTTTGTACATCTATTTTTCAAACATGGTGGGATAGTAACTGAAATCATTAAATTTATAGTTTAAAAAGTAACGCCAATTTAGTTGTTAATAATTGTATTATCGTTTAGAGGTCGCTCTGTTGTGCATTTTAAGGCCCAGTTAATTTTGTTAGTTACTTATAAATGTAAAAACACTGCAATAAATATTATTATTTTTTAGAATAATTAGTAGCCATCAAAATATTTAAAACTATTTGTGATGATTAGAATAGCACACATGGATTTAAAATAGTATGCGGCGATTTAAGATTACGCATAGCGATTAAAATTGTACATGGCGATTTAAATAGCATTTGAGTCGTAAAAATATGCAAATAACGATAATAAAATTCAGGCATCCCATAGGGATGCCTTAGTTTAATTAACTTAATTATTATTTAAGATTTACTTTATGTTATATCTGCAAGTAAATCATCACGCGTATACTAATTATGAAAAAGAATAGGTACAAAGATTGAAGAATTTAGTCTAGTTGACTCTGAGATATAAAATTATTTGGATAGATAGATAAATTAAATAGGAATACTAGCATACGTGAAATTGACTAGGAATGATTTGAATAATTCTTGGAGCTACTCCATTAATAATTAAACCAGTAATTATGTCATAATTGGTAACTTCAAATTGATTTGTAGATATAGCTCGCGACCTTGGTGGTTCGGACTGGCCTTCCGACCTGCTGGATCGGCACGTCGACGCACTATGCCACACGAGCTACCATGTTGTGCATGCTGAGGGTGGAGACGAGGAGGCCCAGTTAGGGGTGGTCCATACGCAGACACCCCGACGGGCTTGGAGATTAGACCCACGATAGATAGATAGGTTTGTGTACAAACTATATCATGTCATTTTATGATATTTGTGCTATATACTTACTTCTTCGTTCTTTGCACGTTGAGCGATGCTGGCCTTCTACCTATCATGCGGACAGTTCCCATTTGATCGGTCACTGCTGATAGCTCTATTGGACCGGTGGTAACCTGAGATGCACATCTCTCATTCGGGGAGATAGCCCCCACTTTGCAGGACGTCGTGATGCTGCTCGGCCTACCTATCGCGAGAGATGCTGTCTCCCCTCTGGATGCACCTGGCAACTAGTGTGATGACCTGCTAGACAGGTTTGGCGCGGTTCTTTCGACCGAGGTCGTGCCAGCGTACCACGCCTTCCCATCATGACAGAAGCATGGCCCCCCATGTAGTGGCTTTTGCAGTTCTGGGTATGTATGCTATCTATTTTTTTTGTTTAGCAATGCACTATCCTTACTATATGACGAGCTTGCTAATTTGTTTGTGCACAGGTTGAGAGGATGGACCCAGATGCCAACGAGTAATAGGTGTCACGGCACCTGGAGGCATACTTGTTATGGCTATTTGGCTGGGTACTGTTCACCAGCAGCCATGGTGACTCTATCGACGCCTGCCTCGTGCGGTATGCGAGGGCCATCGCCGATGGAGACGAGGTGGTGCACTATAGCTAAAGATCAATTGTACTTGCCACGATGTACCACGGCATGTGCGGCGCTTGCTTGAGGCCAAAGACGACCCTTGTCCTCACAGGATGCCCCCTCCTTCTACAGCTATGGTCGTTTGAGCACTTCCCCCTCAGACGGCCCCTGCTACCCTACAGCGGTCCGTATAGTGTGGACATGTACTATGGGGCTACCATGGAGTGGACAACCATAGGGTACCTTTGGTTCTATAGACAGATATGTATTCTCCTAAATCTTTACTATACATGTATTATGCAACCATAGGGTCACATGGAAGAAGCTCGTCTTAGATGTGTTCATCGAGGACTATGTGGTGCACAGGGTGATGTGCCAGTTCAGCCTCCGCCAGCTTGTTCTTGTCCCTGTTGGGCATTGGGTGCCTAACTTGGTCCACATGTGAGGTACATACAACATATGTCCCTATATTTTTCCTAGTTCTCTTACTATGCCTTCTAATTACAGTTGTATGTTTCGTAGGCACAACAGGAGGGGTGGTCGCGGAACGAGCTGGGGCGCGAAGATGGAGTAGTGGGTGGCAGAGTGAATGGAGGCACTCGAGGACTTCGTGTAGGAGGGCACCATGTATGACCCCAGCACGTACGATGAGTACATACATTGGTATGCTCTGCAGACACGCACCAGGCTGGTGTGTGTCATTGACCTCCCCCCGCTCATGTACCAGCACTGACTAACTCGTACTCTGCGCACTTAGCACAAAACATCGTCCTCGTGGTACGTACTCTTCTGCTCCAAAGTTTCTGTGTACGGTTACCACAATTACTATTTTGACGTTTTCATGTACTGTTGCAGTCGAATATCACCGATAGGATGGCCCACGGTTTTGAGGTCACGCATGACCAGCTAGTGCATGCTCTCCACCGGATCTACGAGTAGGCGAAGCATGCCCTCACCCTCACATCGTGCAGGATGCTCCCGAAGGTGGCCACATTGACATGCACAACGAGGCCGCCACATCTTGCAGCTCAGGCAGGAGGCTTCGAAGGGTCACGTGACTACCCTCGAGCACAGCTGTCAAGCTAGGCCAGAGGGCCATCATGGGCACGTACCTGGACATCGGCACCGTCATCCATGGACCCGTATTTGGCATCAACAGGACCCGATGTGGTGCTTTCTGGGTCGCAACTCAATAGTACACCAGTTCCCACGTAGCCACAAGTGTAGTCACCCCGAGGCGTTGGGAGCATAGGTCAGTAGGCCTCTTGACCGCCTCACCCTATCGAGGCGCCGACACCCCACACTTAGGAAGCCCAAGCGGGGCCGTAGGGGCGGGCACTGATCAGGGGTAGGATGTGGCAATGACGGAGGAGGTGCTACGGGTGGTGTAGCTGGTGGCTTGTAGTGGATCTTCCTCGTGCTTTGTGTATTTTTTATTGTGTACATATTGTTTTGTCTTCCTCCGTATACGAATTCTTTATTGCATCCTAATATCACTTACATTTGTACTTTCTAATCATTGTTGTGTCAATCATAATCAAAAAAAATTTTAGAAAATTTATTGCACTACAATAACATACAACGATCGCAAAATGTTATTGCAAAAACTAACAGATTTCGTACCATTTATAATCTACAAAAATCACAAATGGATAAACCGACATTATCTACGTTTTTATTTCAAAAAAGATACAATTTACAAATAAGATTTCTTAAATGTATTATGTACAACAATTTTCATTTACCCCTACCCCCACAATTATTTCTGTCGGATTAATTAAATAGTTATTTTAAAAAAAATCGTCCAACAGTCACCTAACGATTAGGCGACTATCGTCTGATAGTTAGATGATAGGATCTAGTCGCTCGACGGTTGGGTGACATATAGCCAAAACTGTAAAAGAAAAAATAAGTATAATACTGTAATTTTGAAATAAAAATTGATTATTTAAAAAATCCCTCCTCTTCCCATATAGAGTTCAGTTCTCGTCAAGAAAACAAAAAAAATGCAAAATGCACGAAAACTTGGCAGTTATTCTACCAAAACTGCATGATTTGAATCTACTGCTACACAAGCTATCCAAAACTCCTCTTCAACTTGATGCTCTACCAAGCCAATCCTCAAACCAATCACACAAATAAAAGAGCTAGAGCCATATATTGACTAGAACATTGAGATGATCCAACCACAATAGCCAACCCAATTTGCTTCTCATTGAGGGATGCTTCAAGCACCTGAGTAGGAACTAGAACTTCACCTTCTTTATCTCCGCTCGTCTGGTTAAGCTACACATATTGCATCACTCATTTTGGTCTTTCTTGCTGTTCCACAGCTGATTGGAGCAAAACCTTTGCCCAAACAGCATTAAGGCAAGCACTAGCTTTTGGCTCCCTTCTTCTAGCCTCTCCGAACAAACAAACAGGGCAGCCTTTTCGTCGTCTTTTTTGAAATGATTTATTAGCTTATTTGTATTTAGTTCGTTTGTATAAACACTCACACTAGAACTAAAAACCATCAACATAGCCATAAAACATTAACCGTAACAAAAAAAACTAATCCTATGTACCACCTCTTGCTAGGAGGATTCATTACCTTCATCTCAAGGACATTCAATGGTTGACACACACTTAAGTGTTCTTTGGCTAACTGATGTGTGTATTGCCACCTTGTTCTGGTTGGGCTAACTGTTCTGTGTATTGTCACCTTGTTCTGGTTAGACTAACTGTTCTGTGTATTGTCACCTTGTTCTGGTGGGCCCATTAGACATTTGTTCAAATAAACATATGACATGTTTCCAACGGTTTTGGTTTCTGATTTTCAGAAGTCAAAAACCATTCGAAACGTGTCAATTTATTAATTTTGTTTTTTTAATTTTTAGTTTTTTCTTTATTTCTCTACTGTTCATACGATATATCAAGTTTTTTTATTTTCTAATTCTGAAAAGCTAATAGTCACTAAAATGTATTTGCAGTCCACGGTCAAAGTCAGAAACCGAGTTTTTTAAGTCAGTCAACTACAGTGTCACCTTGTTCTGGTTAGGCTAACTGTTCTGTGTATTGTCACCTTGTTCTGGTGGGCCCATTAGACATTTGTTCAAATAAACATATGACATGTTTCCAACGGTTTTGGTTTCTGATTTTCAGAAGTCAAAAACCATTCGAAACGTGTCAATTTATTAATTTTGTTTTTTTAGTTTTTAGTTTTTTCTTTATTTCTCTACTGTTCATACGATATATCAAGTTTTTTTATTTTCTAATTCTGAAAAGCTAATAGTCACTAAAATGTATTTGCAGTCCACGGTCAAAGTCAGAAACCGAGTTTTTTAAGTCAGTCAACTACAGTCGTCACCTTGTTCCAGTGGGCTAGCTTCCGGTGGGCTAGCTTGCATTTAATGCATGCATCGGTAGGTAGCTTGGCATTGTCAGTCTGTGTAAAAATAACAGGGCTGCTAAAGCTAATTGAACCTCCCTGAATAAATTAAACTTCATCACATAACAAATTGTACGGAGCGGGTTCGCATGCAATGAATCCCTGGTGTTGGTGCCAAAACAAAATTGTGAACGTAGTTACATCAAAATATTTATAAACGCATATGTACGAGATATGGTTCAAATTTGGTTGGGGAATAGACTGCACCGAAATTTACCATGCACTGCTTACATAGAAAACTATTTTGTGTGCGAGATCTTTCTGCGGAACCAATATTTGTGGTGCCACACATGAAGAGACGACTTCGTCAGGATACATGAATGGATCGTAACACCAGGATACACGAATGGCGGGGTCATGACTCACGTCGAGGTGTCAGGTCAACGCGCGCTGCATACACTAGGGATTTTCGTCACGTTGTCTCGGCGGCTAACCAGCTTCTATACGTGGCCTGTGTGGTGCGGGTAGGTAGCTAGCTTGGTGGTGTCAGTACCAGACAAGCAAGGCAGCTGAAGCTTTATGGATCAAATCATGCATGCATGTTATCGTTGGTGTCAAAAAATTGCTGCTAAACCCCGCAAAATGAAAGCTTGTGCAAATTCTGGTCACCAAAGTTTACGTTTGCTGAAGCAGGCAGTGATCTTTTAAATAAAAATGTCAGTTTTGCAAAACTAGAGGTAGTTTGTCAAAGCTATCACATCACTTTCAGTACAGAACTGAATATATTAAGTTCCGATTTCGGTGGACTAAGTATATTAATTAGTAAAATTTTGTGGCTAATTAGTAAAATTTTTTTAATAACTCCACCTCAGTTCAATCCCATGAGTTGTGACATCATCTTACACGTAGGATATATGCACCTGTGCCAGTGTAACATGACATGTAAGACTCACCTAGCTAGGACGTGTTTTTGTGTTGCAAAACTTCACGTAGTTTCACCCATCTACGGATTTGAAGCACCCAACTACTACAATTTAGGCAACCTTCGACTATGTCATCACCAGATCTACCT
Source organism: Melocanna baccifera (assembly GCA_036346265.1). Lineage (NCBI taxonomy): Eukaryota > Viridiplantae > Streptophyta > Magnoliopsida > Poales > Poaceae > Melocanna > Melocanna baccifera. Next base: position 15,048,447 of record CM070708.1, on the reverse strand, counting down.
ACTGTGTTCATTAAAACGAAAATCGAGTTTATTAAAAGTTTCTACCAAACAATCTGTTCACGGAAATGAAATATCCACTTGCAGTAGTCCTGTAATAGTTTTGATGAACTACATGTAATTTTGTGAAATTTTCTTGTGCTCCTTCGTTACTGCATCCACACTTTATTAATTATGCAAGCATATTGCCCAATACATACATAACAGAACGTCTCGCTCAGTTCCTAGCGTTGAATACGACCACCTGCGTACACGTCGTATACGAATACGATTATACGTCCATAAAACCCACACAGCCACATGCACGAGTGCGTGCTTATTTGCGTACGTACGTACACGAATACATACATAAGCACAGAATCTACTTGGCCGCCGCGTCAAGGGTGAGGAACGGCCGCTCGCCGTTGAAGTTGCCCCGCGGATCGTAGTTGCAGGTGATGAAGACGCCGCGGTTCGCGGCGCAGATGACGCGCGCGCAGCCGATGCGCGTCGACTTGCGCCACACCACCTGCGTGTAGTGGCCGCACACCTTGCCGGGGTCGCAGGTGTTGGTGTTGTAGTGGTAGTTCCGCTTCTCGTCCACCCACGACCGCAGCGCGTCCGCCGCGCTCCACGCCCGCCCGGCCGAGCCCCAGAAGATGTTCTCGCCGTACGGCCCGCCGGAGTGCTCCAGCCGGCAGTCGCCGGCGCGCTTCGCGGCGTAGTCCTGAGCGAACTTGGCCACCTTGGTATCCCAGGTCACCGGGCCGACGCCGTCCGCAGCGCGCGCCCGGTTGTGCAGGTTGACGAAGTCCTGCGGCGTGTTCTGGGCTGAGGTGGTTGCCACGGTCATGGCCATGGCCAGGGCAAAGACAGCAAGACTATTGTAAGATGCCATGACTTTTCTGCAGTTAGGTTGTGGCGTGAGACGAAGAGTGCTGGAAATCGATGGGTATTTATAGCCTGTGGCTGTGGATGTGGAAAGAGTTCTACGGCAACTACCAAATAAAAGATCATCAGTATAGATTTAAAATTGTTATCACAGATGATTTCTGAACAGTCTAAATTTATATTTCTACGATAACAGATAGTTATCACAGATGACTCATAAATCATCTATGATAAGTTACAATACAGATAGTATTTCAAAACAACCATCTATGATATGTTAGATACCACAAATGGTTCTTAAAAATAATCATCTGTTATATCTAATATATCACAGACAGCTAATATCAAAAACCGTCTATGATATATGTTTGATAGCATAGACAATTCTTAAAAATAATCGTATGTGATATCTAACATATCACAGACGGGTAATACCAAAAACCATTTATGATATGTCAGATATCACAGATGATTCTTAAACATAGCTGTCTGTAATATCTTACATATCATAGATGGCTAATATTAATAACCATCTGTGATATACGACATATCAAAAACGGTTTGGTGTTACAAATCGTCTGTGATAGCTATTTAACAACCTAAATTATTTTCTATTTTTTAACTAGCCTCAGGAAAATGCTAGCTATGCCATCTGAAAATAAGCAAGCAGATCACATATATAGCACACGATAATCATTACATAGATCTCACAAATGAATTAAACAACTGAATGAAGTATAATTGAATTAATTGTTTGATTAAGCACAACTGAATGAAGTATAATTGAATTAAATATTTGAACATCTAATCATCATCGCCGGGGTTGAACTCTCCATTCAGGTGAATAATCTTTGCCATCAAGAATTCGAAGAGCTTTCCTTGAACTTCGGTAAGTTTGTGTAGGATCGATACACACTAAGATAGGCAATCAGAGAGGGGGTGAATGATTGCGGAAGCTAAAACCAAAATTTAAAACTCCCCCTTAAACACAAAACCTATTTAAACCTCGTTTAACGTTTTGGACAGAACAATGTATCCTCACTAAAACTGATCTCAATAAAAAACCGTAACTCCGATTGACTTCAAACTTTATCAAAATAAACTAGACAGAATTATTGAACTAATCCAACTGGAATTACGTCAAACGGAGGTCTAGAACTCGAGATATAAAATAAACAAACTCGATAGGCAGATAGTGACGAAAATTAATTAAACCTTAATAAAAACGTTTAAGCAAAATCCAGAAGAATATAATCAACCAAACTTTCCAAACAAAAAAAACTCTGCATGCATAAGACTTATAAAAAAACTTAATTAACTTTTGGCCTTAATAACAAAACAACACACGTAGCGATCTTCTTTTTCTTCTAAACAAAACCAGAGGCCAAACCACAAGAGCCGTGCACAAACTTCTTTCTAATTGCTCTCAAGTTAGATCACAGCATGCATGCAAAGAAAAAAATGCATGCGGCCAGTAGCCTAATCACCTTTTGCTAAACATGCAACGTGCACTTCTTTCTAGAGCATTCATGCAAATAGGACTTTTCTCTATTAGCTTTTCATGCATACGTGCACTTTACTTTATTAGCTTTCATGCATGCAAATACTTTCTTTTTTCAGTTATGCAGCAAGGCAGTAGATGATTCAACAAGCAAATCGAAACGTATAGCAGTAATCAAGTAATATTATTCGTACTAACCTTTTGGCAGCAGCAATTAAAACTTATTAACCCTTGGTTGCACCAACGATTAGCAGAAGACCTCACCAGATGGATCTAGTCGCTCGCATCTCTTCCGAAAATCACAGAGCGCATAGATAATCGCCGCAGCCTTTTTCTTCACGTGAACTGAGCCGAAACCGCCTCCAATGCGAAATCGCTGTGCCGCTCTTCGCTTTCCGGATAATCACGGCATCTCCAAAAATCACTGTGATGCACAGCAAAATAATCTCCGTATCGTCTAACAGTCGGCCTCCATCTTTTTCTCTGAACAGCGCCGCTATGTCTCTCCAATTCTTCTAGTCGCTTGGTGATTTATTTTTCTCCCGTAGAAATCACAGCGCCGCACCGCCTGCACTTCTTTTTCTTTCTGGCCGCACTGCTTCTTTTTGTTCCGCTCAGATCGCTCGTCGCACACAAGAACAAGCCACGGCGTAGTACCTTTTTTTCGTCAAAAGCAACGGCCAGCAAACAAGCCGTGCCCTTTTTCTATTAGATCAAAAGTCGTGCCTTTACATTGGCCGGACTCCCCTTTTTATAGCCCATCCATCCGAACTTAATTAACAGGCTCGGACTCACTCCTAACACATACTCGAATACGAACTCATACTCGAATACGAACTCAACTCTTACCACCTACGAACACAACACTAATCCGTATACAACTCGTATACGCCCCGTCCGAGCACATGCCGGTTTGCCGCATGCCTCCGCCATGACGCATCTCCGCGCCTCCAACGCCGCGCCATCTCCATGCACATTGTTCTTTAGCCTGAACATCCCGCATGACATCCTTGACCGATAGGACCTCAGTTCCTCTCTGAACTTAGTCCCGAAACTTCAGTTCCACCCGAATCTAGTTCCAATCCCGTCATCGACTATGTTCCGCCTCAAGCAACACCTGCGTATGAATAAACAAACAACCACGTACGAGCACAAGTCCACGACTTGACTCAAATCAATCCGCACAATACCTCACACGAGCGTATCATGCAACATACACCAATCCGTACACGCAACACATCATAAGTAATATCATAACCAACGTTGTCAATTATTCATCATCTCGTCTAGACCTGGCCACATGGTCTAACAGTTTGTCAAGATGAAATGCACTTGAGTCGAATTCCACGCCCTGTCGTTAGGAGTGTTAAAGTTATTGGTGCATATATATAAATTGATAATCACGAAATAAATATTGATAGGTTGACAAACATCTGAATTTTTCGTTTTAGTGCCTATGATTTTCTACATATATCTGCAAATGTAGAATCCACATATATTGCCCTGTAGCTACTGGTGGTACTACAAAAATAGAATTACATAGATAGATATTGTTATTTCTAGAATCATTATTACAAAGTGTTGGCTGATACGATAAAATACGGTCCACTCATACAGATGAAGTTGGTGGTTACTTATATTATAACTTATGCAGAGGTCCCCATCCTGCCCTCTTGTTACCTGCCCAGGCAACCTCTGCCCACCATAAATAATAATCTATACGGTCGACTGCTCCATCAGTCGCCGCTCTATCTTTCTCAAAATCTCGATTTAAAGACTTTTCATTTGAATGCAGGGTGATAATAGAATAATATCAAAATACGGAGATATTAAAATACTCGAGAAATTGTTCAAGGGAATGCTTGCCTGAGTTAGACAAAGGGGTCTGATACTCCGTGCTACCCAGGTACTTTTTCTCCTGTGAGATCGGAACGCCTTCTGCAATAATAATGCGCCTTCTCAAAACTATGGTTTCGGCGGGGAAAATACTAAGTTAATAAAATATGCTAATATCGACGCGGGGCTTCCAAGCTTTGGGATCAGTGGCTTAACCTAATTCTAATTGAGAAAACCCAATACTACTCTGAATTATCCTGCTATTGACCAGATCAAAATAATGTTAGTTTAAGACTTACAACTTCTAAGAACTAACTTTAATTAAGCAACAAGATTTTAAGTTAAGACCGGGATGTGCTACAAAATCTACGACTAATTTATTATGAGGCGAAAAGATCTAAATACCTGCTTCCAGATTACTCTTCCAATATAAATACAAACATATATTATTTATTTATTTTTTTCTTTTCAACTTCCTAACCGGCCGGCCTCTGGCCTCTTTTCCTCACCGCTTTCACCCGGTTGGCCCAACCCCCCTCTCTTATCTTGCCTTATCCGCCGTCCCCCTTCTTCTCCCACTGCCGCTCCACCTCTCTTCCTCCTCTACCTCCCTCTCCTCCTCTTTCTGCGCCGCGCGGCCGCCCCTCTCCTCTGCGCCGCGCCGCTGCCTCTTCTCCTCCTCCCTTCTCCCTGCATGCCGCCTACCTCCGTCTCTACCCTCCCCCTCTTCCTCTCTTGCCGTGCGCCGCCTGCCTCCTGCGTCAAGCACCGCCTCTTCTTCTCTACGCCGCGCTGCCTCTCTCCCCTCTCCCCTCTCTCTCTCTGCGCCGCACCACCTCTCTCCCCTCTTCCCCTCTTGCGCGCCGCCTCCTCGTGGCCTACTACGCTGCACGCCGATCCGATCCGGGGCCGGGAGCCCGGATCCGACCTCTCCCTCACACGCCGACTACACCGGTCGCAGGATCCGTGGCCTTCGGCCCGGATCCGGCCCTACTAGGCCCGATCTAACCTTCCCCTATGGTTCTTGTGGATGCTAAGTTACTGATGCTTGTCTATTTTAAATTTTTGCACAAATGCAAGGGATGGCATGGATGCGTGCTGTGGTGGCTAGGCATGGTGGAGACTGGTGCCACCCGCATGCCGGGGGGGTGCGAGGTGGTGCTCGGGGGCGCGGTCTAGTCGTCGGAACCGCACTGTTGCCTACCTTCAACGGTGGTAAGTCCTCCTCTCTACTACTACTTTCTACGCGCATGCAAACTGGTGATGGTGATGCTCGGATGGAAGGGTCCTGTGGCGTGTTGGTGCTACCAAAGCTTGCATGGTTGCTAAAGGTGTGATAACAAATGCTATGAAAATGCTAGTGGGCTGGGAACTTGTGGGCTACCTCCTTTTGGTTGGATGCTTGGATGATGTCGGCTGAGGTGGTGGTGATGTGGTTGCTTGAGGTCGCTCCCCTGGTTGCTTGGGTGCCGACAACTCCAGTGGTGGCCTTCCTTGTCGGCGGCTTGTGGTCCCTCTACTTGGCACCTTGCTGGCCTTCGGTTGGCTAGTGCCTGAGCTGCTTCGATGAGGCTGGTGGGGCTGTTCTGGTAGTGGTCTCCGATTGGTTTGAGAATGGGGAGGAAGAAAGTGTTGAGTAAAAGTGCTGGTTGCTCTTTTTCTATTTGCTTGTGACTGAGCTTTGGTTGCTCTGGAACTGCTTGCCCGTGGTTTTACTGCCCACGGTTTTGCTACTCGATTCTTGTCTTTGCGAAAATATCCCGAAAGCCGGTGGCCGTGGTGTCTTGCCGCTATCTTTGGGGTCCGGGCTGGTTGGCTGGCGTTGGACATGTGCCGGCTTTGGTCCCTGTTGCTTATGTGCTAGATATTTACACTTGGGGGGCCATCCTGGCCGATGGTTGCTGGGGAAAAATGCCTGGCTGGTTGGGTGGCCTGTGGACAAGTGCTGGTTTTGGTTTTCTTTCTACAGTTCTTGCAACTCTAAACAGGTTTGTTTTAAACTGGATGATGAACTCTATGGTTGTGAGAGGTGCCGACTGGCCCCCGAACAGTCAGGTATCTCCGTGAACGGAATGCCCCGCCCGAGATAATCTCGAGGGCTCTGACGACAACTTCTTCTTTTCTACTGGCTTTTGGGACTTCTATTCTTTTGTTCAGTCTTTTTTGGTATTTCATCTATTGGCTGCTCTCAATTGAACAACGGTGTGGCTCGACGGCAATCTATGGAGGCAATGCAAGAGAAAAAAAAGGGGTGTACTACCGTGTATTCTCAAGACAATGTAATAGCGGGTGTGTGTAAGCTTCCTAGTGTATGCATGAATGTATGAAATGGTCCTCGCATGTAGTGTCTTTCTTATTGTTGTAAATGCAAGGTTTTAATGAAGCATGAAGTGATTCAGAATTAATTTTCCTTGTGTTTATGTGTGCAGCATTACAAATTGATTTTATTCTACTGCCGATTTAAACTAACCGCTTAGCTTAGCTAATCGATAACTAAGCTTAGCTAATCGATAACTAATTAACCCACGCGATTACCACTAATCATGCTTAGAAGCTAATTAACGAATGAGGGTTATTTCAAAATCGTAGCCATATTTTGTCACCTCTTTCTTAAATTGAAGAAACCGACCGGTTCTCCTATCACTGACCAGGATCTCCTTGAGATGATTGCTGAGAAGGTATTTTCTGCTGGATTCAAATAAATTCCCCAAAGCAATTGAAGCTGCAGAGGTATGTAATTGTGTATTTTACATTTGTTGTTTCAACAAGTCTTGAAGGAAGATTCAGCCTTTATTGCGGCCGAAAAGAGATCAAGTTTGGACAAGTGTCGACTCCCGGTGGGAATCCGCCTATTCGTTTCGGCTGGTCACACTGAATCAGACATCTCCAAAGTATCGACATCCTTAAAGAGGGTTGCAGCGTCAGTGCTCTAGCGAGTACAAACCATATTTGGATTCTGTTAAACGACCAATGAGCTCAAATTTTACAGGATGTATTCTAGGCCTTGGGTGTTTACGTGAATGTACATAATATGTGTCTTTCTAGATCTGATGCAGCTTGTTGTCATACCTACAAAATTTACAAATAAAATTTTGTAAAAATATGTGCCAGAATTGGTTTGATACTCCAGTGGAGAGACCTGTTTTGAAGATTGCTTGTTTTCACCTGCTGCACAAGGATCTGACTATCTGATATAAAGCAAATCGGTTGCAACTTGTGAGTTCCTGCAAAAATAGATGCCAACATAAAACCAAGAGCTTCTGCTTGTAATGAAGAAGGTACTCCAGAAGCTTTTTCCTTGTTTGCGATCTTAATCGGGTCTGTTGCTTCAAGATTGAAAATGAGCACTCCCAAGCAGACATTGCCATCCTCTGTCCGTGCCGCATCAATGAAACACCTGTGCTTTTGATGAAAATTGGCATTGTTTGTTGAAGTTGTGCAATGTGATGTTGGTAAAGAGCTCACATCTGGACGGGACAATCTGTTCAGAAGAGTTTGAATATTCTCACTTTGTTGAGCTGTGTCATTCTGAGTGCTACTCTGGTTGTAAGAAGTACAATATGAGTAAAGGCTCGAGCTTGAGCCACCTGCAAGACGTTGTTAAATATGGCCTTACCTTAAGCATTGAATCCCAAGGCGAAGATTTTGAGCCACTGTCTTGAATTCTCCAGTAAGAGGAATTTGGGAAGTATTTAGCTTTATAGATTTTGCAAATCGCTGAATTTTTGTTAGTTAATAATCTCTAAACAGCGCCCATTACTAAAGCCGTACTAACATTTTCCAGATCTCTGATTCCTAGACCCTCTATAGACTTAGGTCTGCAAAATTGTTTCCAAGCACGGAGATGCAAAGGTTTTCTTTTTTTAATTTTATCCTCTTGTAGCCCAATCCACCAAAAGGTTCTGATCGTGGAAGTCAATAAGCCTGGTCTTTTAGATTGCGGCTGATAGATTATGGCTGCGTCCGATAGTTTTTATCCCTAGAGCAAGTGTTTATACGAATAAACCAAATACCGATAAATCGCTTTGAAAAGGTTATCCCGATAAGTCGCTTCAAAAGAGATGGCGGAGAAACCGTTTCATTTATTTGTTCAAGTGAAACTATAATTTATAAGTTGAAAAGAATAGAGCCAATGTTTCGAAAAACTTCTTTGAAAAAATGGAGGGTGTACATGAAATAAATAAGGATAGATGAAAAGACTGATTTAATAAGAGTAAGACGACCAGCATTAGAAAGTTTATTTGCTTTCCAGAGACCAAGTTTAGTTTGAAAATTATCATTAATAAACCCGTAAGCCTCGTATCTTTGCTGCTTAGTTAAAATCAGGGCTTGACCCAAGTGTCTTACCTGATTATCCATGATAGGAACAAGAAAAACTTAGACATGTTGGCAATATTGGCGAGAGAAGTGTTGCGACTGAAATGAACATAAATTTTGCAAAGTGGTTTTAATAGTTGTTGCCTCCTTCCTATCAGCATTTCCACGAATAAGTAAATCATCCGCAAAAAGAAGAGAATGAAACACCTGGAGCCCAAAGTGACACCTGAAAGAGATTGATTTTACAAGCTAGCCTGCAACATATCTGAAAGCTCACTAATGGCTAAGATGAAAAAGGTAAGGCGAGAGGGGACATCCTTGTATAAGGCCGCTCCAACTGTTTTGAGTTTCTGACTTCAATTTTTAGCTATTGGTTAAAATTATACTGTAATAACTATTAATTTTTTCGAATCATTCAATTAAAGAAAAATAAAAAATAAGAAAAAAAGATAATATTATTATATCTTCATAGACAATACAAAGAAAAGAGAAAAAAAAAGCTAAAACAAAACAACCAACATTAGAAGCTAATACATTTTAAGCAGGGGCGGAACTAGGCCTCGGGTGGGTAGGCTATAGCCCAAGGCCCAGCAAAACTACTAGGACTACACTTCTCTAATATATACTGCAAAGAAAATGTACTCACAGTCCAGTCCGAGGCCTAGAAATGCTAGCCCACAGCCCAAATTTCAGCATAAGCCACAAGACATCCACCAGACCACCAGCAAAACCCTAATCCCCATTCCCCAAATCGCCCAAATCGGCAACACCCGGCCCCAGCCGGCAGCCGCTGAGCCGCCCATCGCCCGCATCAGTGCATCACGGCATCAGTCATCAGATCTGAGTAGAGTATCTGACCTTGAGACCTTCCTCCACTGTCAGCCGCTGCTTTGCTGCGCCGTGTGCCTCCACCGCTGGCCGCGCCGCTGCGGGGACCCCTCTCCTGTAGCCCTGCGCCGCTGTGCCGATCGGGGAGGAGCGGGTCTGAGGGGAGGAGGAGCGGCGAGCCGGCGAGCGCGGAGCGCATGCGGGGAGGAGGGGGGAGGAGGAGCGGGGAGGAGCCGGGAGCGGGTCTGCGGGGAGGAGGGGGAGGAGGAGGCGAGGAGTGGGGGCTGGGGAGGACCAGAGGAGGAGTGGGGACGCCGTCACGCCAGGGAGGAGGAGCGGCGAGCGTCGAGGGGCGAGGGGGAGGAGGAGCGCCGAAGCCCGAATGGGCCGACTGCCGAATGCACCGAAGTCTGATTTGTGATTTCTGAAGAACGCGTGGAGCCGGCGGTGGAATCAAGGTATAAATTTTTTTTATAAGTATGTGGTGAATGTTATATAATGTTATATATTTAATGTTATATGTGGTAAATAAGTATGAATGAGATTTGCTATTTAATGTTATATATTTTTTTATAATGTGGTGATAATTTTTTTATGTTTTAATGTTTTAAAATGTTATATATTTAATGTTATACATTTGCTATTTAGGAACTAACTAAAAAGATTTAAGGATACAAATTACAAAATGAAGAGGAGCAAGACATTGTCATCGTATTTTCCAACACAAGAAACACAGTCAAACGGATAATCCAACTCATAACAAAAATAGGATTTAGTTATTGGAAGAATGAAACTCAATCTTTTAATGAACATGTTGGTAAAGTCAATAGTGCTCATAACAAAGCAAGAAAATATTGCAAGGCTTTCAAAAATCAGAGGCAAGATGTGGGTTATGTGATGGCTGTTGCCACCAAGAAGGATGAGGAAGAATATAGAGCCTATCTTACTATTATGTTAGCCATTTCAAAATTTCTTCTATTACAAGCCCTTACTTTTCGTGGATATGATGAATCATCTAGATCGAACAATAGAGGAAACTTCCTAGTAATGCTGAAATGGTATAAAGAGAGGGATGAGAAAGCTGCAAAATTACTTGACAATTCTCCTTGGAACAATTTAATGACATCACCATAAATACAAAAATAATTGTGTAAAGTGTGTGCAGAAGAGACCACCAAAGCCATTATTAATGATATTGGGGGTGCACTTTTCGCCGTACTTGTTGATGAGGCTCGAGATGCTAGAATTTATGCTGCTGACTTCTCTCAATATGACTGTGTAGTCCTTAAGGACCAACTTCACACATTTGTTGTTGGTGCAAGACATGATCTAAGAGCCTTCTCGGCTATAAACATCATTAAAACTGATTTACGAAACAAGATGAACGATGAGTAGATGAATCATAGCATGGTATGTTATATTGAGCGAGATGTGTTTGCAAGTATTAAAGATGAGAAGATTTTAGAGCGTTTTCAAGGGATGAGGTCACGCAAGACACAACTTTCTCATGCAAGTGGTAAGTTAGTTTATTTTAAATGTAATATTCATGCTCTTTAAATTTATCTTTATTTTATTTTATATATTGTCTTTGTAGGTTCTGATTCTTGTCCTACTATTGATGAGGAAATAGTGGACTAGCCGCTACATTGTCTATTTAGGATTTGAGGTACTTGATGTATCTTTCTTACGTTACATTCTGTATGATTTCATATGCTTTTTTTATTGTGATTTGTGTTGAAAACTTGAACTCTTCATGTATTATGCGTTAAGCAAAATTTTTATATTAATGATACATTTATGGTATGCTAGACTATTACTTAGTTCAAATTTAGCCTGGGGTGTGCTCCAATCTTGAATCCGCCACTGATTTTAAGTGATTTCTAACAGAAACTAGAAGAAGCTAAAAGCCAAAGTCGCTTAGAATAGAGGTATTCCTCTGCGCCAAATAAAACGGCCATAGGTATGCGCGTTGATGACAACTAAAAATGTCAGAGAAGAAATGCAAGCATAGACCATCGAAATGATTGGATACCCTTTTCGTTGCATGGCGTTGGTTATAAAGCTCCATTCGATTTTGTCAAAAAGCAATAGTTAAATCAATTTTAAGCATAGAAGCTTGGTGGTTCGGTTCCGCTTAGGGTTTTGAAAAGAATGAGCAATTTCTTGAGCCAAAAGGACATTTTTAGTGATTCTCCTTCCTTGAAGAAAAGCAGATTGAGGATATGTTCTTTTCAGCTTCTTAAAATGGTTTTTTGCTTTTGTTACAGTACCTAACTTTCAAACGGAGTATTTTTTTAAGATAGAGTCTACAAGTTAATTATAGTACACGTTAAAACTCAACATCTATACCATTCAAAATCGCAAACAAGTATCTCTCTCTCCGTAATTTCTGTCGCAAACAGCTAAAATTCAAAAATTTCAGCCAAAAGTCATAAACCGCAGCCAAAAAGAACAGACCAATGTCATGGATAGCATGGATGAACCTAATGTAACCCACATCTCCCTCTCTTAGCCCACTAGAGTTTCCTCTATGCTCACCAAAGCCACCGCAACCCAAATTTCTCAAGTCCCCAACAAGCCACCTAAGTCCTAACCCTAACTGGCTTATCTATGAAGGCTCATACAAATGAAGCATTTGACGGATTCATTGATATATATATATATATATATATATATATAATAGTTACGCTAATGTAATTACATGTAGCAATGGTAATGTGAATATATGGCTAATGTGAATACATGCAACATCATTTTGAACTGAGGTGTCACAGTAGAAATAGGATGGTAGGCTAACAGTCATAATGAAAATGGGATGGTAGGCTAACACCTGCTGCAATTGGAACGGAAATGGGTCGAATGTTCAAACCGGAGCAGAATTCCTTGAAGTCATCGTCAAGAAAAGGGATCAGCAAACCTGTGCTTGCCAACATCGGTGAAGGCGAGGGCAAAGCTTCAGGGGCAGAGAAGAATGGTTGACGGCGGTAGTCCCCGACATAGAGAGATCATGCTAGTGACACAAGTAGAGCGAAGGGAGAGAGAGGTAGAGGTAGGAGGAACGACATTGGCGATAAGATGGAGGAAGGAGAGGGGGAGCTAGGGAGGCTACCGATTGTGAGGGAAGTTGTCAGTGACAGCGTGTCTAGAGGTAGCACAGGGGTGGTATAGGAGAGAAACAAGAAGAGAGGGAGAGAAAGGAGAGGCGGTCGGTGGCGCCGTCCATGCCAGGGTGGTATGGAAGGCGCGACGGCCAGGTGGCACGGCACGAGAGTCAGCAAAAGTGCTACTTGGAGGCACCCACGCCGACATGCTTCTGCACCGCCTTGAGCACCCGTGCTATAGCTCCGCTGCGGCCACCATCGATCAGTCTCCTTGAAGTGGCACCAGCGACGGCCAGACGCTAAGGCAGCAATGGAAGAGAACGATACCGTCCAACACCAAGACGGCGAGGATATGGCTGCCTCAAGAGTGGAGACTCTCCTCCCAAGGGCAGCGCAGCAGAAGACGAGCGACGACGCTAGGATTTGGAAGATAGAAAATCTAAAACTCTGATACCATGAAGGCTCATAGAAATAAAGCACTTGACTGATTCATTTGTATACAGGGATATATACAACGGTGACGCTAATGTGAATACATATAGCAATAGTAATGTGAATACATGCAACAATAGTAATGTGAATATATGCGACATCATCTTGAACCGAGGCGTCATAGTAGAAATGGAATGGTAGGCTAATAGTCTCTCTCTCAACATGGTGGTGGCACACACGTGGAGGGTGAGGGAGCCGACTAGATATGAGGCATGAGATAGTGTCGTAGTGGCACAAGCCTACAATGGCCGCACACGACGGCGGATAAGGAAAGAGAGAAGGAGTGCACAGCATGCAATGGCGGCCGGTGACGATGAACCAGTGAGAAGGTAAACTAATTCCCAAATTAGGGCCACAGGTGTGCTCTAGGAGCGAAGTGAGGACACGAGGCGATGCAGGTGAGTAGGAAAGTGATGTGACGAGCTGGGTGGTGATTGGCGAGCAGGGAGATATGAAATGCATGGCATTATAGAGATGTCTCATTCCCTAGTGAGCTGTGTTCAGTCTCTCACTCTCCCTCCCAATGTCGAAATCAGCAAATCATAAACAGTTCATTGAATAATTGTGTCTCTGTAAATTGTAAATTGTAGAACCTTCAAAAATGAAGAAGATGCAATATTATGAAAAATAACCCTCTTGAGTACCTATTAGTAAATAGAGGAAATGCGATACATGAAAATAGGATGCTTTGCAATTTTTAAAGAGAAGTTGTTTTGTAAGAGTGAGTCGTACGAGAGGAGTTAGAAACAGATTAGAACTTATACCGTGATAAAAGATGACGTGGAGAAAAGGATGATCCAAAGCCTAGAAACTCTAGCCACGTTAGTTTTTCCTTTTCCTGTGCGTCATCGCTAGTGCTACCATGGCCATCGCGCCGTCGGTACTGCGCTCACCATCCCGTGTGCTAGCGCCTGCCTGCCCGCGCGCGTGAGTGCACCCTCGGCTGCCCGCTCGACGCGTCAATCACCAGCCCGCGCCAACCACCTGCTCGTATCACCACCAGCGCCAGAGCAACGCCCGCACGCAACGCGCCAGACAGGGCCAGCCCTGGGGGGCGAGCGGGGCGGCCGCCCCAGGCCCCCAAAATCCAGGGTCCCTCATACACTATATAAAGTATATATATGTTTTGAAAATTTATCTTGAGCCTTTTAGCCAACGCAGTTGGCCCACATACGAAAAAATATTACGCAGCACTGCAACAGAGCACCGCATCCGCTTGACTTCTCGTCTTCTCATTCGTCTAGGGCGACGCTGCCTGAGCGGCTTCTGCCAGCCCCAGAAAAATTTCTACGAGGTGTGCACATTCCACGGCAACTGCCTGTCTGCCTCATCGTCGGGCTGCGGACAGCGGACTGCGGATAGCGGACGAAGCTAGAGAAACTCACTAACGTCCTCGACGGCTCAACGAGTGGAAGCAATTCTAGGCCAAGGAAGCGCTGCTTGGCATTCATATATGCTGAAGTTTAAACTTTAAAGGTTTGATTTGTTGTGTCTTGTCATATATAGTGTCATTGACTCTTTGGTATCTAGTTGTAGTTATTGACACCCTCATACATCATGGCATCTATCAAAGATTTGCTATACATCATGGCATCTATCAAAGGTTATCTGAACAATTCTTGTCGAACCTTTAACTACTGAATAGAAATGAGATCAAATTTTCATGCTTCCTTGATCATATCTCTATCTCTTCAGTTTTGGCATTTGGGTTCAGTCCCATATTTTCAGAAATACTACAAAGAATGCCTTTAGCCAATGTTCTTCAAGGTATAGTTGTGCATGTCTAGGCTCTAACCTTTTTCATCTACTGTTCTTTAAATTTTCAGTACCATGTCATCTAGAAAATATGCATCCGGCAGTGAAAAAAGAAAAAAGAGGAAACGAATAGATAAGTTGATAGAATCACAGAGGGGATCAATTGACAAAATTTTTAAAAGTAATACGAGCAGTTCAAGAAATCCTGATGAATTGGCGATAGTTGCTGTGGAGGAAGATGCTAATGTGAAGGGTTTGCTTCGAGTATGATCATTGCCAAAGATATTGCAGCTCAAATGAATATAGAGCCATCATTTCCAGTTAAGCGGCGTATATAGATGCTTGATTTACATGTTTCTTACCATGCCAAATTGACCTAATGTGTTGAAATGAATGGATGAATATTGTTGCATCATCGTGTGATATCTTGTTTAGTAGAGGTTATATTGTCGAAGTTTTGATGGTATTTTGCTCTAAGTGCTAAACATCAGACGAAATTTTTGAAATCTGTGTTTGTAACCATTAATGAGAATCACTAGAGCGTAATTATTATGCACTAAATTTGTTGTTGAGTATCACCAAGGGTTGAATGAATAAAGTTTAATAAATATTTTATATTTAAGTGCCATGATATGGGTAGTGTCATTGGTGTTGGTTATACAAAATGGTTTTCACTTGGACGAGTGATCGTATAGTAAAGGGGGAAGTGTGACTAGCACTTTTTAGGATGTGGATGTCTCGCCTGGATATTGCCTAAGGGCTTAACTTTGTGCGCCATTGATCTGAGCCTTACCGTGCAATCACGTGTCCAATATGGAATAGACCTGGCAAATTAATTTGTGATGTTTCAATTTCGGTTTCACCATTGAGATATAGTAGGTGTCGGTTAGACATTTTCACATGGCGCAAGAGGGGACTCTCCGACTAGATGGTTAGCCTACTCGGCAGCGAAACCTTTGCAGGCGGAACTGGGTTGAGATTGGATATTGTAAAGTCCTTGTCATGAACTCTCCACTGCACACCAAAGAAAGTGTGTTAATCGCGTGGCAATATAAGATGATTATGTGTTGTTGGTAAAGTTGTGCAACCTCTACAGTATAAAACTATTCAAATAGCTATGTCCCTAGTTATGTACAATACTATGTGATTTGGAAAGTTTCTAATATAATTCACAAACATCAACCCCAGAATCCACACGGAAAATTTCTAATATAATTCACAAACATCAACCCCAAATTTCCCTAAACCTGAGAAAACCCTAACTTTTGAATTCAAATCGACCCTTACTTCACTAAGTCATCTTGATCAATCCTCTGCAATCCCTAGCCACCACAGCAAGGAGAAGGGTGGCTATCCAAGGGAGTGGAGGGGGGAGGTATCTGTGAGGGGTAGGGGGAGGGGTGGCTTGGAGAGGGGAGGGGAAAGTGCAGCTAAATAAAGGGGAGGGGAGGGGTGGCTTGGAGAGGGGAGGGGGCGGGGCAGCTAGGGAGAAGTAAGGGGTGAGGTGTAGGGACCTAGATATGCAAATTCAGATTCTCTGTGTATTCTGCACTAGTGCAGAATCACACTAGGGTACACAATGAAAACATAGATGAAATATCGACCACATCATGATTAACTAAGAAAAAGACTCAAATATTATTACTTATAAGAGTAGCGACTTTATAGCCAAGTTTATAAATGATAGCCTGAAGGACTTTAACAAAGTTAGCAGCAGAAAATAAAAATAAGCATAATAGCCATTCGACATGCCCACAGGTAATCGACTGGGGAGCAAGTCCTAATCCATGAAGTCATTGAAGTGACCTCCTTCAAATTCCTCTGCCTGATATGGCTCTTCTTCAGCAACTGAGCAAATATGGATATAGCTGTGAGTACATAGAGTACTCAGTAAGTTGTTTGTAACAAGAAACAATATAATTATGCAAGACTTACTAAATGATGGCTGAGTAGTTATTTTGCATAAAGCAACAATTTAGAGTAAGTACAATAAATAGATTGAAGGCAAACTTGGAAAATGATTAATAAATAAATAGTCAAATGAATTGAGTAAATCACAAGTGAACCGACCATTCCTCCAATGAACCACATGTGAACTAACTATTCACGTAATGAACCACCAGTGAACTAACCATTCACTTCCGAACGACCCCTCTTCCGATCGGACGACTACCATGTCCTCAGCCGTTCGGATGGTCCGAACATTCCCACAGACAACTGGATGGTCTAAATGTTCCCTCAGCCAATGGAATGGTCTACGTGTCCCAGCCGTTCAGACAGTCTAAATATTCTCCTCAGACGACAAGATGGCCTGAATGCCCCCCCAGCTGATCGGATGGTCCGAACGTCCCAGCCGTTCGGACCAGTCTGAACGTAACCCCCGTAGGCCCCACCTGTCAGCTAGAGGTCTCTCTCCCTCTCTCCTTTTTTAATTTCCAAACTAATTCAATGTGAGAACTTTAAATAGGGTAACTTATTCATCTTAGCTTTGAATTTGGTGAAACCAATTTCTAAATTCATCTAAATCCAAGATCTGTCCAATATAACCAAAACCATGAATTTTGAAGCTCAATTGAATTTTGTGTAAACTATAGAAAATTAAATCTCAAATCCATGCAAAGATCATTTCAATGCTCTCAGTTGGGCCTCAACAAACTTAAATACTAATCTACACATCCTATTAGATCACCCAAATAATAGATATCGTATCTCTATCCCCAAATCTAGAGGTTCAATGTGATTAAAGATAATTAGTATGACAAGATTTGGCCACATATAACAACAATTATGATTTGCTCATCTAAAGTCATGATACCTCCCTTCTAATTGGTGCTTAAAATAATTGTTGGTAAAGTCCCCCATATTTATCTACAAAATGCCAAGATTTAAATCACAAATCACCTTATTAGTGTTTAAAACCTTCTGGGGCATCAATAATCCTTATCTAAAATCCTATCACTAATCAAATAGTTCTAAAAAATATTGTAAATCACTAATATTTATCCTAAAGGAAAATATTACAAAAAGATACATAACATAATGTTGCATGAGCAAATAAAATACTTACTTAAAGAATTCTATAGAAATGCAATCTTGCCTATTTGGGAATCATCCAATTATCATCTTTGGATTTGAATTCACGAATAATATTTGAGAACAATTAATAATGCAAAGTGTAATCATTGGTTACTCTATTAAATTTGTCAATCATTAAAATAATAAACTTTACTCCTAAGAATAATTGGTGAAGTAACCAACCTCGTACCTTAATTAAGATCTTGAACTAATAATCCAACTATCTGACAGCTGTAAATCTCAAATAATGTTGCATCTGGAACAATCCAGTTAATTTCAACCAATTAAATAATATCCAATATTCCGAATAATCCCTCCCATCTGTCCATGGGTCCTGCCTGACTTATGGAAGTTCCTTAATAATTATAAATTAAAAAAGAAACTATTAATTAAAAGATCAAAACTCTATGTATCATCTTCAGCTATATCCAAGCCATATCTAAAGCAGAATATTCCCATAAAATATCTCTCAAAATTCAATCCTTCATAAATCCTTCCCGGCAAAATATTCTGCCTTGTCTCTGTCCTGTGGACTCCCTAAAAGCTTATCTCTATCCCTTAATCATAGCAAATTATAACTAAACCCATTTGAACTTAATTAGACTTTATTTGGTTCTTTGGTTTCTTTTGGTTTGTCAGTCGTTCATCGCGTGATTAGAAGTTGTAGTCTCGAAAAGTGATAAGCTCAAGAGGGATTTGAGTTCAAGTGGAGACGAAGACCAAGGGTTCAGTACTACTGACTGGTTGAGCAGGCTTTGAGTTAAATCAAGGTCATGGTAAAACAAGCAATGAAAGTCATCGCTTTAATCATATTGATCATACATTTTATGTAAACTTATGTTCCTTTAAATTATCAAACTGCATGCTTAATTTGTTATGCAAATTTATATTAAAGAGTAAGGTAGCTACATTCCTACTTGATGATATAGTAATACTATTGATATGCCATTCCTTGATACTTGAAATACCTGATCTTTGTTTCCCTAGATATTAATAATAACTCTACTAGCTATAAGTCATAAGTAATGTCATGCTAGTCTAGTCAAGTTTGAGGTATTAAATTGCCCTACTCTTTACTCTTTAAATATGAAAACTTATTTTTGAGACAGTCATTGGATGTAAGTGACTGATAATTTATGACAACTTAGCTTATGCCTCTCAAAATCCCTAAAAACTTACTTTACCTGTCTGGGCAGATCATAAGAGAGGTTGGTGTGGATGTAATGCAAGAATTTGTGGTGCGTGGTATACACCGTTCAGACAAATTAAGGACATAATCATGTGATGATCTCTTCGTGTAAAATAGTACAACCATAAGCTGATAAAGTGTAGGCATGGCTAGCTAACTTGT
This sequence comes from Melocanna baccifera, assembly GCA_036346265.1. Taxonomy (NCBI): domain Eukaryota; kingdom Viridiplantae; phylum Streptophyta; class Magnoliopsida; order Poales; family Poaceae; genus Melocanna; species Melocanna baccifera. Next base: position 15,029,324 of record CM070708.1, on the reverse strand, counting down.
ATCGTCTGTTGGGGAAAGCACCATTAGAGTGACCCACGAGTCGTGGTGCTGGATTAATCCGTCATGGACATGGGTCGTGTTGCTAGTTTAAGCTGCCGTGTGGCGCAAGAGGGGGTCTATGTGGGGCGAATATAACCTTCCCCCAGATAAAACCTTAGCAGGTGCAATCCTTCGCTAGATGCATTGTAAAGGTTATGTGGTAATCCTCTTGGTCAACGTGTCAAAGGAAATATGCAAAATATAGCAAGTAGGTTATCTCTTGTGGGTAAAGATATACAATCTCTACAGAGTATAAATTGTTCGAACAGTTGTGCCCACGGTTAAGGGTAGACATGGTAACTTCCTCGAGTTAGTTCTATTTCAAAAACCTTTGTAGGTGGGATAAAAACCTATCAGAGAGAAGTACTCTGGTTTTAACTTTTCCAGGAGGGATGTACTCCAGTGGTGATAAAAATTAGCATTGGTGGAGATAACCATGCATCATAAAATGTGGATGTAACCTATACTACTATTATTATTACATTATCATAATCAATTTTAGAAAATCTAGTTTGGTTAAAAACTACTAAATCTTAGGAGTTTTTTTTACTTATTGTACTTTCAAAACACTACTTTTAGCAACTAAAACGAATCTCAAGCCTCCCTTGATAGCTTTGCATGTATTATTATTGCATCCTGTGTGGTAGCTTGCTGAGTACGGTTGTACTCACTCTTGCTTAATTACCATAATTTAGTCAGTAAGGCAAGGAGGACAAGTACTACTGTGCATTACAAGAGTCGACAGAGCTGAAAGTCAATAAGGCCAAGGACTAGGTCGCGAACCCCAGTTAGCTGTATATGAGCAAGTCTTGAGGGTCCCACCTGTGTGAAGTTTTCGATGTTGCATTCTTTATTTTCGGCCTATTTGGCCAATGTGTAAGTTATTATTATATTAATTAGGTTTCTGCATAATATGTTTTTAATATACAGTAATGTTTCTATGAGCACTATCTACAGATCCAGAGAATAGTGCGGTGGAATCATAGAGGATCTGAGTTTGCTAACCTAGGGTCTGACACCCCTCTTGGGTCTTGTCATTCGCCCTCACGAAAAATTTCATGCAATAAATAATTGCATCACAAATGCAATCATACCACTGGTACCAGGGCATTTTTATGTTTATTTTGCTCCAAAAATCCAATAAGAAGCTCATTCTAGAAAAATTTCAAAGGAATTTCACAGGGCCAAATCATCTTAACTCAGCCATTCAAACAAGCCTTTAATTAATGACATACATGACCCACTTTGCTAAATTTTGTGAAATAAGAAGAAATAAATCTTTGTGCAAATTATATTTTTTTCATCATTATTTCTGTTCCTTCGAAGTAAGAATGGTTTAGTCATTTCCTTTGTTCTTTTCTACTTTCTTTGGGAAAATTGCCATTCTTTTGCAAAAGAAAAAATATGTAGATTATATTTCTTGAATTAATTATTTTTGTTCCTTTGAAGTAGAGTAGTCTCAAAGCAACCCGCAGTTTCTAATTGTTTTAACTGACAAATTATGACTAAATATAATTAATTAAGTAACCAATCAAATCAATTATAAAATAATCATTTTATTTAAATACATAATAGACCAAACTAAAATACTGAAATGTTGAATTAATGCATATACCATCAAAAGAACAAGTCCGTTTAACAATACAATGACCCAAACCATCAAACAACACAAATCTTCTGGTACAAGTGTAAACAACAACTTATATATCCATGTCCATACATACAAAGGAATACACATTTTTATCTACACATATGATCTAATAAAACCAGATACCATCACAAGTAATACACATTTTTGAGATCGGTAGTAATAGTACAACCAGTAGTAGCACTGGATCAAATATCTATAGGAAGAGGCAATAACCAAAAATAAAAAAGAACCAAATCAACCAAATTGGTAAGGCCAACATTAATGTTAGAACCTTTTTGGAATAATAAAAATGGGCAAATCGCTCATTGAGATACCAGAGCATCAAGAGCCAATCGGCATCTCTCGCGCCTGTTGGGTTTCATCACCCGATGTAAAACAAACCTGAGTCAATTCCAAGCAAAACATAGAACACTTTTTCACCCCAACCAATCCCATCAGAAATAATTGCTGAAGTACACAACACACCATCGACAGCTGTAGGTTTTCACCACCAAAACACACAATGCGCAAGTAGAAAGGATAACGACCAGCAAGAGGTTGAGAGAGAGGGAGAGAGAATACATTCCAATCCATGGCCAGTACAAAGGAAAGGAGGCAAGGGCCAGCTTGCCATTGCCTCCATCCCCACCCACATTTCTCCCAAATCCACCTAATCAGAGTCGAGGTTGAGAGGAGGAGAAGGTGAACCTTGTCGTGACCAGATCAAGAAGGAGCACAGGACCAAAAGGAGGGCCAAAACCAGGAGCAACCAAGAAGAAGAAGGCGAACCAAATCCAGAGAGAGCACATGGGGGGGAGACACCAGCACTGAAGACCCAAGCCACGACTAGATCAAGCAAGGTGCCCTACATGCTTCCCATTTCCATCACTTTCATTCAAATCCACATCACATGGTAGAACCACAAGCACACATTCTCAACCATCATTCACCAGAGTAGGGCCAGGAGCATTCACCACTAGAATAGATGAATGAAGGGCTAAAGGGGTAGGGCATACCAAGCAGGATCACTGCAGCACTCACAGTCAACCACCCACGCGCACCCGGTGACCTTTAGCATGCTCCCCGGAGCATACAATGTCCCAAGCCTTGTCACGACACTCCAATCTTAAGCACGAACTCACCCCCACAAATCACAAAGAAATCAAATAGCAAAAAATCCACAAATCGAAGATAAATCAAAGAAAAGGAAGGAAAAAAAGGGGAAAGGGGGAAATAGAGAGGGGTTCAGATCCTTGTAGTTAGTGATGAGATCTGCTACTGTTGTGGGAGGATTTGGCTAGAGTTAGGCGGGACAGCGACGCCTTGGGTGGGTTCAGGGCGACGACGACCCAACTGACTACACCATGGCTAGATCTAGGGCAACAGATTGAGTAAAGCCAGCGGTTTCTTGGGTAGCAGTATCCCGAGGTGGAGTGGAGTGTGGCGAGGGGTCAAGCAACATCTCGTTGGGGCTCCAACAACCAGTTAGCTTGGGCATTGGTGAAGAGGCGACGGGATTGGCGACACATTGGAGTTGGGTGAGGAGAGAGAGAGAGACATGAGGAGAGAGATAGGGGGATTAGAGGATGGCAAGTGGGCCACAATCCATAAATGGGCCGGTCAGTGGGGTGTATGTGTGTGTGTATGCGGCATTTGGCTGGCAACATCTAATTATTGACTACACTGAAATAACAAAACCAACATATTCTTACATCAGTGAAAATAATAGCAAACAATGGGTGCAAAATAAAATTTAAATATAAATATGACAACCAATTTTATTTGACCATAGGCTAGCCATGGGTCACCTCATTGTAGCAGATTTTGAATTTCCATAAATTAAATCATCGCTTGTTACTGACCGCAAAAAATAAATTGAGACCAGAAAAGGAACCTTGACATAACATGGTTTAAACTAGCTACTACGTGAATCCAGGCAAGCTCACCTTTGATCACTCTAAGTTATTCATGTTACTTAAGAAAAATTACTTTTACATTATATATTATTACCTAGTACATTAAAATGACTTTTTCAAAGAAATGGTGGTTAGAGGAGAAAAGAAAAGGGCTTAGAAGGGAATAGATCTAATTGAATGAGTAGTTTGGCTGTAAGTTATGTATAATAGGAGGGTAGAGGGTACCCTAGTCAGGTAGAGAATTGTCAGGTTTTGGACCCTCTACATATGGTTATAATATAAGAACTAAACAACTCCTACTCATGTATTTTAGTGTGAACCATGGCCTCATTTCGATGAGCAGAAAATGTTACCCTACAACATTGTTAACGTTGTTATATTCTCTGCAAGTGTACACAGTATAAATAGGTGATTTGGAAGATACTAGAACTACCGTAGACCCAGAAGTGGTGGATCCAAATAGGCAGACCCAGAACTAATAAGAGCCTAATTTGATGAGCCTGGTGCCTATATTTAGCATCGTGGAGTAGTGTCGGGTCAGGGTTAGACCGACCCGACCAATGACTATTTATAGTCAGGTGGAGGTATAATAGCGGAATTAGGGGAAACATTCTATACTCTGACTTCGTGCCACATCTAAGGAAAAGTGGATGACCTAGTTTGAGTGAGTTTAGAGTAACTATGTGTAAAGTGATACAAGTCTACGCAGTGCAAAATAAATCATGCATGCAAGCATGTCTCCTGGACTGGAGACTACGGGAACCTACTGAGGTCTTTCTTTGAATACGAGTGACTAATAGCTTTACAAATTAAAAACTTGATAATTTTTGCAGCTTAAAAACTTATTTTATAAATGGCAATGAAAAGAGGTATGACTTTTGACCTAATGGATGTTGTTCATGGAATTGCATATTTGCTATTAACGCTTGCTGAGTACTTTTGTACTCATCCTTACTATTAATCTTTCTTGTTTAGAGGTGAGTTTGTACGATGATTTACTTGGTTCTGATGAGATCGACATGGAGGGTAGTTATGTTGAGGAAAATGAGATTGACCCGAAGTACGATGCGTACTAGATGGATGCCCTATTTGGAGGCTGGGATGAGCAGGCGGCGGTCGAAAGCCATTTATGTGATTTAGGGTATAATAGTGTGCCTCTATCTTTTAGTTTTAGTACTTGTATAATTATTAGTTGGTATCACTTCTATTTTTAGTGTTGCAATATTTGGACAAACTTTTGTAGCCATGTGAAAGGTTGTAGCTCTGTGTAACAATGGTATTGTAATAATAGTGTATCCAAATACACTCTGATGTAGCTTGTTATTCAATAAAACATGAATTTATTCTATTTTATTGGGAAATAACCATAGACTGGTGCCATTAACTAAGGTAGTGATGGCACGGGTCATCACAAGTCTAATCTTTATTCATTTCTACTCTTTTCAAAAACATGAAAACAATCAAACACAATAGGAAAAATATAGCAATGGATTATGGGAGTAACAAATAAGCAAAACCAGACATACCACCAGCTACTTGGACAAATTGTAGCAGAGAACATCCACTCATCCAAGGGGCAAGTATGAGAGATGTTTCATGCTTGTGGCTGTGGGACATTGAACTTTTTGCTCAAAGAGCATTATATTGAGGCAAAATTCCAGAGGTTCCTCTGCTATGGGCTCAGACCTCTTGGGTGTTACAGTTGAGGGCATTTTGGGAATTTTCATTTGGTTTTTTGGATTAAAAAAGAAAAGAGAGAGGTAAGGTGGGGCCCACCTGTTGGTCTAAGAGAGAAAGGATAAGGAGGAGAAGAGCTGGCTTGACCGACTCTCATGCATGTGAGTGATGACCATTGTAGAGGTCGTGGGGGTCATTCCCCACAATGCTATGGCGAAATGGGGGGGGGGCGCTGCTGGCGCCACTTTCTCCTTCTATTAACTAGCTCAGCTCCCTTCTTCTCATACACGACATCCAAATTCGAGCCTCCAATCTTCTCTTTCTTCTACCTCTTCCGAGCTCTTGCACTATGGTTGTTTTTGAGCTCCGACGAGCAACGACCATGGTGTGGTTTGTCCCCATCTCTGGCAACCCGAGGCCACACTCTTGCCCTTCAAGTTGGTGCGATGGTACTTTGGTGAGGTTAGAGACTTGAGACTAGGCCTAAGCGGCGGTGACTCTAAAGCTTTGTCAAGGCAGAAGTGGCACCAGCTGCGCATGCATCTGGGCAGTGGTGCAACTTCACTTCGACTGCTCTAGTCTTGAGCCAATTGTGCTTATTGCCTGTGTGGTTTGTGTTGGTTTCGGTCGTGACCGTGGTGGTCTTGGCCATGAATTTGTATGATGTTCTTGCCTTCCTAGCTCTTGGCCGGTGCTAGGATTTGGTCTATTGCGGCTTTCTCTAACCCTCAATCTCACAATTGTGGTGCTAGATGGTTTGTGTGGGTGGCTTTGTATCTCCGAGAACCATGTCACGATAGAAATATCGGCGATAGATTTTCTGGGATGGCATCAACTTCAGCATGCCTAGCCTTGCTGTCTTCTGGGTGGCTTCAAGTGTCCTCTCATCGTGAGCTCCTTCAATATTTGTAATTCTTGTGTAATTGTGAGCCATTTCAGTGTTGTGTAGTATTTGTGATATGGGGCGACCACGCGAACCCTTAGGGTTGGCCCAATCTTACTGTGACAATGATGACATGGTCAACAAAGATAACTTAACCAAAGAAATACGATTCAAGATTGTACCACAATGATCACAAGGGTAACTCGAAGAAAGCAACATGATTTGATAAAGCAAACTTGTGTCAAGAACAAGATTACAACCATATCACAACCTTCACAGGAATCCAATCCACACAACATTCTATCAGTAAGAGCACAAAATGGTTGATCATGACATATCACTCTAAGCAAACTCAAAGAACTTGCAAAGACATATATGAGTTACTCAAACTCTCACAAGATAATATAGGGACAAAACCGTAAAGCCAACATGGCATACCTCAACTCATATTCATCAAAGCTTTACACGCTACATTACACCATCTTTACATGAGGGAGTACCCCTCCTTATATAGATTTCTAAGGCGGTGCTACAGTAATGACAACTATAGTGATGCAGGTGCTACAGTGCACAAATAAATAAAAAAATTGATGTTAGGTTCCTTGTGGAACAAGGAATAAAAAATCAAATCAAATTGGATTTGATTTGCTTAAGCTATAAGTAACTCATATATTTTTTTCTTCTAAAATTTTTCTCAAACCAGTTGAACCAACATGGAGCTAGCAGTTAAACCAATGCCTAGAAGATTTCCAACTCCATCTCTTGGATAATTTTATGTGACTTAAGATCTCTTTCCAGTTGGTAATTGCGGTGATAATAAATATATGACTGATGTTGATTATATCCACATCATCCTCCCTCCCTTAAAAAAAAAACCATCCTTGGCTTTTGTTCATGGTGGAAGAACTCATCTCCAATTCTGGGACAACACACGCACAATTGTATTATCTTGTACATTTGTTCTTCTTTCTCTTTGTATGCATCAAACAACTTCTGATGATTCTCCTGGTGCCATTGATGAATCACCTCTTTTGGCACATCTGCAACTTTAGCTTTAGATAGCGATGGTAGAGAAATTTGTCATCTTCTTGAACCTATATAGGATCACAAACAAAACTAGAAGGAACCAATATCATAATCCATTCCATCTTGTTTTGGTGGATCTCTCCTCTCAACGTGGATGCTTTCAATCTTACTTTTGGTGGAATCACACAACTCACTTGGAATACTCTCATTTTGTGGAATTGTAGGCTGTGTACTCTTATTCTCACTTGGGTTTTGATGCATCACTATGGCCTCCTTTTGTACTTGGCTTCTTTTCGCTTCTTGGTTTTCAGTAGCACCTCATCTCTCCATGCAGCACACATTTCCTCACCCATAGGGATGAAATGGGTTGGCCTACCCTTTGAAGTAAAGTCATAGCCCTTGGTGCATCAGTCTTGATGCGATGCATCAAATTCTTTGCACCATGGATCTCCTAGCAAAAAGATGACATGAGACCATATGGACTGGAATAATATCACACAAAATCTCATAAGAGAATTTATCCAATGAAAATAGTATCTTAACTTGATCCGTGATGCTGAGCATGCTGGTGTACCATTTTAGTAGATGCAGTTGAGGATGTGGGGTTGTAGGTAGCTCTAACTTCTCAACGAGTTCAATTCTAGCAGCATTGATTGAACTCCCGTGGTCGATGGACATGGCACAAATCTTCCATCTCACTTTGCAACAAGTATGGAAAGTCCAATCCATGCCATACATTTCTTCATAGAGGACACTGGGACTCAATCCCGTGTTATGCAATAATTGTCCAAGTTGTGCTTGGGGAAGATCACCACCATACTATAGTTTGTCTTCATCACCATGGGGTGAACCATGATGCGATACACATGACATGGTTAGTGTAACGAAGAAAATGACAATATATGGGGAGCTTGGTAGGTTTAGTCAAAGGAGTGCAATCTGAATTCTAAACTATTATCAAGTTAAGTAGTAATTCAAACTAGAAAACAATTGCCTAGTTGTTAATCACAGAATATAAGTGGAAAATATAGCAACTCAACAATAGATGTGGTTAACAAAAGAGTATAAGTAAAGAGCAAGTTTACCAGTTTGGGAAAAACATTAGCAATTAGATTACATCGAGGTTTTCAGATGAAGAACAGTAAGTGGGCAGATGTCAGAACCCGGAACAACAACTCCGAGTCCCTCTGTGTAAATCGCACTATCCCAGGAAAAGCTAGTGCACACAGGGTCAACAGTAATGTATATCATGCAAAATCACCACAGAATATTATTAATCCAAAATACGGCCTTATGGCCAAGTCTTACAATAAAATGGCACAAGGCCTACTGAAAATAAAAACAGCGGAAAACAGTAAAGGTAGCAGATCAGCCCATCCAGCCTCCCGCAGGCGAATGACTGTAAGACGCATCCTACTCGCTGAAGTAGTCCTCATCGTTGTAGTCGCCGTCGAAGTCTGGCAACAGATTTTAGCAAGGTGGGCACAGAAAGTACTCCCAAGGTAAGCACATTAAGTGCTTACGCAAGTTACACCAGAAATTTTAACTGAGTAGATGCATGCATGGGTATATCAAAGGAAGGCTTAGCAAGTTATTTGTGCGAAAAAGCAGTACTTGAATTTTAAATATAACCATGTAAGTATGAAAGCTGAATTTTAATGCAATATACGAAACAATATTTGAACAAGTAATACTGTTAGTGTAGGCTCCGACCTACACTAACCTAACCACGGGAATCCACCCGGACCATTACAAAAACCACTGTTGTTTGCCGAAAACCAAGTTTCATAAAATCAAGTCTAATCTGTGAAGACTCTACTCAGCATGTTCATGACCGTGAACACGGCTATCCAGGATAGGTTTTACTCTCCAGAGGTGTACAACTTTACCCATAAGACATTCTCTCTCACTTGAGCCACGTGATAAATACACTGCCTTAGGTGTGTGGCGGAGAGTTCATGACAAGGCTGTTCCGATGATCCATAGCCAAAATAATTATGCCGCCACTAAGATTTCACCACAACTCGAATCCACGAGTTGGAGCCCCCTCTAGTGCCATGTGAGACTTCTCGCGGCCTACGCCACGCTCACATTCAGCCTATAGTGAAACTATATTTGGAACTGCACAAATTATTTAGCCAGGTCCGTCCCATACCGGACTTGTGGTAGTACGAAATGACTTCGTAAAATGATTCACAAAAATGGTCCTTAAGTTGATTTAGACTCAACCACATACCCACATGCACGACAATCAACCAGGTGTCACCAAACACGAGGCATGCCGGCACCCACCACCTAACCATTAGCCTAAGTTCAAATCATAAGTTTCTATTTTTATTTTTAAACCATTTTTGAGAATTACCCTTGACTCACCGAAGTCAAGATATAAATTTTCAAGTTTGTCATCTCATATGAAAGATTGATCCCACCTAAAATTATACTAAGCTAGGCTAAGCATTTCTCTAAAATTTTCTAGTCATTACTAGGGTACCAATTAGTTTTCAGCTAGGGTGACAAGGTATATGAATTCGGGATTTCAAATGGGCTATAACCAAAGGATCTTGGGCATAGCTAAAGTTTAAACTGAATTTAAACTATATTTGAATAAAAGTACGCATGTGTATACAGTAAAAAAATATAAATAAATTTTAAATAATGGGGTCAACATGGTCAAAGGTGTAACTTGCCTTCATCGAAGTCCTGTTGAGAATCGTCGAACTCGAACTCTCCGGAATCGTCAAAAATCTAACGTAAAGAGCTAATTCAAAAGAAATTCAAAAACAAAATTCAAACAAATTCAAAAATTTAAAAGGATGCCAGAAATGGAAAGTTCATGATTTTAGAAAAATTTAGAAATTTCAACGGGTCGATTTGGAGTCAAAATGAGAAAGTTATAGCCCTCCAAAGTTTTAATACAATTAAAAAGAAAATACCCAATTTCTGGAATTATTTTTAAACCGAAAAGTATTTATGACGTCAGCATGAATTATTTCCCTAAAGGAAAATCTGAATTATGACGTCAGCTCTGAATTACATTTTCGGCCGAATTATTTTTAAACGGAAAATCGGTTTTATTGCGTCAGCATGACGTCAACCCTGATAATTAATTAATCGGAGTGAGGCTGACATGTGGGCCCGGTCTGTGGTGGACTGAGTCCATGGACCGGACCGTGCTGAGGTGGCACGCGGGTGAGCGGGCGCGCGACGTGGCGCTGGCGTGGGCAGCTTAGGAGCACGTGGCGCCTACGTGGCAGCCACATCGACTACCACGTCAGCGCGGCCAGCTGACGTGGCGGGCCGACCGGCGGTGGCGCACGGGGACCAATGGTCGCTGGCGTTCCGACGAGCGGCGGCGCCGGCCGAGGTGCGAAAAATGACAAGGGGAGTGCTCGGGTACCTTCCGCGCAGCTCGAGGATGGCCGGAGCGGATGAACGGCGGAGAGGGGCGGCGGTCGGAGAAGGGTTCACGGTGGCGGAGGGCTCCGGTGGCGCAAATGCTTGGGGCAGAGGGGGCTTCTGGTCGCCGGGGCACGAGCAAAGTATCGGCGTCGCCGGCGAGGATTGGGGAGACCTGGGGCAGTGGCAATTGCTCGCCGGTGTTGCTGGAGGCCAGCGAAGGGAAACGAGCACAGAGGCGCTTTCGGGGCTTAACTCCTTGAATTGAGTAGAGAGGGAGAGGCGGTGTGTTGAGGAGGAGCTCGGGGTGTGGGTTTTATAGGTCGGGGAGGGGAGGTAACGGGCGCCCGAAATCACTCCGGCGGCGAATTTGAATACGACGGCGAGGAGAGGCGTAAAGTGGGAAATTATGCCAGAAACGAACGTGGTGCATCTGGGGGAGTAATTGGATACCGGCACGGGCGGGAGTGATGGATGGAAACCGAAGCTTTCAAAGCTTCGGTTTTGGGCGTTAATGGCGGCGGGGACGGTGCGAGGACGAAAGAAGGTGGCGGGGACAACGGTCCTGACAGGTGGGCTACACCGGTCAGCGAGAGAAAGAAAACAGAAGGTGCGAGGGCGACGGGTGGCAAGGAGGGAAGATCGGGGCCATAGGGTGCTGTGCGAAGGGGTAAGTGAACGGGGACGGTCACAATTTCATCCGACAACGGGGATTGAATCCAGGCCGTGAAGGTGTCGAATGAAGGGTTAAGTGGCTACGAATGCGTAGGATCAAATCCGGCAACAGCGGACAGCACGGATCGCTCCACGTGTCTGACAGAGAGAGAGGGAAGGCGAGAGAAGCAGTAAGTGAGATTGGGCGGCTAGGATCAGATCAGTAGGGGTGGAGACTGGTCCGATGCGTGACACGCATCGGCCAGAGGAGAGGGGAAGGCGGGATGGATCGGTAGGTTAGATCGGATGGATGGAAATGGATCCGGCGGCGCGGACTGGCCCGATGAGCAACAAGTGTCGGCCCCGGGGAGGGTTTTGGGTTTTTATTTTCTTTTTGATTTTCAGAAATGGTTTGAAGGCTTTAAAATACTCAGAAAAATACCAAATAAACTTTGAAAATTCCAGAAAAATTCAGAGAACTTTCTGTGACTAATTTAGACTTAATAAAAATATTCTCACCCCATTTTGATAATTGATTTTTCCAAAAACACAAATTGACTTTAAAGGGAGGGTTTTAAATCTTTATAATTTCCTGAAAATTAAAGTAATTACAGATTGACTTTAGGAAAATGAAATACATTTATTTTGACTTTCATGAAATGCAATAAATTCATTTTGGCCTTTAGAAAATAAAATTTTTAATTTTCTCAATTCAGGGCTTGGAATAAAATCCAGGAAACTTCAGTAAATTCCAGAAACACTTTAATAAAGGAATAAAATTTTTGGGACGTTACAGCAGATCTGAAAATTGGACGATATAGCTCAAGCGATAAGTAAACAAAGTAGTTTTTGGGATTAGCAAGCTAAACAAGGTTCTATTGGATTAAAACCTAACCTAACTCACAAAAATTTTGACTGAAATCAAAAGACTAAAAGAAAACCAAATTTTTTGTGTCTTTATGTGGTAGGATGAAAATCAACCAAACTAAAAAATAGATGTCACCATTCAACTGAAGTTTGTTACCGTTCAACCTTAAGCTCTACTACCAGATGATGCAGATCTGACCATACGAACCCTTGGGGTTGACCCGATCTTACAATGACGATGATGACACTGTCGACGAACATACCTCAACCAAAGTAATATGATTCGAGATTGTACCACAATGATCACAAGGGTAACTCGAGAAAAGCAACATGATTTGCCAAAGGAAGCAAACTTGTGTCAAGCATAAGATTACAACCACCACAACCGTATCATGACTTTCACAAGAATCCAATCCACACAACTTGTTATCAGCAAGAGCGCGAAATGGTTGATCACAACAGATCACTCTAAGCAAACTCAAAGAACTTGCAAAGATAAATAAGAGTTACTCAAACTCTCACAAGATAATAGGGGTACAAAACCCTAAAGCCAACATGGCATACCTATTCATCAAACCATTACACACTACATTACGTCATCTTTACATGAGGGAGTACCCCTGCTTATATAGATTTCTAAGGTGGTGCTAAGTAACCGTCTGCTACAGTGACATGACTGCCATAGCACATCGGTTGCTATAGTGCACAAATAAATAAATAGTTACTATTTGGTTACTTGCCGAACAAGGAAGAAAAAATCCAATCCAAATTTGATTTGATTTGCTTAAGCTATAAGTAACTTTGATATTTGTTCTTCTGAAATTTTTGTTAGATCGGTTGAACCAACATGGAGCTTGCAGTTAAACCGGTGCCTTGAAGCTTTCCAAGTCCTTTTCTTAGATAATTTGATGCGACTTAAAATCTCTTTTCAGTTGACAATTATGGTGATAATGAATATATGACTAATGTTGACTATATCTGCATCAATTTGATAATATTATCACTAGTTCTAGGAGACAATTGAATGATAATCTGTGGGATTAAAAGATGTTCGATGAGAATTAAGCAAATCAAAAATAATGTGACAGTAATTAGTTTGTTCTAGTTCTTGAGTTGGTGTTGTCATTTATATTATGCTATCTGCTAGCAATCTATTGCTTATTACCTCTGTTAGAACAGTTAATAGTATTCGGATATTTAACTAGCTGTTATTATCCCACTGTTATTTACGTATTCCAGTTGTTCACAGTCACTTGGTTGCTGTTTGTTAAGTTATTGTTAATTATTATCTTGGCAATTAACTGTTTGGAAATTAGAACGGCTTATTTTTTGGTGCCTTTTTTTATTACTGTCACACTATTAGAGGTTTTAAGACCTTTGTGTTGTGGTGGCCTTGTTCTAAAATAAATGTAGCCGATATCTAAAAGCAACATATTAAAAATCAATTTGAGCATTATGCTAACTGATTCCTTTCTATCATTTGGTCTAGTAGGTATGATTTCATTTGTAAATGAGAGATTGGATAATTTTCTTGTGATAATTACTTTGGTGCTTAGATCATTTTATCTTAGTTGGAATCATATTTTCTCATTAATTTCTAATTCTGGAATAATCATATTTTTCTCATTAATTTCTAATTCTACAAAAATGGCTAAATTCATGCTAAAACTCTGCACTGCATAAAATAGTAAAATACTGAAACTCGTATGCCAACTGAGCCAACATTTGGACATAAGAGTGATTTTTTTGAACTAGAGGATATAAGAGTTGTTGTAGGGGAGGCCCCCACCTAAGCCCGACAGGCCTGCTAAAAGGTTGTAAAGTTTAGAGTAGATATATATAATGACATGATTGCCCTTAGGAAGGGTATTCGGATGTAGGGGTATGATTGTAAAAACACTCCCCATGAGGGTATACATATATGTGATACAGGCCATAAGGGGCACGCCCAGGCATCACTCACCTAACTCTCTACTACAACACTCTCTCTCTATTTGGTCCGTAACCACAACAGTTGGCGCCGTCCGTGGGGAGGACAAGAGCAAGCCTCAAGATCTCGAGAAGGATGGCACCAAAGAAAGCATCATCATCGGTGGCGAGGTCCTGTGTCAACACCAGGGCTTCGGCATCGGCGGTCGCGGGCGCGAACGATGACGCGGGCGCGGCAAACATGAGCGTCGATGCTCACCGCGTTACGATCACCCCCGCCACCGCCGACGCGAGGGTCGACCCCGCCACCGTCGATGCAACGCCCGACCCCGCCGCCGGTGCGACAGTCAACCTCGGCAGCACCGGCCGGATGGTAGCGAGCGGTAACGTCGGCGCCCAAGGAGGCATGACCGCCGTCCCTACACCCGGTGCGGGAGCACCGAGCGGTCTCGGCGGCGATATTGGCCCTGTCATCGACGCTGGGGTCCATCACGCCGGCGTGGTAGGCAACCCAACGGTACGAGCCGTGGTCGCGACTATCCCGGCAGTGTGACCGGGCGCGTCGATCGCCTCGTCTACGCCGGCAAAGGAGAACGCCCTGCTGGCGGCCCTCAGCACGCTCCAGCAAGAGTTAGTAGATCTTCGCGGGGCCGTGCGGAGAATGCAAGAGGCTCGGAGTCAGCAGACCCCGCCGGTGGTCGCGCCAGAGCCCACGCCAGAACGGGCAGATAGCCGCGATGCCCCCACATCCAGCCGCGCCTCGCTACGATGCGTGGATCTGGAGTCCCCACTATCTGCGGGCCTCCAGCAGGCGGCATTGCCGAAGAACTTCAAGTTCCCCAGTGCCATCGCGTCGTACAAGGGCGACACGGACCCCCGGGAGTTCGTGCGCGTGTACGAGACCGCCATCGAAGCTGCAGGCGGAGACAACACCACGAAGGCGAAGGGACTCCCCCTCGCGTTTTAGGAAGTGGCGCTCTCTTGGTTCTTCACCATAGAGCCAAACTCCATCTATGCGTGAGAGCAAGTTCGTGACTATCTCTACAACAACTTCCAAGGGAACTATGTCGAGCGCGTAGATGCGGATCAGCTCTTCGCGGTCAAGCAAAAACCTGCGGAAAAGCTTCAGGAGTACTTCAAGCGCTTTGCGAAAGTCCGCTGCCAGGTCAAAGACGTCAATGAGACAACCATCATCAACGCAGCGATACAGGGTCTTCGCCCGGGGCCACTGGCCGAGTACAATGCGTGAATGCCAATCAAGACAGTGGCGAAGCTCTTTGACAAGATGGAAGAATATGCCAGGGCTGAAGAAGACGCGCGACGGCGTCAGGGCAACGACGCCGACGCCAATCCAGCGGAGGGCACGGCGAAGAGCGAAGATTCGCCAAAGCAAGGCTCCTCAAAGGGCAAGCGCAAGCAGGAGCCATCGAAGGATGCCTCCCAGCACAAGGACCCATCGGGCGACAGGCCCAAGCGCGGCCAACAGAAGTCTCAGAGAGCCCGTTATGTCTTCGACGTTAAGGACGGCTCCGAAGATAACGCCCCCGCTGGCCGCGGTGCGAGGGCTCGCCGGGGTTGGGGGCACGGCCTCCAACCCCCAACCAACAGCGGGCGTCTGCACCACAAAGCGGTCAGTACACCTCTAAAGGACCGCACGCCGGTAAGGGTCAGGTACTTACCCTCATTGCCGAGACCTCCAGCGCTCCCCCAAGGAGTTCTGGTCCACAGGCTCGCAGCACCTGGTGGTCTAGGCTCGCGGCCATAGCGTCCGTGACCCTCTACCATGCTACCAACACCTCCGGTCGAGGGACTAAATCTGCTAGGCTTGGGCGCGCGGCACCCACAAGCACAGTTTCGGCGGCGTCGGACGCCCCTCCCAAAGGAGCGCCCTTGCGCTCTGCAGCATCTGGCAAACTTTACCGGGGCGCCCCATCAGCCTCACAAGCCGCAAGGATACCTGCGCCCCCCCGACAAGACCGGCCCTCCGAGCTGGGGGGCCTCCATGTCGGAGCTTAGTTCCAGCAGGACCCCGCCCCCGGCAGCCGTAGACCCGGAGGGGGCTACGTGGATGGCGGAGCAAGGGTACTCAGTGTCGGAATCGAAGTCCCACAGGGCCCTGACCTTGCTCGCCACAGCGAACCCCCTCTCCGAGCGAAGGGGCGATAGCGTGCGTGGCCGTTTCGCCTTCGGCGAGCAAGGCGGCGACCCCACCCCGGTAATTGCCGTGGGTGGAGGCTCCACCCCGGTGATCGCCGCAGGCAAAGACTCCGCTCCAACACCCTTCGCAGGTGATAACTCCGCCTCAGCGCCAGCTGGCGTCACGGAAGCTCCCCCCTCCCGGTCGCCCACGCTGCACCCCTTGTCCCCGACACCATCCACAGGCCCCTCTCTGCCTTCGGCACCCGCGTCTACCTCCGAATCGGCATACTTTGCCGAATCGAACTCCGCATCTGCTACCCTGTCGGCAGCAGTAAGGACGATAGGTTGGTTAGGGGCTGGAGTAGCGCGCTTTGGCACTCTAACGCCCAAGGCCTCGCACACGCGGTTTATCCGCCCCAAACCCACCTCCATGGTCGCAGCTACGCGCAGGGCGTGTTCCCTAGCCGTATACAGCCCGAGGAACGCACCCATCGTGTGCTCCACGGCCTCCAGGCGAGTACCTGCGGGCGGCAAGGGGCGAGATTTAAAACAGAAAGGCCCGACGGACAAAGGACGAAGTAGGGGAACACTCGGGCTCCTCCAACACTTACGTCGA